>CM064909.1:6357044-7581755 GCA_032727855.1 Quercus ilex subsp. ballota
TCATGAGGCTGAGCTGAGTTTGTATGAATGTTGGACAGCCAATGTTTTCAACTAGCTCAACTAGTAAATAGGTGTGTGAGATAGTGTTGATTCTATGTTTTGATCTTACATGTAAAATTAAATAATAAATATTTAAAATAGTCCAGTTAACTCAAGAGAGGGATCTAGCCTGTAACTAAGTGGTGGGCTGGCATTTAAGGTGATTAGTTATTGTCAAAGTATTCAATAATGTTTTGACCTGTTCACTTCATTCAAACATCTTGACTCTCTAAACTTTCTTTCAAACAATTAGAAATTTCAATTGTATAAATTAGTATATATTACTAATAAAAAAAAAAAGTATATATGATACTTTTTACCAGTATCAATATCTTTAGATAGATTTCTTATGTATATTTTTTTTTTTAAATAAAAAGATATTTTACTATTATTTCTTCTTCTTTCTTGCATCCTAGCCCCTGCTCCCCTTTTTATCTTCATAGAATTATTACACTTCCAACAATATTTTTCTTAAAAGTGCGAAAAAATGGGTATAAGTTATGGTGCAACAAACCTTCTGGTGCTTGCTTTCAAATTTCTTGGGAATGAAAATTGAATTGTCTTTTTGGGTTTGACTATAATCATATGTTTGGCTTAGCTATAGATGCTTGTCACTTAAAGCTATTAGCTTGATGCTTAAGAAGAGCTTGACAATCTTATTAAGTGAGAAGGCATTTTGATTTTTAATAGAAATGGAATCAATTTGACCAACTTCGATCTCCATTTTGCTCTCACAAAGGTATACCCTTTTTCCTTTTCTATTTTTTTTTTAAATTTTATTTGGAAACTGTGTTCAAAATGTTATATTTCCACCATATGTGAATCAGATTGTAACCATGTGATTTTTGTATTTTGAGTTTACGATTCTAATAAAGCCATTTAAACGCTCAATGTTTTTTTTCCTAATAATGAATTTGGGTTAGTATTTAGTGAGAAGTTAAACCTTAAGTGTGTAAAATTTAGCTGTATTTGATTTTTTAACAATGTAGAGAAAATGTGAGTTGCTTTCTTATTTACAGTAGTGAATTTGGGATATTTATAGGTATTGGAACAAGTGGGGTTTGAGGTAACTGATGGTGGAGAATAGAAGTTCTGGAAGTATATGGAGGAAGCTGAGTTTGGACCAGGGCTGCCGGTTCATACTGTTTTCATTATGGAAAAATTGCTGGCAGGGGATCGAAATTTACTAGGTTTGTGTGTGTGTGTGTGTGTGTCTCTCTCTCTCTCTCTCTCTCTATATATATATATATATATATATGCTTTATTAATTTTTTTAATTATCATATACAAGTTTAATTTTTTTTGCAATGCTAAATATGAGGGATGTCTTCATTGGGTCTTACATTAAACACATTTGAGAAACAAATTATTTTTTTTAGTGCTTGATTTAAAGGCTTGTCTATTCATGTGGATGTTGGGTCTTTGACACTTTTATAGCTTGATTTAATTGGGAGAATTTCTTAATCACATGAAGAATTTCTAAGTGATGTCCACTTTAGTTATGCCTACAAATTTTGTTTCTTTACCTCTATAGTTTTACTTGTGTTTAGGATCAGCAAAGTAGGGAGCTTTCTCAATGTCATGTATCTAAGCTAGCCAAGAAACTGAGGGTGAAGGTATGAGTGATGAGTTGGTACTTTTCACCCTTATTTATGATATTACTAAGTTCATTTGTATTATTGCTCCTGCTGTATTTCTTCTGCAAGTTTAGTGTGAAGTTTTTCTAACCCTTAACTACAATCTTGTTTTAGTCGTTCAGTTTTACCAATTATTTAGTTTTTATTTGTTGATTATTTTTCAGGAAGAAGAGATAAAATTGAAGCCTGTTATTGCATTTGATTGTGGTAAGGTCTTCTTATAAGAGTTCTTTGAATGATTTTTGGTTACATCTTGATGTAATTGAGATGTGAAAAGGCTAATGCATTCAGTACTAATAACTAAAAGGTTTTCTGATTTTGGTCCTTTCATTTCATGGCCTAAAATGTGGCTATTTCTTTTATTAGTAGGTTTTTAGGTTATGTGTCAAATGTCCTTGTCTCACCATCCTTATTGAGTATCTAGACTTGGCTGTGTTATATATATATATATATATATCCCCCCCCCCCCCCCTCTCTTTTTGCCAAAATGGTACTTTGCAGGGCATTTCTGTCAAACTAAAGGCTTACATTCATCTATGTCAATTCATGTCTGGTTTCTTAGCCAACCATTTCGTCCGAAGTGGATCCCACTCATTGAATTTTGTTTTTTGAGTGCTTAATGTAGCGTTGACCAAGTATACTAGTTCTAAAAATATAGCTAACATTTGCAAACAGCTGATTCCAAATAACAATCTGAATTGACCTGAATGACAATAATGTATAAATACTATTATTTAAAATGTAACACACCTTTGCAATTTGACAATGTAATTATTTCTACCATTTTTATTCCTTTTGAATTGATGAGTGAGTTTTGCTCTTGACTTCTTGCAGTCTTTTTTTTTTATATAGTAAAAATACTTGCATAGTGTAAGAGAGTGCAAGATTTTAGATACATCATCTATCAATATATGTCCCAAGAGAGAAAGAGAGAGAGAGCTACAACTACAACTAGAACTACAAGTTTGCTATGGCACATCTAATTTATCAATATTTCAAACATGAATCAAGCAAGCGCCTTTAACAATGCTTCTATGAATTAATCTTTCCACTCAATTTAGTTGATAATTTAATTTTACTTTGTCATTGTGTTTTTTATTAAAATAAAAAACAACTCAATTCTGACTGTTGGATTTGTTAAATTGCTAGATTAAACATTTGGTGGCTACTGCAATATCTTTGGCATCTCTCGTGGAGCAAAGCAAGGTAGCAACTAGTAAGTTAACCTCTCATTCTCTGACTAGTATGATTAAATTATTAAATAGCTCATGTTTACTGTGGACCAAATGCAAACTAGCAAAATATTGGGGCTTATCTTTTGGTTTGTATATCTTTGCACACCTCTCCCTATTTTGGTTTATAGTTTGTTCTCTCAATGTACTTAGTTTAGTAGTTTCTTCTCTTTTTACATGATTTTGGACGTGAAGTCACCTAATTTACGTCTTTTAAGTTATCTTAGTAGTCTATAATTTAGACTTAGATTTTGCAAGATTAGCAGCTTGCTGTAAGTTTGAGTTCCTCTTTCTGGGAGCAAACCAATGAATTGCTAAAGGGTGAGTAAAATCTACTTCATAATACCCTATTAGTCTATAATTATATGTTAAATTTTTTGCTATGGTGGGTTGTTGATTTGGAGCAAGCGGGTGGCTTGCATGGTGATATAAGGTGGTTTACCTTTCATTATTGGGAGTGTTGATTGTCTTGTGAATATTGTGATATTATTGTTCAACTATGTGTGAATTTATTTTATCTCCTCTTAGTAAATTCAAATATTCTGCTGCGGTGGGTTGTTGATTTGGAGCAAGCTGGTTGCTTGCATGGAGATATAAGACAGTGTATTTTATTTTTGAGAGTGTTGATTGTGTTGTTCCTATTGTGCTATAATTATTGATGATGAACTTAGTCATTCTCGCTGGAATTTCCTTAATAATTCCATCTTTTATGTGATCATCTAAGTTTACTTTTTATCTATTGCTACTTGAGTAATACTCATGCATTGGTGTATTCAGTGATTAGCCCTAGGCAGACCAAGTATGGATCTAACTTGACTTAGACTTATATTTTTTAGTTTCGTGAACACTAGGTTCCTAGGTGATTGGAGTGGTCTAGCATTTTAAAGCATTTTCAACATAAGCTATGGAGTCAAATTCAAGGCATTCTTGATTATTACCCATGATTAAGTTCAGATTTTTCATCATCGATAAGTATATGTATGGCTCCTTTGGAAGAATGGGCAAGGCAATTTATGGTACAAGGACAATTACTTAATGCCCTTGATGAGAGATTGAGGCGCTAGAGGTGGCTTTGATGAGGGGAAGATTGAGTTGGATGAGTCAGAAAGTGAGGACATGGATATATATTTGCTCCAAAAAATGAAATCCAAGGAAATGTGATCTGAGTTTGAACAAAATTATGGCTCTTCATTACACCCAACATTTGAAGATATTCTTGATTATTACCCATGATTAAGTTCAGATTTTTCAACATTTGAAGATTTTTCATCATCGATGAGTATTGCATTTGCTATTGTAAATAATTATAAGTAAATATATTTAGTTTGTTGGTTTAATGTGGTATTGTATTTGCTATTGGAAAATATGAATTGTGGTTCATTACAAGTGTTATAAAATAGGTATTGGAAAATATGTATTTTAGGTACATTACAAGTGCTAAAAAAATTATATAAAAAAAAAAGGACCTATACCAGTGCTTTTGAAAGCACTGGCATAGGTCCTGTTATATTATACTGATTCACAACCTATACCAGCGATTTTGTGAACGCTGGAATAGGTACAGCCTATGCCAGCGCTTTCAAAAGCGCTGGTATAGGCCTTTTAAATTATATTGATTTAAGACCTATACCAGTGCTTTTTAGAATGCTGGAATAGGTTCTACCTTGAAAGCGCTGGTATAGGTCTTTTAAATTATATTCATTCATGGCCTATACCAACGCTTTTAAATGCGCTGGCATAGGTAGTACCTATTCCAGCGCTTTCAAAATCGCTGGTATAGGTCTTGAATCAATATAATTTAAAAGTCCTATACCAGCACTTTTAAAAGTGCTGGTATAGGGCGTATGCCTTTCCCAGCGCTTTTGAAAAGTCGACAAGTCCGGCAACCCTATACCCACATTCACTGCGCGGCGGTTTGAAGTGCTGGGAAAAAAAATGTTGGGATAGGAATTTTGACCCTATCCCAATGCTTTCTGAGGCTATCCCAGCGGTTTTGAAAACGCTAAGATAGCCCCTTTTTTTGTAGATATGATTTTCGTAGGAGGTTAAGAAATAGGCCGAATTCTTATTTCCATATTAAAGGTTTTGTCTTTCTTATATATCTAGTTGCTTTTATACCATATATGCTAAATGTTTGAACCACTTTGCGGATGCTACAATTTTGATACCATGAGATATTTTTGAAAATTTGATTCTTGTGTTTAATTGTGACACATATTTTCTTTTCATTTGAATGAATTTGCGTGGAAGGAAACAACATTATCAACACTTAATACAGTATGAAAATTTCTTTACAGTCAAATATATTCGAGCAAACTTCTGGTTAAACCCATCACATGCACAACAACAGTGAGACTTCCACATTAAGAAAACTTGGAATAGATCTCTTGTGAGACGGGGGTCCATTATATATACCCCAAGGGCCAAGGCTTCAATACCCCAAACTCAAACCACAGAAGAAAAAGTAAGGTTCTTAAAAACCTTCCCAAGTCTCCATATAACATGGAACCATGCATGGACCATGCAATACTTAACCCAACAGTTGATTATAAGAAGGTGATATTTAACACATACGTTAAGAATTGAAATAAAAACCTTTTTTTTAGAGAGTTCCAACTTATAGTGTTCTTCCTTAATGATCAGACCAAGACATCAATTTGTTTTTTGGTGTAAGCAAAGATTAAACCCTAGATTTCTTATTCAACTATCAGAAACTTTACCAGATGATCTAATTGGAACTCACAAAAACTTTTACATATTGTGGTGGGCCTTTTGTGATTTTGGGTTGGACTGCCTCCTGCTATACTGAGACCCAAGTGTTTTGGATAAGAGAATTAGGACCGATCCAATTGCAATTCACCTTAGTCCGGCTTGTGCACAAACTACGTCCCGTTTGCCGAAACTTTTGTCACATGCCCATGGCAAACACATACAGAATGACAATAAAGGCAATACGCTTCCTGTTAGACAAAATAAATAAGGAATCCTTAAGTAAAGTAGGAAAAAAACGATATAAGAAACACGTTATAAGTGAAATTGCAAAGGCAAGAAAGGAAATAATTTCAATAAATAGTGAAATCAAAAGGAAAAGGTTAGTTTGCCTTGTTCAACTGTGCTACAAGACTAATACCAAGGAGAGAACCACTTCCTCAATGTGGATAACCTCGCAGGAGAATCCTGCTATAGAAATTATCCACTTTGAGAGAATAGACCTGAATGGCTTATGTCCAAACAAATTCTTTATCCTCAACAGAGGGTAGCCTTTTAGAGGGAGATAAGGGATTAGCCTATTGGTGCATGCTTGCCATTCTACCCTCCTTATTTCTCTTCTTTCTCTTTTCTATCATTTTTATTATTTTGATTCTTTCCCTACTCCTATTCTTTCTTTCTTAGCGCTTACTTATGTAGTGTTATGGTGAAGGTGATGTTGTGATTCTTTCCTAGTGATTACTACTATTGCCATGATCCTATTGTGCACAGCGAGGGCCCTTTATATACTACCTACCGTGACTGTTTTTTACCATTTTAGCCTTTAACTACTTTTGTCTAGATTTGGGTGTCCTTCTCGACCACCCACTGGTTTGTCAGCTACCCAGCCACCACCACTTACCTATGATGGCTGTGCCACTCTCCATTACCAGAAAAAGAAGATTGTTTTGTTTGCATGTTCATCGTGGCATTCTTATTCACCACAGTGTGGGTATTCTCTCTTGCTATCCCTCATGGCATGCACCTAGTGGTTCCAACTCATCCTTTCTTCTTTTTGGTGGTATGTCATCTCAGCAGGACATTTCCCCTAAAAGAATCTGAGTGAGAACCCCAGAATAGGCTTTCCCACCACCAGACCATACCATCTCTTACCTCTGACCCATGACCCACCACTCTTGTATTAGCTGGATACAAGTTGGTGGTGCCTGGGCCTTGTGCATGCTCCACTTCTGTGTACATCCAAAGCTTGTCTGCTACTCATACATTTACCATGGCCTGGAGGTTCATCTGTGCATTCTGCCGCTCATCCTTGACCTCTTATGGCTTGAACTATTTTTTTATTTTTCATTCTTTATTGGCTTGCTCCTTTCAAGGGCTGGGCCTTGCTTGATTGTAGGTTTTCCTCTCTTTAGCCCACTCTTTGCTCCTTCCGTAATCTTGCTACCATTCCTGCCATGCCACTTTGCTATTTCTGCTGTGATGTTATTTGACCCATGCTTGTTGGGCCTCCTTTAGGCCAGCTGCATGTTCTTCTTTCAATAGGTTATAGTGACCCAATATGGTCATTGAATTTATACTTATGCTACTTTGGACTTTCTTGACCCATTATATTTCTTGTGGGCTCCTTTGGCCCATTTCTTTCTCCTTGATCATCCTCAGCCCATTTGTTTTCCTTAGACATCCTCGGCCCATTTTCTAATTCTGCATTCTCATGGGCTTTTACTAACTCTTTTGGACTTCTCTAGTCCAATTACTGTATCCTTCATTCTTGGGGCTCATAGGCTTTCCATCAACCCCTTACTTTCTTACTTCATTACTTCGGGCCTGCTGTTGCTCATTCTTACTTTTCTACATCACATAATACCCATGGGTTTACTACTTCTTTCTCTGGGCTCCTTTAGACCCATTTGCTTTCCTCAAGGCCCATTTATTTATTTTATGGGCTTATGATCCATTTTCCTACCATTCGGGTTTAATGGTTTTTTCTCTCAATCCACTAACTCTTTTCTGCCCCTATTGTTAGGCTTCTCCCTACTAGTGAGCTTCCACAAAATGAGCCTCAACACATATCAAGAACCAATATTAAATCCACCCAAACTTAAAAGGGTGTATTTTGAATTTTTGTTAAAAGGAAAAAGAAAAAGAAAATATCTAAACTTACATATCTTATTTTAATCAATATTTAGGTGTCAAATATGGGACTCAATGATAAGTCCAATCAATTTGCATGTTCCATTTTATTTTTCTTCTTTTTAATTTTTTTGGATTTTTATGTACCATCGATACTATTTTAAAAATCAAACTGAACCAAATCACTACTGGTTTTGACATATTTTTATCTTTTTTTATTTACAAAAAATGATTTGACTTATTAAAATCAAATAAATAAATAAAAGCTTACATACATTAGTGCACAAGTCAAGTAACAAAGCCAGTATTGAATTAAAACATTTTAGTTCCACATTAACAACATTTTACTTATAATGAGTCTTTCTTCCCCTTTGTCTTTCATTTTTGAGGTGCAAAAACTCATAAATTGAAAATTCATATGATATTTGACAATAAGTGTGCATTTGGGAAGCAATGAAAATTATAAATTATTTCACTATTCAGCTTATTTTTATTACTATTCATGGGCCCCACTATACTTTTGGTACTATTCATGGGCCCTACTGTACTATTTCAACTAAATTTTACCTTTGTCTACAGTACTTTCAGTAATAAGTTTTCAGTTTCAACAAAATAAGTAGTATTCAAACAGACCCTAAGTGTTTATTTTATAAATCTCTCTCTTAACTTTAAAACGAAGAAGTATTTATAAAAATCTTTGGCCTAACAACCTAATATGTTCAATAACATATATAGAATGTTCAATATGAGTGTAAAACACCCTTGACCGTTTAAACCCCAAATTACAAATTATCAATTCAAACTCATTATCTAACAATTAATGTGCGGAACATGAATATAACACTACAACAAAATGTATTTTTAGTGACGAAAAGTAGTGAGGAAATATTTTTCCTCACTAAAAATACAGCTTTAGTGACGAAATATGAATTTCGTCACTAATAATGAAAAAAATTATAACATTTAGTGACGAAAAAAAAATTTCGTCACTATTGTGGTCTGAAAAATGGGCGCCAATGGAAGGAAACTTTGGCGCCAGTTTAATTAATCTATAGTGACGAAATATTTCGTCACTAAAAGTTGAGATTTTTAGTGACGAAATATTTCGTCACTATAGATATTACTATGCTTAGTATTAGTGACGAAAATCTTTTCATCACTATAAGGAAGAATTAGTGACGAAAAATATTCGTCACTAAAAATAATAATAGTGTTGCACTTATATGTTTTTAGTGACGAAATCATAATTCGTCACTAAAAGTATGATTTAGTGACGAAATATAAATTTCGTCTCTAAAAATCTTAGCAAAGCTCGGTCTTTAGTGACGAAACTGGAATTCGTCACTAAAGACTTAAAAAGCCTAATTATAATGCCCAGAGAGCCATTTCAATACCCAAAGACTCAGAGCCATTTCAATACATGTTTGGGTCAAAAAAAAAAAAGCCAAAGAGCCATTTCGTCCTTTTAAGCTCAGCCGAAAAAACCGTCGCCGATGAGCTACCACAGTCGCCGTTGAGCTGCCACCGTCGCCGATAAGCTCATCCGTCGCCGATGAAGTTCAAACCGTCGCCGATGAAGCTCCGTTTAGAGCAAACCGTCGTCGATTAACCTCAACGACGACGCTTCAGCCTTCCGTTGCAACCCACACCGATACCTCAACGGCGACGCTTCCAAATATCATCGGCGACCCTTCGACTTCCCGGTGACCCTTCGCATTCCTTCGAACCGGCGATCCTTCGACTTCCCGGCGACCATTCGCATTCCTTCTTACCGGAGACCCTTCGCCTTCCCGGTGACCGTTCGGCTTCCTTTGAATCGGCGACCCTTCGCCTTCCCGGCGACCGTTCGTCTCCTTCGAATCCGGCGACCCTTCGCATTCCCGGCGACCGTTCGTCTCCCTTCGAATCCGGCGACCGTTCGCCTCCTTCGAAGCTTTAGGTCGGTTCTACGCTTTTCTCTTTTTTTATTTTTATTTTGTAGATAATAAAAATTATCTAATTTTCTAATTTTCTCTGATTCTCTAATTTTCTTTTAATAGACTTTAGAAAAAAAAATTATTATTATTATTAATGTAAATAATTGTTGTAGTTGTTTCTGGTTTGCTTCTATCTTCCTATTTCTCACTATTATTCTATTTAATTGAGAAAAAAAATAATGTTTGTTACATTCTTTGTTTTTGTTTTTATGTTATTTTTTATTGTATAATATTTTAATGTTTCAATAATTTCTATGGCGTCTCAAAAATAATAATAATTGCTATGGGTTTGGTTTATGGTTCCTCTTTCACCAACACAAGGGACCTCTGTGTGTTCTCTTCTTATATATAATTCAATTTCCTTCTTATTTTGGCAACCAAAAAAAAAAAAAAACCAAATAGAATTTAATCTCTAATTTTTTTTTTTAAGGTGTGGAGAGCTCAATAATCTTTCAAGGAAAAACCAATATCATCAAGCTTCCACATCGCAAGCTTCTCGGTGAGATTCGAATTCCTTAATTCCTTAATTAATTTAGTTTTTTTTTTTTTGTTAATGTAGTGGGGTCTACGGATTTTTGGTTTTTTTTTTTTTTTTTTTTTAATATAATTGTGGGGATATTTGTTTTGTTTGTTTTGGTGTCAGACGTGAACGACTGAATTATTTTATGGTTATGGGTTAGGCTATAAACGTGTGCAAGAATTATTAAATTAGAATTGGACCCCTCCCGCCTAGGAATATTATTAGGACTATTTAGCACACTGTTTAGAATATCTTCTTGACAAGATCCCAAATATCCTTGACCTTTTTATACCCCTTTGTTCTTCTTCTTTGGGGTCTGTGTTTGTGTGTGTGTCACTGTAATTTTTTGATTGGGATTGGTTTTTTCTCTGGTACATTATCAAAGTGAATCAAATATTATTTGGATACAAGGCCGAGGCCGCTCTGCTTCTCCTCAGCAACTCAGTGTATACTGTTTCTTTACACAATTCCAATCACTTTTTTCCTTGTTTATTTGAACTGCATTTAAGATAGTTACTGTGGTTACCAACTTTTTATTTTAATTTTTGATGATATGAGAGATTTTTGCAGGATGTTACACGCGCCGTGCAAGTTCTAGAAGGTTTAGAAGGGGTGCCGGATCCGGTGAGTGGTCATTGTTCTGTTTTGTGGTACTAAATTAAATTGAGTTTTTCTTTTTTCTTTTTTTCTAGTGTTGCATTGTACAGGGATTCTTCATGTACTACAATAGTCATTTGTTATGGTTAGCCATGTGATCAAATTATTTATCTATGACCATTGAATAAAATAAATAATCAACCTTCTCGCTCAGGCGTAGTCCCCTATTATTTGTCTTCACAGTTGGGTTGAAGGTAATTAACCCAAATCCAATACAATTGGGCATGCAATTTTCAAATCCCTCTATTTAGCGTTGTCTACTCTTTCTTATTTTTGTGATTAGCCCCACTCAATAGAATACACATCACCCAAAATTCATGTGTTACTTTGTGGACAATGTTCGGCAGTAGTGTACCCAAATGGCCAAATTAAAAAAAAAATCATGGGTGGCTAACCAATAAATGCTACTACAATAGTACTGATCAATTTGCATAGGAACTTGAGTTAGAAGTTGAAAATTTCCCAATGATCTCTCTATTGCTTTGAAATTTCTACCATATGCTCTAAAAACAGGCTGAAGCATTGGAATTGGGCTTTGCTTATTATTGATAAAAAAGAGCGTTTGTACCGGTACATTATCGCGATTTTTGATAGTACAATGAAACAGTATCTGTTGTTACCAATTACCTGTTGTTGTCAAATAAATAAATAAACAAAATGCTGCCATTTTTTTTTTTGTTGTTGTATGTGGGCTAAAGCTAACTAAAAGTTATCTTTCTTTTATCTCCAGCTCTGTTTCTTTTTTGTGGCTGAAAAAATTGTGAGGAACAAGGTGAAGAACACAAGTTAACTTTGGATTTTTTCTGAAAGTTGTAAACTTAGCTTGAGCAAAGTAAGTAAATTCTAATTAAAAACTTATAAAACTCTATATATACTTGTGATATTGGAAATTGGTTTTGTGGTGGATTGTTGTGTTGGAGCAAGCGGATGGCTTGTATGGTGTTATAAGGTGGTTTAAATACATATTGGGAGTGTTTTTCAATTCTTGCAAATGTAAATGAGTATTGTTGATTAAATGTGATGAATAGTATTTTATTTGATTTAAAAACTTATAAAACTCTATATATACTTGTAATATTAGAAATTGGTTTTGTGGTGGGTTGTTGTGTTGAAACAAGCGGGTGGCTTGTATGGTGTTATAAGGTAGTTTAAATACATATTGGGAGTGTTTTTCAATTCTTGCAAATGTGAATGAGTATTGTTGATTTGATGTGATGAATAGTATTTTATTTGATTTAAATACTCGTAAAACTTCATATTTGTAATGTTGGAAATTGATTTTGTGGTGGGTTGTTGTGTTGGAGCAAGCGGGTGGCTTGCATGGTGTTATAAGGTGGTTTAAACTAATATTGGGAGTGTTTGAGTGTGCAATGTATATTTGTTTAAGTATTAATATAGACTTGTGCATTCATGAATGGAATAGAATTTTATCTAAGTAACTTATAGACTTAGATGTTAGAATATATTATGTATGAGTTGTCCTTATTTTACTAAAGTAGCATTCATCTTGTAATTGTAGTCAAACATGGATAAAAGTTGGATGACGATGGGTAAGACACCCGATGGCAGATTAAGTCATCCATATATTGAAGGGGTCAATGCATTTATTAATTTTGCAAGAGTAATTGTGGACTTGAGTGGTAATATTCCGTGCCCGTGTATTCACTGTGGGAATTGCTATCGACAATCTCTTAATACTGTGCGTATCCATTTGCTTCATCGTGGGATTATGCAATCTTATATTAATTGGTATAATCATGGAGAACCTCATGTATTGAACGAGAACATTCATGATAATGAAACGTCGGATGGTGATCATATGGATGGTATTGATGCCTTGGTAGGTGATCGAATTAGAGGGGAACCAAGAAATACAACCGAAGATGAGGAGGTGCGTCATTTTGACAAACTTGAGGAAGATGCAAAACGTGAGTTGTATCCGGGTTGCACTGATTATAGTATCTTGAAATTTGTTATTGAGATGTTGAATGTAAAGGTAATGACCAACTTGAGTAATAAGGGACTTGATATGATGTTAGAATTGCTGACAAAGGTTTTACCGAAAGGTAACTTGGTTCCAAGGTCAACTTATGAAGCAAAGAAGATATTACGTGACTTGGGCATGTCATACGAGCATATAGATGCATGCAAAAATGATTGTGCATTATTTTGGAAGGAAAATATAAACCTTGATAAATGTCCGGTGTGTGAAGCACCTAGGTATAAGGATACACGTGCCCAAGGTAAGATGATTCCTCATAAGGTATTGCGTTACTTCCCGTTGACACCGAGACTGAGAAGATTGTACATGTCAGGCCAAAGAGCTAAGGACATGAGATGGTATATAGACAAACGTGTGGACGATGGGATAATGAGGCATCCGGCTGATAGTGAGGAGTGGAAGGAGTTTGATTTGCAACATCCTGATTTTGCCCTTGAACCTCGCAATGTAAGGCTGGGGTTGGCTACAGATGGATTTAACCCTTTTGGGAATATGAACAACAACTATAGTATGTGGCCTGTCATACTTATCCCCTATAACTTACCACCTTGGTTGGTTATGAAAGAGCCATATTTTATGTTATCCTTACTTATTCCTGGTCCCCATCAACCGGGAAATGAGATTGATATTTACTTGAAACCATTGGTTGACGAGTTGAAGGAGTTGTGGGAAGAAGGTGTAGAAACTTATGATGCTTATAATAAAGAGCATTTTCAGATGCGTGCAACTTTGTTGTGGACAATACATGACTACCCTGGATTTGGTAATGTGTCTGGGTGGAGGACAAAGGGTTATCATTCTTGTTACACTTGCAACGATGAACCATATTCAGAAGCTTTGGAAAGTAAAATTGGATTCATTAACCATCGAGCTTATTTGCCTATGGAACATCGTTGGAGACATAGTCGGTTGCATAATGGTTTATCGGAGAAACGGAAGAGATCTTTAGAGTTACAAGTGGGAAAAATACAAGAGCAGTTAGATAGAATGCCAAATATAATTTTAGGAAAGCATCCAAGTAACAAGAAGAGACAACTCATTGGGGAGCCAAATTGGTCAAAGGTAAGTATTTTGTACAAGCTTCCATATTGGAAGAATAAAAAGCTTAAGCACAACATTGATGTCATGCATGTAGAGAAGAACATTAGTGAGAGTACTTACGGTACTTTGTTGGGCATTGAGGGGAGAAATAAGGATACTGACAAGGCACGGATAGACTTGCAAAATATGAACTTTAGGCATACGTTACATTTGAAACAACGTCCTGATGGATCATATGAGAAACCTCGGGCTTTCTTTTCATTAAGCCCAAATGAAAGGGATGGTTTCTATGAGTTTTTGAAATCAGTCAAGTACCCGGATGGCTATGCAGCCAACATATCAAGGTCAGTGAATGCAAAAAATGGTAGATTATCTGGTTTGAAAAGCCACGACTGTCATGTGCTACTACAACGAATTCTTCCAATTGGGTTACGAGGGTTTGCACATAAAGACATTAGTATTGTATTGTTTGAGTTAGGCAGCTTCTTCCAAGACTTATGCTCAAGGACTCTAAAGCGGAGTGAATTGGAGAAACTAGAAGAACGTATAGTTCTTATACTATGCAAGCTTGAGAGGTTCTTTCCTCCAGCATTCTTTGATGTTATGGTCCACCTTGCTGTTCACTTGCCTCGAGAAGCAATTCTAGGAGGCCCGGTACAATATCGGTGGATGTACCCTATTGAAAGGTAATTAGATCATTTGATGCATCCATCAATTGTATTTTTTCCATGTGGTATAAAATCACATAATGTGCGTATTTTTTCCTCGTAGGTATCTTGGAAAATTGAAAAGATACGTTTCAAACCGAGCTCGACCAGAAGGTTCGATTGCAGAGGTTTACATTCTCAAAGAATGTATCAACAACTGGTCTTTGTATATTGATGGGATTGAAACTGTGCATAATCGAAGAGAAAGAAATGAAGATTTAGGTGAATCTAGCGAAGGATTGATAATTTTTTCACAAACTGCCCGACCTACAGGTGGTAAGCAGAATGATGGCAACTTGTCTCGCGCATTGCTTGATACTGCTCATTGGTACTTGTTGTACAATAGTCCTGAGCTAGAGTTTTATTTAAAGTATGTGATTTCATTTGCATGTATTGTTTGATCAATTTTTTAATATTATCTACAATGCTTAGCTAGGGGAGTGTTTGATGTCCCGGAAGTCGGGGGTGGAGAATCTAATGATAATACAGAAGATAGTGACGCATTCCAACAAAAAGCGATTGTTGATGTTGTCTCTATCAATGTTGAGGACAATATTATTGACTATTGTATGGGTGATGTTGAAACTGAGGTTGTTCTTGGAGGTGGAACTTCAAGAGATGCTAATGAAAATAAAGAGCATGACATACCTGATGTTGATCTTGATATGGATTATGATATGTAGAGTTCATAACAATTGTCTTAAATGTTGTGTGCTTGTCTTAAATTTTTATACTTGTCTAAGTAGCAATTGTTTTGTACTTATCTTGAACTTGATATGAATATTGATGCGGTCATTTGTTGTGTTGATTTAGTAATAATTGTGTTCAAACTTAGCACTTGTGAATTGCTTGATATGGATAATGGTGTAGACTATAATTGTTATTGAGATGTTTTATACTTATCTTGAACTTGAACTTGATATGGATATTGATGTGGTCATCTGTTGTGTTTAGTTAGTAGCAATTGTGTTCAAATTTTGCACTTGTGAATTGCTTGATATTAAGTTAGTAGCAATTGTACTTATCTTTCATGTCAATACATAGTTTCAAAAAATGCCCAAAAAGGCCAAATACACTCGTAATATACCGAGGTATGAGATGGCAAGATTGGATAGAATGAGGCAAAACCAAGAGATAATTGATGCTTTGGGATTGAAGCACATCTTAACTTCTCTAAAGAATTCTGCTCAGTCCAATTGTGCAAAAGGGAAAAGAAGTAGAGCTAATGTTGTGGTAGATGATGATTATGTACCACCTATTGGTGACGATGACAATGATGATGACTCATCTAATTCTGTAATCCATAAGGTATAATAGATGTTCCATAGGGTACAATAGATGATAATAACTTTATTGTTCCATTACTTGTAATGACTTTGTTGTTCTATTATATGTATGTTACTTACAGATGGCACCAGGACGACTTACACGCTCGCGAGGTGAGGCATCTATTCCGGTGGTCCGATCTACGGTCCAATCTACGGAAACACCTCCTGAAGCAAATCCTCCCGCCCAAAGTTCTTCTAGTGCGGAGGCGCAGACTACCGGCACATTAACTAGCACAACTGGTAATTACATAGAACATACTAATTACAACTGCACCTTTTTACTATTGAGATTATACTTCACTTAATTTAGCTATAATGTACATGGAATGTATAATTTTTTAACATTAATAATGTTTATATAGGATCTGCTAGCAGAACTACCCGTGGAGCAACACGTGGTATAGCAGTACGGGCACTTGTTGAAAAAAGTGGTAAGCTGCCAGTACGTATAGCTGCAGAGTATGATGCTCCTGTTGGGAAGAATGCATGCAAGCTTGTCAATCACGTTGGCGTACAAGTGCGAAGTAATTTGTCCAGTTACAATGTGAAAAATTGGAAAAATGTTGATGCTGCTACTAGAGATGTGGTGTTTCAAAATATCGCGGTAAATTTACATTGATAATGTCTAACTCGTCTAATTCATATAATAATATTTTTATAATACATATACACTTCATTTTACAGGATCAGTTTGAGCTAGAAGGAGATTCTAACTTGGTAATGAAAACATTAAATACAAAATGTGGAAGATTATTGAGTTCCAACTCTCACAAGTTGCATCAGGCTTATAAAAAGCTCAAACAATCTCATGGTGCTGACTATGCAAGAAGCCACCCGCAAATGAATGCCACACTTAAGCAGTGGACTGAACTCATTGATGGAAGATGGACCAATGAGGATTGGCTGGTAAATTATTTATGCGTATATTATTATTATCCAATGTTTACTATATTATGTTGTCAACTGATTAAATTAATATTTAGATGAAGTAAATGTATATTGTTTTATTCATGATCTAATAAATATCTTGAATGTTGTTTGTTAGAAAAAATCAAGAAAGAACGCTGAAAATAGGAATAAAACTAAAGGCAAACATAGATGCGGGACAAAAGCACTTGCTGTTAGGGTTGATGAGGAGGTGCGTATTTTTTCATTTTCTTAAACCTTAGTTTATTGCATGTTGTGATTAATTAAGTATATCTATCTAACACTTGAATGTTAATTAATTAGACAAATAATAATGATGGTCAAGTTCCTGAATTGGCAAAAGTCTTCAAAGATGTTCATTTCAATCCAAATACAAATATGTGGATACACCCTGAGGATGAAGCGACATATGTATGTATATCATTACATCCCTATTATGTTTGTAAAACTATAACATATGTAGTATTAACGTTATGATTGTTTGTTTCTTTCTCTCTTTTAAATGATAGGAAAATATTCTCAAAGTGCAAGCGGATCATTGTCAAGATCCTAATGCAATTCCCCTTACACAAGAGGAGATCTCAAACTTGGTGTTTAAGAAGAAGTCCGGTATTGTAAAAGGACTTGGCATGAGACCTTCTTCTTCTCTAGTAACCACCGCCTCCTTTAATTCATCAGTGGAGTATATCCAACGGTTAGAAAATGAGATAATTGAGCTCAAAGAGGCAAGAGCTAGAGATCAAGAGGAGCGAGCTAAGGACCAAGATGCACGAACTAAGCAAGATGAGGTCCAAAAGAATATTATTAACTTTTTGAGGAGCAAAGGTTATGATGATGCTCTTACTTATGGGGGTGATTCAATTTCAAGTTAAAATACTTTTTGGTTAGTACTTTATTTGTTTTCTACAACTTATATATTAGTTACTCTTTGGTTATAACATAGTTAATGTTTTTACTTTACGATTTTAACGAAGCATTATTTTTATATTTGTGCAGATTTCTTATTGGTGGCTTTTAGGAGATTTACTTTTGGCATTACTTAAAGACATATGAGGACATCTTCCATTAGTTCTAAAATAAGGTTTAGGTAGAGTTATCATGTATTGCAAACAATTATTGTATGGAAGGAGTTTGAATTAGATACTTGTTTTATTTTTTACTTGTGGAATGTATGGATCTTTTTTTATAAATATGTTGTTGAAATAAATGTGTTATTCAAATGTGAGGTTTTAATAATGTAATGACAGGTTACAAGTTAATATCAAAGCCATGAAAAAAATAAAAACAGAAAATAAGTTTTAGTGACGAATTTTTTCGTCACAAATATAGCAACAAAAAATTGTTCTAGTGACGAAAATTTCGTCACTAAATATAGCAAAATTTTGTAAGAAATGGTTTTAGTGACGAAAATTTTCGTCACTATATATGCCTGGATTTTCTTAAAAATAGTTTTAGTGACGAATTTTTTCGTCACTATATGTACCTGAATATAGTTTTAGTGACGAAATTATTTGTCACTAAATATGATTTAGTAAACTAAAGTGTTTTTAGTGACGAAATATTTTCGTCACTGAATAGTGTTTTTAGTGAGGAAAACATTTAGTGACGAAACGTTTTCGTCACTAAAAGTTTTTTTAAAAAAAAATCAAATTGGACTTTTAGTGACGAAATTTTTCGTCACCAGGACTTTTAGTGACGGGGCTACAGTGACGAAATGAGTTTCGTCACTAAAAGTCCAATTTCGTCACTAAAGGTCCTTAGTGACGAAAAGCTGGACTTTTAGTGACAAATTTTTTCGTCACTGAAAATACATTTTGTTGTAGTGTAAGCCAAACACAGAATTGATAAACAATCTAAGCCAAATATAATCACATCCGCAACAGAAAATAAAAAGGCAAAGATAAAGGGAAGAGAGATGCAAACACAAGGACAACACGCGATGTGTTATCGAAGATGAAACCGAAGCTCTCGGCGTAAAACCTCTCCGTTGCCCTCAAAGCGGTTAATAATCTACTAGAAAATGTAGTTAGGATACATGAACAGCAATAGACCCTCCAAGCCTAATCTACCCAGGTACCTAAGCCTTCTAAGCTTCTTGCTCCAACGAGATTGCGCCAAACATTTTTCTTCTCTAGCTTACCGGATTCCTCTATAGCTCATAACATCAACCAATAATCGTTGGTCACTTCCAAACTGCTTCCCTTAGCACCAAAAGACCTTCTCACAAACGTGGCTGTGGTGAGAAAAAGATTTGGTCAAGAACCTCTCAAGGATGTATCAATGGAGTAGAAGAGAGTAGAGGAATTTGAAGAGACTCTTAGTGAAGATTGGAGATGAATCAATCTTATTTTTCTCTAGGGTTTCTCTCTTAAAATTCTCTCTAGAAGCTCTCTACATTTCGTGGGTATAATGGTCTATATATAGTGGTATGTGTTTGGAATATGAAGAGACAGTTTTTCCCAAACAGGGCTGGCTGGCAGCTTGGCCTTGCGACTTGACTGAGTCGCGAGTTCAAGCCGCGAGTTAAATGCATTGCCAGTCTGGATGTTTTGTCCTGTAGTGCACCAGCTGGCCTAGCACTTCAGCTTCCCGCATGCTTGACACGTGACCCTCTTCTAGCGGCTTGCCACCCGCGAGTTCCAGTCGCGAGTCCCTGCTTCTTTGCACAATGAGGAACATTTCTTCACACTCTATCACACACTACCCTTACATGAATCCCACCTAAATACAGGGTTACTAAGTGCTGAATTACAAGCAAATTGGCACGGAATAAAGCCAACAAGATGGTTGATAAAATTCAACCTTACATATATTAATTGAAATATTTAGTATTATTTATGTCACAGACCACCAATTGAACCATATAACCACAAATCCGGTAACCAGCTCTTTTCTTGATTATTTGTTTAGCCTAGATTTTTAAACACAGAGCATCATCCATTAATTACAACTAAGGTTTATATTAATTAAGCCGTGATAGATAATTTGATAAGATTATTATTCTTTCTATATAATGATCATGTATATATGATATTACATTTGAGGTTTAGATATATTAAACCGCAACAGGAAATTTGATTAGATTGTTATTCTTTCCGCATAATGATCATCTATATATACGACAATAATGAGCTTTTTATAGGTATAATATAATTTAAACCTATGATGTCCAATCTATGGTAATTTTTTTTTTTTTTTTTTTTTATCATCAAACTAAGACACCAATTGGTTTTTAGTATAGGTGGGGTTTGAACTCTAAATTTCTTATTCAACTATAAGAAACTTTACCAGTTGAGTTAATTAAAACACACGATCAAACTGAAGCATTTAAAAGACTAAAACACTTTATTGCCAACATGGAAAGCATGAAAATGGTAAATATGTGTTGTTGGAAGTGGACCATTTTCCTATTTATCTACCTATAAACAATACATCAAAACAATTAGATTAATAATAATCTTGTGTCCCTTTATTTTTATATTTCTCAAATCATAAGCAACTATATGTTCTTATTTGAAAGTAACCAAAGTTAAAAAAAAAAAAAAAAGAAAAAAAAAAAGAAAAAAAGAAAAAGAAAAGAAAAGACACTTGGTATATTATTATTGGTGGAGTATAAAATAACACCAAAAGTGGTAAGAAAGATTTTATACCATGTTTATACCAGATGCCAAGTACCGAGCAATGGTTTTTCAATTTCAAATGATGGCCTTAATCATGTATGAGTAGTATTCGTTTTTTAATTTTGATTTGAGAATTTTATTCTAAGAAAAGTGTAGCAGACACTAATGATGATACTAAGGGGACAACACACGTGACACAACCTTGAATGCTATCCAATGAGCATCTTATAATTAGTCTAAAGCGAGTTAGATCAAAAGGTAAAGTTTAAAGACAAATAATTTTTGTCACGAAATTTATGGTTCAATGGTATTGTTGACTTGTAAGCAAAAAAGACAATAAATGTTTACTCCATACAATAAATTTCCAGTTAATATGGGATTTCTTGGGCAAAACCATAACAATAATAATAATGATGACTGTCGGACCGTGTGCCTTACCAATCCATCCAACCACCAATTGGTGAAGGATGAGGGGGCACAAATCTTTTATAACATTCGATCGCAGACCAAGCCCATTTGTATTAGAGCGAATTGTGAAATCTCTCACAATCCCTCCCTCACAAGGCAGCTCCAACGACTTGAACCTATGATCTTGGCTCTGATACCACTTGTCGGACCGTGTGCCTTACCAATCCATCCAACCATCAATTGGTGAAGGATGAGGGAGCACAAATCTTTTATAGCATTCGATCGCAGACCAGCGCATTGGTATTGGAGCGAATTGTGAAATCCCTCACAATGACAACTACTATACTTATTCATGACAAGTATTGGGAAATAGTTTTTACTTTGGATTGATGATCCTATTATGTGAGAGTAAATAAATAGTTTTCACATTTCACTTATGACAGGATTCTATTTTGAGGAAGTCTGGAGATGAAGGAGGCACCCACCCTAGTGTTGAAATTAGGGTGACAAGTCTATTGACATCATGCTTGTGATGACATTGATGCTTTTGAAAATTGAAATGACATTTGAGTCTAATAGAACTCCAATTGAGCCACTTGGCTTCCAAATTTCATTCCCATTATTTCTTGGACCCGACCATGAATGTTGTCTGATAAGCATCTTTATCTAAAAACAGTTAGCATAAAAGCTATAGCAAAAGCTATCGACTTTTGACAAACATGAACCACTCCAACAATTTTCCATTCACGTGAGAATTCGAATTCTCTGCCGACATATTTGGATTCATAGATTCAAGTATTCTTTTGTTCTGGATATGGTTTCGTATGAGGTTAAGAAAAAGACGGAATTCTTATTTCCATATTAAAAGTTTCGCCTTTCTTATCTAGTTGCTTTTATACACCATATATGCTAAGTGTTTGGACAAGTTTGCAGATGCTACAATTTGATACCATGAGATATTTTCGATAATTTGATTCTTGTGTTTGATTGTGACACATGTTTTCTTTTCATTTGAAAGAATTTGTGTGGAAAGAAACAACATTATCAACACTTAATATAGTACAAAAATTTATTTACTGTCAAATATATTCGGTCAAGCTTCTGGTCCGACCCATCGATCACATGCACAACAACAGGGACACTTCTCAATAAAGAAAACTTGGAATAGATCTCATGTTGAGAAACAGAGACGAGGTTCATTATATATACCCAGGGCTTCAATACCCCAAACTCAAACAACATAAGAAGGTTCTTAAAAAACTTGCCTAAGGTTCTCCATCCTCCAAGTCTCCACATAAAAATGGACCGTGCAATAGTTAACCCAACAGTTGATTCTAAGAAGCTGCCCCAAAAGATTCTGCTGCCCCTATCGGACAATCAGCTAAGGAACATTTTCAAGAAATATGATGCCAATAATGATAATCAGCTCAGCAAGGAAGAGCTAAAAAAGGCCTTTGCATACCTTGGCTCAATTATCCCTGGCATTCGTGCCAACCGCGCCCTCCACCATGCCGATGACAATAAAGACGGATTCATCAACGAAGGGGAGATGGATGAACTCGTCAAATACGCTGTGCGAGTTGGATTTAACGTTACGGCGTAGAAATCCGTAATTACGTACTTAACAATAACCTGTAAGATATCATGTACTACTAATATGTGTGCCCTTTGTGCTTGCAAGCTTCAGCTTCTTCTATACGATGTAGAATCCCGAAGAAGCTAGACCTTCCGCAGTGTTTCCTATAAAAATTTATATGAGAAAGCAATGCGGTTGTGTTGGTTTCCTGTGTTACTTTTCTTTTCCTTTCTGGTCATGCCAGTTTTTCCTTGGCAGCTCCCAGGGTGGTCACAGGACCACCTAGACTTACAAAAAAATGTATATATACACTTGCTAAAAAAAATATTATATACTAAACTAACCTATTGTGACTATCTTAATAAAAAATTTGAATACCCAGACTTGAGAATTACAAAAATTTGGATTCAACAAAATTAAGAGTAATGTTACTATATTCACAACATTTTCACAACATACCTAATGTGTTAAGCTTTTTGTATAAGATTTATTATAAAAATATTGTGGACGTAGTATTACTCCAAAATTAATTCTGCCCCCAAACATAATTCTTAATCTCTTTTTTTTTTTTTAAGCTTAAATAACAACAATAAATATTAGCCCAAATAACAACAAATATAAACCAAACAAAAATAATACAAGACCAAACAACAAGGAGTGAAAAAATTATTCAACAAAAAACCTATTATAAAACAAAAAGATAAAATTTGTAGCTCGTTCAACCTATTTAACAAAAATAATTTCTAATTTTTTTTTTTTAAAATGGTACCAAGAAAAATATTATGATAATTTAAATTTTTTAGTGACCAACCTAAATAAAATTTCTAAAAGCCGCCACTAGCTATCTAATATCCAAGTCGTAATAGCATGCATGGAATATTGTCTGCACACTATGTTTACGTGGTGGAAGCAGAATTTATATGCTCTACTAGAAATCGTATACACTTACAGAATAGTCAATCCCATTATAACCTTATGGAGGCATTATAACTTGGTTTCCAACATGTTTCTTCTTGACTCACTCGATACAAAATAAGTTATCTAAATACAACCCACATTTACACTTGTTTTGTTACAAGAATTAGCCAACACAAACGCAGTTGAACAACAGGTAAAGTTTGGCCAACACAAACGCAGTATAAGGGACAACACACATGCCACGACCTTGAATGTTATCCAATGAGTGTCTGAATCTAAACGCAGTTAGATCAAAAGGTAAAGTTTAAAGCCAAAATATTTTAACATGAATTTTATAGTTCAATGATATTTTTTACTTGTAAGCATAAAGGTTGAGGTGAATTGAATTACTCTTAACAATTTCCCCCTTTTTATATAGGATTCCATGCCCAAAACATAACAATAGTAATAATAATGATAACTGACTGTACTAATTCATGCATGACAAGCATCAGGTAATGGTTTTTACTTTGGACTAATGATTCTGTTATGTGAGAGTAAATAGTTTTTGCTTTTCACCTACGACTGAAGATTATAATTCGACGAAGTCTAAAGGTGAAGGAGGCACCACACTATTATTGAAATTAGGGTGACAAGTCTATTGAAATCATACCTGTGACGGCAATGATATTTTTAAAGTGACATTTGAGTCCAATAGAACTCAAATTGACCAGCTTATTGGCTTCCAAATTTCATTCCCATAATTTCTTGGACCCGACCATGAATGTTGTCCAATAAGCAACTTGATCCAAAAACAATTAGCACAAAAGGTACAGTTAAAGCTATCAACTTTTGACTCGCGTGAACATAGATTCAAGTATTCTTTTGTTGTGGATATGGTTTAGTAGGAGGTAAAGAAAAAAGCCGAATTCTTATTTCCATATTAAAGTTTTATCTTTCTTATCTAGTTGCTTTTATACCATATATGCTAAATGTTTGGAATACTTTGCAGATGCTACAATTTGATGCAATGTGATATTTTCAATAATTTGATTCTTGTGTTTGATTGTGACACACGTTTTCTTTTTCATTTGAATGAATTTGCATGGATTGAAACAAACATTATCAACACTGATAAGGCGAAATTATGGAACACAAGGCAGCCCCGCTTAATCCGTTGGCTTCACTCAGAATGGAGCCTACCGTTCGTGCTGACGGGCTAAGCCATAAAAGGGGCTGACGGGCTAAGTTATAAAAAGGCTGAAGGCCCTGAAGAGGACGGACCGTGATAGGCCGTCATGGAGGGAGATCCATGAAGAGCCCTAAGGGCTGATTCCTTCAGGAGGCTGACGACCCTCCCTGACTGAAGGGTCTAACACAAACTCACGGTCTTAAAGGCCAACGGATATAATAAAACCATAACTTGGCCACCACGCATGAATGATAAAAAGATGATTTGCTTTCCACGTACAACTTTAGAGTCCTATAAGGAAAAGATTCTGCATCTACGCTCATAAGGACTCCTATAAGAAAAAGACTTCTACTCCAAGGAAGAGAGGTCCACCCTCTACTACTATAAAAGCCCAAATACCCTCACAAATCGAGGTACGCATAATTAACCCCTCTCTAGCACTATAGAGTTAAAACAAGTTCTAACTTGACCTTCGGAGGGTATTTGGCCGGCACCACACCGGTGCTATCTGTTAGGTCTTCTCCTTTTTGTTGCGCAAGTGTCATCTTGAGGGTACAATCATTGCACAACTCACTGGTGATATTTTCGGCTTCATCAGTTGGCGCCGTTTGTGGGAAACGACGATTTCTGACTTATAAGCTATATTATCGCTTCCCGAACAAAGAGTTGCATGGTACTTACTCGCTCGATGGCAACCACCAATAACGTTCACGGAGACGAACCACGTCCAACTGCACTCGAGAGACAAGTGCAGACTCTCACTGCTGCCATGGAACGCCTTACTAAGCAAAACAACAATCTAGAGGAATAGTTATGCTAGAAAAATGTAGGTCACGATACTTAAGAGCAAGACCAAGAAGGCACCAATGCCGATAGAAGAGAACGAGAAGGGCCAGAGGGCAGTAATGCTCCAAGTAGACCGAAGCGCCAAAATTTTAGCATGCCATCCCTCACGGATGCAATTCAACCACACATTACCACGGAGATACAGGTAATAAAGGAACAAATGGAGGTCATGATGAACGCCCTCAAGGAACAGGTATCTAGCGACCTTGACGATCTGGTAAATCACACCGACTCGCCGTTCACTGTAGCTGTCAATTCCTTCCCCCTACCACATAAATTTCACATGCCGCATATAGACAGTTATGACGGAGTGAAGGACCCTCTGGATCACCTAGAAACATTCAAGACCTTGATGCACCTTCAAGGGGTAGCGGATGAAATCATGTGTAGGGCCTTCCCTACAATACTGAAAGGTCCCACAAGGGTATGGTTCAGCCGACTAATGCCGAACTCCATCAGCACTTTCAAGGAGCTAAACGCTCAGTTCACTACACACTTTATTGGGGGACACGGGTATAAGAAGTCCATGGCATGCTTAATGAGTGTCAAGCAACGAAAGGACGAGACGTTGAGATCCTACATAACACGCTTCAATAAGGAAGCACTATCGATCGACGAAGCCGACGACAAAATACTTGTAGCAGCCTTCACAAATGGGTTGCGAAAGGATAAATTTTTGTTTTCACTATACAAAAACGACCCCAAGACAATGTCAGAAGTACTCTATAGGGCCACCAAGTACATGAATGCTGAAGACGCGCTACAGGCTCAGGAGGAAAAGCCAAGAAAAAGGGAAAAGCAGGAAGATGCAAGATAAGACCAAGGGCGGAAGAGGTCGAGGACAGGAGATCGAAGAGATGAAAGGCGTTCTAAACCCCCGGGGGGAAGGTTCACAAGCTTCACCCCACTAACCACCCCGATAGATCAAGTCCTAATGCAAATCAAGGACAAAGGGGCTCTGACCTTTCCTGGAAAACTGAAGGGAGATCCTAGCAAGCGTTTAAGAGACAGATAATGCCGCTTCTACCGAGATCACGGTCATGACACAGCCTATTGTTACGACCTAAAGCAGTAAATTGAGGCCCTCATAAGACAAGGGAAATTACATAAATTTATAAGCAAGGAGAGAACAGATCCACCACCTCAAGAACACCCCCCCTTGACGGGATAATGACCGTCCCAGACCTCCCGTCGGTGACATAAGAATGATTGTAGGAGGAACGGCTACCGGGTCATCCAAAAAGGCTCGGAAGACGTACCTCAGGATGGTCCAAAACGTCTAGCTAACGGGTCCAGTACAAAAAGTAGCATGAAGGGAAAGCCCTATTATCGGGTTCTCGAAAGAAGATGCACGACGTCTTCACCATCCGCACGACGATGCACTTGTTGTCAGCCTACAAGTTGGGGACTACAACTTACACCGGGTGTTGGTCGACAATGGCAGCTCGGCAGACATCCTGTACTACCCGGCATGCCAACAGATGAAAATCAACAGAGAACAACTGATTCCGACGAATGCCTCGCTCGTCGGCTTTGGAGGAACAAAGGTGTTTCCCCTGGGCACGATCACGTTGGCTGTAACGGCAGGCGACTATCCTCAACAAATCACGAAGGACGTGACGTTCCTCGTGGTCGACTGTTCATCCGCCAACAATGCCATCCTAGGGCGACCCACCCTTAACTCATGGAAGGCAGCAACCTCGACTTATCATTTAATGATCAAATTCCCAACCGAATACGGAGTGGGAGAACTACGTGGAAATCAGGTTGCCGCACGCGAATGCTACGTGGCTATGATGGAAATGGATGACCACCTTCAAACCATGAGCATAGAAGAACACCAGAGTACGACGAAGCCCGTCGAGAAGCTTGAAGAAATACCCCTTGACGACTCCAGACCTGACCAAACAACAAGGATTGGAACCCTTGCAAGTCCCATGATCCGACAAACACTTACAGCCTTCCTCAAAAAGAATCGGGATGTATTCACCTGGAGTCATGAGGACATGCCAGGAATAGACCCTTTAGTCATGGTGCATAAGCTAAATGTATCACCATCCTTTCCACCCGTCTGACAGAAGAAGCAGGTGTTTGCCCCAGAACGGGATCAAGCCATAGCTGAAGAAGTCCGCAAGCTACAAGAGGCAAACTTTATTAGAGAAGTCTACTACCCCGACTGGTTAGCAAACGTAGTGATGGTCAGGAAAGCTTCCGGGAAGTGGAGGATGTACGTAGACTTCACCGATCTAAACAAGGCATGCCCTAAAGATAGCTATCCTCTCCCGAGAGTCGACACTCTAGTAGACTCTACGGCGCAACACCAGCTATTAAGCTTCATGGATGCTTTCTCCAGTTACAACCAAATCAAGATGCACGACGATGATCAAGAAAAAACTTTGTTCGTAACCAGCCATGGCCTCTTCTGTTACAAAGTAATGCCATTTGGTCTGAAGAATGCGGGCGCAACATATCAAAGGCTTATGAACAAAATGTTCGCATAGCAGATCGGGAGAAACGTCCAAGTCTATGTAGATGATATGCTGGTAAAAAGTCGATGGGAGGAAGATCACTTAGAAGACCTCAGGGAAACGTTCAACACTCTTCACTCTTACAATATGAAGCTTAATCCAGGAAAGTGCGCCTTTGGGGTGACGGCAGGAAAATTCCTAGGATTCATGGTTTCCCAGAGGGGCATCGAGGCCAATCCGGACAAGATCCGGGCTATAATGGAAATGGCACCACCAAAAAATGTGAAGGAAGTACAAAGCCTCAACGGCAAGATAGCAGCGCTAAACAGGTTTGTCTCCAGGGCAACGGACAAGTGCTTACCCTTCTTTTGCACACTAAAGAGATCTTTTGAGTGGACTACCGAGTGCCAACAAGCGTTCGAGGAATTGAAAGCTTACCTCTCTTCCCCACCACTGTTTACCACTGTTGAGTCCCTCGCAACCAGGTGAAGAACTTTTTCTCTATCTTGCCATCTCCCTAGCCACCGTCAGTGCCGTCTTGATCAGAGAAGAAGAGAAAGTGCAGAAACCTGTGTACTACACTAGCCGAGCACTACGCAGAGCCGAAGAAAGATATCCACCCATGGAAAAGCTTGCCTTTGTGTTAGTTACGGCAGCACGCAAACTAAAGCCGTACTTTCAAGCCCACACGATAATCGTCCTAACTGACAAGCCTTTGCGACGGGCGATGAGCAATCCTAAAGCTGCTGGATGATTGGCACTGTGGGCTATAGAATTAAGCGAGTTTGACATCCAGTATCGCCCGCAAACCACCATTAAAGGACAGGTCGTTGCAGATTTCATAGCTGAATTCACAAATGACGAGGACAAGGGGGCAGAAGAATCTCCCCAATGGAGCATACATGTAGATGGATCCTCCAACAGGCAGGCTGGCGGAGCCGGTGTCGTACTACGGTCACTCGAAGGAGACACAGTGGAGTGTATGGTCCGCCTTGAGTTCCCTACCACCAACAACGAGGCGGAGTACGAAGCTCTGATAGTAGGGCTTGACCTCGCTAAAGCAGCAGGAGCCGCAAAAATGATCATTTACTGTGACTCTCAAGTCGTAGTCAACCAGATAAATAGGGAGTATGAATGTAAAGACGAAAGAATGAAGAAGTATCTGGACCAAGCAAAAAGGAGGGTAAACGAGCTGAAGGTCGAAATTATACAGATCCTCCGGGGAGAAAACGAGCAAGCTGACCGCCTAGCCAGAGCCGCTTCAGCCGAACAGATGGCCACCCTTGGTAATGTACTCTCCTTCACACAGCTCTCTCCACTTATAAATTCTGTCGATGTACAGGAGCTCGGTTCCCTAAGCGATTGGACCACGCCGTTAGTTTCTTTCTTGAAGAACGGCATATTGCCCAATAAAAAGGAAGCTGCAAGAAAACTGAAGGTCTAGGCAGCGAGGTTCGTTCTGATAAGAAATGCCTTGTATAAAAGAAGTTTCTCTCGCCCCTACCTACGATGCTTAGGTCCTGAAGAAGCAGATTACGTCATAAGAGAAGTGCACGAGGGAATCTGCGGAAACCACTTAGGATCGAGGTCACTAGTGCACAAGCTAGTGCGAACGGGGTACTTTTGGCCAACCATGTAGAAGGATGCCAAGGCTTATGTAAAGACCTGCGACAAATGCCAAAGGTTCAGCAATGTCATCAGACAACCACCCGAAGAACTCACCCCGATAACGGCGCCATGGCCGTTTGCTCAATGGGGATTGGACATCATGGGGTCGTTCCCTACGGCCATACGACAACTGAAATTTCTAGTAGTAGGCATTGACTACTTTACGAAGTGGGTGGAAGCTGAAGCCTTGGCCACCATTACGGAGAAAAACGTACAGAGTTTCGTCTGGCGATGTATCATATGTAGATTTGGCATTCCTAGAGTCTTAGTCTCGGACAACGGGAAGCAATTCGACAACGACTCCTTCCGGGACTTCTGCTCGCAATTGGGGATACGGAACCACTAGTCCTCCCCCGCCCACCCTCAAGCCAATGGACAGGTCGAAGTCACAAACCGATCATTGCTGAAGATTATCAAAGACTCGCCTCGAGGGGGCAAAGGGTATATGGGCTGAAGAGTTACCGAGCATACTATGGGCCTACAGGACTATGGCAAGGACACCAATAGGAGAGACACCATTCCAACTAACATACGAGAACGAAGCAGTCATCCCAGCCGAAGTCAGCCTCATAAGCTACAGGGTGCACAACCATGATGAAAGGAGAAATGACGAGGCCATACGATTGCAACTCGATCTGGTGGACGAAGTCAAGACGGTGGCAGAACAAAGGCAAGCATGGTACCAAGACCACATAACCAAGCACTACAACTCCCGGGTCAAATACAGAGACTTCCAAGTTGTAGACCTCATTCTAAGGAAAGTCATGGGTGCTGCAAGGGACCCAACCCAAGGAAAGCTCGGCCCAAATTGGGAAGGAACCTACCGAGTTACGACATGGCAAAGAAAGGGCACCTACCATCTGGAGACACTAGACGGACGAAAGTTACCACATCCTTGGAATGCTGAACACTTGCGAAAGTACTACCAGTAGGGACGACGGCGTGAAGAACAACATCCCCCTTTTTCAGTTCACTCAGATTTGTTAGGACATATATGTTTTAACTTGTTTAAGAACATATGTCACTTAGTTATGTAAATTGGCTAATCCTTTAACAAAACACACTCTGCTTGTAATTGGGTAGTTCTAGGTGTTTTTAATACTTCAAGAAAAAATGTTTCAAGGTCAAGTGTTGAAGTCATCAAGTCTGTCCAAGAGAAAGCAAGCTGAAGTGCAAAGTTTTTAAAACTCGACACCTCTCGATAGCTACCTCGACACCTGCTATCTGTCGAGATTTAAAAAGTCAGAATTCCAATCTGATTTTCTTGGGATCCGTGAATATGTTTTTGGGCCTTCTTTTCTTCTAACCCTAAACATATAAAAGGATTATTTTAAGAGCCGTTTTGGGTGACACAAGTTGCATTATCATTGAGCAATCTCTGTTTAAGCAAATTGTGATCAACAGACGAAGTTCTTGACCTAGTTCATCTTCGATCAAGAAGTTGCTGTGTATTTGCACCATAGGGTTTTGTAACCAAGCATCTTCCTGCTATTCATAAAGTGGATGAACTGAAGAACTTTGCAGCCAACCATTCTTCCTCAGTTGGTGTTCTGAAGTCGCGTACTTGGATTCGCGCATTGGTTAGTCACGTACTTGGGAGCCATGCATCAAAGGTGGAGACTGTCACTACAGATCAAGTCCAATTGGGTATTGGGGTAAGGGTTCAACTGTAGGTTGGTAAGGTACTTGGGATTCCTTTACTTGTAACCGCTTGATTTGATAATAGTGGAGTTTCGGGAGTGGTGACCTGAAAATCACCCGGTGGGGTTTTTGCCATTAGGGTTTTCCCCATTCGTAAACAAATCACCGTGTTATTTATTTTCCGCTGCATATTTAGTTGATTGGTGATTTGTTTGTGCTTCCATAAAATTGCATGATTAATTGATTAATTAATTACTTGGCTAAATTAATTAATTAGGGTTAATCACAAGGGGTCATTCAAATTGTGACCTAACAAGTGGTATCAGAACAGGCACACTCTGATTAGGATTTAATCTTTGCTGTGTTGATCCATTGACCCCTGTTTGTCATGGATAGAGGACAATCTTTAATTATACCTCCTTTATTTGATGGCACTAACTATGCATACTGGAAAGTACGCATGAGAGCTTTCTTGCAGTATTTAGATGAAAAAGTGTGGCAAGCTGTAGAGATTGGCTGGACTAAGCCAAAAGAAGAACCGGCCGATTGGGATGATGCTAAGATCAAGGCGGCTAACTTCAACAGTAGAGCGCTGAATGCCCTTTTTAGCGCAGTCACCAATGAGGAGTTCAAGAAGATATTCTCAACTGAAACTGCTAAGGAGGCTTGGACCATCCTCCAGACAACCTATGAAGGAACAAAGGCTGTCAAAGATTCAAAGCTTCAGAGGCTCACCACAAGTTTTGAAGAAATTAAGATGGAGGAGGATGAGTCGTTTGATGAGTTCTATGTCAAGCTCAAGGACATAGTGAACTCAACCTTCAATCTTGGGGAAACCATCCCTGAACCCAAGATTGTAAGGAAGGTGCTCAGATCTCTACCTGAGAGATTTCATGCCAAGATTACGGCAATTGAGGAATCAAAGGATATAGACAAGATTCCTTTGACTGAGCTGGTTGGAAACTTACAGACCTATGAAATAGGGTTATCTAGGATTGGCAAGTCCAGCAAAGGCAAAAGCATGGCCTTGAAGGCGAAGAGCAGTGATACAGATGAGTCTTCTGATGATGAAGATTCCAAGATGAAGTCCTACATCACTCGGCAGTTCAAAAAGTTTATGAAGAATGCCAATGGAAGGAACTTCGACAAGGACCGCAGGCAGTTCAGTTCTTCTCAGTTTAAAAGCCAAGACAAAGGGAAGAAGGATGCTAAGGAGGGCGGTCAGTATACTGTTCCCGCAGGACCAAAGTGCTTTGGGTGTCATGGGTTCGGACACATGAAACATGAGTGTCCTACATATCTGAAGAGCATTGGGAAAAGCAAGGCCCTTGTTGTAACCCTAAGTGACACTGAGCCTGAAGATGATTCCGACAATAAGGATGACGGAATCTTAAATGCCTTCACTGCCACAGTCAATCCTACTGAAGGGATTGTTGAAGAAGTGGATGAAGAAGAAGAATTGGTGGAGTCCAAATTTGAGAAGATGGATGATCAAGATGATATCCATTCAGCCTATGAGAAGCTTTACAAGCTCTTTGAAAAGCATGAGAAATTATATAGGCTGGCCACCAAGAAGCTCAGTGATGTGGAATTCGATCATGAAGAGTTGTTCACAAAGTTTGATGAGGCAAATCAAACTATTGGAGCACTGAGATTTGAGAATAACTTTTTGGCTGAGAAGACCAAGAAGCTTGAAGCGGAGCTGTTTCAAGTCAGAGCTCAACTAGAGATGACTTCAAGTGCAAAGCTTAATGAGATGCTTAGTAATCAGAAACCTGCTTCGGATCGAACTGGTTTGGGGTATGGTATTTCTCTCTCTAATATTGCTTCTACTAGCAATACAGTTTTTGTTCCTCCTGCTAATAACATTGAAATTGAGAACATTGATGTTAAAACGAAATTAGCTAGTGAGAACTTAGACAAGGGAAAATCTATCTTAGGAGCACCCCCTAAGCTAGATAAGAATACTGCTAAAAACCCTAGGGCTAAGAAGGCTAACTCTCAAAAGCCTAAACAAAAGAAGCAGCATCTCTGTCATTATTGTGGAGCTGCCGGTCACACTCGACCAAATTGCTATAAGTGGTTAGCCACTCAACAGAGCAATGGCATGACAGCATCTGGAAGCCAAAATCAGCTTCAATCCTCTCTTGCTCCTCTTGGAGATCTTCTGAAAGCCCTCATGCTCCTTTCGAACTTGAACGGTTTAAATTCTTCCCCCTCACCGCCTGTTCAAGGATTCTATCAAAGGAAAGGTTCTTCCAAGGAGTGGAAGAAAAAGGACTCTAAGTGATTTCATCACTTTCTTCTCCCTTCTTGCTTTTCTTGTTTGTTGCATTGCTTGTGTGTTTTTCTTTTCTGCTGAGTCAGTCTAGTTTTTACTTTGCTTTGATAACATGTTTTTGTTTATTTATTTTCAGTTTTGCTTATTTTGTTTTTGATATAAAAATAAAAAAAAAATTGAAAAATTGAAAAATACAAAAACAGTGTGTGTTATGTGTACTTTGGTACTTGTGTACCTTAGATGGCCAATGAAACAAAGTTTTCTAAACTTTGTATCTCTTGTAGCTTAGATGAGCATCTCTATGCATAACTAAGCAAGTGAGTTTTGTGGCTTTTGTTTGTGATGAGTAAGATTAGGTTATCTCTTAAAACTTAACACTCATATCACTCTTTTTGACGGGTAGGACTAGAAAATCCTAAGAGAAAGGCATAAATGACCATCTCACCACTGTTGCCCGCCAATCATTGTATGACACCTGTATGCTTCGGCATAGCAAAAGTGCAGTGTCATAGACACCTGTATACTTCGGCATAGCAAAAGTGCAGTGTCAAAGACATCCGTATGCTTCGGCATAGCAAAAGTGCAATGTCAATGCTTAACATCTTGGGTATTTCTTTTCTCTCTTTTATATACCCATGTATGATATGCTAAAATAAAAGAAAATATGCAAAGAAAATAGAAAGCAAAAAGATTAAAAATTCTTAAATATGGTTGCAAGCGTGTATTCTAGGAGATGTGGGAGTTATAGGATGTACCTCGAAGGTGATAGTCCCCATCAAACAGTTATGATTGTGTGTGAGTTAAAAATTATTTTCTCATATCTCAGATCGTCATAACATCTATACACGTATGCAATCTTACGATGTTTTTCACACACAACATGCAATATTCTTTGCTACTTTTGATATATGTGCAGGTACAATGTAATTTGGCCATCACAAAGGTTTTACATGTGCTAATGTATGCTTACTAAACTGTCTTAACTTGTTTTTGAAATATAAAATTGGTTAGACTTGTTTAGTGTGTGTGTGTGTTTCTGAGGATTTATGTGCTTAAAATTTCCTGTTGAGAGATGATTTTGAGAGCTTTTTATGTTGAGTGGATCATTGGTTGAGATGTATGTTGGACTGCATTCATGTCTGTGTTTTTCACTTCTTGAAAAACTGCTTTTCACTGATGGCTCGACACCTCCTCGACACCTCTTCGATACCTAGTCACCTGTTGAGCTTCTCAAGCCTTTTCTAATCGCAATCTCGACACCTGTCTCGACACCTGATGGATCGATCGAGAAAGTCTTTGTCTTCTCGATAGCTTCTCGACACCTTGTCGATCGATCGAGCTTCTTGAATCTGAAATTGGTCTTGCATCTCGATACCTCTCGATACCTGCATCTATCGAAGGCCAATTCCTCGATACCTCACTCAACAGCTTCCTCGATACCTCTCGACACCTCAGCTGTCGAGTTTTACTGAGGTGCCTATTTAAGGATTTGTCGCGATTTTCTTCATTTCTCACTCGATTTCTCTCGATCTCTCCGTGTCTGTTCATCTCCCTTTCACTCAAATCCTCCAACCCTCTTGGATCTTGCTCATTCCTTGCTTCAATCACTTGGTAAGATCTCTATTCCCTTCCTTTTTCATGCATTTCATGTTTTAAAACCTAGGTTTTGGGAATTTTTTGAAATTTTTGGGGTTTTTCAAAATTGTTTAGTTTTTCTTCAAATTTTGGTTTGGGTTTGCACTTAAATGTTTTCAAAATGTCATACATTGCATTTCATTTGCATTATAATGATATTTCCATGCATTTAGATGTGTGCTTTATGTTTGTGTGCTGCTAGGATTGGATTGGGCTGAGCCCATGAAGTTTTTTTCCTTTGCATGTCACATGCTCATGCATTCCCATGCATACGTACTTGTTGTTCAACATATTTGATATATTTGAACTGTGTTGGGACTTTTCTGAGTGTCTCTCTCTCTCTTTCTCTCATTCTTTTACGTTAGTAGTGTTTATGGCACCCAAACGTAAATCCACTCCTACTCGGAACCCTCTGCGTTCTGGAGCTTCCTCTTCTTCTGACTCTGCTCCTCTTAACCTTCGATTCCGTGATGGAGATGCTCATAAGGCATTTTCGGAGAACTTTTCTCGACGAGGTGTTCATTCAGAACGCCAAGTCATTTTGGCGGACTTCACCGACACTGACCTTCCCTCTGTCATTCACAGTAGAGGATGGGGGTCACTGTGTGACATCCCGGTCACTTGCCCTCTCGTGCTAATACAGGAGTTCTACTCCAACATGCACGGGATTGATCTTTCAGTACCTCATTTTGTCACTCGCGTTCGAGGTATGCGCATTCCTGTCACACCGCAACTTGTTGCGGATGTGCTTAGGGTACCTAGGATAGAGTTTTCAGATTACCCCTCTTGTGAGTGTCTGAGGACTGTGTCCAAAGATGAGCTCATCTCTGCTTTTTGTGAGCACCCTGCTGATTGGGGTGAGCATCAGTTCACATCATGTAGGCCTTTTGCTAAAGGTCCTAGATTCATTAACATGGTGATGACTTTTGTTCTCCATCCTCTTTCTCATTATAACTCTATCACAGAGCCTCGTGCTCGATTTTTGCTTTCTCTACTTGAGCATCTTACCATAGACTTCCCTTCTCACTTCATCCGGTCTATCATAGAGGTTTATCTTGATTCGGCGTCCCGTGATAAGCTCATCTTTCCTTCTGCTATCACGCGGATTCTACGCCATTTTTCCGTTCCCTTTCCTGTGTCCAACCACTTCACACACATATCTGCCATAGATGCCGCTACCGTAAAACGTAGTGAGGCGCAGTTCAGGTCGAGACAGCCAGGTGCCACTCCTCCCTCCCGTTCAGCGCCATCCAGATCAGCTCCATCTACATCTGCTCCTTCTTCCTCTTCGAGCGATGTATCCCTTGGTGATATCATGACGCAGCTACAGCGCATGGACACTCGTCTTGATACACTCTCTGCTGAGTTGTATCAGGTAAATGTTCATGTGGGTCGTATTGCACGACGGCAGGCGATCATGGGTGGATTTTCTCCAGAGGCTACTCCTTCACCATCTACTCCAGCAGCATCAGATTCTAAGGATGATGAGGATGATGATGATGATGATGATGATGGGGATGCTAGCTCTGCCGATGAGATGTCTACATGACACTCTACCCTTTGTCACTCGTGACAAAAAGGGGGAGTAGTTTTGGGCTATGAGAGTAGTCATCTTAGGGGGAGAGTTAGTATAGGACATTTTTGATAGGGGGAGTGTTGTCATTTTTTTTGAGGGATGTAGTGAGGCTATATGTATTTTTTCTTATCTCTTAGATACATTGGTCTTGTATATGAGGTCCTTTGACCATTTTTACATACATTGTACTTATCTTATCTCTTATATATGTTGATGTATGTTTCTTTCACCTTTCTCTTCATGTGTTGTTTCTTTTCTATCTTTATACACATGTTCTTTATACTTGTATGCAATCTATTTATTTCTGTTTCACACAAGATGCCTTGATGAGTTTTGTTTAAAGTGTTTCAGAAATACAGGTTGTCAAAGTCTACTTATCATAAGCTCTTTTCTTGCAAAGTTTTTCAAGAGTTTGTGTTAGGATAGATTTTATTGTAATCAACAAATGAATATGAGTTGAGTGATTTATGACTTCTCTCATATGCTCATTTGTTTGTTGTGGTTTTGTCACGGATTGCCAAAGGAGGAGATTGTTAGGACATATATGTTTTAACTTGTTTAAGAACATATGTCACTTAGTTATGTAAATTGGCTAATCCTTTGACAAAACGCACTCTGCTTGTAATTGGGTAGTTCTAGGTGTTTTTAATACTTCAAGAAACAATGTTTCAAGGTCAAGTATTGAAGTCATCAAGTCTGTCCAAGAGAAAGCAAGCTGAAGTGAAAAGTTTTTAAAACTCGACACATCTCGATAGCTACCTCGACACCTACTATCTGTCGAGATTTAAAAAGTCAGAATTTCAATCTGATTTTCTTGGGATCTGTGAATATGTTTTTGGGCCTTCTTTTCTTCTAACCCTAAACATATAAAAGGATTATTTTAAGAGCCGTTTTGGGTGACACAAGTTGCATTATCATTGAGCAATCTCTGTTTAAGCAAATTGTGATCAACAGACGAAGTTCTTGACCTAGTTCATCTTCCATCAAGAAGTTACTGTGTATTTGCACCATAGGGTTTTGTAACCAAGCATCTTCCTGCTATTTATCAAGTGGATGAACTGAAGAACTTTGCAGCCAACCATTCTTCCTCAGTTGGTGTTCTGAAGTCGCGTACTTGGATTCGCGCATTGGTTAGTCACGTACTTGGGAGCCGTGCATCAAAGGTGGAGACTGTCACTACAGATCAAGTCCAATTGGGTATTGGGGTAAGGGTTCAACTGTAGGTTGGTAAGGTACTTGGGATTCCTTTACTTGTAACCGCTTGATTTGATAATAGTGGAGTTTCGGGAGTGGTGACCTGAAAATCACCCGGTGGGGTTTTTGCCATTAGGGTTTTCCCCATTCGTAAACAAATCACCGTGTTATTTATTTTCCGCTGCATATTTAGTTGATTGGTGATTTGTTTGTGCTTCCATAAAATTGCATGATTAATTGATTAATTAATTACTTGGCTAAATTAATTAATTAGGGTTAATCACAAGGGGTCATTCAGATTGTGACCTAACAAGATTTATTAATTACTTTAAGTATTTGCTACAATAAGCCCAAATGGCAGTTTTTTTTCTACTTTTGTTTTTGCTACAATAAGCCCAAATGGGCAGATTTTGTTTCCGAACTACTTTTTATATAGATGCATGACAATAAGAGGAGTTTATTCAGAACTACTGAAGTTTCTACTTACAAGTTCAAATTCACAAAATATGGACGACCTTAAAACCACAAAGAAAAGTGGCTAAGTCCACAATAAACTCAGCTATTAAGCTGACGGTCTAAATAAAAGACTGACAGTGGCTAAGTCCACAATAAACTCAGCTCTTAAGCTGACGGTCTAAATAAAAGACTGACAAAGTGGCCAAGTCCACAATAAACTCAGCTAATAAGCTGATGGTCTAAATAAAATACTGACAATGCGGCCAAGTCCACAATAAACTCAGCAATTAAGCTGACGGTTAAAATAAAAAACCAACAATTTGACATCCACAAGATGAACAAAGTAAGCTGACGGTCTAATAAGAGACCCAAAGAAACCGACGGAGCTCAAATTAAATAAAAAGCTAACGGTTTAAATAAAGCTGACGACACCACTAAACTGAACGGGTTGATAATCATAACTCCGTTCCTTTGGATCATAACCTACAATTGGGCGAGCCCAACATTAAACAACTTCAAAAATAAAGGAATAACTAATAATTCCTAGCAAAAGGGCGACGGCTTTATTAAAACAATAGAGTCATAAGCACATTAAATTACGGAAAGGCTGACGGCCTCAGCCTGCAGCTGAGAAAGTAAATTTAGAAAAGAAAACTCGAGCAAATAGCCCTACATACATACCCAAAAAGCGACGGGCATTAAGCAAAAGTAAATTAATTTTCAAATGGGAGCCCCAAAGACAAAGGGGGCACTTAAAAACATTGTTCAAAACAAAATACAACGATTACAAAAAAGAAAAACTATGGCTGGAAAGGAGGAGCGTCACTTGAAGCCTTTTTAACTTCTCGAGTACAGAAGGGTCTTCCACGACAAGGATCTCCATTGAAGGGTTGACGGGAGGATTCGCAGCAGGCTGGGCTAAAACAACTCCACTATCTCCATGTGGAGGAGAATCCTCTGGGTCGTCACCACCAGCAATAACGGCGTCATTAGCAGGCGTCATCGGCAGGGCGTCATCCAGGGTGATCCCAGATAGGTCCAGCTCAGGGAAAGCTGACTCTACTTGTTTAAGGCAGTCATCAAATCCCGTGCCATAGTATCCACCACAGGAATTGATAAAAGAGTCTGACGCCTTGAATTTCTCGACCGCGTCAGCCCCTGCTGTCTCCAATTAATCACGAAGAGTCGTCAGCTCTTTCTCTAACTCGCCCTTCTGACGATTCGCCTCTTCCAGCTTCTCCCTTACTTCTTTTAGCTCGACGTTAAGAACATGCATTGCCTCCTTATACTGAGCCTGCTGATCTCGCATATTAGTATTATGTTTGTTGACGCGAGTGACGACACCCTCCTTAGCCATGCACCGGTCCTGAAGCGCCTTTACGTGAACTAAGGCCTAGAAAAGAATACAACCGTCAGTCATTAAACAGGAAAAAGATGAGGGAAGGGCCAGTTAAGAGAGACGGCTTACCCGTGAGAGATTAAACAAAGCTGACGTCCCCAGCTCTTCCGTCCCCAACTGAGCACAAGGATCTATGTCCTTCGGTTTTATAAGTGATTCTATTGCTTCAACAGCAAAGTCCTTATGTGTCAACAGGCTACTGGGCCCCTTCAGGACAGGACCGAAAGAAGTCATCACACCCTTCCCTGCCCCGTGGCCTGACTTGGGGGTTGACTTCTCGGGGAGCTCATTCCCAGGAGTGACAGCTGTCTTTTTAAGGGGACGATTGACATCCCCATCGGGTTTCCTTTTTAAAGAACCCTTAGTGACAGTCTAGGGGGCAGACGTAGACGTCACCTCCCCTTTTGCCTTTTTTTCCTCCTTCTGGCGAGCAACGACAGCCCTAATCCGTTGCTTAGCTGCGTCCATCTCTGCAAAAGAAACATATAAGAGGAACTGACGACCAAAAATACTAAAAATGATGGGACCATAAGATCAAACCACTCACGGTGATGGGAAAATTCTTCTAATTTGTGAGCTTCAGGCGTCGGTTCAGGACCCCCGCAGTACGTGTGAAGAGTGTCGAGAGTAATTAAATCTCGACACGATCGCTCTTCTATTGGAATCTCTAGAACCCGACGGATGAAATCTTCCTACTCATCAGTTATTAGAGGGCGAGTAAGGGCTAAAAAAGAAAAGCAAGATGACAACGTTAAAACCATTCAAAAATATATTATGATACGTAAAAATTGACGGGGACAAAAGCTTACGGCTAAAACCTGACTCCCTGACAAACACCCAAGTATTATCAAAATAACCGTGAGGTATTGTCTCCCATTCTTCTTGACGGCACACCCAGTCCGTCCCTTTAACAAAAAAGAACCTACTCTTCCAGGCTCTATTAGAATCTGACATCTTAGATACCAACCTCAAATCCTTCTCCCTGACGGCAAAGTCATACATCCCGTTGGAAGAAGAAAGGTGCCGGGGTCTGTAGCAATAAAAAAATTCATCCAAGGAAAGCTGATGGTGCCCGCCACTTAGACGACCCCACAATATCTCAGCACCAATAAAGATTCTCCACGAGTTTGGAGCTATCTGACTAACGGACAGACCAAGGAAATCAGCCAGCTAACGGTGTAAGGCCGTCAGGGGCAGTCTGAGTCCCACAACAAACATGGCATCGTACATGCCAACGTCCACAGTTCTTCCCGTATAACATTTTTCACCATCCCTAGGCAGACAGCATGGTCGGGGATTTGGAAATGGACACGTAACTCTTTAAAATTTTGAGAGTCATTTTTGGAAGGAACTTATTTACAGCTCACTCTTTAGGAAGGATGAAGGGATGGTTACCTCCAGGACTTCCAGAAGTCCCTTCACAAGACCTCTCGTCACCTTCATCCCCTTCACTACTTCTCTCTCCTTCTACCCCAACTTCACTCTCCTCACTTACTACCTCCTCCTGACCTCCGTCTCCATGACTTTCTACCTCCTCGACAGGAGTTTGGGCTGACGTCTCCCTCTCTGATAACCAGGAAAAGCTCCTGGACTCACTACCTGAACCAAATACCTCGTTGTAGCCCGCTCCATCGCGGACCGACGACCGGTCACTCAATGCGTCACTTGACATCTGACTACCTACAAGTGACGGGTGTAATCTAAGCACCTAGGATGACGACCTCACTTTAAAGAAATCAATTAAAATAAATTATGTACAAAGAAAGAAAAGGAACTTACAAGTTTCTCAAAAGGTGACGGTTGAAGAAGTGACGATAGAAACTTAAGCTATAAGATTAAAGGGAGGTGGGCGATGGATTTACTCTCCAGAAATCAGTAAAAGTGAAATAGGGAAAAATTAGGAGAGGTGGACCCTATATATAAAAGGGAAAACGCACGGAAGACGAAGTGATGCCCTCGTCCAGAAGCGGAGCCAACCCGAGCGCGCCACATGTCCGAGCATTTAATATTGGCTGCTAGAGGTGTCACCTTGGGAATATTTTCTCTCCCTTGGCCAAAGTAACAGGTAACAACAAAAGAATACTCTATATCCCGTCAGTTATAACTGACGGAGATATGGAGTAAGGGGCAACTGATAAGGCGAACTTATGGAACACAAGGCACCCCCGCTTAATCCGTTGGCTTCACTCAGAATGGAGCATACGGTTCGTGCTAACGGGCTAAGCCATAAAGGGGGCTGACGGGCTAAGTTATAAAAAGGCTGAAGGCCCTGAAGAGGACGGACCGTGATAGGCCGTCATGGAGGGAGGTCCGCGAAGAGCCCTAAGGGCTGATTCCTTCAGGAGGCCGACGACCCTCCCTGACTGAAGGGTCTAACACAAACTGACAGTCTTAAAGGCCGACGGATATAATAAAACCATAACTTGGCCACCACGCATGAATGATAAAAGGATGACTTGCTTTCCACGTACAATGTTAGAGTCCTATAAGGAAAGGATTCCGCAATCTACGCTCATAAGGACTTCTATAAGGAAAAGACTTCTACTCCAAGGAAGAGAGGTCCACCCTCTACTACTATAAAAGTCCCAATACCCTCACAAATCGAGGTACGCATAATTAACCCCTCTCTAGCACTCTAGAGTTAAAACAAGTTCTAACTTGACCTTTGGAAGGTATTTGGCTGGCACCACATCGGTGCACTCTATTAGGTCTTCTCCTTTTTGTTGTGCAGGTGTCATCTTGAGGGTACAATCATTGCGCAACTCACTGGTGATATTTTCGGCTTCATCAAACACCAAATAGAATGAAAATTTCTAACATTCAAATATATTCGGGCTAGCTTCACATGCCCAACGACAGTGACACTTTTTAATCGAGAAAACTTGGAATAGATCTCGTGAAGAAAAACAGAGACGAGGTTCATTATATATACCCCAAGGCTTCAATACCCCCAAACTCAAACCACATAAGAAGGTTCTTTAAAAACTTGCCTAAGGCTCTCCATCCTCCAAGTCTCCATAACATGGCCCCTGCAATATTTAACCCAACAGTTAATTATAAGCCTCTGCCCCCAACGGAGGATTAGCTAAGGAACATTTTCCAGAAATACGACACCAATAATGACAATAAGCTCATCAGGGAAGAGCTAAAGAAAGCCTTTGACTACCTGGGTGCACTTAGCCCTGGCTTTCGTGCAAACCGCGGCCTCCACCATGCCGATGCCAATAAAGACGCATACTTCAACGAAAGGGAGATGAATGAACTCGTCAAATACGCTGTGCGAGTCGGATTTACCGTTAAGGCGTAGAAATTCTTAATTACGTACTTAACAATAACTTGTCAGACATCATGTACTAATAATATGTGTGCTTTGTACTTGCAAGCTTCAGCTTCTTCCATATGTAGAAGCGAGAAAAAGCTAGACCTTCCGCAGTGTTTCCTATACAAATTTATATGAGGAGGCAAGGCGGTTGTGTTGGTTTCCTAATCACTTTTCTTTTACTTTCCTTTCTGGTCATGCTTGTATTTTCTTGTCAGCTATGTAATATCCAAGTGGTAATAACAAGGAATATTGTCTGCTCACTATGTTTACGTGGTGGAAGCAGAATTTACGTGCTCTACTTCAGTATCATTATCGCTCCCAATACTATAGTATGCTCATAATAGTCAATCCCAAGATTACCTTATAGAGACATTATTGCTTGATTTCTTCCATGTTTCTTCTTCACTCACTCAATACAAAAGCAAATTATTTAAATACAGCCCACATTAACACTTGTTTTATTACAAGAATTAGCGAACACAAACGTTGGGAATTAAAATAAAAACTTTTAACCAATATTAGATTAACCCAAACTTAAAAGGTTGTAATTTGCATTTTAGTTAAAAGGAAATAGAAAATGAATAGATATAAAGTCACATATGTTGTTTTAATCAATATTTAGATGTCAATGATAAAGCCAATCAAGTTTATCATTCCTTTATATTTTATTTTATTTTATGAATTATCGTTATTGTTTTAAAAATCAAACAACTGAACCAAATTATGACTGGTTTTGACCAATTTTTGCCCTTTTTTTAATTACCAAAAAGCTACCATTTAATACTTAAAATTCTTGATCGAGTGACCAAGGGCATCTTGTATCTCAACGATGTTATCTGCTCTTTTCATAAGAAGAACAAAAATTCAAACATCCCCTCCCATTATTGTAACTATTAGGTTATCAAAAAAAAAAAATTCTTCATCAAATGTAATAATTAATTCAAAATCAATAAACAACTAAACATATTTCGGCTAACTAGTAATTAATAGGTTCAGTAACATAATTAATTAAAATGGTTAGTATTATACTATTATTTATGCATAGACCACTAATTGAACCCTATTCAACTACAATTTCAGGAACTAGTTCTTTTCTTGGAGAAAGTTTTCACTCCTATATGGGGAGGAGTCCTCCCTCCTCTCTAGCACTCAACCTTGTAGGAATGAAAATTTTTCTCATTTTTTTTTTATTGTTTGTTTAGTTTCGATTTTAAAACCTAGAGCATCATCCATTAATTACATCTAAGATTTTTATTAAATTGAAATGAAATAATTTGATAAGATTTTATTCCTTTCCCCATAATGATCCATGTGTATATGATAAAGACAAATATGAACCTTCTAAAAGACCAAAACAGTTACTTGCCAACACAGAAAGCATGAAAATGGTGAATATTAATTGTTGGAAGGAGAATATATCCCAATTTATCTACTTCTCCAACGAAACCTACAAACAGAACATCACCCTATTTTATATATATATAAAAAAAAAATTACATCCCTTTCATTTTTATATTTCACCAATTATAATCTGCTATATATTCTCTTTTTCTTTCTTCTTTTTTTATTTATTCTTTATAAATTAACCCAAGTTTAATATAAGAAATATTAAACACGTGCACATATTTCAATAGGTGGAGTATATATAAAATAACACTAAAAATGAAATAGAAAATTCTTATACAAGATGCCAAGTATCAGGTAATGTTTTTTCACCACGAATGATGATCTAATTTGGAATAGATAATATTCGCCTTTTGCTTTTAACTTAGGATTCTATTCTAGGAAAAGCGTAGTAAGTGTTAAGTTTTAGACCCCTGAAATTATAGTGTTTAAGCTAATTTAATTGTCAAGTTGTTACTTAGGTCAATTATGAAGATCAAGGTTAAATATTCATCAAACATATCATGCACATTGAAAAAGGAGTAGGCACAAAACCTTTTAGATCTCAAAAAAGAAGCTCCAAAGTCATAACAAAACGTGCCTTAGGGTTTCCTTTAAATATTATGTGAATTAGATCTGAAACCCTAATCACTTGATGGGCTTAATGGGCTATTGGGCCTTATTAAAAATTCTGCAGATCTGTGTCTCGATTGGTTAAGCCCTCTTCTCGATTAGTCGAGCCTAGCACGTTTTGTTTTCTTGAACCTGCAACCCTCTTGTTCACATAATCTTACTTGCAGTACTTTGATCATTGTCTAATATATCTTATAGACTTCGTAATCTATATCTAAATAAGTTTGTGCTCACAGTTGGCTAATTGTTCTAAATTTTTAGAATCTAATAGTAGGCAACAGCAATGATACTAGTCGACAACACACATACAATGTCCTTGAATGCTATCCAATGAGTATCTTAGTCTATACAAAACTAGATCAAAAGATAAAGTTTAAAGCCAAAAATTTTGTATCAAGGGTTTTATGATTCAATTGTATTGTCAACTTGTAAGCAAAAACCTAATAAATTTTTTACTCAGTAGGTGAATTTCTCAAACAATTAACCCCTTTCATAAATAGGATTTCTTGCCCAAAACATATAACAGTAATTAATGATAATGACAACTACTACACTAATTCATGACAAGCATTAGGCAATAGTTTTTACTTTGGACTGATGATTCTATTATGTGGCGGTGGGTGTAAATAGATTTCACATTTCACATTTGACTGAGGATTCTATTTAGCAACAAAAATATATGCTAAATATTTAACATTTATAAATAAAAATAAATAAAAATAAAAAGACAACTTTCAACAAATATATATAGGTAGTTTCAGAAAAACCTTAAAAAATCTAACTTCCACAAAGTTTGTAAGGTTTTCAACTTTATTCTTGTCAAAAAGATTTTCAATAATTTCCCAAATAACAAGACAAGATAAGCATCTTTAAATTTTCTAATATACCATAAAATCAATGAATTCCTTATCAAAGATTAAATAAAAGATGCTCATATTTTCCATGTCAACAATTCATGCATTCCCCCAAATGCAATACCAAATATGATGCACTTTCATATATAATCATATATATATATATAATTTATGACGCAATAGTTTTTAAGAAAATATAGTTTCCATAGGTAGTTTCCAAAAGTGTGTCTAACCCAAAAACAACATTTATGCAACATGGTTATTTTTCAAAAATCTCATTAAAAAGCTATTTACCTCAGAAAGCCAACCAATTTTACCTCAACCAGGCATCACAAAATCAGCCAATCCTATCACTAGGTCCATCACCAAGAATCTCAAAACCTAGAAACATAAGGAACAAGCCTATTAATAACAAGGCCTGTCACAAAGTATATCATCACACTTGTCTCCAAAATCGAATAGGATCTCCTAAAACAAATCAAATGCAATAAAGTCTAGCTTGCCCAACCTAAGACAAGTACCCATTCCCAAACAGGAACCAAATAAGCATACAAACTCATAGTACCACAGCATAAAACCAAAGCATTTTAATTCTCCACTGCAAACAATGTGCACATATAAACATAACCTAAAACCCATCAATTCATAATAGGGGTAGCATATCTCATGAGTTTTCCTTTAGAGCACTAAATGATTAAACCAAACCATTATTATACTTAACTAAGAAAAACACATGTAGAAGAAAGCACATGAATTTATTATAAACCAATCAATTCAACAAAGATTTGAAGTAAATTCCACAAATCTCAATGTTTTCATCGCACTTTCAAATTCAATACGCAGCAGGCCAGCCATTTTGTAAAAATTGTTTGGTCCATGAAAAGTTATCCGACTAAATTGAAATTAAATAGGGATAAGCTCTTATATGTGTAGTACGTACCATCAAAAATTCAGCTCAAAATAATTTTTTTGTAATTTATTAAAAATCACCTGTCGCAGCTGACTCAAATCTGTCAAGGACAGATTTAGAGTCCCAAAAGAAAATTACTATAATCTAATCTAATCTAATACTATATATAATAGCAGAAGCCTTTAAAGAGGTGCTGCCACGTTAGAAAAAAATGCCTCTTAAAAAACTGACACATATAGAGTTTAAACTTAAAAAACCCGCACAGTGCATTCGGAAAAAACGAAAAAAAAAAAACAATGATTCACTTTGTTAAAACACTGTTTGGGAGCCTCTTGGTACAAAAAGAAACTAACTGCTTAAAACACAAAAAAATAAAAGAAAAGAAAGATTACTTCACGGAGAAAGGAGAGAGAGACAAAAGAGAGACAGAGAAATAGAGAGGCAGAGAGAGATCTCCGTTCCCTCGCCAGACTTAGAGCACCGGTGCAAGCAGAAAGAAAAATCTATGGGCATCAACATCGTTAGGCTATATATCAGCCACCATCAGATCGTCGGAACTGGCTCCGGTACGTTTTTCTCTATTTTTTTAGATTTGGGTATGAAATATTACTTTTTATTGAGTTTTTTTGTTGGAAAGGTTTGGATTTGATTTTGGTTTTGATTCCTTTTTGTTTCAGGCTTTTGGGTTCTCCATGAAAATGTTTGTTTTCTCAATTTTTCGATTTATTTTGATATCACTAAGCCTTTCCCTATTTTCTAATATCTACATTCATAGTTTTTTTTTTTTTTTTTTTTTGGGGGGTTTTGATTTGGAAAACCGGTTTTGATTTGGAAAACACCTTTTGATCTGTTTGGCAGTGTTAAAACACCTTTTGATAGCCTTCAATATAAAACAAAACAAACTGCTTAAATCAGTAAATTGCAATCAAAAGGAAAGAGAGTTGAGTTCATCAGAACCGCAACCCAATAGCTTAAAAGAGAATTTTCTGGAACCATCACTATCGGTTTCCCCATCACTGAAAACAAAACCCTTTGGCCTACTTTTCTCAATAGTTTCACCGGGGTACGTATCAGATCGTTGGTAAGATCACCTTGAATCCTCAATCTATACTACTCTCTTTCTTCCTATTTTGTTGTTGTTGTCCTAATCTTCTTGCTTATGAATAATTTGTGGTTTTTGTTTCCAAAATAACTTTGAGGCTCAAATGTTTGTAGGAAATTGAGAAAAAACAAACAAGGACACTAGGAAAATTACTAGATTTTAAAATTTGTGGTTTTTGTTTCCAAAATAACTTTGAGGCTCAAATGTTTGTAGGAAATTGAGAAAAAACAAACAAGGACACTGGGAAAATTACTAGATTTTCGATTTGGGGGTTGTTATTAATTTTGGGATTTTGGGGTTTCTAATTAGGGTTTGCTGCAATTATAGATTTCAATTCCTAATATGTTTTCCTCTCTGTTTCTTTTTTCCAGGGAAACACCATAGAAGATCAAATTCTACCTAGGCTTTGTCTCTCAACGTTTTGAGGAATGTAGATATTATTTTAGGGGGAACCAACATATTTATAGATTTGATATTTTATTTGTGACTTGGGTGCTGATCTAGGTCTAAGTACTCAGATTTGAGGTTTTGCATTCCTTTAACCAATTAACTGAAAGTTACTGCTTCAATTTGGTTTAAACATATTGTGATGTGAATTATTCATTGTCTTGGGCAACATGACTAATATTTTTGGAATTCCAAACTGCAATTGGGGGAGGTGGTGGAGATATTGGAAAGAAAATAAATCATGGTGGTGTTGATGTCGATGGCAATGAAGATGATTACTTTGATGACTTTGACGATGGCGGTGAAGCGAATGGCGGAGGCCTATTTAGGAGACAGAAATTTCTTGAGGAGGTTATAATTCTTAAATATGCTCTTTAGTAGATTAAATGTTTTTTGGGTGCATTTTTTTTTTTTTTTTTTAAGACGTTTGTGAGTGCTGTTAATATTAGTATGTTCTGATGCAGTAATAATTTTGTGCCTTTTATGAGCTTTTTGGTCATAAATTCGTAGATGCAGTGTTAAATGAATGGCAGAGGACAATGATGGATTTGCCTGCTGGATTTCAAAAAGCTTATGATATGGTATGGTATTTCTCTAAGTATGTGCTTTTGGCAAAGAATTATCTCGCCATATACCAACTCAAATTTTACCTCCAAGGTCTGGTTAGCTCTATTCAAATGGTAAAATTCCTAGAACTCAATGCCCAGCCAACTACTACTAGATTTATCCCCCGAGCAATTCCTAAAGGAATGTCACTGGCATTTATTGGCTGGTGAATATGCTTCCCTTAATTCGACATCATTGGCTGTCAAAGTTGCAAAGTTCCATATAATACTATGCTACATTTACCAAAACAAAGAATCTAACTGTAGATATACAAGTATAAATCCATCAGCTCCATTTTTTAGTAAAGCCACATTGTCTCGGCATATATACAAGGATATTCCAATTGATGTAATCATGGGCCTCTTCTAAATCCAGCTTACATAATACTCCTGGTATGGCAAATTTCAAGGGAATCAGTTTGAGTTGTAGTCTAATTACATTGCAGGAAAAGAGTTAGGGGCCTTTTTATAAATATGAGAGCTCGAATTCAAACTAATCCTAATCCTTTTATTAAGTAAATTCTAACCCTGCATGTAAGTTTGTAATTGTAATAAAACTTGAACCATTGAGTGCCAAATGACTAAGATGGACTCTCAACTAAAATTCCTTTTTCAATCCGAATGGGCCTTTTAATTGATGCAAGTCCTTAGGCATTAGTGGAGGACTTCCAAAGAGGTCCTTTATTTGAAGCAATGCAACTATTGTGTCACAATCATTCTAATCTTTTGTTTCATAGTGCTTACTATGATTTCATGAAATTTCATACATGATATCATATTATCATGCAATATATAATATAAGTTGCATCCTACACGTGATTGCATCAGGTGATTTCCCTATCTATGCTGCATTATAAGTATATTAAAATGTACTCATCCAAGGGAGGCAAGTTAACTCTTTAAAATATAATTATCCAAGGGAGGCGAGTTAACTCTTTTTATGAGCACTCTTTCCAGTTTGCCTACTTATTTTCTTTCTCTTCATTCTATTTCGGTGGAGGTGGTCGATTGAGAAGCTATAGAGAGATTTTCTTTGGAGTGGCATTGATAAGATGTACTTTTATACATTGCTAAAAGTATAATCAAACATAGCTAATTAGAGTTGTTAGATTGCTGAATAAATTGTCAATCTTTGATGTTTATCAATGCCACCTCCAAGTTTTGTTACTTTCCTCTACCTTTTTATGTTTATTTTGTTAATCTCTACTCATTCACTTGGGTTTTTCTCTCATCATCAATGCTGAATTTCATAGTAAATTTCTTCTCTTTGGTTATATTAGTCCTACCTTTTATTGCTTTGTTCTTTTTTTTATTTTTAAATTATTTATTTGTTTCTTTTGTTACAATTTTATATAGTGCTGAGGTTAAGGTGTACGTGACCATATCTGCATTATAGCTAATTTCACATCATGTTTTCTTGGCTTACAGAGAGCTGAGACCTTGGTGTTGGGAAATTTAGACCCCGATTGATAGAATTAACAAGTTTTAAACCCAAGTTGTTAATTAGATTTATTATGAATAAAACTTGTTAAAACAAGCAAACATCAATATCATGTCAAAATCATGCAGCGGAAAAATAAATAAGACAAGATATGATGACCCAGGAAAACCAATGAAACCAACCAGTTTCACAGTAAAAAACCTGGGGGGAAACCTTCCCGAAAAGCAATCCACTATAGTAAAGAGAAGTTTCAGATCTAGTACAAAACCTTTGTCCCTAGACTCTACAATCCTCGTAGATAAACTCACAGCAGAAACCTTCTACCGCTTCAGAACCTATGAACTCTTCAATATATGAACGCCACCCTTTTTGTTGCACGGATCCCAGTACGTGACTAACTCCTTTGCACGAATCCCAGTACGTGACTCACTCACCAACTTGAGGAAGAAAAATGTTGGCTGCAAAGTTCTTCAATTCATCAACAGTGAAGATCAAGAAGCACTTGGTTACAAAACCCTAAGGCGCAAAGATGCAGTAGCTTCTTTCAGAGAGAATAAGGCATCGGTCACCTTTTACATATGTTCTCCTTGTATTCTCTTATGTGACGGCCTCTAAAATAAGACTTATATAGGTCTAGGGTTGTGAGAAAAGAAACCCTACACAAATACAAAAGTCTAGCCCAAAAACAGAAATCTGAATTTTCGTAATCTCGACAGATAGCAGCTATCGAGGAGGTGTCGAGAAGGTGTCGAGGTTTAATGAATCTCAACAGATACAGCTATCAAGAAGGTGTCGAGGGGACAGAAGCTTTCTCTATCGATCGATAAGCTATCAAGAAGCTATCGAGATTGCGATAAGAATCAGCTGAAGAGCTCGACAGATAGCCAGGTGTCGAGGAGGTGTCGAGCAACTATCGAGCTTTAAAATTCAGCACTTTCTCACTTGATTCTTGGACAGACTTGCATGACTTTAACACTTGAACTTGAAACAAGGTTTCTTGAAGTATTAAAAACACCTAGAACTACCCAATTACAAGTAGAGTGCGTTTTGTCAAAAGGATTAGCCAATTTACATAAATAAATGACATATGTTCTTAACAAGTGAAAACACATATGTCCTAACAATCTCCCCCTTTGGCAATCCGTGACAAAACCACAACAAACAAATGAACATATGAGAGAAGTCATAAATCACTCAACTCATATTCACTTGTTGAATACAATAAAATCTACCCTAACACAAACTCTTGAAAAACTTTGCAAGAAGAGAGTTTATGGCAAGTAGACTTTGACAACCTGTATTTCTGAAACACTTTAAACAAAACTCATCAAGGCATCTTGTGTGAAACAGAAATAAATAAATTGCATACAAGTATAAAGAACATGTGTATAAAGATAGAAAAGAAACAACACATTTAGAGATAGGTAAAAGAAACATACATCAACATATAAAAAAGATAAGTTCAATGTATGTAAACATGGTCACAAGACCCAATGTACAAGAAGAAGGAAGTAAGCACCCCCCCTAACAAGATGAAACACATCTCTCCCTTACAAAGGAATGTATTTCTCCCCCTAACATGTAGAATCTTATAAAAAGAAACCACATTCTACAATTTCTCCCCCCTTTTGTCATGATTGACAAAGGGTACAAAAAACTAGAAAGTTTCACTCGAGAAACATAAAGATGATCAAAGATGATCAAGGGGGCACAAAGAAATCCATATAAATGCATGAATGAAATGAAACAAGATGCTATGGATGACAAGATAATAGAAGGATGCAAAACATGTGAAAAACAAATCTCTCAAGAAAAAAATGTTAAGCACATAAATCCCAAAACACACACACACACTAAACAAGTCTAACCAATTTTATATTTCAAAAACAAGTTAAGACAGTTTAGTGAACATACATTAGCACATGTAAACACTTGTGATGGCCAAATCACATTGTACCTGCACATGTATCAAGAGTAGCTAAGAATATTGCGTGTTATGTGTGAAAAACATCGCAAGATTGCATATGTGTATACAAGTTATGACAATCTGAGATATGAGAAAATAACTTTAACTCACACACAATCATAACTGTTTGATGGAGACTATCACCTTTAAGGTACATCCTATGACTCCCACATCTCCTAGAAAACAAGCTTGCAATCATGTTTAAAGCATTTTTAATCTTTTAGCTTTATATTTTCTTTGCATATTTTCTTTTAAGCATATCATGCATGGGCATAAAAAGAGAGAAAAGAAATACCCAACATGTTAAGCATAGACATTGCACTTTTACTATGCCGAAGCATACGGATGTCTTTGACACTGCACTTTTACTATGCCGAAGCATACAGGTGTCTATGACACTGATTGGCGGGCAATAGTGGTGAGATGGTCATTTATGCCTTTCTTTTAGGATTTTCTAGTCTTACCCATCAAAAAGAGTGATATGAGTGTTAAGTTTAAGAGATAACTTAATCTTACTCATCACAAACAAGAGCCACAAAGCTCACTTGCTTAGTTGTGCATAGAGATGCTCATCTAAGCAACAAAAGATACAAAGTTTAGAAAACTTTGTTTCAATGGCCATCCAAGGTACATAAGTACCAATGTACACATACACACACTGTTTTTTGTATTTTTCTGATTTTTTCTTTTTATTTTTATTTTGAAAACAAAACAAAATAAGAACTAAACAACCAAACAAAAACAGATAAACAACATAAATGCATGAAAGAAAAATGCATATGCATGAAAACATGATAGAAATATGCAGATGCATGAAAGCATGATTCCAAAAACAGATAAGAAATCAAGCAAGAAAGTCCTACTTTAGATAGAAAGAATTAAAGCAGAGGACAAACATAAAAGACAATTAAGTCTTAGGCTCCTTTCTCACCCACATAGCACGAGTCTTTGGCTGTGAAGATGAAAAGGCATGTGTCCTAGTATGTCTACTAAAGGACATAGAAGAATTAGAATTCTCCTGAAATTGAGTTAAAAAGCTCAAGACTTTTAATAACTCTCCAAACAAAGGTGTAGGTCCTTGAAAGGAAACCTGTGACCGTTTGGACAATTGCTTATGAGAATACAACTTAAAGCAATTAGGACGAATATGTCCAGCAACACCACAATGATGACAAACATGAGGTCTAACAAAGGATTTAGAATTAGCCAGATCAGTTTTGGATTTCATACCTTTATTACCTTTCTCAGATTGGGGCACAAAGACAGTCCTTGATTCGGAAGCCGTGGACGAGGAGGGGCTGGAGGAAACAGCATATCCTGAGCCAGTTTTATCAGAACTAGGCTTTTGAGCACTCAAGACCTCATCAAGCTTTGCACTAGACATCCTCTCTATTTGAGTTCTAGCTTAACTAAGCTCAACTTCAAGATTCTTGACCTTCTCTTCTAATGAGGCGTTCTCCACAACAAGAGTCTCAACTAATCTTGTAGTCTCATCTAGCTTGACTAACAGATCAGCTTTTTCAGTTTTCACCTCATTAAGCTCTTTTCTACCAAGATGAGAAGTCTTCTCAGATTTTATAAATTCAGTGCATAGCTTATCATAAGCTTCTTGAAGGGTCATCTTCTTAGGTACTTCATCATCAGAAGAATCCTCACTGTCACTAGCACTCTCCACAATCGCCTTATCGGTTAAGGCAGCAAAGGCCATAACGTGACGACATTCATCCACAAATTCATCAGAAGAGTCATCCTCAGTGTCACTCCAAGTGGCAACCAACCCTTTTGACAGGAATTTAGACCCCTTAAACAACCAGATTGCGTAGCCTAGATTAATTAGCCAAGTTGTTACTTAGTCAAATTAAGCAATTCTAGGTTAAAACAATCCAAACAATCATATCAAGAATATAAAGCAGCGGAAAATAAATAACACAAGATATGATCACCCAGGAAACCACACTGGTAAAAACCTGGGGAGGATTTGACCCACCGATCCTCAAGGCATAACAGAAGTCACTATGAAAGAATTGAAGTTCTTACAAAAGGACTACAAGCTCCCCGCTCGACTTCCTAATGCTACCCACCAGTAGAACTTCCTGACACGACCACGCGCAGGCTCCGAATCCACGGACTATTTCTTTCTTGAATTCCTCAATCAGCTACAAGCTCCCCGCTTGCTTTTCTTTTAAGTTCCAATGGTTGCAACCTTGTTGATCATCAAGATGTAGATAATATCTCTACCTTGAAAACCCTAAGCTTTGTGTAAAGGAAAGCTCCTCTAAGATCTCACAAGAGATTTACACAAAACAGAAATATGAGCAACAAAGACTTAGAGAGGTTTGGGTACAAAACCCTAAAAATAAAAGGAGGCACAAGAGGCACTCTAATCTCTCTCTCAAAAGTCCCAAAAACGTTCTAGGGTTTTCCTTATATATAGGAGTGTTTTACTTGAACCCCAAGAAGTTTAAATAGAGTTTGGGCTGAGCTGGAACTCTGCAGAAAATGCATCTGACCCGAGATTCGATCGATCGAGTCTCTCCTTCGATCGATCGAGCCAGGCCAAAATGCTCCAGTACATCTGCAGCCACTCGATTCCAACTTTACAATATTTAATCAACTTTGAGCAAGCCTAAACAAGACTAAACATATTGTTTTGATCATGGTTTGCCAATATTACACATTAGAGTTCTAAATACATAAAATCCTAAATCTTTAGAACCTAACAAACTCCCCCTTTGGCAATCCGTGACAAAACACAAACTAAAAGCTCAAAGTTTACAAAGTAAAAGCCCATTACAAAAATAATGCTCATAACAACAAATCCAACCTAACTACTATCCATCAGTTGCAAGTGTAGACAGCAGCTCAATTGAATCAACCTGTATATTTCCTGAAACACTAAACAAACGCATAAACGCATGTGTGACAGAAAAGAGTAAAACAACAGGTATAACATTCTTGTAAGATTCACACAACACAAAATAAAGACATATATGAATGATCAACTCAATCAATATAAATCAATACGCAGTGAATCACAAATCAACAAGAATCAATAAAAAATAACATGTATATCAATCAATGTTACTCCCCCTAACATGAATATCTTTGTATTTTCCACACATATCAACGTGATTCCCATAAATCAATAATTTCTCCCCCTTTTTGTCACGTATTGACAAAGACAACTCATACAAAGAGTAAACAGTCAACATACGCAATAAAGGAAAAGAGAAAATAGAGAATCAAGGGGATACAAAACAATTCAACTCTATAAAAAATAGAGACATCTCTCCCTATGAAGAGCAACAACTCTCCCGAAGAACCACAAAGGTTAAAAAAAACTTTTCTCCCCCTATAAAAATAGGAAAAACAAAACAAGTTTTGGAAAAATAGTTTGGGGAAAAGTAAAGGAGGGGGGGGGGGGGGGATCAGCAGCATCACCAACAGGATCAAAGTTAAAAACACATAATCCAAAGTTAAAAACTAAGGTGAGGATACACATGAAGAAAAATATTCTCTCTTTCAATAAAATGCAAACATGGCACTATGTGACCCATAAACAGTTGCATGAGTAGAGAAAATATTCACACATTGATTATCCATCATATCTCTTAAGAAAAATATTTTCTACAGTTCACACATAAGAAATAGCATATACTAGAATGTACAAAACTCAAAAATTAATCAATCAATTTTTAAATCAAGTTGAGTACCCAATGTAGCAAAGTGTATGCATGTTATGTGTGAAAATAATGAGAGATATGACTGCAAAACTGCAAGATGGATACAAAAAATCAATGTAATGCATGTGAATCCTAAACACAAATAATGCACAAAACAAATTTTGGTCAAAAACATAGAAACTGAAAATTTCCAGTTTCGATCAATCGAGAATCGATCGAACATCAATTGAGTCAAGCAGACTCAAACCAAGAATTTTAATCGCAATTTCGATTGATCGAAAAACAGGTTCGATCGATCGAAACAGACAGTCATTTTAAGACAAAATAGAGCACTTTTTCGATTGATCGAAAATCAGACTGGATCGATCGAAATGGGCAGAGGCTCACAAAATTTTTGAGAAAAATCACAATTTTGAAACACAAATCCCATTTTGAAAACTAACTCCTCAAAGCATTAAATTATGAAAACAAAATGCATGAGTATGAGATAGAATGATTTTTCAAAAACACTTGAATTCAACCTAGATCTTCCAAAATCAAGATTTTCAATCAATTTGTCCTTAAAGCGCAAACATTAAACATATTTTGCATTAAAATCAAGGAACTTTTAATCTTGGATGGCCACAACAAAATCACACACAATATAATGTACCAAGTTTAGCAACGAGTAACTTGTGTAGTGTGTGCAACTAGTAAAAGCTTGAGATACATGTGAGGTGATATGTGAATAGTAATCAATCACAAAGTCTACAAAATCCATCACATAGAATTCAAAAGAGATTATCACCTAAAGAGTTACATCATATAACTCCCACATCTCCTAGAACATAAGCTTGCAATCATGTAAGTTTCTTGAATTTTGCCCCATTATTAGGTGAAATTTGGCATCAAGCCTAATGGTACACACCAGTTTAAATTATGTGAATTGGCATCAAGCCTAATAGTACACACCAGTTTTAAGCATTAAGCATTTAACAGAGGCTACACCTTATGTTCTTTTTGTGCATGTGCTACACTTTCTCGAGCACAAAATCTTATGATATGCACTAAGGTGTTCATGATTGGCTAGTGAACAGTGGTGAGATGGTTATTTATGCCTTTCTCAAAAGGATCAAGTCCGACAGTCAAATAACATGTGACTTCAAGATCAAGACAAAGTGATAAACACCATAAACATCTTTCCCACACAACATGCACTACAAAGCTTTAACTAGTAAAGTGCAATAAATAAGCTCATCAAAGCTAAACAAGGTACATAAACTAGTTATGTAAAGATAAAGTGGCCAATCCTTGATTATAAATCCAAGATGTGAAATACAAAACACAAAAATCTTTTTGGTTTGAACAAACTTTATGACCAATAACAAAAAGCACATATTATGCTAAATGAACAATGCAAAAGCAATGCATGATAGTGCAAAACTAAGCTATAGAGGGTACACAGACAAGAAATATCAATTTCTTAATTAACCCATGAGTACATGTACAACCTAGTACATACTCACATAAAATCAGAAATAGCTTAGCACCAACTATTCAAGTTTCTCCACAATGTCAAGCATGTTCTAAATCAAGAGAGAGATATTATAACTCATGTAATCCTCAAGAAAAAATAAAACAAGACACAAAATAAAATATTTTTGTCTTTTTGAAATTTTTCAATGTTTTTGGATTTTTCTTTAAAACAAAACAATCAAAGAAAATAAAAGAACCAAAAACTAAAACAAAACATGTCCACTATTAATTGAAAGAATTAAATCAAGGACAGGTTAGCAACACTCACCTTGGAGAATCTTTTCTCACCCATTTAGCACGAGTATTCGGCTTTGTAGGTGAAAATCCATGAGAAGTGGAGTGTATTTGAGGGACTACACCAATCTTCTGAGAGAGACTAAAATCCTGCAAATTCCTTTCACAAGCCAACAAGCTCAAATTTTTCAAAAGAATATGAAACAATTTATATGGACTTATGGCAGGAGAAATATCATCACATATCCTAGATTGAAACACAGAATGCTTAAATTTCAATTTATGACAATTAGGACGAATGTGACCGGAGATACCACAAAAGTGACAAACAGGAACAAATTTAGGAACATCAGTATTCCTAACAGCAAATCTAGTCTCAGATTTTGGTTTTTACCTCAACAAAGAACAATTTGGTCTAATATGACCAACAACACCACAACGGTGACAAGTAGGCACAAAAACAAAATTCTTATGCTCTCTAACAGTAGGTTTAGACTTAGGTGTAGAAACTTCAGCGTCTACATCAGAACTTTTACCTTTGTCTAACCTAGCAAAATAAGCCTTTTCATTATTATTCCTCTTGAAAGGAGGGATATAAACTTTCTCAGTTTTAGGCTTAAGAGAAACAGAAATACTTCTGTTATCATCAGCAAGTTTGGTATTAGACAAATTTTCCAATTTAGCTTCAACCTCAGCTAACTTTTGTTCCAAACTTTTCATCTTCTCATCTTGAGAGGAAATTTGATTTCTCAAAAAATCATTCTTTTTATTAGACTCATCTAATCTAACAAGCAATTCCTCTTTTTCAAGATTAGTCAATTTTAACTCTTCTTTGAATTTCTTAGAAATTTTCAAAGATTTAGATAATTCCTTACGAAGAGTTTCAAAAGCATCAAAAAAATCAACAGAAACAACAGTGTCCTTTTTATTCAAAACATCACAGGCATCAATAAAATCAGCAGAAGCATGAGCAGAAAGACACTTCAAATTATCCATGACAACAGGGGTCAAGGATCAGCTCTTAGATCAAAAGATCTAAAACAAACAAAGAGCTACCTGCTCTGATACCACTTGACAGGAATTTAGACCCCTTAAACAACCAGATTGCGTAGCCTAGATTAATTAGCCAAGTTGTTACTTAGTCAAATTAAGCAATTCTAGGTTAAAACAATCCAAACAATCATATCAAGAATATAAAGCAGCGGAAAATAAATAACACAAGATATGATCACCCAGGAAACCACACTGGTAAAAACCTGGGGAGGATTTGACCCACCGATCCTCAAGGCATAACAGAATTCACTATGAAAGAATTGAAGTTCTTACAAAAGCACTACAAGCTCCCCGCTCGACTTCCTAATGCTACCCACCAGTAGAACTTCCTGACACGACCACGCGCAGGCTCCGAATCCACGAACTACTTCTTTCTTGAATTCCTCAATCAGCTACAAGCTCCCCGCTTGCTTTTCTTTTAAGTTCCAATGGTTGCAACCTTGTTGATCATCAAGATGTAGATAATATCTCTACCTTGAAAACCCTAAGCTTTGTGTAAAGGAAAGCTCCTCTAAGATCTCACAAGAGATTTACACAAAACAGAAATATGAGCAACAAAGACTTAGAGAGGTTTAGGTACAAAACCCTAAAAATAAAAGGAGGCACAAGAGGCACTCTAATCTCTCTCTCAAAAGTCTCAAAAACGTTCTAGGGTTTTCCTTATATATAGGAGTGTTTTACTTGAACCCCAAGACGTTTAAATAGAGTTTGGGCTGAGCTGGAACTCTGCAGAAAACGCATCTGACCCGAGATTCGATTGATCGAGTCTCTCCTTCGATCGATCGAGCCAGGCCGAAATGCTCCAGTACATCTGCAGCCACTCAATTCCAACTTTACAATATTTAATCAACTTTGAGCAAGCCTAAACAAGACTAAACATATTGTTTTGATCATGGTTTGCTAATATTACACATTAGAGTTCTAAATACATAAAATCCTAAATCTTTAGAACCTAACACCTTTATCTTTTGACTCATTGGTCTTTTCCTTCATGGGGTAGTTTGGACACTCTATCCTCATATGACCAAAACCTTTGCACTCATGGCATTGGATGAGGGGTTTTTCATTCTTGCTCTTCCTAAAGGATTTAGATTTCTTAGGAGTTTTACCCTTATCCTTTTTCCTAAATTGAAAAAGTCTGATAATCTCATCAGTTATGAAGGATAGATCCTCATCCTCATCATCATCTTCATCTTCATTTTCATCTTCACTTTCAGAGTCCTCAATCTCTTCCTCTATACCCTTAAGAGCCAAGTTTTTACTCTTTCCACCTTTTCCCATTGAGCCTAATCCCATCTCATAGGTTTGAAGGTTCCCTACAAGCTCAGTCAAAGGAAGTTGATCAATGTCCTTGACTTCTTCAATGGCAGTGATCTTGGCATGGAATCTTTCAGGTAAGGACCTAAGGATTTTTCTAACAATTTTGGATTCTACAATACATTCTCCAAGGTTGAAAGTAGAATTCACAATATCCTTGAGTTTGGCATAGAACTCATCAAAGGTCTCGTCCTCCTCCATCCTTATTTCTTCAAAACTGCTTGTTAGTTGTTGAAGCTTCACAGTCTTTACTGCCTTGGTACCTTCATAGGTGGTCTCAAGAATGGTCCATGCTTCCTTGGCAACTTCAGTGGATGAAATTTTCTTGAATCCTTCATTGGTCACCCCACAAAACAAAGCATTCAAGGCCCTACTGTTGAAATTTGCCGCTATGATTGTGGCATCATCCCAATCCACCGGCGTTTCCTTTGGCTTAATCTAGCCAACTTCAACAGCTTGCCATACTTGTTCACCTAGGGCCTGCAAGAAAACTTTCATACAAACTTTCCAGTACGCATAATTAGTTCCATCAAATAAAGGAGGTATAAATAAAGATTGTCCTCTATCCATGACAATAGGGGTCAATGGATCACACTCAGGAAATTAATCCAATCAGAGTGAACCCAGTCTGATACCACTTGTCGGGAAATTTAGACCCCGATTGATAGAATTAACAAGTTTTAAACCCAAGTTGTTAATTAGATTTATTATGAATAAAACTTGTTAAAACAAACAAACATCAATATCATGTCAAAATCATGCAACGGAAAAATAAATAAGACAAGATATGATGACCCAGGAAAACCAATGAAACCAACCAGTTTCACAGTAAAAAACCTGGGGGGAAACCTTCCCGAAAAACAATCCACTATAGTAAAGTGAAGTTTCAGATCTAGTACAAAACCTTTGTCCCTAGACTCTACAATCCCCATAGATGAACTCACAGCAGAAACCTTCTATCGCTTCAGAACCTCTGAACTCTTCAATATATGAACGCCACCCTTTTTGTTGTACGGATCCCAGTACGTGACTAACTCCTTTGCACGAATCCCAGTACGTGACTCACTCACCAACTTGAGGAAGAAAAATTTCGGCTGCAAAGTTCTTCAATTCATCAACAGTGAAGATCAAGAAGCACTTGGTTACAAAATTCGAAGGCGCAAAAACGCAGTAGCTTCTTTTAGAGAGAATAAGGCATCGGTCACCTTTTACATATGTTCTCCTTGTATTCTCTTATGTGACGGCCTCTAAAATAAGCCTTATATAGGTCTAGGGTTGTGAGAAAAGAAACCCTACACAAATACAAAAGCCTGGCCCAAAAACAGAAATCTGAATTTTCGTAACCTCGACAGATAACAGCTATCAAGGAGGTATCGAGAAGGTGTCGAGGTTTAATGAATCTCAATAGATATAGCTATCGAGAAGGTGTCAAGGGGACAGAAGCTTTCTCGATCGATCGATAAGCTATCGAGAAGCTATCGAGATTGCGATAAGAATCAGCTGAAGAGCTCAACAGATAGCCAGGTGTCGAGGAGGTGTCAAGCAGCTATCGAGCTTTAAAATTCAGCACTTTCTCACTTGATTCTTGGACAGACTTGCATGGCTTTAACACTTAAACTTGAAACAAGGTTTCTTGAAGTATTACAAGTAGAGTGCATTTTGTCAAAAGGATTAGCCAATTTACATAAATAAGTGACATATGTTCTTAACAAGTGAAAACACATATGTCCTAACACTTGGGAATTGTTGAATTCCCAATACTAGCCCGCATCAGTAAACTTGCTATTTCCTGGGATTCTTTGATTCAGTTTTGATTATGGGTATGTTGTTTTGGTTTGCTATATGGTTTTTTATTTTGTTGTATTTATTTTGCATTTGTTTTCCCTCTCTATATTTATTATATGGGCATTGTAAACTTTAGTTAGTTTTGTACATTAAGAAACAATAAACAAGTTCAATGGGCAATATAATCTTTGGGTTTTTATATGATCAACTGTGAAATGTTATGTTGGGGCTGCTGCTATTTTGGATTTTGTGGCGATTTTATTTTTGTTTTGAAGGTTTTGGTTGGTTAGTATGGTTTTTCAAGATTGCTGAACAGGTGTCTCATTTTGTAAGTGTGAAGTTTAATTTAAAACTATTCCTAATATATTAGGTTTAAAATCTAATTTTTTTAAATTGAATACTTTATATGCCAGTGATTTTGGCCATAGGCAAAGTCAATAAAAGGGCTTTGAGTCCAAGAAGATTGTCGGATGTATTGTAAGGTACTAATATTTACGCCATAAGCATTGGAATAAGAATATAGGAAACTTAAACCTCTTTAGATTGCCATATTTTAAGTGGCATTTTAAGAATGTAAGGAAAAGATACAGAATCTTAGACACAAAAATTGTGTTACCACTATGCCAATATACGCCAAAATGGGAGTGAGCTCTACTGGTGGAGGTTTTGCTCATAATAAACTCACTTTTTTCAAGGATGATTCTTTTACTAACAACAATAGAAAAGAGTTGAAAAATAAGGATATAGAAAATTTGGATTTGGGAGAAACCTGAAACAAGATTGACAAGCCTAAAAGGAAGCAACTAAAGCACATATCGTGACTTCATTAACAATTAATTGATGATGTAAATTATTCCTCAAAAATATATCCTTTTCCATATTTACCAATAAAAGTGGCCGTCTTCCTAATTTATCAGTTAAGAGTACTCTTGCAACAGTGGCTGGAATCTACAAACAAACACTTACACTTCTTAAAAATGTAACAACCAAAAGTCTTGATTCATTCTGCAGTTATAAGTGTGAAGAACTTGGATGATAGCAACTGATATAGTCCCATTAAGTACATGGAAGATTCATTAGTATCACATGTTCCCCCTCTTTTTCTCTCTGAAAAAAATGGTTAATTCAGTTTGAATTTTAGATAATTTCCTACTAATATAGATTGTGCTTAAAATTGTAGAATCTATAGCAATGTATAGACCTTCTGAAGTTGGATATGTGACTATTATGTACCTCTCTACAAGGTAATATATGGACTTCATTACAATTTTACATGATTAATAATGTTTTTAATGGATCGTGGCAACATAGTTGAGATTTCTATGCGAACTATAGATGAAGTAAATGCTAAAAGAAAGTTAGAGATAATGGATGCAACCAGAGTATTTGGTTTTGTGTTTGTAAAATAGAGAAAAAAAAAGATTATTAATGGCATAGTATGTGGAGATTGTCGAGCATTAGAAACCTCAATGCAAGTATATATAATGTGTTAGTGTTACTTATTCATTTGTGCATCTAGGTTTGTTTCTATTTCAATTTCTAGGAATTAAGTTGTTATTTGGTGGAATGTTTTTGTGTTCTGGGGAGTGATGGTGTGAATATGTAGCTGATGTATTTTGTCTGAAATGTGTTTGTGGATTTGGTTGTGTGAATTTAAGGTAATGGGTTGTTGTTGGTAGTGATGGTGGTTGTGGCCTTACCCTTCATGGATGTGTTTTTCTATTTATTGTGTTTTTGTTATTCTGTGGATTGTTGTTGTATTTTGGTAATTAATGTTATTGCTTGAATATTAATAATTAATACCATCACTATAACTAGAAGTATCTCCCATCGCTATCACTATCACTATTTTTATTTTTTATTTTTTTTAGATAAGCTTTAGCTTTGGGGAAATTTTTGTCTATTAATATAGTTGTCCAACCTAGTAAATGATATGCTTATGTCTTTTGGAGATTAATATATGCTTTTTGGGGATATTTAGATTTGCTTAAGAATTCTAAATCATGGCAACTATTTGCCTATGTCATAACATGCATGCCACCAATTAATTAATTCACAAATTTAGAAGAAAAATACCTTATTCACAGTGATGTGATCTTTTGCCCTTATTTGTTAAATAAGTGATTGTGTTCTATTCTTAACCAAATTATTTGACCCATGAAAATTAAGGATATTTTAGTTCTCTTTGTGTTTCGAATCTACATGAAGCTACAAAAAAGTTGATTTGGAAGACAGTATATGACAAGGCATTTCATCTTCTACGTTTATAGATATGGTCTTTTTCAAATTTCAATTTCCTTTGATTGATATGGATTAAAATTCAAATTGAAATTAGTTTAAATAGAACAGTGCCTCAAAGTTGAGTTTTTATTATATTAAAATTCTGCCACGTATAAGTTAAAAAGTGATAATTATATTGGTTGGCAATCTACACACCGTTTAAAAGCCTCTCATTATAAATAACCAAAAAAAAAAAATAACCGGTTAAAATTAAAGGACACACGGAAATTGAAATAGAGAGGCGATGAAATAGAGAGAGAGAGAGGCGACAAGGAAACGAGGAAACGAGGAAAGAAGCAAAGAAGGAGAAAAAAAAGAGAGAAAAAAGCTTGCGATACGGAGATGAGAAGGAGATAGAGTTCATACGGCCGGCCGGCTATCACCATCATCTTCCCACCACCGTTCGTCCCTTGCCGGACTTAGGCTACCGGAACCGGCACCGGTAACCTAAAGGTGCACGCAAGATTTGAGATATGGACATATAGAGAGAACTACCACTGGTAAGTTTTTTTTTATTCATTCTTTCTTAGATCTGGGTATGAAATATGAATTAGTTTTGAGAAATTTGGTTGGATTGAATTGTATTTAGGTATTTGGGTTACATTAGATTTTGATTTGATTTTTTTTTTTATTCGATTTAGTTTCTCAATATACTAAAAACTTTTGGGAGTAGTTCGATTCAATTAATTTTGTGTTTGATTTTGGTTTAATTTTAGGGTATTTATAATTGGCTTTGGATAATCAAGGTTTAGTCTGAGAACGGTAGACAAAGAGAGTCGGTTAGACACAGGGTGCAGAGAGATCGACCAATTGGAGATTTTTTTGGAAGAAGAGGAAGAATAATTGTTAGACTGTTAAGTTAATGCACCATGGATTCAAAGAGGGGCACCAACACAAGTTTTGTCATCACCGGCCTTCACCCACTATTAGACTACCGGAATCGCTACCAGTAAAGTTCTATTTTAACTTAAAAAATTAAGGGTTTTTAGTTTTTATTTGGAGAATCAATTGGGGGTTAATTATGATTAAGGTTTGGTTTTGATTAAGGGATTTTGGTTAGAAGAAGTTTTGTTTTTAGGGTATTTGGCTTGGCTCAATGTTTCAGGTATTTAGAATTGATTTTGAATATTTGGGTTGCTTTGATTTTGAGTTCACATAAAATGCAGATTTGCTTTGTTACTCAAAGTGCAAACCTTTAAGCAATCAAAACAACACTAAAGTTTTATTTTAAATTTTAAAGTTTTTGTGTTTGTTGTTTTTGAATGGTCCCTTTTTTTTAAAGCCATTGGAACTATGTAGATTAATCTTGAACCACTGTGAGTATTGTTAAGAATGTACCTTCATTTGAAATTGAAATTGAAAAGAGAGAAATAAATTGGAGAAGAAGATAACTATTTGAAGTGGTAATTCTAGATCTAACTCTATCCAAGTTGCATTGGCAAGTGGATCTGCTGTATAGATATAGTTGTAGAGAAACTTAGTACAAATTATATTTTCTATGATTGATTGCACCAGTTTCATTTAACAGCTCCTTATGGTGATTGTTAGGAAACATTATCTAGGACATTAGGTGAATTGCCATGTTTCTTAATTCTTCTCCTACTGCTTTCTTTCTCTGCCACATATCTCTGCTTTGTTCATTGTATGCATGTACATTTTAAAAGCAAAAGGCTACACCAATTTTGGGAATCTTAATACACCGTTAAGACTTTCTCTCCCTGTGATGTGTCTTAAAGGTTTTGCTCTTAGGAAGTTTTGTTGGCTAAGTTCATGACCTATGTTTATATTAAACATGTTGGTGAGATCTTGCTTATTTACATTAAAAAAGTTTTGTTGGGCAAGTGTTTGATTTGTGGTTATATTAAACATGTTGGTGAGATTCGGCTTTTTTATATTTAACTCACATTATTGTCGGTGGAGGAAGTCACATTATTTATACATTAATTTTTTCATCTTTGTTGTCTTTCAAAATTTTAATTTATTCTTCACATTTGAGGGAAAAATAAGATAAAATGATAGGAAAAAAATGTTGTTTCTTCTCCTACAAAAATCTAAGTTGGATCATATGTTGTTCCTTAGAATCAAATTTTGGCTTGGAATTATACTTTGCTATATAATTTGCCATTGATTATGCTACTGATATTTGTAGTCCAACTTGCAATTGAGTCTGAATGTAAATCTTGACATCAAATGAATTCAGTGGTTTACAATTTGTAGTTGGATTGTCATCTCTTTTACCTCATGGAATGTTAGATGTTGTAGGTTGTTTCTGTTGTCATGATCCAAGGGGAAACGGTGTTTATCATCATCCCAAATTATTGTCTACAATAGCCAGCACTTTAGTGCATAGCATATGAAAAGAGTCCAACCTCATCACCCCTAAGTGTTTGTGATGATACCTAAGCCAAATTGAAGTGTTTCTCTTACTCTTATTTTTTTGAGTTTGGGTTGCAAGGAATGATGATAATGCCAATTATTCACTCCCACCGCCAAGTGAAACCTAGCAGAGGGTGTGGTTGCCTTCAAAGAGAAGTGCTCCTTTGTCATCTGTTTGACAAGTTACACATTATGTAATTATGTTTATATTTTAATCTAAAGTCAGAAGTTGCCTATTATTTCATAGACATGTTTCCTTACCTTCAACTCAGATCTCGCTATAATGCTATTAATACATTCTGTGATTCTTTTTCAACTAACCTATAAAATTGTTATTTTTTTATTTTTTTTTTTTGTTGGTGTCATGCTTTGTGATCAACTTCCTTATAACAAGGGACTCTGATTTTATCACTTTTCAGAACTATACTATAATCTCTGACATGTAACTTTCTAAATTATGAACTAAATTTTGTGAAGTGTGTATGGTTGTGGAGCAGTGGGTATTCTTTGCTTAGGGATCCCCAGTACAACAAAGGACTTACCAATGCTTTGGTATCTTCAAATGTTTTCCCCTTTTAGTTGAAAAGATTCTAATTCTCCATTACTTAAAGCTGGGTCTCGAACTAATCATATTCCAGATTGTAGGATTGTACTATGATAAATTTAAGGATTAATCCAGATCGTCCTATAGTTCACTTTTGTGGAATCAGATCAGTTACTAGGATTGTAGTGACAAATTTACTGGTTTAAAAGTCATTTGCATATCAGTATCCATGTGATTGCTGCTTCTGCACTGCAAGGCTTGCACCATAACCAAAGCTTCGCCATATATTTTATGTCATTGCTACCAACTTTTTTTTTCTTTTTTTTTAGGTCTGTTTAAACCAGTGGCCAAAGGAATTTATCTTTTATTTTGTTCCAATGGTGCAGCTTTGAAAATAATCCCCGTCTAAAAGGTCCAGAGTTGCTAGGACTTGCAAGTTATGACACTAACTGCTCATGAAAATGTATGATGCCGCAAAACTCAACTTTGCACGGAATAGGTATGTATTCCAAAAATTGAAAGTGTGTTACCTACAATGTAATATGATTGGTGATAAATTCAATCCCTCATATATAACTATTTGTAAATTTTACTATACTGTTGTGCTCTTTTGAAGAAGTTCAACACATTAATATGTATTGATGAAATACTAGAAAAGGGTTTACCTACCATGTGAATGGTTGATTTGGTTGACAGTTTCGCTCATAATATGTTCAACACATTAATATGTATTAATGTAATACTAGAAAAGGGTTTACCTGTTGAACAAGTGGTTGATTTGGTCTGACTTCATCTCTCTTGCTTTGTCCTACTTATTACTAATGATTTTTATACAAGCTCATATACTTCTATTAGTTCTCTTTCCAGCTTCAAAATTTTCGGGAATATTGGTTGAAAATAAGTTTAATGTGTGCTGTTTCTGAACTACAAGGTATTAAACATTAGTTTCTGTACTTGCTGTCATGCTAGCAAAAATAGGGGTTCAACCCGTTTTTCCTATTATTGTATTTGAACCAATGACTTACCGCTTACTATTCAAAGGGGGGGGGGGGACAGAGCGCTAAGAAAGAGAAAACATTATCACTATTTGAAATGAAGCAGCAGCTAGCTCGCTAAGATTAGAAGGAAAATAGCAACTACAGAATTCAATTTAATTTTCAGTTTCTGTTTTACATCCTACCTAATCTGCTGTTTTTGAAGAGTGATTGAAATTGTAGAACTTCGAAATTTGAAAGTGTAATGTTTTTTATACAAAGTTGATTATCTCTTAGATTTTAGTTAATATTCCACTCTATCTGCATAATTACCAGGGTTAGCTACTTTAAGCTTTAATTTTAATGTTAGATAATTGCAAAAAATGTATTTTGACGTTGTAACTTTATGGTTGCTGGAGGGTGAATTTTCATTTATAAAACAATGAATGTGATTGTGTGTGTAGCAGCTAATATGGAATGACCACAAAGTTGAAGCTACAAAGGGGTTTATATATAGATACTTTATTGAGAAAGTGATTTATATATAGATACTATAAGGTTGAAATTTATCAACCATCTTGTTGGCTTTATTCCGTGCCAATTTGCTTGTAATTTAGAAGTTAGTGACCCTGTATTTAGGTGGGAATCATGTAAGGGTAGTGTGTGAAGAGAGTGCAAAGAAAAGCTTAAGTTTGTGCAAAGAAGCAGAGTTTCGCGGCTAGGACTCGTGACTGACTCACGACTGGCAAGCCGCCAACTGTAGGCACGTGAGAAGCACACAGGGGAGTTGAAGGGTCGCGCCAGCTGTCGCATTATAGGACAAAAGTCCCAGGCTGGCCAGGCCGTTACATCACGACTTGAACTCGCGACTTCGACAAGCCACGAGGCCAAGCCGCCAACCAACCCTGTTTGGCAAAAATTGTCTCTTCGTATTCCAAACACACACCACTATATATAGACCCTTATACCCACTAAATTGAGGGAGCTTCCAGGGAGAATTTTGTGAGGGAAACCCTAGAGAAATACAAGATTGATTCATCCACAATCTTTACCTTAGAGATTCTACAAATTCCTCTACTCTTTTCCTCTCCATTGTCATACCCTTGAGAGGCTATTGACCAAATCCTTATCTCACCACACCCACATCTGTGAGAATGTTTATTTGGTGCTTTTGGGAAGCAGTTAGGAAGGAACCAATATACATTGGTTGATGCTATGGTCTAGTAGCGGAATCCGGAAAGCTAAACAAGAAATAGGTTCGGCGCAACCTCATTGGAGCAAGAAGTTTGGAGGGCTTAGGTACTTGGGTAGATTAGGCTTGGAGGGTCTTCTGCTATTCATGTATTCCAACTACATTCTTTAGTAGATTATATCACCGCTTGGAGGGCGGCGGCAGGGACTTCGGTTTCTTCTTTGATAACACATCGTGTGTTGTCCATGTGTTTGCATCTTCCTTCCCTTTATCTTTTCCTTATATTTACTGCTGTGGATGTGTTTATATTTAGCTTAGATTAGTTATCAATTCTGTGATTCGCTTATGTTCATATTCCGTACATTAATTGTTTGATTATAAGTTTGAATTGATATTTTATATTTTGGGGTCTAAACATTCAAGGGTGTTTCATACCCATTTTGAACTTTCAATTGGTATCAGAGCAGGTACACTTGTTGTGGTTTAAATACCTAAGTGTGATCCCTGACCCCGTTTGATATGGATAGGTCTCAATCCCTTAATGTACCACCATTTTTTTATGGTAATAATTATGCATTTTGGAAAGTCCGAATGTGGGCGTTTTTGTGTTCTATTGATGATGTTGTGTGGGATGCAGTTGAAGTAAGATGGACAAGGCCGGAGACTGCCAAATCCACTTGGGACAAGGCAGCTCTTGCGGCGGATAATGCTAACAATAAAGCATTGAATGCTATTTTCTGTGGTGTTTCTCTAGAAGAATTTCACAGGATTTCACATATCACCATTGCTAAGGAAGCAAAGGAGATTCTGGAGACGACTTATGAAGTAACCAAGAAGGTGAAAGACACCAAACTTCAGATGTTGACCACTCGCTTTGAGGAGCTAAAGATGAGTGAGGATGAGTCCTTTGACTCTTTTTACAGTAAGCTGAACGAGGTGGTCGTCGGCAAATTTAATTTAGGGAAAAAGACAGAGGATTCTAAAGTTGTAAGGAAGATCCTTCGGTCACACCAGAAAGTTTTCGTGCCAAAGTAACGGCCATTGAAGAGAGCAAGGATCTTGATGACATTAAAGTTCAAGAGCTGGTTGGTTCTTGCTCTTAAAACAATTGATGAGAGAGTGGCATCTCATGGCCCTTCGGAAGAGGATGTAGTAGATAAAGATGTGGCGTATCTTATGAAGAACTTCCGAAAATTCTTGAAACTCAAGAATGGTGGGAAATTTGGTGACAAAGGAAATTTTCAGTGTTCTGGGAGGGAGAAGAAAGAATTCCGAAGGAAAGATGATAGAGATTCCCAATAATCTCAAGGAATCACATGTTTTGAGTGTAATGGACATGGACACTTCAAAAAGGAATGTCCCAACTACTTGAAGTCAAAAGGAAAGGTCTATGCCATTACTTTAAGTGATTCAGACTCATCAAAAACTGACTCTGAAGAGAGCTGTGACAGAGAAGGAAATTACTCCGCATTCATGACCATTGCACATGTGGGATCTTTAGATGACTTGAGTACTCTTATGAATGAGCTGGGTGAGTGTTCTGATTTGGAGTCTACTAGGATTGTTGAAGAATCAGAAGCTGAAGAAGAGGAAGATTCAACTGATCTTCAAGAGAATTACGCCTCACTTCTGGAGAAATCGGGTGAGTATGCAAGAGTGGCAAAGGCGGCTGTGAAGAAGATGAAAAGAGCTGAGGAAGATTACAAAAGCCTGCTGGTCAGATACAAGGAGGCAAAGTGTGAGATTGAAGCAATTAATGGTGAGCTATCAAAAGCTTACAAAAAAGTGAGATTTCTTGAGCAAGAAGTAGTGCAAGCTCATGCCAAGGTAGATAGGGTCTCCTCCAAGAAGCTAGACGATGTTATTTCATCTCAAAAACGTGCCTAAAACAAGTCCGGGTTGGGATATACCAGAGGAAGTAGCTTATCAGCCAATGTCACCAAAGAAGTAAAGTTTGTGAAGACCAAAGAGACAGCTGTTGATAAGCCTACTCCTGAGATAGTTGAGGCTGAGAAGAAGAAGAATGTGGCTAATCAACGGGTGTTTAACAAGTCCCGTAATCAATCAGAAGCCAAATTTGGAGCTAGAGGAAGATCACTCCCAAGACAGTAGCAGGGTCCTAGAACAAACTATCTTTGTCACTATTACGGATTGCAAGGACATACTAGACCCAACTGTCACAAGCTGAGAGTATTGAACAGTGCAAGCGCTCCTCGATTAAGAGGAAGAAGAAATGACATGAAGTCTTGGGGTGGTGAGCAACCAAGAAGTCAAAACCGTGATCCAGGAATGATGGACGTGATGAAGATGATCAGTGCCTTCACCAATTGCCTGGAAAGCTTCACACGAAGGTTTGACAGTCCTAACTCTCATACCCGATCCGTCAAGGATATCACCCCAAACGCACGTGACGTGTGTGTGACAAAGGGTACTCATGCATAAGCATTACAACATGTCCATGCATCAATAATTCCCATGTTTGTGAATATGCTTGGTTGTGTGCTTCTTGCTAGTATTTAGGTTGTTATTTTGTTTGTTTGTTTGTCTTTGGTTCAAATGTTTTTACATTATTTTTTTTTTTTTGTGTTATGTTTTTGATAAATCTTTAACTGCTTTTGTGTCAAAAATCCAAAAACACATAAAAAGTAGAAAATCCAAAAAGTTTGATCGGCTTTGTTGAGTTTTGTCTCAAAGCATGTTTTGCCTTGTACCTTTGTACTTATGGCTTTGTGCATTTAACGAGCTTAGCTTGTCTCTTATGCACTCATATCATCTGTGGAAGAAATTCTAAAATCTATGTGACTGTTGTAAATAGATCTTCAACCTTGTCATGAATGATTAGTGAATGGTTTTGTTGATCTTGAGACATGCATAGACTCATGCCTATATATCTTCCCACTTTTTATTTTTATGCTTAAAAGAGCTCTCTAAATGTAAATCTCCAAATGAAAAGACATATAGAGCTGTAAAAGCCTGCACATACTAGTATTCAACTAGGAAAAAGGGAAAGCGACCAAAATAAAATGTATGATGCCCAAAAAGCCAAAGGCTAACTCATTAATTGAAATATCAAAAATTTCAGGCATCTATCTCACAATGAGATTTTCTTTGCTCAAAACGTGCAAATGATATGTTGAATATGGAGCCAAATGAAAAGCTTCAAAGAATTGTTATCAAGTGCATGTGGGAGGTCATATATGCATGTGTTTATAATTGAGATAGGTCACATTATCTAATGCTAGTTGTGTATGCCTTGATTGAATTGATCATTGAAGCTTCACATTGGACTAAGGACTATCTCATTTTTTTTATCCACACACAACACACACGTCTATGTTCAATGAATGTCATATTCATTTGTGTGATTGTACTTGATTAAATGTGTTTTCACGAGCTCAATCTTTGTTGATCAAACACAAAAATATTTTTGAGTGTTTTAGTTTGTTTTTGGAAAGTATTTTGTTTAACAAAAATATCAAAAATTTCAAAAACAGTGTTGCCCTGATTTGGCGACTAAATCGCGGGTAGGTCCTGTCGCATGCTCCAATCGCAAAGCTCTCTCCGAGATTTTCGCGGGTCCCTGGCAAGTCAAGGTCTTAGTCGCAAAAAATACTTAGAAAATTTTTCACAATTTGTGTTTTTATGATTTTCGCGGCTTAGTGTGGCGATTTGTTCGTGGGTGGAAGGTCCAGTTACGAGGGGTACTCAGAAATTTTCGTGGCTCATATCGCAACTATCTCGCGGATAGACCTTCCAGTTGCAAAAAACACTTAGAGAAAATTTTCAAGTTTCTTACCTTTACAGTGTTTCGCGGCTTACCTTGGCGACTTAACCCAGTCTCGAAAAACGCGTGTTTTACGTTTTATGGACAATTTTTTAAATGATTTTTCAGTTTTTTCCTCGATTATCAGTGACTGTTCATTGTCTTCTTCATTTCTCTTACTCAAACACTCCGTGTCTCACTGAAAAAGAATCCATTTTTGCATCATGTCTTCTTCAAACACCAAGAAAACGGTATGGGTTTTCCTTCCCTCACTTCATTCTTACTATTTTGACCATTATTTTCTTGATTTGATTGTTGCATCTATGTTCTGCGATATAATGTGTTAAAAAATGGGTTTGGCTAAAAATGTTGAGAATGTTTGTGTGAAGATTTTGTTTCTCTCTTCTTGCAGAGGTGTTTTAGATTTTTGTGTCTTCATCAGGTTGCCTATCTCTGGTCTGAGCATTGTTATTTGATAGTTTGTCTTTGGGCACATGGGTTTGGGGTTTTATGTAATTCGTTTTGGCTATGGTTCTTTGTCTATTAGTTTAGTTGTGTTTTTGGTATTTGTGGTTAATGTTATTTTGATCACCATACCTTGTATGTCCTGTTACCTTTGGTTTCCATATTTGCACAGTTCATACTCATTAGGTCTTGTCTCAATGATTTTGGCTCACATCTATCTGAATGAATTTGATAACTTGCTCATGTCTGCATACATACTGTTTAAACTTGTTTGACTTGACCTATCCATTTTTTTGTTATAAACTGTGCTTATTCTGTGTTCTGTCTGGTCACTCTATTCCTCTCTTTGTAACTAACTTGTTACTGATGTGTGTGCATTTCCACATTGTGCTTTGTCTTGTTGTGGCCTTTACAGATGGCTGCATCTCCTACAAAGAAGAAGATAACTGCTAAGAAATTTGACAAAAGAATGAAAATGGACCCTAACCTATTTAGGTCTATTCAACACTTTGAGAGATATAGGGATTCTTTTTCAAAAGGAACCATCATTCAGGAAAGATTTGTTGATTTCAGGAAGTTGAAGGACACCTTCATTCTAGAGTGTTTTGAGGGTAGAGGTTGGGAAAAACTGTTGAGTGACTTTCCACCTATGTGTGACCCTCTAATCAGAGAATTCTATGCAAATGCTGTGATAAGGGAGGAGAAGTTGAGTTGTTGGGTGAGAAGAAAGCAATTTACCTTAGATGCTCATGACATTAATAAGGTTCTAGGGCTTGAGGGTTTGGAGGATTATGAATTCACCAACTACAATGACAGAATGCTCTCTCTGGACACTGTCTAGAAAAGAATTGGTGGGGTTAAAGAAAACAAATGTCTCAACACTTCTGATTTTCCTAAAGATACGAGGTGTCTGACCACCATAATGATGTACAATCTGTACCCTATAAGAAAGATGACTACACTGACAAATGCCAGAGCCATCTTTCTCATGGAACTTAAGGAGAAAATCTTCATTGACATCAGTTCTCACATCTTTGACACTATAGTGGATGAGACTAGATCCACCTCAAGACCCAAGCTGATATTTCCTAGTCTTCTCATAAGGATTTTCAAAGAAAAAGGTGTTGCAATCCCTCAGGATATCAGTCCTTTGCCTCCTCTATCAGCCATAAACAAATTTACTCTCACAAGGATACAAAGTCGTCTTCCAGGTGAAGAAATGGAGGATGTTCAAGAAGAACGGGATCCAATGGAGACTAAAGCAAAAGCTGCAGAACAATCAATCACACCCAGAAGCAGAAGAAAGAGGAGTAGAGCCTCAACTTCATCAGCTGTACCTCCGGATGCATTTCAGATCATCCTGGAGAGGCTTGATACACTCAGAGAGGTTCAAAATCAGCATACTGAAAGGATGATAGTAATGCAAGATCAGATTGATGTACTTTCAGCTAAGATTGACAGCATCTCCACCAACCAGGAGCAGTAACCCTTTGGCCATTCCGATCAAAAAGGGGGAGAATTTTTTTGGGGAGTTCTTGAGGGGGATTGCTTGTTTTGAGGGGGAGATTTCTTTATCACCTGATGTTTAGTGTATAGGTTTGATTATTTGTTGTGTTTCTGCTGTTCTTACTAATTTAAAACACTGTGGTGTTAGTTGTTTAATTGGCTAAAACTTATTGCTATTGGTTAGTTTGAATCTTTGGTGGTAGTTTTTTAGTATATATAATATGATGTTATTCAGTACTTTATATTATCTGTTTTGTACCCATGTTACTTCTGTAAGCTTTAAGGGTTTGTTTCTATGCACTTTGTAGGCCTTTATGGTTTGCACCATGCTTTATGCAGCCTTTGTACTTTGTTAAATCAGTACTTCTAACTAAATGTTTTGCATTTCCTTCTAAGTATTGTCACTCTTGTGCCCTTGTAGGATTTTTCCTAGATGCACATACTTCATATACTGTGCATTGGTTGAGTGTTGGTCATTCAAGTGATTTGCCTTGTGTTTGTCATCTTGAATGTCCGGATGTTCATTCCAAGTGTGAATGAGCATTGTGATCACTTGATTATAGTGATTACCTGTTTTGGTCTTGCCATGATTTATTGCTTTATTCCATTGTGCTTAATCGCATTGTGCTTGCTCTATATGCATTACAAGTTTTCTGCAACAATGAACTTATTGTGTTGTTGAGTTTCAGGAGTTACTTGTTCTTATGGTTCTAAAGCTTCACAGATTCTAGAGTTAGGTGTGAGTGAGTTTTCCAACTGTTCCCAACTCACGCGTTAAGTCTAGAGTTTGTTTTAGGGTTTTGTCACGGAATAGCCAAAGGGGGAGATTGTAAGGTGGAAATTTATCAACCATCTTGTTGGCTTTATTCCATGCCAATTTGCTTGTAATTTAGCAGTTAGTGACCCTGTATTTAGGTGGGATTCATGTATGGGTAGTGTGTGAAGAGAGTGCGAAGAAAAGCTCAAGTTTGTGCAAAGAAACAGAGTTTCGTGGCTAGGACTTGTGACTGACTCGCGACTGGCAAGCTGCCAACTGCAGGCACGTGAGAAGCACACAGGGGAGCAGAAGGGTCGCGCCAGCTGTCGCATTACAGGACAAAAGTTCCAGGCTGGCCAGGCCGTTACGTCGCAACTTAAACTCGCGACTTGGACAAGCCGTGAGGCCAAGCCGCCAACCAACCCTGTTTGGCAAAAACTGTCTCTTCGTATTCCAAACATACACCACTATATATAGACCCTTATACCCACTAAATTGAGAGAGCTTCTAGAGAGAATTTTGTGAGAGAAACCCTAGAGAAATACAAGATTGATTCATCCACAATCTTTACCTTAGAGACTCTACAAATTCCTCTACTCTCTTCCTCTCCATTGTCATACCCTTGAGAGGCTATTGACCAAAACCTTATCTCACCACACCCACGTCTGTGAGAAGGTTTATTTGGTGCTTTTGGGAAGCAGTTAGGAAGGAACCAATATACATTGGTTGATGCTATGGTCTAGTAGCGGAATCTGGGAAGCTAAAGAAGAAATAGGTTCGGTGTAACCTCGTTGGAGCAAGAAGCTTGGAGGGCTTAGGTACTTAGGTAGATTAGGCTTGGAGGGTCTTCTGCTGTTCATGTATCCCAACTACATTCTCTAGTGGATTATATCACCACTTGGAGGGTGGCGGAGAGGTTTTACGCCGAGGATTTCGGTTTCCTCTTTGATAACACATCGTGTGTTGTCCGTGTGTTTGCATCTTCCTTCCCTTTATCTTTGCCTTATATTTACTGTTGTGGATGTGTTTATACTTGGCTTAGATTAGTTATCAATTCTGTGATTGGCTTATGTTCATGTTCCACACATTAATTGTTTGATTATAAGCTTGAATTGATATTTTATATTTTGGGGTCTAAACGTTCAAGGGTGTTTCATACCCATTTTGAACTTTCAGATACTATATTGAGAAAGTGATTTATATATAGATACTTTATTAGTCATTATGAAAATGAAATAATGCTTAAGAATTTGCTAAAAATTCTACTGCACCAATAAAATTTGGACATCTAATCATGGTTAAAGACCATTTTAAAATCTGCATGTCAATGATCATATGGAATTTTCAACTTAGTGCTACTTTCCCATATTTTTAACATGTGAAAGCAATCAGTTGGATGGTGTGGAATAGTAAATGTGGGTATTGGTAAAGAGAATATGATATTTTGTGTGTGTGTGTGTGTGTGTGTGTGTGGCTTGCGGAAAACTCTGTTCATGCTTCTACTTGCACTTCAACTTTGTAGTTTCCCACACAGGTTCAAAAGATTAAAATAATAGTGTGTTGAATGGATGGTACATACTCCATATTTTGGGCAAAAATTCAGGCTGAAGAAGGGACATAAACGTGGTATTAATTAGTAGTGTTTCATAAGTAATAGTAATTTTTAAAGTTTGCAAAATGAACCAATTTGATTGCCATGCCAATCTAGACACTAATGTGTCATAAATTTGGCATATTAGCAACAAAATTCTGGAATTTATAATCTTCATGTGGAACTTGAAGCCTTAAATGAAATCTTGCTGATAAGGAACATAAATGTCACACCAATTGAAACCAAATGAACCCCAACGCACTATTGACGGTAATTTGACAAAAACACAAAAAACATTAAAGCTGAACATTACAGTAGCTCTATTACTAAAGTTTTTCAGTTTTTCTAACTCCTACAATATGTCAAACAGGTAAATAATGTTGTCAAAATATAAAAAAGTTCAAGTTTTTAATAAGAATTATATTACTTGGCAAGCCAAATTTTTAACTACCATGATAACCATTTGGATTAGCTTTCAACTTTAAGCTTTTTAACTTATTTGCTTACGTACATATTATTACCTTCTTCCCCAAAAAAAAAAAATGCAAAGATAAAATATTTAATTAAATTTATTTAACTTATACTTTTAATATAAAATATTCACTTCAAATATTTACCTTAAATTATTTGAATATTTTTACTTTCTCAAATACTAATTATTTTTAATGTGTATACATTTACCTGTGAATTCTTACAAAATGATCATTATTATTATTTTTTATTTTGTTAAAAATAGATTTTTTTTTTTTTTTTCCAAAAACCCCAAAAAATATACTTTAAAACCTGTGAAGCTTCCAGGAAAGAATGCGCAAAAAAAATAAAAAAATAAAAAATAAATAAAAAACCGGTATGTTAGAGACTGTGATGGTCCCAAAGTGGTTGATTTCAAAGTGTATAAGCTGGATGAAAAGTGGGGTCAGTGGGAGTTGGAGAAAAGCTTGGGTGATCAAGTTTTTTATTTAATTTAATGCTAAATTCTAATTCTATAGAACTATCTTAGCAAAAAAAAAAAAAAAAAAACTATTGATGTAGATAGTTTCCATTCAACTGAGAATCTCTATTGTAGTTTTGAAAGTGTATCTCAAAATGTGAAGTTGTATTTCTATTGTAATATTTTATTATATTTTCTTTTTGACACTTGATTTGCTGTCATCTTTAATAGCGTAAGGTGCTTGCGATTTACTTTTTGGGTTCCAATAACTTTCTTTTTGGGGACTGAATTTGAAGCAAAGAAATAGAAAGACGAGGGTTGGAAAAATGAGAACCCGAGATGCACATAGTCAAGGAGTTAAAAACATTAAACACTTTTTTTAACAACATGTTATTTTCACTCAAATCCGGTTTACCCCTTTTAGCACAACTTCCAAGCAGCTCAAGTTTCTCTTTTCTTTTAATTCTTTTAGCAGCTTGAAACTTAGAGCAATGAGGTCTTAGATGACCAAAGGCACCACAATGGTGACAAACAATGTGTTTAGGTCCACTAGGCCTTTTGGGAAGGGATCTAGCAACATGAGTTTGTTCTCTCTTCAACTTATGACATTGAGGTCTTATATGACCACTCACACCACAATGGTGGCAAGTAGGAACAAACTTAGATCCACTTAATTCCCTAGGATGGGACCTAAACAGAGGCTTAGGCTTAAGAGCCTTTCTCTCCACTTTTTGATTTCTTTTATGTGGAGGAATGTACACCGATTTGTCCTTTGAGGTAGAACACACAATAGGCACAATATCGAGTACCACAACATAATTGCAACAAATATTTTCATCCTTTTTAACAATAGGTTCAGCAATCAAACACTTGGCATGCATCTTAAGAGATTCATTTTCACATTTTAGCTCATCAACAAGTTTTTTAGACAAAACAAGTTTAGCATCCAAATCCATATTCAAACATTCAAACACTTACATCTTTTCAAGAGAATTTTTAACAAGTTTCTTATATTTTTCAACCAATTTGTTTGCTTCATTGAGTTTAGCAATCAAATCATCCTTTTCACAAAATAACTTGCTCAAATTCTTTTGAAACTTCTTAACATTTTTCTTCAAAGGTTTGATGTTAGGAATATCAATAACATCCAAAGATTCATGTAACGTAGCATCACAATCATGAGGATTGTATCTCATAGAGGCATTTTCACAAACACGTGGCATGTTACATTTATCATCAACCAAATCATACAAAAAGGCACATAAAGCACAATCCATGGCAAATAAACACAAGGGATCAAGGATCACACTTAGGTATTTAAACCACAACAAGTGTACTCACTCTGATACCAATTGAAAGCTCGAAAATGTGTTGAAAACACAAGAGCTGTTTAGACACCCAAATTAAAGTTACGGCTCGATAGATTTTACACTAACTTAATACTAAGTGCGGAATAGTGTAAATGCGAGCGGATAAACAAACAAGATACTCTAATCCATAATCAAAGCAACACAACAGTAAAATGGAATGTAAAGAGTAGGAAAGAAGAATGCAAACACAAGATAACACGCCAATGTGTTATCGAAGAGGAAACCGAAGAACTCGGCGAAAAACCTCTCAGCTGCCCTCTAAGCGGTAATTGATCCACTAGACAATCAGTTGGGATACATGGGTTAGTAAGAGACCCTCCAAGCCTAATCTACCCGATGCACCTAAGCCCTCCAAGCTCCTACTCCAACAAGGCTTCTCGGAACCGTGTCTTGTCTAGCTCTCCGAATTCCGCAACAATCTCCATGTTGCATTTGCCATCCTTGGCTTCTTTCAATGCTTCCCACCAGCTCCAAAACACTCACTACACTCTGAATAAGTGTGGGTTGTGTTTGGGTACAACCCTCCTCTCAAGGTATGACAATGGGAGAGGGATGGAGAAGAGGCTACGATGATTTCTCACTAAGGATGAGTAGCTCTCTCTCAAAATATGGGTGTGTGTGTTGTTAGAAAACCTCTCTAGGGTTTTTCTTTCTAAAATGGCCTCCTCTACATTTGTGGGTAATGAGGGTATATATTGTACGGGTAAAGGGTAAGAAAGTCACACATTAAAATCCTCCAGGCAGAATGTTTCGCGACTATCTCGCGGGAAGGCCTTACCCGCGAGACACTCGCGAAAAAGACAGCCTAGCATGACTCTTCAGCTTCCAGCATGTGCTTCTCACATGGCTCTCTCGCGGGTTAGCTTCCAGCAAGACATTCGCAAGATCCACTGATTCTTCTTTTAAGCTTGAGTCTTCACCAACTCGATACTAAACCCAATACAATAAAATCCCACAAAAATACAAGGAATAAAATTAAAGCAATTACAACACTTTTTGTCATGGAATAAAGCCAACATAAAACATAGTTGTAAATCACAACTTTACAATTATGTTCAGGTATTGTTTCAATGTATTCTAAACTCATTTGATGTATGCTAAACTCATTCATTTAATTTGTTTGTCTCCAAGTAATTGTGAAAAGGCATGCCTATTTTATTTCAATGTAATTTGTCAGGCTCCTCCGTAAATACCACCAAAGTTTGGGTTGTGATGACTGAGAGTCTTTGTGTTCGTAACCAAATTTCAACATCCATACTTTAGAATGTATAGCAATAATAATTTTTTTGTAAATGGAATTATGGAACTTTTTGGATTAATTACTGCAACAAATTGATAACTAACGTACCTTACACACTTTGCAACAAATTTTTTCTTTACAAATTGATTTTATTAGCCAAATTTCTCTTCTACTTATGAGATTCCAATTAACATTTTCTCTAGATCATGTGTTGATACTAAGTTATATGTCTTTTAGAAGAACACCTACACATTAACATCATTATCTGAACAACTAACCATCATTATCTACACATTAAGTATAATATATTAAGTTGATCATTTTCTAATTCATAAAATGATCCCACGCATTGCGCAGGTTAAACACTAGTTTTAATATTATTGCTAAAACTTTTAGACTTGATTAACCTTAAGCTACATGTGTTAGAACACATTAAAAACTAGGAATGCAACCATAACCTCATACAACAATCATCGCAATGCAAGTGAGAAATTTAATCCCATAACTCATATAAGCAATTCATCAAACACTTAGTATGCAACAAGCATAATGTACATATCAATTAAACAATTTCATAGTCAATACCATCAACTTTCACATATGTCAAAATCTTTTCCAAAAATGCAAGGAGCTCGCTTTCAAAAATCAAACCAATTCTCACACATAAATCAAAAACCCATATGATTTCTCAAGAAACCCAACTCACGTGGTTGCCAAACATAACGTCCAATCCACCTCATTAAATACATAGCCTCCAAATAAAGTCTTAAATTATCATAAACATCACGAAACAACAAAGCCCAAAGGATTTCATAGAAGAAAATGATAGAAAACTTAGATTTTTACCTCATCTATTGAATTAACCAAACTTAGAGGGATGTTCTTTCAAATGGGTCTACCAAAATAGCCACTAGAACTCTTGGTGGTGGATTTTGATTGGAAAAGAACCTTCCATGAGTCGGCCAAGATAGAAATTTAAGAGGCAGAAGTGAATAAACTTCATATGAGGATGAAAGAGAGGATTTTCGGCCATGAGGAATGGCAACACCAGAGGAAAGAGGGAAAGGTGATGGGAGGCAGCACTATAGAAAAAATAGAGAAAGAAGCCAACGTGGGTTGCATATAAGGCTAGAGCTAGGCTTGGGTCTTATTACAAAAATGTCCCCACTCCAATAATTTCCAAAACAACCTTTTTATTTGTTTATTTATTTTGTAAAGGCTGGGGTGTTACAAATAAAGTTTAAAGTCCAATCATTTTTGTCACGAAATTTATGGTTCAATGGTATTGTTGACTTGTAAGGAAAAAGCCACTATATTTTTACTTTGTACTTAAATTGCCCTGACAATTTTCTCATTAATACACGGTTTCTTTGCCAAAACAATAACAATAATAATAATGATGACAATTGTTGTACTTATTCATGAGAAGTACTATGGAATAGTTTTTACTTTAAGCTGATGATTCTATCATGTGAGAGTAAATAAATAGTTTTCGCATTTCACTTATGATAGAGGATTCTATTTTTAGTAAGTCTGAAGATGAAGAAGGCACCACACTAGTGTTGAAATCAGGGTGACAAGTCCGTTGACATCATACCTGTGATGACATTGATGCTTTTGAAATGACATGTGAGTCCAATACAACTCCAATTGACCCGCTTGGCTTCCAAATTTCATTCCATAATTTCTTGGACCCCATCATGAATGTAGTCTGATAAGCATCTTAATCTAAAAACAGTTAGCATTATAGGTATAGTAAAAGCTATCGACTTTTGACACACACGTACATGAACCACTCCAACAATTTTCCATTCACGTGAGAATTCAAATTCTCTGCCAACGTATTTGGATTCATAGATTCAAGTATTCTTTTATTGTGGATATGGTTTTGTAGGAGATTAAGAAAAAGGTGGAATTCTTATTTCCATATTAAATTTTTCGTCTTTCTATTCTAGTTGCTTTTATACACCATATATGATAAATGTTTGGACTACTTTGCAGATGCTACAATTTTGATACCATGAGATATTTTTGATTATTTGATTCTTGTATTTGATTGTGACACATGTTTTCTTTTCATTTGAATGAATTTGCATGGAAAGAAACAACATTATCAACACTAAATAGAATGAAAATTTCTAACATTCAAATATATTTGGGCTAGCTTCTGGTCCGACCCATCACATGCACAACGACAGTGACACTTCCACATCGAGAAAACTTGGAATAGATCTCTTTTGTAGAGAAATAGAGACTAGGTCCATTATATATACCCCAAGGCTTCAATACCCCAAACTCAAACCACATAAAAATTTAAGGTTCTTAAAAAACCTGCCTAAGCCTCCATCCTCCAAGTCTGCATAACATGCGTGCAATATTTAACCCAACAGTACTTGATTATAAGGCTCCACCCCTGCCGGAGGATCAGCTAAGGAAAGTTTTCAAGAAATACCACGCCAATAATGACAATCTGCTCAGCAAGGAAGAGCTAAAGAAAGCCTTTGAATACTTGGGCTCAATTATCCCTGGCTTTCGTGCCAACCGCGGCCTCCACCATGCTGATGCCAATAAAGACGGATACGTCAACGAGGGGGAGATGGATGAACTTGTCAAATACGCTGTGCGGGTCGGATTTGGCATTAAGGCATAGAAATCCTTAATTACGTACTTAACTGCAACTTGTCAGATATCATGTACTACGTACTAATATGTGTGCTTTGCGCTTGCAAGCTCCAGCTTCTTCAATGATGTAGAATCGAGAAGAAGCTAGACATTCCGCAATGTTTCTTCGCTATATATAAGTTTATATGAGGAGGCAATGCGGTTGTGTTGGTTTCCTGTTTTACTTTTCTTTTCCTTTCTTTTCATTCCTGTTTTTCCTGGGTAGCTATGTAATACCAAAGCAGTAATAACAAGGAATATTGTCTGCTCACTATGTTTACATGGTGGAAGCAGAATTTATATGGATCTACTTGAAATCGAATACACTTGTAGAATCTGTAATAAGTACCATTATCGCTCCCAATACTATACTCATAATAGTCAATCCCATGATTACGTTTTGGAGACATTATAGCTTGATTTCTTCCATGTTTCTTCTTGACTCACTCAATACAAAAGCAAATTAACTAGACAAAGTTTAGTTATAAAATTAGTTACAGTCTAGGGTTACAACTTCCTTTAAACAAAATTAACATTATTACATATTTTGAAAATATAACCGTTGGATTATATGTTCTTTATACTCTTAATACATATGTCAAATTTTGTGTCAATCGGATATTATTTACCAATGTTATGAATACCGTTTCGGACCCCGTTTCGGTTTGTCCAATGAAACAAAATATTTTGGTACCGCCTATTTCAGCGCATTGTTTTAGGGTTGTTTACAAAAAAAAAAAAACTATATATATATATATATATATCAATTCAGAAAAGTGAATTACTAAATATCAAATATTAGAAATTAGTTAATTTTAAACCTTAACATCAATATCACATCCCAAGATTTATAACAAGTCATTACTTACACAATAGTAATTAATAAAATAACCCCGTCAAAAAAATTAAATAAAATAATAATTTTACTAATTGCTATTAATATAGTGATTTAAAAAGAAAATCTTAATAAAGGGGATTAGATTGCTTTTTTTTTTTAAATTCATATTTGAGTTATTTTGTAAATAAATGAGTTTTTTTTTTTTTTTTTTTTTTTTGTGCAAAATTTTGTAAATAAATGAATATTTTGGGAATTTGGGATAATTATAATCATGATCCATGAAGCTTATAGGAAGCTCCACTCCCGCCTATATACTCCCATGTCCATTGAGCCATTTTCCCGTAATTGATAGAGCCTGTTTAGGATAAGCTACAAGTTTCAGCTTATTTGAATTTTTAGCTTCTTTTTTGTGCTATTTATGAGTCTTATTGCACATTTTGGTACTATTTATGGGTCTTATTGTACTATTCAGCTAGCTTTTGACTTTATTTTCTACACTTTCAGCAAAAAATTTCCAGTTTCAACTAAGTAATTTGTTCTCATATAGACCTTGAATATCACTTTTCAAAACTTTATTTGTCATTTACAAGTCTCATAAATGAAATCACTCTTGAAGCTCTAGAGAATAGAGACAACTCAGACAAGCCTTGAAGAAGAGATTTCAAATGGTAAGCAAATTAACTTCCATTTCATCCACCATACTGCCAAAGCTTGGATTTATGCTTTCTTCCTCTTCTTCTTCTTCTTCTTCCTTTTTTTTTTTTTTTTTTTTTTCTTTTTTTTTTTTTTTTGGTTTTTTTCCCTTTACAAATCATTTGGTACTGATCTGAGATTCTGATGTCTTTTTCTCTGGTTTTTTTTTTCTCCCTAATATATCACTTGGTACTGATCTAATGTCAAGTTTATGTTTGAAATAAGATGAAGAAATTCATTTAAAAAAAAAAAAAAAAAAAAAAACTCTATATGCCGGTTGAATCCTTAATATCGGCCAGTATTGGCAAAAATTCACAAGAATGGTTGAAACACCCTGAAACTGGCCGAAATTTAATCCAAAGTGAAACAATGGGTATTCCAGTTCCAAATTACATACTGATACGAGAAACCGTTCCAGCCAGAATGGAACTGAATTTATAACATTGTTATTTACTATATGATCTATAAGGTTATATTTTATACATAATTTTAAACTACAAAAACTTTCAATTTAAATAATTTATTGATAACATAGCTATTGATATTTAATTTTCTAGAAATTTTGTAAGTACGGAGGATATAAGAAGAAAATGTAATCCAACAATGGATTTGTCAAAATTCACCTCCAATAAAAACATATTAAATAAGTTTATACCCTTAAACTACAATCAATTTTATAGCTAAATTTTATCCTTATTTAAATACAACTCACATAAGCACTTGCTTTATTACAAGAATTAGCCAACACAAACATTAAGAATTGAAAAAATATTTTAAACATTAGGAACCAATATTAAATTCACCCAAATTAAAAGAGTGTAATTTGCATTTTAGTAAAAAGTGAAAAGAAAATTAAAAGATCTAAAGTCACATATTGTTTTAATCAATACTTAGTTATCAAATAAGGGACTTAATGATAAGGCCAATCAAGTTGCTTCTTCTTCTTTTTGCATTTTATGAAGCATCATTATTATTTTAAAAATCAAACAGCTGAACTAAATCATGACTGACAAGCATCATTATTCTTCTTCTTCTTCTTCTTCTTCTTCTTCTTCTTTTTGCATTTTATGAAGCATCATTATTATTTTAAAAATCAAACAGCTGAACTAAATCATGACTGACAAGCATCATTATTCATGACAAGTATTGGGGAATAGTTTTTCCTTTTGACTAATGATTTTATAATGTGAGAGTAAATAAATTTCGCTTCTCACTTATGGCTGAAGATTCTATTATGAGGAAGTCTAAAGGTGAAGGAGGCACCACACCAGTGTTGAAATCAGGGTGATAGATCTGTTGACATCATAATTGTGATGACATTGATGCTTTTGAAATGACATTTGAGGCCAATAGAACTCGAATTGGCCCGCTTGGCTACCAAATTTCATTCCCATAATTTCTTGGATCCAACCATGAATGTTATCCTATAATAAGCATCTTAATCCAAAAACAATTTGCACAACAGGTACAGTTAAAGCCATCGACTTCTTTTTTTTATGGGTAACTAATAGCTATCGATTTTTGACTTATACATGAACCACTCCAACAATTTTCCCTTCACGTGAGAATTTGAATTCTCTGTCAACATATTTGGATTCGTAGATTCAAGTATTCTTTTGTGGTGGATATGATTTTCGTAGGAGGTTAAGAAATAGGCCGAATTCTTATTTCCATATTAAAGGTTTCTTCTTTCTTATATATCTAGTTGCTTTTATACCATATATGCTAAATGTTTGAACCACTTTGCGGATGCTACAATTTTGATACCATGAGATATTTTCGATAATTTGATTCTTGTGTTTGATTGTGACACATATTTTCTTTTCATTTGAATGAATTTGCGTGAAAAGAAGCAACATTATCAACACTTAATACAGTATGAAAATTTCTTTACAGTCAAATATATTTGGGCAAACTTCTAGTCCAACCCATCACATGCACAACGACAGTGAGACTTCCACATTAAGAAAACTTGGAATAGATCTCTTGTGTAGAGAAATAAAGACGAGGTCCACTATATATACACCAAGGGCCAAGGCTTCAATACCCCAAACTCAAACCACATAAGAAAAAGTAAGGTTCTTAAAAACCTTCCCAAGTCTCCATATAACATGGAGCCATGCATGGACCGTGCAATACTTAACCCAACAGTTGATTATATAAGAAGGTGATATTTGACACATACGTTAAGAATTGAAATAAGAACTTTTTTTTTTTAGAGAGTTCTAATTTATAGCGTTCCTTCCTGATGATTAGACCAAGATGTTAGGTTCTAAAGAGTTAGGAACTTATGTATTTAGAACTCTAATTTGTATTGTTAGCAAACCATGATCAAAACAGGTTGTTTAGTCTTGTTTAGGCTTGCTCAAAGTATGTTTATTTGTAAAATTGGAATCGAGTGATTGCAGATTTATTGGACTAAATCTGTAAGGCTCAATCGATCAAAAATTAGACTCGATCGATCGAACCATGTACAGATTTATTTTTCTGCAAAGTTCTAGTTCAGTCCAAACTCTATTTAAACGTCTTGGGGATCAAGTAAAACACTCCTATATATAAGGAAAACCCTAGAACGTTTTTGAGACTTTTGAAGAGAGACATTAGAGTGCCTCTTGTGCTCCTTTTATTTTTTAGGGCTTTGTACCCAATCCTCTCTAAGTCTTTGTTGCTCATACTTTTCTATTTTGAGTAAATCTCTTGTGAGATCTAGAGGAGCTTTCCTTTACACAAAACTTAGGGTTTTCAAGGTAGAGATAATATCTACATCTTGATGATCAACAAGGTTGCTGCCATTGGAGCTTAAGGAATAACAAGCGTGGGTGCTTGTATTTGCTGAAGAATTCAAGAAAGAAGGAGTCCGTGAATTCGGAGCTTGCATGTGGTCGTGTCAATAAGTTCTACTAGTGGGTAGCATTAGGAAGTCGAGCGGGGAGCTTGTAAGTCCTTTTGTATGAACTTCAATTCTTTCGCATAGTGGATTTAGTTTACCTTGAGGATAGCTAGATCAAATCCTCCCCAGGTTTTTACTGTATGGTTTCCTGGGTGATCATATCTTGTGTTATTTATTATTCCGCTGCTTTATATTCTTGATATGATTGTGTGATTGTGATAACCTAGATTTGCATAAATTGACTAAGTTAATCACTTGGCTAATTAACTAGGTTAATCCAATTGTGTTTTAAGGGATCTAAATTTCTAACACAAGACATTAATTTGTTTTTTGATATAAGTGGAGATTGAACCGTAGATTTCTTATTCAATTATCAGAGACTTTACCAGTTGATCTAACTGGAACTCACAAAAACTTTTACATATCAAGAACCAGTATTAAATCCACCCAAACTTAAAAGGGTTTGAATTTTTGTTAAAAAGAAAAAGAAAATGAAAAGATCTAAACTTACACGTTATTTTAATCAATTTTTAGGTGTCAAATATGCAGGGTTTTAAAAACCGGTACGGTGAAAGAACTGGAAAAGGGACTGGTTACCGGTTTTTTGGTCCGACCGATGGTCGAACCAGTGACGTCATAAATAATTTAATTAATAAATATAAAATTAATAATTATAAAAATAAATAAATAATTTTATAATTGATCATTTTAACTAAAAAATTAAACAATAGTAAAATATTAAACTTTGGCTGACCAACTTTTAGACACCACTGAACACAATTCAACCAAAAAAAAACATCTACAAACACCCATAGCCTACAAGCCCACTATAAAATATTTTAGTTATCTTCTAACTTTTCAAATAACAAAAAGTAAGTTCACCATTGGTAATAATATCATTGCCCACTTATATTTTTTCCCCTCCACATATTCTTGATCCTACACGTTAATATCCACCACACATTTTGAAATCACATCCACACATTTTGGAGGTACAACAGCCAGCAATAGTTCCATCACACTTTTTGCTTTTCATAATTTCATCTCTTTCTTCAATACTCTCTCTCTCTCTCTCTCTCTCTCGTGAATATGTGCAGTGCAAGAGGCAAGAGCAGCAAAAAATAAGCCTCAATTGAAGCAAACAGGCAAGACGCAAGAGCAGCAAAAAAAGAAGCCTCAACTGAAGCAGACAGATCATTACAAATCTGTTTATCTTTGGGCTTCTTTGGTTCTTTCTCAACACAATATAATAAATCTGATTTTTTTTTTTTTTTACTTTCTTTTGAGCAAAGGTAAGTAAAGTAAATCTGGTGTTTTTGGTTCACTGTGGCCTGTGGGTGTCTTAGGCTTCACCACTTCATACTTGAGAGAGAGCATTTTCAAAATCAAAATCTCTCTCTTTAAATCTGAAACAAGATCTCTCTTTTTATTTTTATTTTTTTGGGGTTAACAGCTGAAGTATTTAGGAAGAAATGCTAAAACCGGTTTAACCGCACTGATTTCCGGTTATGCCGGTTGAACCGGCGGTTTACACTGTTTATCCGGTTTTTCTTTCATTTCCGGTTTTTACTAGTAACCGGACCGGATTGAGGTCCAGTTCCCGATTGAACCGGTTGAACCAGCCGGTCCGGTCCGGTTTTTAAAACATAGCAAATATGGGACTCAATGATAAGGCCAATCAATTTGCATGTTCCATTTTAGTTTTCTTCTTTTTATATTTTTTGGATTTTTATGTACCATCGATATTGTTTTAAAAATCAAACTGAACCAAATCACTACTGGTTTTGACATATTTTTACCTTTTTTTAATTACAAAAAATAATTTGACTTATTAAAATCAAATAAATAAATAAAAGCTTACATACATTAGTGCACAAGTCAAGTAACAAAGCCAGTATTGAATTAAAACATTTTAGTCCCACATTAACAACATTTTACTTATAATTAGTCTTTCTTCCCCTTTGTCTTTCATTTTTGAGGTGCAAAAACTCATAAATTGAAATTTCATATGATACTTTTTTTTTTTTTAATACAAGATAAAATTTCTACTCTAGCCTAATCTAAATGTATATGTGTGTGAAGCTTCCTCCTAGAAACTTGAACTTCAGCCCTTACCCCCCACACCCCAAAAACACTTATACTTGTAGAGTGACCACTGCACCAAGGGTGCGCGATGGTTCATATGATACTTGACAATAAGTGTTTAATTTATAAATCTCTCTCTTAAATTTAAAACGAAGAAGTATTTATAAAAATCTTTGGTCTAACAACCTAACATGTTCAGTAACATATATTAATTGAAATATTTAGTATTATTTATGTCACAGAGCACCAATTGAACCACATAACCACAAATCCGGTAACCAGCTCTTTTCTTGATTATTTGTTTAGCCTAGATTTTTAACGAGCATCATCCACTAATTACAACTAAGGTTTATATTAAGCCGTGATAGATAATTTGATAAGATTATTATTCTTTCTATATAATGATCATGTATATATGATATTACATTTGAGGTTTATATATATTAAACCGCAACAGGAAATTTGATAAGATTGTTATTCTTTCCGCATAATGATCATGTATATTTGATACGACAATAATGAGCTTTTTATAGGTATAATATAATTTAAACCTATGATGTCAATTTATGGTAATTTTTTTTTTTTTTATCATCAAACTAAGACACCAATTGGTTTTTGGTATAGGCGGGGTTTGTGTGCGTTTTTAGACCCCTTAAACACAAACAGATTAACATAGTTAATTAGCCAAGTGATTAACTTAAGTAAATTATTCAGATCTAGGTTTAAACAAGTAAATCATATCATTGAAATAGTGCGGAAAATAAAGAACACAACGATATGATAACCCGGGAAAACCAAACAGGTAAAAAACCTGAGAATGATTTAACCTAGCTATCCTCAAGGTAAAACATATCCACTATGAAGAAATTGAAGTTTTACAATAGCGACTTAGACCACTAACATCCAATTGCTATCTCAAGTAGAAAACTTACTACCAGGACCACGTGACAGCTCCGAGTCCACAAACTATTTCTTTCTTGGATTCACAGCAACCACAAGTACTCCCACTTGTGTTTTTCTTTAAGCTCTTTATACAGCAACTAAAACAATCACCAAGCTCTCGACATCAATCTTGATCTTGATAACCCTAAGTATGTATGAATGCAAACACCTCTAGATCTCACAAGAGATTCATACACACAAAATAAACAACAACTGTAAAATGTGGCTAGGGTTTTTTCCTTTTATACTTAAGGCAAAACATAAAACCCTACACGTCATATGGGAGACTGAGTTGGAAAATTCTACAGGAAAACAATCTACACGAGCTTCGATCAATCGAGTATAATTTTCGATCGATCGAGCTTTGCAGAAAGTGAACAGTAATTTTCTGCAATTACTCGATTCCAACTTTACAATAAACATACTTTGAGCAGCCTAATTCTAGACTCTAAGTTTTTATCATGGTTTACCAACATTACACATTTGAAGTTCTAATACATTTAGATCCTAAATCCTTATAACCAAACAAACTCCCCCTTTAATAATCCGTGACAAAACACATAATAAAACAAAATGCTCAAAGTTACAAAAACAGCCCATTACAATAAAATTACCCAACCAAAAACAATTCAACCTAACTACTATCTATCAATTGCAAGTGTAAACAGCAGCACGACTGAATCAACCTGTATATTCTTGAAACACTCAACAAACACATTAATGCATGTGTGAAAAATACAAGTAAAACAAAATAAATTCTTGATTTCACATAACATAAAATAAAAGACATATATCATGAATAACCTCATAAATAAAAATCAATAGCCAATGTAGCACAATGTGAAACAAGAAACAGAAATAAAAACATAATGTCTCCCCCTATCATATACAACTCATAAAATATAAAGACATCAAAATAAATACATCATGAGCCAAAAAAAAAAAAGTACAATGTGAAGCACCTAGATACAATCTAAAGCTCCAAAGCTCTAAAACAAAAAACAAAAAAATCTCCCCCTATCTCATCTATATGTACTCCCCCTTTTTGTGACGAATTGCCAAAAGGCAATCAAGACTCATCATCAAAAAGAGGTGGCGGAGGTGACTATCTGAAGCTCACCAAATCTGCATGTAAAGCCTGAAGCTCCATGAACACGTCCACCAAAAGCTAACCATGAGCCGCCTAAACAGTCATGACAGTGTCTAACATATGATGAATGCTAGAATAATCCGAAGTAGAAGGTGGAGGAGCAGCAGCAACAGTCAGATCAATATACTGATCAGTAGTCTAATCACCTGAAGAATGAGGAGGAGGAGGAGGTGCAACACCCGAAGAAGACTCAACTCTAGGGTGTTTAGAGCTAGCTTGAATCTGAGCAGTTCTCTGCCTAAGGAAGTTGGCACCTATGGGAGCTATAATATGAAGGCTCAGAAGCAGGAAACTCATCTAAACCTAAATGCAATAAAATCCGATGAATAAAAACCGGGAAGAAAAAAGCATGAGCAGAAGAACTACTCCTATGAATCTCAACCAAGGATCGAATGAAAAGATGAGGAAAACTCATAGGAGCATCTATCACAAGGGCATAAAAAAATGCACATCTTTCGATAGGAATACTGTGCAAATAAGAGATGGGCCAGATGGAATGGCAAGAAATCTAGAAAAACAGATAATGAATCTCAGTCAACTCATGAGAAATGATCTAAAGATCAGTATCCCACTGAATGGAAGTACCAGTGTGATATGACATAATGTCATCAAGTGGAGGTGACACATCATACGGATATACAAGATGTTGTACCTTAGGCACCCCAAGAGCAGAGGCCACTACCAAAGGAGTAATGACATACTCTTCATCCCGTATCCAACTCTTCACAAACTGAGTGTTGGAATCATTGGAGTGGACAGAGAGGTTCGAGTAGAACTCTCTAATCAAGGTAGCCAGAGGAGGATGGTCTATATCCATCAAAGGCAACCAGCCCCTACACTCAAAATTCCTCCTAATTTCTGAGTCAAGCTCATCTAAAACAACTTTTCTCTCAACCCACATAGATCTAAGAATGTTTAACTTCTCAAAGGTCTCTTAGTTTTTCTCACTGAGAAACCTCTCACTATCAAAAGATGGAGTAAAAGAGGAGGTGGATGTCATATGGGCTCTAGTCTTCCTAACCATGATACTAAAGGTTGGAATAGGATAGATAGAATAGAGACAAAAGAGAAAAAAACAAAGAAAAAACCAAGGGCAGACTACATTAGACATGGTTAGAGCACACACCAAAAAAAATAGAAAAGAACAATCTATATGATGCAAAACAGAATAACCACATGATGCTTGCTCTAATGCATTGAGAATAGTCCAATTATACTTTAAAAACACAAAATTAGCTTGAACCTAGAGATTTTAGAACAAAAACCCAAACTTTGAAAAACCCAATTTCAAAAATTCCAACAAATTGATCAATTTATCATTACACAAGTTAGATAACAGTATATAATGACATAATTAATCAATTACACAAGCCAATTTCATCAAATTAAACTCAATTGAACAAAATCCCCAAATTCGATAAGTTTCAAGCCCTAGGATTTTCAATTCTTCCCAAATCACCAAATTGATCAAATTAAACTATGAGGAACATGTTTACATCATCCAATAACAAAAACCTATTGATCAATTGTGAAAGAAAACAACTCAAAAATCAAAAACCCCAAAATCCAATAGGTCTGAAAATTACACCTAAAATGCATGAAAAATGCATGAAATATGTGAATAAAAAGAAAAAGAAGGGCTAAAAAGGATATACTGGCACTTGAAGACAAAATCCTTTGAGAAAAATTAGGAAGAAAACGACAAAAATTTGTTTGTGAACGGTTTTAGACCCCTTAAACCAACCAGATTAACTTAGTTAATTAGCCAAGTTATTAACTTAGTCCAATTATGCAATTCTAGGTTATCACAAGCATACAATCATATTAAGAATATAAAGCAGCGGAATAATAAAGAACACAATGATATGATCACCCAGGAAACCACACGGTAAAAACCTGGGGAGAATTTGACCTAGCTATCCTCAAGGTAAACTAAATCCACTATGCTGAAAGAATCGAAGTTCATACAAAAGGACTTACAAGCTCCCCGCTCGACTTCCTAATGCTACCTACCAATAGAACTTACTGACACGACCACGTGCAAGCTCTGAATCCACGGACTCCTTCCTTCTTGGATTCTCCAATTGGCTACAAGCACCCACACTTGTTATTCTTTAAGCTCCAATGGCAGCAAGCGAGTTGATCATCAAGATGTTGACACTATCTCTACCTTGAAAACTCTAAGCTTTGTGTAACGGAAAGCTCATTTAGATCTCACAAGAGATTTACACAAAACAGAAAAGTATGAGCAACAATACAACAGGAGCAACTCCAAAAACATGGCTAGGGTTTTTCTTTATATACCTAGGGTAAAAACAGAAAACCCAAAATGTTTAATGAGTTAGGGCTGAGTTGGAAAATTCTGCAGAAAAGCATTCTGCCTGAGATTTGATCGATCGAGTCTTTCTTTCGATCGATCGAGCCAGGCCGAAATGCACCAATGCATCTGCAGCCTCTCGATTCCAACTTTACATGAAAGACACAACTTTGAGCAAGCCTAAACAAGACAAAATAACTTGTTTTGATCATGGTTTGCCAATAATACAAATTAGAGTTTTAAATACATAAATTCCTAAATCTTTAGAACCTAACAGTTTGAGGTGGATCGGTCGAAGAGAGAGAGCAAAAAGCTTTTTGAATAGTTGAATAAAGTGAAGAACACGTGAGAGAAAAGGTTTTTAAAAAACCTTCAGACCGAATTTCGATCGGTCGAAAATTAGGTTCGATCAATCGAAAATCAATTTCGATCAATCTAGCACCAATCAAGCATCGATCGAGCCAGGCAGATTCAAACCAAATTTTTAATCACAATTTCGATAGGTCGAGCAACAAGTTCAATCGATCGAAAATCTAGAAAAATCAATTTTTTGAAAAATATAGCTTTTTAATGCAGAAACTCCTTAAAGCACAATGTTTTTATGAATAAGATGCATGAGTATGAGATGAAAAGTTTTTCAAAAACCCTTGAATTTAAACTAGATCTTCCACAAACAAGATTTTCAATCAATTTGTCCCCAATTCTCAAACTTTAAACACATTTTGCATTAAAATCAAGGAACTTTTAATCTTGGATGGCCACAACAAGATCATACACAATATAATGTACCAAATTTAGCAAAGAGTAACTTGTGTAGTGTGTGCAACTAGCAAAAACTTGAGATACATGTGAGGTGATAAGTAAATAATGATCAATCACAATTTCTACAAAATTCATCACATAAGTTTGAAAGAAACTATCACCTAAAGAGTTACATCCTATAACTCTCACATCTCCTAGAATAAAAGCTTGCAATCATGTAAGTTTCTTGATTTGCCTCATAATATACACACCAATTTTATTTGATTTGAACTTTATTAAAATAGCCAAGATAATGTACACACCAATTTTATTTGATTGTGAAGTAATTATAGCCAAATAATGTACATACCAATTTTAGCATTTAATCCGAGGCTACACCTTATATTCTTTTTGTGCATGTGCTTAACTTTCTCGAGCACAAAATCTTATGATATGCACTAAGATGTTCATGATTGGCTAGTAAACAGTGGTGAGATGGTTATTTATACCTTTCTCATTAAGTTCAAGTCCAACAATCAAAGACATGTGACTTCAAGATCAAGATCATGTGATCAAAAACTATAAACAACTCTCACACAACATGCACTATAAAACTCAAACTAGTAAAGTGCAATAAAATAAGCTCATTCAAGCTAAACAAGGTTCATAAATATGTTTTGTAAAGATAATATGGCCAACCTTGATTTTAAATCCAAGAAAAATAATGCAAAACACATTTTTCTTCCCTCTTCCTCATTTTTTTATTTATTTTTATTTTATCTTTGAAAAGAATAACAAAAACAACCTAGCATGAAATGCATGAATGTTATGCAATGTAAATCCTAGAAAAAAAAACAAAGAAAGCAAAACAACAAAGAGGAATGGTCACAAAGAATAGAGAGATGAAGCACAAGGACCTTGTCCGAAAGACTCAATTAGATTGAGCCTTTTGCATCCAAAACTTTTTAGATGCAACTCTTGCATTAGAGTTATTATTCATATTAGAATGCTGAACAACTTCAGGATTGGAATAAAAGTTTAAAGCCTTTACCAATTCACCAATAAGTACAATGGGATATTGTACTTGAGGCACAGGTACTTTTGGCTTATTTGCTCACTTAGCAGCTTGCAACTTGAAACAATTTGGACGAATATGCCCAGAATTTCCACAAAAATGACAAACCCATACAGGTCTATCATGCAACTTGTCCTTAGGAGGGTTAGGAGTCTTAGGTTTAGACTCTTGAAGATCAACCCTAATCTTCCTAGGAGGAGTAACTTCTGCTAGTGTGATAATCTCGCTCACGGGAGACTCAAAAGAAGAAACAAAGTTTGTAGAATGATTCTTAGTCGCAGAGATGCTATCTTCAAAACCTATACCAGTTTTGTCTAAGGGAGACTTCTGAATACTCAACATATGTTCAAGTTTAAAACTAGCAAACCTATTTGTTTGTTCTCTAGCAACAGATAATTCAAGTTCTAAATTCTTAACTTTATCAAGCAATTCATTAGCATCAAACAATTTAATGAGCAAATTCTTTTTATCAAGTTCAAGAGAAGCAATTTTCTGTAAGCCTAAATCAACAGTTATAGCATCATTTGCAGCAACCTTGCAAAGCTTATTATAGGTTTCTTGCAAATCAGCATTCTTAGAGAGTTCCCCATCAGAAGGGTTCTCATGAACTACAACACTTTCATCAACTACAGCAGTAACTATGAAAGCAATGAAGTTTCCATCATCATCACTACCAGACTCATTATCAGAACCTTCATCATCACTAAGGGTTACAGCCATAGCCTTACCCTTTGATCTCAAGAATATAGGATATTCTGATTTCACATGACCATACCCTTGACATCCAAAACATTGTTGACCCATAGAATTATTAGAGGTTTGACCTACTTTCTCTTTAGGTTTTTCATTATTGTTCACCTTAGTGGGTTCATTTCTCTTAAAATTTCTAGGTTCAACATTGTTTTTACCTCTTGCCTTCTGTTATTGTTCCTAAGAAAGTTTATAAAGTTCTTGGCAAGGTAAGCAATCTCTGTAACAAAGAGTTCATCATCATATCTGTTCCCATCAACATTATCAACTAACTTCAAAGCCATTGATTTGGATTTGTTTGTCTTGGGTAGGTCTAACTCATAGAACTGGAGAGATCCTACAAGTTCATCAACAGGGATGGAGTCCACATCCTTGCTTTCAGTTATGGCATTCACTTTGGGTCTAAAGTCTTCAGTCAAAGATCTAAGTATCTTCCTAACAATTTTAGGTTGATCATAGATTTCACCCAAATTATAAGCAGAGTTAACAATATCATTCAATTTAGCATAGAATTCATCAAAACATTCATCATCAGACATTCTAATACTTTCAAATCTAGTAGTTAACTACTGCAGTTTGTTAATCTTAACTGCCTTTGTACCTTCATGCATAGTTTGGAGAATATTCCATGCAGTATAAGCAACCTCAACATTAGTGTTGGGAAATTTAGACCCCAGTTGATAGAATTAACAAGTTTTAAACCCAAGTTGTTAATTAGATTTATTATTAATAAAACTTGTTAAAACAAACAAACATCAATATCATGTCAATAATGAATGCAACGGAAAAATAAATAAGACAAGATATGATGACCCAAGAAAACCAATGAAACCAACCAGTTTCACAGTAAAAAACCTAGGGGCAAACCTTCCCAAAAAGCAATCCACTATAGTAAAGAGAAGTTTCAGATCTAGTACAAAACCTTTGTCCCTAGACTCTACAATCCCCGTAGATGAACTCACAGCAGAAACCTTCTACCGCTTTAGAACCTCTGAACTCTTCAATATATGAATGCCACCCTTTTTGTTGCACGGATCCCAGTACGTGACTAACTCCTTTGCACGAATCCCAATATGTGACTTACTCACCAACTTGAGGAAGAAGAATGTTGGTTGCAAAGTTCTTCACTTCATCAACAATGAAGATCAAGAAGCACTTGATTACAAAACCCTAAGGCGCAAAGACGTGGTAACTTCTTTTAGAGAGAATAAGGTATCGGTCACCTTTTGCATATGTTTTCCTTATATTCTCTTATGTGACGGCCTCTAAAATAAGCATTATATAGGTCTAGGGTTGTGGGAAAAGAAACCCTACACAAATATAAAAGCCTGGCTCAAAAATCAAAAATCTGAATTTTCGTAACCTCAACAAATAGCAGGTGTCGATGTTTAATGAATCTCAACAGATACAACTATCGAGGAAGTGTCGAGAAGGTGTCGAGGGGACAGAAACTTTCTCGATCGATCGACCAACTATTAAGAAGCTATCGAGATTGCGATAAGAATCAGTTGAAGAGCTCGACAGATAGCCAGGTGTCGAGGAGGTGTCAAGAAGCTATCGAGCTATCTGTCCAGCTTTATTGAACACCTTTTCTTCACTTGTTTCTTGGTTCAATCTTCATGGCTTTAATACTAGACTTGAACAACATGTTTCTTCAAGTATTAAACACAACTTAGATCTACCCAAATACAAGTAAAGTGTGTTTTGTCAAAAGATTAGTCAACTACATAAAATAGTGACATGTGTTCCTAACAAGTAAAACAAATATGTCCTAACAATTAGAGATTCTCTTGAATTCCTCCATAGAAACAGCATTAAAAATAGCATTCATGGCTTTGTTATTAAAAGCGGCTGCTTCTTCCTGAGAAGTTTGCCACTCACTAACTAGAGTAGTCGGCTTCTCCCATCTGTATTTAACAGAGTTCCAAACTCTCTCATCAATAGATTTCAGGAATGCTTTCATCCTTACTTTCCAGTAGGCATAGTTATTCCCATCAAAGTGAGGTGGGATCACAAGAGAGTGATCGTGTTCCATGACAACAGGGGTCAATGGATCAACTCTTAGATCAAAGGATCTAAATACTAGAGCTAACCCGCTCTGATACCACTTGTATGTTTTTAGACCCCTTAAATACAAACATATTAACCTAGTTATTTAGCCAAGTGATTAACTTAGGTAAATTATTCAGATCTAGGTTAACACGGGTAAATCATATCATTGAAACATTGCAGAAAATAAAGAACACAATGATATGATAACCCAGGAAAACCAAACAGGTAAAAAACCTGTGGAGGATTTAACCTAGTTATCCTCAAAGGAAAACAGATCCACTATGAAAGAATTGAAATTTTACAATAGTGACTTAAACCACTAACATCCTATTGCTACCTCAAGTAGAAAACTTACTACCACGACCACGTGACAGCTCCGAGTCCACAGATTATTTCTTTCTTGGATTCACAGCAACCACAAGTACTCCCACTTGTGTTTTTCTTTAATCTCTTTATGCAGCAACTAAAACGATCACCAAGCTCTCGACATCAATCTTGATCTTAATAACCCTAAGTATATATGAAGGCAAACACCTCTAAATCTCACAAGAGATTCATACACACAGCATAAACAACAAATGTAAAACGTGGCTAGGGTTTTTCCTTTTATACTTAATGCAAAACATAAAACCCTACACGTCATACGGGCTTGGCTAAGTTGGAAAATTCTGCAGAAAAATAATTTGCTCGAGCTTTAATCGATCGAGTATAATTTTCGATTGAGTATAATTTTCGATCAATCGAGCCTTGCAGAAAGTGAAGAGTAATTTTCTGCAATTACTCGATTCCAACTTTACAATAAACATACTTTGAGCAGCCTAATTCTAGACTCTAAGTTTTGATCATGGTTTGCCAACATTACATATCTAAAGTTCTAATACATTTAGATCCTAAATCCTTAGAACCTAACAGTTTGAACTCTAAATTTCTTATTCAACTATAAGAAACTTTACCAGTTGAATTAATTGAAACACACGATAAGACTGAAGCATTTAAAAGACTAAAACACTTTCTTGCCAACATGGAAAGCGTGAAAATGGTAAATATGTGTTGTTGGAAGTGGAACATTTTCCAGTTTATCTACCTACAAATAATACATCAACACATTTAGATTAATAATAATCTTGTGTCCCTTTATTTTTATATTTCTCCAATCATAAGCAACTATATGTTCTTATTTTAAAGTAAACAAAGTAAAAAAAAAAAAAAAAAAGACACTTGATATATTATTATTGGTGGAGTATAAAATAACACCAAAAGTGGTAAGAAGGATTTTGTACCATTTTTATACTAGTTGCCAAGTATCGAGCAATGGTTTTTCAATTTTAAATGATGACCTTAATCATGTATGAGTAGTATTCACTTTTTTATTTTGATTTGAGAATTTTATTCCTAAGAAAAGAGTAGCAGACACTAGTGATGATACTAAGGGGACAACACACGTGACACAACCTTTAATGCTATCCAATGAGCATCTTATTAGTCTAAAGCTAGTTAGATCAAAAGGCAAAGTTTAAAGACTAATAATTTTTGTCAAAAAATTTATGGTTCAATGGTATTGTTGACTTGTAAGCAAAAAAGACAATAAATTTTTACTCCGTACAAGAATTACTCTAACAATTTTCCCCTTAATATGGGATTTCTTGGCCAAAACCATAACAATAATAATAATGATGACAACTACTGTACTTATTCATGACAAGTATTGAGGAATAGTTTTTACTTTGGATTGATGATCCTATTATGTGTGAGTAAATAAATAGTTTTCACATTTCACTTATGACAGGATTCTATTTTGAGGAAGTCTAGAGATGAAGGAGGCACCCACCCTAGTGTTGAAATTAGGGTGACAAGTCTATTGACATCATACCTGCAATGACATTGATGCTTTTGAAAATTGAAATGACATATGAGTCTAATAGAACTCCAATTGAGCCACTTGGCTTCCAAATTTCATTCCCATTATTTCTTGGACTCAACCATGAATATTGTCCGATAAGCATCTTAATCTAAAAACAGTTAGCATAAAATCTATCGACTTTTGACACACACATGAACCACTCCAACAATTTTCCATTCACGTGAGAATTCGAATTCTCTGCCGACATATTTGGATTCATAGATTCAATATTCTTTTGTTCTGGATATGGTTTCGTAGGAGGTTAAGAAAAAGGCGGAATTCTTATTTCCATATTAAAAGTTTCGTCTTTCTTATCTAGTTGCTTTTATACACCATATATGCTAAATGTTTGGACAACTTTGCAGATGCTACAATTTGATACCATGAGATATTTTCAATAATTTGATTCTTGTGTTTGATTGTGACACATGTTTTCTTTTCATTTGAATGAATTTGTGTGGAAAGAAACAACATTATCAACACTTAATATGGTACGAAAATTTATTTACAGTCAAATATATTCGGACAAGCTTCTGGTCCGACCCATCGATCACATGCACAATGACAGTGACACTTCTCAATAAAGAAAACTTGGAATAGATCTCGTGTAGAGAAACACAGACATGGCCTCCGATTGGATACCAATGAAAAATGAAAATTATTTCAATATTCAGCTTATTTTTGCTACTATTCATGGGTCCCACTGCACTTTTTGGTACTATTTATGGGCTCTACTATACTATTTCAACTAACTTTTACTTTTATCTACAGTACTTTCAACAATAAGTTTTCAATTTCAGCAAAATAAGCGGTATCCAAACAGACCTAAGGTTCATTATATATACCATGGGGCTTCAATACCCCAAACTCAAACAACATAAGAAGGTTCTTAATTAAAAATTTGCCTAAGGTTCTCCATCCTCCAAGTCACCACATTAAAATGGACAGTGCAATATTTAACCCAGCAGTTGATTATCAGAAGCTGCCCCAAAAGATTCTGCTGCCCCTATCGGACAATCAGCTAAGGAACATTTTCAAGAAATATGACGCCAATAATGACAATCAGCTCAGCAAGGAAGAGCTAAAAAAGGCCTTTGTATACCTTGGCTCAATTATCCCTGGCATTCGTGCCAATCGCGCCCTCCACCATGCCGATACCAATAAAGACGGATTCATCAACGAAGGGGAGATGGATGAACTCGTCAAATACGGTGTGCGAGTTGGATTTAGCGTTACGGCGTAGAAATCCTTAATTACGTACTTAACAATAACTTGTAAGATATCATGTACTACTAATATGTGTGCCCTTTGTGCTTGCAAGCTTCAGCTTGTTCTATATGATGTAGAATCCCGAAGAAGCTAGACCTTCCGCAATGTTTCCTATAAAAATTTATAGGAGGAGGCAATGCGGTTGTGTTGGTTCCCTGTGTTACTTTTCTTCTTCTTTTTGGTCATGCCTGTTTTTCCTTGGCAGCTATGGTGGCGGCTCTACATGCAAGTCAGGATGGTCAAAGGACCACCTTGACTTACAAAAAAATGTATATATACACACATGTTAAAAAAATATTATATATTAAACTAACCTATTGTGATTATCCTAATAAAAATTTTGAACACCCAGACTTGAGAATTACAAAATTTTGGTTTCAACAAAAATAAGAGTAGTGTTACTACATTCACAACAAATCTAATGTGGTAAGCTTTTTGCATAAGATTTATTGTAAAAATATTATGGACATAGCATTACTCCAAAATTAATTCTTCCCCCAAACATAATTCTTAATCCCTTTTTTTTAAGCTTGAATAAGAACAATAAACATTAGCCCAAACAATAACAAATATAAACCAAACAAAAACAATACAAGACCAAACAACAAGTGAAAAAATTATTCAACAAAAAACCTATTATAAAACAAAAAGATAAAATTTATAGCATGTTCAACCTATTTAATAAAAATAATTTCTAATTTTATTTTTCCTTCAAAAATGGTACCAATAAAAATATTGTGGTAATTTAAATTTCTTAATGACCACCTTAAATAAAATTCCTAAACCCGCCACTAGCTACATAATATCTCAGTCGTAATAACATGCATGGAATATTGTCTGCACACAATGTTTACGTGGTGGAAGCAGAATTTATATGCTCTACTTGAAATCGTACACACGGAATAGTTAGTCCCATGATTACCTTATGGAGGCATTATAGCTTGGTTTCTTACATGTTTCTTCTTGACTCACTCGATACAAAATAAGTCATTTAAATACAACCCACAGTTACACTTGTTTTGTTACAAGAATTAGCCAACACAAACGCAGTTGAACAACAGGTAAAGTTTGGCCAACACAAACGCAGTATAAGGGGACAACACACATGCCCCGACCTTGAATGTTATCCAATGAGTGTCTGAATCTAAATGCAGTTAGATCAAAAGGTAAAGTTTAAAGCCAAAATATTTTAACATGAATTTTATAGTTCAATGATATTTTTGACTTGTAAGCATAAAGCTTGAGGTGAATTGAATTACTCTTAATAATTTTCCCCTTTATATATGGGATTTCATGCCCAAAACATAACAATAGTAATAATAATGATAACTTACTGTACTAATTCATGCATGACAAGCATCAGGTAATAGTTTTTACTTTGGACTAATGATTCAATTATGTGGGAGTAAATAGTTTTCGCTTTTCACTTATGACTAAAGATTATATTTTGAGGAAGTCTGAAGGTGAAGGAGGCACCACAGTAGTATTGAATAGTTCTCGTGTAGAGAAACAGAGACGAGGTTCATTATATATACCCCTGGGCTTCAATACCCCCAAACTAAAGCCACATAAGAAGGTTCTTAAAAAACTTGCCTAAGGCTCTCCATCCTTCAAGTCTCCATAACATGGTCCGTGCAATATTTAACCCAACAGTTAATTATAAGCCTCTGCCCCCTCTGCCCCCAACGGAGGATCAGCTAAGGAACATTTTCAAGAAATACGACACCAATAATGACAATAAACTCAGCAGGGAAGAGCTAAAGAAAGCCTTTGACTACCTGGGCTCACTTATCCCTGGCTTTCGTGCAGACCGCGGCCTCCACCATGCCGATGCCAATAAAGACGGATACGTCAACGAAAGGGAGATGGATGAACTCGTCAAATACGCTATGCGAGTCGGATTTACCGTTAAGGCGTAGAAATTCTTAATTACGTACTTAACAATAACTTGTCAGACATCATGTACTAATAATATGTGTGCTTTGTACTTGCAAGCTTCAGCTTCTTCTATGATGTAGAAGCGAGAAAAAGCTAGACCTTCCGCAATGTTTCCTATACAAATTTATATGAGGAGGCAAGGCGGTTGTGTTGGTTTCCTGATCACTTTTCTTTTACTTTCCTTTCTGGTCATGCTTGTATTTTCTTGTCAGCTACGTAATATCCAAGTGATAATAACAAGGAATATTGTCTGCCCACTATGTTTACGTGGTGGAAGCAGAATTTATGTGCTCTACTTCAGTATCATTATCGCTCCCAATACTATAGTATACTCATAATAGTCAATCCCAAGATTACCTTATAGAGACATTATAGCTTGATTTCTTCCATGTTTCTTCTTGACTCACTCAATACAAGAGCAAATTATTTAAATATAACCCACATTAACACTTGTTTTATTACAAGAATTAGCGAACACAAACATTGAGAATTAAAATAAAAACTTTTAAATATCAGTAACCAATATTAGATTAACCCAAACTTAAAACGTTGTAATTTGCATTTTAATTAGAAGGAAAAAGAAAATGAATAGATCTAAAGTCACATATGGTGTTTTAATCAATATTTAGGTGTCAATGATAAGGCCAATCAAGTTTATCGTTCCTTTATATATATATATATATATATATTTATGAATTATCATTATTGTTTTAAAAATCAAACAGCTGAACCAAATTATGACTGGTTTTGACCAATTTTTGCCCTTTTTTTAATTACCAAAAAGCTATCATTTGTTAGGACATATGTGATTCACTTGTTAGGACATATGTGATTCACTTGTTAGGAACATATGTCACTATTTTATATAATTGGCTAATCTTTTGACAAAACGCACTTTACTTGTATTTTGGTAGATCAAGGATGTGTTAAATACTTCATGAAACTTTGTTTCAAGATCAAGTGTTGAAGCCATGCAAGTCTGTCCAAGTCTCAAGCCAAGAAAGTGTCTATTATTAAAGCTCGACAGCTAGCCATCTGTCGAGGTTTAAAGAGCTGATCAGCCCCATGGCTCGATAGCTAGGCATCTGTCAAGGTTTATGGAAAACAGAATTTCAGATCTGTTTTAACTCTAATCTGTGATTATGTGTTTGAGCTTTCTTTTCTCATAACTCTAGACATATAAAATGATTATTTTAAGGGCCGTCAAAGAGAACACAAGTTGCACAAGTGTTTAGTAAAGTTTGTTCAAGCAAATTGTGACCGGAGACAGAGTTTGCCCTAGTTCATCATTCTTGTGAGGAAGTTGCTGTATTTGTGCACCGTAGGGTTTTGAAACCAAGTATCTTCTTGATCTTCATCGTCTAGATGAACTGGAGAACTTTGCAGCCAACAACCTTCTCTAGTTGGTAATTGAAGTTGCGTATTGGGATTCGCGCAATTGGTTAGTCACGTATTGAGAGCCGTGCATCAAAAGAAGAAATTGTCACTACAGAACAAGTCCAATTGGGTGTTGGGGTAAGGGTTCAACTGTAGGTTGGTATAAGGTACTGGGATTCGTTTACTTCTAACCGCTTGTTGTGATAATAGTGGAATTTCGAAAGTGGTGACCTTAAATTCACCCGATGGGGTTTTTGCCGTGTTGATTTTTCTCATTCGTAAACAAATCACCGTGTCAATTTATTTTCCGCTGCATACTTAGTTTATTTGGTGATTTGTTTGTGCTACCACGCGTTTGCATGTAAATTTTATTAATTAATTAAACTTGGCTAATTAATCAATTAATTCATCGCAAGGGGTCAATACGTTTTTGGCCTATCACCATTTAATACTTAAAATTCTTGATTGAGTGACCAAGAGCATCTTGTATCCCAATGGTATTTTCTGCTCTTTTTTATAAGAAGAACAAAAATTCAAAAATCCCCTCCCATTATTGTAACTATTAGGTTATCAAAATAAAATTATTCACCAAATGTAATAATTATATCAAAATCAATATACAAATAAACATATTTTCGGCTAACTAGTTAATAGGTTCAGTAACATAATTAATTAAAATGGTTAGTATTATTTATCCATAGACCAGTACTAATTGAACCCTATTCAACTACAATTTCAGGAACTAGTTCTTTTCTTGGAGAAACTTTACACTCCTATATATGGGGAGGAGTCCTCCCTCCTCTCTAGCACTCAACCTTGTAGGAATGAAAAATTTTCTCATTTTTTTTTATTGATTGTTTAGTTTCGATTTTAAAATCTCGAGCATCATCCATTAATTACATCTAAGATTTTTATTAAATTGATAGGAAATAATTTGATAAGATTTTTATTCCTTTCCCCATAATGACCATGTATATATGATAAAGACAAATATGAACCACATCTAAAAGACCAAAACAGTTACTTGCCAACACGGAAAGCATGAAAATGGAGAATATTAATTGTTGGAAGCAGAATATATCCGAATTTATCTACTTCTCCAACGAGACCTACAAACAGAACATCACCCTATTTTATATATAAAAATATATATATTATGTCCCTTTCATTTTTATATTTCACCAATTATAACCAGCTATACATTCTCTTTTTCTTTCTTCTTTTTTTTCTATTTATTCTTTATAAATTAACCCAAGTTTAATATAAGAAATATTAAACATGTGGCGCATATTTCAATAGGTGGAGTATATATAAAATAACACTAAAAATGAAATAGAAAATTTTTATACAAGATGCCAAGTATCGGGTAATGTTTTTTCACCACGAATGATGATCTAATTTGGAATAGATAGTATTCGCCTTTTGCTTTTTGTTAGGTCACAATCTGAATGACCCCTTGTGATTAACCCTAATTAATTAATTTAGCCAAGTAATTAATTAATCAATTAATCATGCAATTTTATGGAAGCACAAACAAATCACCAATCAACTAAATATGCAGCGGAAAATAAATAACACGGTGATTTGTTTACGAATGGGGAAAACCCTAATGGCAAAAACCCCACCGGGTGATTTTCAGGTCACCACTCCCGAAACTCCACTATTATCAAATCAAGCGGTTACAAGTAAAGGAAACCCAAGTACCTTACCAACCTACAGTTGAACCCTTACCCCAATACCCAATTGGACTTGATCTGTAGTGACAGTCTCCACCTTTTATGCACGACTCCCAAGTACGTGACTAACCAATGCGCGAATCCAAGTACGCGACTTCAGAACACCAACTGAGGAAGAATGGTTGGCTGCAAAGTTCTTCAGTTCATCCACTTGATGAATAGCAGGAAGATGCTTGGTTACAAAACCCTATGGTGCAAATACACAGCAACTTCTTGATGGAAGATGAACTAGGTCAAGAACTTCGTCTGTTGATCACAATTTGCTTAAACAGAGATTGCTCAATGATAATGCAACTTGTGTCACCCAAAACGGCTCTTAAAATAATCCTTTTATATGTTTAAGGTTAGAAGAAAAGAAGGCCCAAAAACATATTCACGGATCCCAAGAAAATCAGATTAGAATTCTGACTTTTTAAATCTCGACAGATAGCAGGTGTCGAGGTAGCTATCGAGAGGTGTCGAGCTTTAAAAACTTTGCACTTCAGCTTGCTTTCTCTTGGACAGACTTGATGACTTCAACACTTGACCTTGAAACATTGTTTCTTGAAGTATTAAAAACACCTAGAACTACCCAATTACAAGCAGAGTGCGTTTTGTCAAAGATTTAGCTAATTTACATAACTAAGTGACATATGTTCTTAAACAAGTTAAAACATATATGTCCTAACACTTTTAACTTAGGATTCTATTCTGGGAAAAGAGTAGTAAGTGTTAAGTTTTAGACCTCTGAAAACACAGTGTTTAAGCTAATTTAATGGCCAAGTTGTTACTTATGTCAATTATGAAGATCAAGGTTAAATATTAATCAAACATATCATGCAAAATGAAAAAGTAATAAGACACAGTTATGATGTCCCAGAAAAACCAATGAAATTAACCAGTTTCAAAGTAAAAAACCTGGAGGAACGATCCCAAGAGAACAATCCACCACATCAAATTGAGATTTATAGTCAAAAATACCAATTCGTAGTAAATCTAATTGCAATTACCAAACTTAGCTCTGAACCCCTTAGACTTCTTTGATTTGGATATGCTCTCACATGAACCTCCAATTCACACTTTAGATCTCCCACATAGACATCTAGTCTATGACTCCAAGACCACCCTTGAAGGTTTAGATCTAGCACCTTTGATGACTGGTATGCAGCAACTTCAGATTTACCGGTTATAATAATATGTAGATGGAACTCCAGTAGTGACTTTGAAAGGAGTAGGCATAAAACCTTTTAGATCTCAAAAGAGAAGCTCCAAAGTCATAACAAAATAAGCCTTAGGGTTTCTTTTAAATATTATGTGAATTAGATCTGAAACCCTAGTCACTTGATGGGCCTAATGGGCTGTTGGGCCTTAATTAAAATTCTGCAGATCCGTGTCTCGATTGGTCGAGCCTTCTTCTCGATCGGTCGAGCCTGGCAAGTTTTGTTTTCTTGTACCTGCAACCACCTTGTTCACAAAATCTATCTTGCAGTACTTTGAGCATTCTCTAATATACCTTATAGACTTCGTAGTCTATATCTAGATAAGTTTGTGTTCACGGTTTGCCAATTGTTCTAAACTTTTAGAGCCTAACAGTAGGCAACAGCAATGATACTAGGGGACAACATACGTTCAATGTCCTTGAATGCTATCCAATGAGTATCTTAGTCTATACAAAATTAGATCAAAAGATAAAGTTTAAAGCCAAAAATTTTGTATCAAGAGTTTTATGATTCAATTGTATTGTCGACTTGTAAGCAAAAACCTAATAAATTTTTTACTCAGTAGGTGAATTTCTCAAACAATTAACCCCTTTCATATATGGGATTTCTTTGCCCAAAACATATAACAGTAATTAATGATAATTGTTAGGTTCTAAGTACTTAGGAACTATTATATTAGAACTCTAATTTGTATTGTTGGCAAACTATGATCAAAACGGGTTGTTAGTCTTGTTTTAGACTTGCTCAAAGTATGTCGTTTATGTAAAGTTGGAATCGAGTTAACTGCAAAATTGAGTGTGCAATTCTAACTGACTCGATCGATTGAAAATTAGACTCGATCGACCGAAAGTCGTGCAGATTATTTTTTTCTGCAAAATTTCCAACTCAGCCTTAAGCCCATATAATGTGTAGGGTTTTATGTTTTGCCCTACGTATAAAAGGCAAACCCTAGCAACGTTTTAGAGGTTACTCTATTTGCTGTGTGTGTGAATCTCTTGTGAGATCTAAGAGGTGGTTGCCTTCACACATGCTTAGGATTATCAAGAAGGAGATTTCATTGAAAGCTTGATGATCATTCAGTTGCTACACAAAAGAGCTTAAAAATACACAAGCGAGAATGCTTGTACTTGCTAGAGAATCCAAGAAAGAAGGAGTCCGTGGTCTCGGAGCTTGCACGTGATCGTGTCAGTAAGTTTTCTACTAGTGGGTAATAATAGGATGTTAGTGGTCTAAGTCGCTATTGTAAAACTTCGATTCTTTCATAGTGGATTTAGGTTTACCTTGAGGATAGCTAGGTTAAATCATCCTCAGGTTTTTTACCGGTTTGGTTTTCCTAGGTAATCATATCTTTGTGTTCTTTATTTTCCGCACTTTACATTGATATGATATATAATTGTGTTAACCTAGATTTGTTTAATTTGGACTGAGTAATAACTTGGCTTGTTAACTAGGTTAATCCAATTGTGTTTTAAGGGGCCTAAAAACAAACAAGTGGTATCAAAGTGGATAGCTCTCTTGTTGTAGATCTTTTGATCTCTGAGCTGATCCTTGACCCCTGTTGTCATGGAACACGGACATTCTCTAGTTATTCCTCCTTACTTTGACGGGAATAATTATGCTTATTGGAAAGTAAGGATGAAAGCATTCCTGAAATCTATTGATGAGAGAGTCTAGAACTCCATTGAGTACGGATGGGAGAAGCCCACTACTCCTGTGAATGAGTGGAAAACTTCTCAAAAAGAAGCAGCTGCGTTTAATAGCAAAACTATGAATGCTATCTTTAACGCTGTTTCTATGGAGGAATTTAAGAGAATCTCTAATGTTAAGATTGCTTATACTACTTGGAATATCCTCCAGACTGTGCACAAAGGCACAAAGGCTGTCAAAATTAATAAGTTGCAGCAATTAACATCTAGATTTAAGAGTATTAGGATGTCTGATGATGAATCCTTTGATGAATTTTATGCTAAACTTAATGACATTGTTAATTCTGCATACAACTTGGGTGAAATCTATGATCAACCTAAAATTGTTAGGAAGATTCTTAGATCTTTAACTGAAAACTTTAGACCCAAAGTGACTGCCATCACTGAGAGCAAGGATGTGGACTCCATCCCTGTTGATGAACTAGTAGGATCTCTTCAGTCCTGTGAGTTGGACCTACCCAAAACTAGCAAATCCAAATCAATGGCTCTTAAATCAGTTAATGATGTTAATGTTTGTGGATTTGATGATGAGCTCTCTACTACGGAGATTGCTTACCTTGCCAAGAACTTTAGGAATTTCCTTAGAAACAGCAACAGAAGGGCAAAAGGTAAGAACACTGTTGAACCTAGAAATTTTAGGAAGAATGATCCCACTAAGGTTAGCAACACTGAGAAACCTAGAGAAAAAGTAGGTCAATCTTCTAATAATTCTATGGGTCTTCAATGTTTTGGATGTCAAGGGTATGGTCACATGAAATCTGAATGTCCTACATACTTGAGGTCTAAGGGTAAGGGTAAGGCTATGACTGTAACCCTTAATGATAATGAAGTTTTCGATGATGAGTCTATTTCTGACGAGGATGGAAACTTTATTGCTTTCACTGCTACTGTTGTAGTCAATGAAAGCGTGTCTATTGAAGAGAACCCTTCTGATGGGGAACTCTCTGAGGATGCAGATCTTCAAGAAGCTTACAATAAACTTTGCAAAGTTGCTGCAAGGGATGCTATAAATGTTGATCTTGGCTTGAAGAAAATTGCATCTCTTGTGCTTGATAAGAAAAATTTGCTTGTGAAACTGTTTGATGCTAATGAACTTTTGAACAATGTGAAAACTGAGAATATGCTTTTGCTTGATAAAGTTAAGAATTTGGAACTTGAACTATCTGTTGCTAAAGAACAATCTACTAAGTCTGCAAGCTCTAAACTTGATCACATTCTGAGTGTTCAAAAGTCTCCCTCTAACAAAACTAGCTTAGGTTTTGTAGAAAGCATCTCTGTGTTTGCACCAAATTCCACAAACTTTCTTCCTTCTTCTTCCTCTGAACCCCCTGTGAGTGAGGTTATGAGTGAGACTGTTAAACCTGTAGAGTTCACACCTCTTAGGAAGATTAGGGTTGATCTGAAAGAGTCTAAACCTAAGGAGTCTACCCTTTCTAAGGACAAGTCGCATCACATTCATCCAAACTGTTTCAAGTTGCAAGCTGCTAAGCGAGCAAATAAGCCAAAAGTGTTTGTGCCTCAAGCACAAAATCCTATAGTACTTCTTGGTGAATTGGTAAAGGCTCTCAACCTTTATTCCAATCCTGGAGTTGGAAATCACTCTAATGTGAATAAGAACTCCAATGCTCGAGCTGCATCTAAAAAATTTTAGATGCAAAAGACTCTATCTAATTGAGTCTTTCTGGCATGGTCCTTGTACTTCATTGCTCTACTCTTTGTGACCATTGTTCTTTGGTTTTTTGTTTTCTTTTTGTTTCTAAGACTTGCATTGCATAACATTCATGCATTTCATTCTAGGACTGTTTTTGTTTCTTCTTTTCAAAAAATAATAATAATAATAAAGGAAGCAAATTGTGTTTTGTATTTATTTTCTTGGTTTTGAAAACAAGGTTGGTCAATTTATTTTCACATAACATGTCTTTGTACCTTGTTTAGCTTGGATAAGCTTACTTATTGCACTTTACTAGTTGAAGCTTTGTCATACATGTTGTGTGGGAAAAATGTTTATGGTTTTTAATCACTTTGTCTTGATTTTGAAGTCACGTGTCTTTGATTGTTGGACTTGAACTTTTTGAGAAAGGCATAAATAACCATCTCACCACTGTTCAGTAGCCAATCATGAACACCTTAGTACATATCATAAGATTTTGTGCTCAAGAAAGTGTAGCACATGCACAAAAAGAACATAAGGTGTAGCCTCGGTTTAAATGCTTAAATTTGGTGTGTACATTGTTGGACTTAAAGTTAAATCAAACAAACTAAATTGGTGTGTACATTATTCCGGCTATTTTAATAAGTTCTACTCAATTAAAATTGGTGTGTACAATATGAGGCAAATCAAGAAACTTACCTGGTTGCAAGCTTATGATCTAGGAGATGTGAGAGTTATATGATGTAACTCTTCAGGTGATAGTCTCTTTCAAATTCTACGTGATGAATTTTGTAGAGTTATGTTTGATTTCTATTCACATATCACCTCACATGTATCTCAAACTTTTGCTAGTTGCACACACTATACAACTTACTCTTTGCTAAACTTTGTACATGTTATTGTGTGTGTGTCTTTGGTTTGACCAACCAAGTTTGAAAATTCCTTGAGTTTTATGCAAAACATTTTTGATGCTTGAGAATTTAAGAGAATGGATTGAAAATCTTAATTTTGGGAAAACTGGGTTCAAAACTTGTGTTTTTGAAAGACATTTCCTCTCATACTCATGTATTTTATATTGAAAATTCAATGCTTTGAGGAGTTTCTGCACAAAATTTCTTTATTTTTCAAAAATTTGTTTTTTCCAGAACTTCGATCAATTGAATCTGTTCCTCTATCAATCAAAATTGCGATTAAATTATTTGGTCAGCCTCGGTCTATTTCAATCGACCGAACCTAAATTTTGATCAATAAAAAATTGTATAGAGAGTTTTTAAAAAGATGATTTTGACATGTTCAACTTACTTTTCAAAAAGTTTTCAAACTCTCTCTCTCTCCATACAACTCGGTCAAGGCTCAAATCAAGTTTTTTATCGTTTTCCTCCATTCTTTTTGCAAGATTTTTCTCTCCAAAGGCCGGTAAGACCATTTTGCCCCTCCTTTTGCTTTTATTTGCAAGTTTCATGCATTTAAGGGATATTTTCGGACCTATGAAAAATTTGGGGTTTTTGGTGTTTTAGATCTTTTCTTTCACAATTGATCGCTAGGTTTTTGTTATTGGATGATATAAACATGATCTATGGTGTTTAATTTGATCAATTTGATCATTTGTGAGAAATTGAAAATTCTAGGGCTTAAATTTACTCGAATTGGGGATTTTGTTCAAATTGAGTTTAATTGATGAAATTGGCTTGTTAGATTGATTAATTTGATCATAATAAACTGTTTTCTAGCTTGTGTGTTGATCAATTGGTCAATTTGGTACAAATTGAACAAGTGGTTTTTCAAAATTTTGGGGTTTTTTTTCTAAACTCTATGCTCAAGCCAATTTTGTGATCCTAAACTCAAATTGAACTTGTTATCACTGCATTAGAGCATGCATCATGACATTTATCTGTTCATGCATCATATAGATTGTTATTTCTTTTTCTTTTTTTTTGTGCTAACTTGCAATCTGGCCTTGTTTTTTCTTTTTGCTCTTTTTGGTTTTGTCCTTGAGTCTTGTCCTTAGCCTAGCACCATGCCTAGGAAGACTAGAGCTAATAGGTCTGCCCCCCCACCTTCTCCTCCTTCTTTTGATCGTGAGAAGTTTCTGAGTGAGAAAAACCAAGAGATCTTTGACACACTAAACGTTAAGAGAAAGATTTGGTCTGAACGGAAAGTTTTGTTAGATAAGCTTGATCCAGTCATTAGAGCTAACTTTGAGTGTAAGGGCTAGCTACCATTGTTGGATATTGGTCCTCCACCACCAGCTACCCTGATTAGAGAGTTCTACTCAAACATCTCTATCCGCGTCTATGATTCCAATACTTTAGTGAAGAGTTGGACACGAGGTGTAGAGTTCATCATTACTCCTAAAGTCGTGGCTGATGCTCTTGGGGTACCGTTGGTCCAGCACCCTGTCTATCCCTATGATGAGTCCCCTTCCTTGGACAACATCATGTCTTACATCACTAGGTCTTCTATCTAGTGGGGTTTTGATCCTCGGATCACCACTGCTGAGCTTACTGAGTTACACTATCTTTTCTTTAGGATAGAGTGTCATTCTTTGTGGCCTATCACTCATCTGCACACCATTCCTTTGGAGCGATGTGCATTTCTGTACGCTCTTGTTACCGATGGTCCTATTAGTTTCCCTTATTTGTTTCTTTGTTCTTTGAACGAAATTTATAGGAGTTCTTCTACTGCTCATGCTCTTTTTTATCCTGTTTTCATTCATAGGATTTAGTTGTTTTTAGGTTTAGATGACTTCCCCGCTTCTGAGCCCGTACACATAGTTGCTCCCATAGGTGCCTCCTTTCTTAAGCAGAGGGCTACTCATATGAGAGAGAGCTCTAAACACCCTCGTGTTGAGCCTTCTGGTACCGCACCCTCTCTTTCTTCTACAGGTACTACTTCTGGTGAGGCTTCTGTTGATCATGTTGCTGCTGCTGCTGCTGCTGTTTCTCCACCATCTACTTTAGATGACTTTGACATTCGTCGTACTTTGGAGACTGTCTTGACCTTTCAGGCGGCTCAGGGTCAGATTTTGGTGGACATGCTTGATGAGCTCCGTGCTTTGCAAGCAGATTTGATGTATCTTCGTTGTTCGCCTTCGCCACCTCCTTTTGATGATGGACTCTGATTGCCCTTTGGCATTCCGTCACAAAAAGGGGGAGTACATTTTGGACATTTGTAGAGGAGTTTTTGTTGTTAAGGGGAGGTTTTTGTATTTGTGGAGCTTGTGGAGCTATTAAATTGTATCTAGGTACTTCATTGTGTATTTACATTTTTGGCTCATGATGTATTCTTTGTTTTGATTGGGTTATTCATGATAGGGGGAGATACATTGTTATATATGTTTCTTGTTTCACTGCTCATTGATTTATATTTATGAGTTATTCATGACATATGTCTTTGTTTTGTGTTTTGTGAAGTCAAGAATTTATTTTTGTTTTACTTGTATTTTCCACACATGCGTTTATGTGTTTGTTGAATATTTCAGGAATATATAGGTTGAATCAGTCGTGCTGCTATCTACACTTACAACTGATGGATAGTAGTTAGGTTGGATTATTTTGTTGTGGGCATTATTTTTGTAAAGGGTTTTTATTTGTAACTTTGAGCATTATGTTTGTGTTTTGCCACGGATTGCCAAATGGGGAGTTTGTTAGGTTCTAAGTACTTAGGAACTATTGTATTAGAACTCTAATTTGTATTGTTGGCAAACCATGATCAAAACAGGTTGTTAGTCTTGTTTTAGAATTGCTCAAAGTATGTCGTTTATGTAAAGTTGGAATCAAGTTAACTGCAGAATTGAGTGTGCAATTCTGACTGACTCGATCTATCAAAAATTAGATTCAATTGATCAAAAGTCGTGCAGATTGTTTTTTTCTGAAGAATTTTCAACTCAGCCCTAAGTCTATATGACGTGTAGGGTTTTATGTTTTGCCCTAAGTATAAAAGGCAAACCCTAGCCACATTTTAGAGGTTGCTCTATTTGATGTGTGTGTGAATCTCTTGTGAGATTTGAGAGGTGGTTGCCTTCACACATGCTTAGGATTATCAAGAATGAGATTTCATTGAGAGCTTGATGATCATTCAATTGCTGCACAAAAGAGCTTAAAGATACACAAGCGGGAGTGCTTATACTTGCTAGAGAATCCAAGAAAGAAGGAGTCTGTGGTCTCGGAGCTTGCACGTGGTCATGTCAATAAATTTTCTACTGGTAGGTAGCAATAGGATGTTAGTGGTCTAAGTCACTATTGTAAAACTTTGATTCTTTCATAGTGGATTCAGGTTTTCCTTGAAGATAGCTAGGTTAAATCCTCCCCAGGTTTTTTACCGGTTTGGTTTTCCTAGGTCATCATATCTTTGTGTTCTTTATTTTCCGCACTTTACATTGATATGATATATAATTGTGTTAACCTAGATTTGTTTAATTTGGACTAAGTAAGAACTTGGCTTGTTAACTAGGTTAATCCAATTGTGTTTAAAGGGGTCTAAAAACAAACAATAATGACAACTACTGCACTAATTCGTGACAAGCGTCAGGCAATAGTCTTTATTTTGGACTGATGATTCTATTATGTGGCAATGGGCGTAAATAGATTTTGCTTTTCACATTTGACTTAGGATTCTATTTAGCAACAAAAATATATGCTAAATATTTAATATTTAAAAAAAATGAATGACTTTCAACAAATATATATGTGTGTGTGTGTGTGCGCGCACGCGCGCTAAATATGCTAAATGATTGGAACACTTTGCAGATGCTACAATTTGATAACATGATTTGATTCTTTTGTGTTTGATTGTGAATTGATTTTTGGTATCGGTGGGGTTTGAACCCAAAATTTCCTATTCGACGATAGGGGATTTTACTAGTTAAGTTAACTAGAACATACAATAATACTGACGCATCTAAAAGACTAAAACACTTGCTTCCAACATGGAAAGCACGAAAATGGAAAATTTGTGTTGTTGGAAGTGGACCATTTTCCAATTTATCTACTTTTCCGTTGGGACCTACAAACGATACATCAACACATTTATATGAATAAAAATCTTGTATCTCTTTATTTTTATATTTCACCAACCATAAACTACTATATGTTCTTATTTTTAAGTAACCAATGTTTTTTTTTAAACAAAATTAGACACTTGGTATATTATTGGTGGCGTATAAAATAACACCAAAAGTGGTAAGAAGATTTTTGTACCATTTTCATACGATATGCCAAGTATCGAGCAATGGTTTTTCAATTTCAAATGATGACCCTAATTATGAATGGATAGTATTCACTTTTTTTATTTTGATTGAGAGTTTTATTCTAAGAAAAGAGTAGCAAGTACTAGTGATGATGCTAAGAGGACAACACACATGACACAACCTTGAATGCTATCCAATGAGTGTCTTATTAGTCTAAAGCCAGTTAGATCAAAAGGTATAGTTTAAAGCCCAATCATTTTTGTCACGAAATTTATGGTTCAATGGTATTGTTGACTTGTAAGCAAAAAGCCAATAAATTTTTACTTTGTATTGAAATTACCCTGACAATTTTCTCGTTAATACGGGGTTTCTTTGCCAAAACAATAACAATAATAATAATTGAAAGCTCAAAAACGTGTTGAAAAACACAAGAGCTGTTTAGACCCCTGATTAAAATTACGGCTCGATAGATTTTACACAACTTTAATATAAAGTACAGAATAGTGTAAAAGCGAGCGGATGAACAATATAGCTACTCTAATCCATAAACTAAACAACACAGCAGTATAATGGAATATAAAAGAGTAGGGAAGAGAGATGCAAACACAGAAAACACCAAGACGTGTTTTCGAAGAGGAAACCGAAGAACTCGGCGAAAAACCTCTCCGCCGCCCTCCAAGCGGAAATCGATCCACTAGACAATCAGTTGGGATACATGAGTAAGCAAGAGACCCTCCAAGCCTAATCTACCCGATGTACCTAAGCCCTCCAAGCTCCTACTCCAACAAGGCTTCTCGGAACCGTGTCTTGTCTTAGTTATCCGGATCCCGCAACAAGCTTCATGTTGCATCTGCCATTCCAGGCTTCTTCCAATGCTTCCCAGCAGCACCAAAACGTCACACAACACTCTCAAAAGGTGTGGTAAGTGTTTGGGCTATCAACCTCTCAATGGTGTGGAAAATGGAGAGGGAAGGGTTGAGGAGATACCACAAGCAAGCAAGTGTATAGAGAAAGGTGGGGATGACAATCTCTAATTGCAAATGTGTTTGGCTAGGGTTTTCTCTCTCAAGCACCTATAACATTTGTGGGTAATGAGGGTATATATAGTATGGGTGAAGGGTAAGAAAGTCACTCATTAAAATCCTCCAGGCAGAATGTTTCGCGACTATCTCGCGGGAAGGCCTTACCCGCGAGACACTCGCGAAAACGATAGCCTGGCATGACTCTTCAGCTTCCAGTCATGTGCCTCGCACATGGCTCTTTCGCGGCTTAGCTTCCAGCGACACACCCGCGAGATCCACTGATCTTCAATAAAGCTTGAGTCTTCACTAACTTGATACTAAACCCAATACAATTAAATCCCACAAAATACAAGGAAATGAAATAAAGTAATTACAACACATATTGTCAAGGAATAAAGCCAATATAACACTTAGTTGTAAATCACAACTTTACAATCTCCCCCTTTGGCTATTCTGTGACAAAACACCCTAAAACAGACTCTAGACTTAAACATGAGTTTGGGAACAAAGGCAAAACTCACTCACACCTAATTCTAGATTCTAATAAGCTCTTGGACATATGAACAAGTAACTCCTGAATCACAACAACAAAATAATATCATTGTATGCAGAAAACTTGAAATGCATATGGAGCAAATATAATGTGATCAAGCAAAATGGAATAAAAACAATAGACCATGGCAAGATCAAACAAGCAATCACTTAAACAAAAGTAATCACTATGCTCATTCACACAAGGAATGAACATCCAGATATGCAAGATGATAAGCTCATTTGAAGAGTATCATTTGCAAGTCCAACACTCAACCAATGCAAAATACTCGAAGTATTTGCATCTAGGAACAATCCTACTAGGGCACAAGAGTGTTCATCACTCAACCAATGCATAGAACGTATATGCATCTAGGAACAATCCTACACGGGCACAAGAGTGATGTACTGAAGTAAATGTATGACATTAGACTTCAATAGCACAAGCATAAAGGCTGCATAAGCAAAGTATTGCAAATACATGGCACAAACCATAAAAGCCTACAAATTATGCAATGAAACAAAACAACCCTTAAAGCTTACAAAAGCAACATGGGTACATGCATAGTACGCTACAAAGCATAGAGAGTAACACAAAAGAAACATCTGAAACTAATACTTAAATAAAGCATAGTATCAAAGTATTAAACACAAAAGCTGTAAAAACATTTATAAGAACTAAAAAGTACTGAATAGAAACCGTCTGAAAAAAAACCAATAACCAATGTTACTAAGATGCTAGACTATGCTCCCCCTAACACTGTGCAAGCTCTTCTCTAGCTCCCCCTTAGAATTTTCTCCCCCTTTTTGACCGGAATGGGCAAAGGGTCAGAACTGATCTGACTCTGAATCTGAGCCGTGCTCCATAGATAAGTCTTGTACTTGAGAGGAAAGTGCAGTGATCTGTCCTTGAAGATATGCAAACTGGTCCGCGGTGTACTGCACATGTGAGTCAAGCACTGTGGACATCTGATCCATCTTAGCAAGCAACTAATCTAGTTTGCTTAAGCCTTGTGGAGGAGCCGAAGATGATGGCTGTGTAGAAGGCTCAGGAGCCGAGGTGAACCTATCAATCTCTTCCTCTGTATCCTCGCCTTCATCCTGCTGAACTTGTCGTGGTGGTGGTATGGTATGCACACCGGTCTTCAATCCCTTGATGTGTGCAGTGCTTCTAGTCAGTGTATGACCACCAATGGGATAGTCCCTCTGAACAACCGTGAGGCCACTAGGGAGCTTGAGCTTTGCCTTGGCAATCAATCCCATAATCAAAGAGGGAACGGCATCACAGTCCGTGAATTCTGCTTCGTGATGCTCTTCTTCAGGACATGCATGATATGGCCACAAATGTCAATCTCCTTATGTGTGAAGAGATCATACAGAAATCTGGTTCTTGGAGCAGAGAGAGTGGTGAGATTGGTGACCGGATAAAGATTGTGAATCATCACATAGCTTAGGGTCCTCATTTCTGGAGAGAACTTGATGGTGTTCATGGATGATTTCTTTGGTTCACCACCAAGGAGTTTAATCATCTCATCAGTGGAACCCATTCTGTCCTCATAAGCAACAGTGATTGGCTGAGATGGTGGCCGAGTTTCCAGAAAATCTTGAATGCTCTCTCTTGTAATCACAAACTCCTTGTGTCTTACCCAGCACTCAATACATTCTCCATTGACATTGGCATTGGAGAAGAACTCTTTGATGATCTCTGCATAGACCACTCCAGTTGGGTTCAGCAGCTTGGTCCAAGTTCTATCTTTGAACACTTCAGGGATGAAAGTGTCCTCAAGAGTTTCTAACTGGACTACCCGTTCCATGATGATTGTCTTGTCCTTGTAGCAATCATTGTACTTCATATCAGCTTCTATAGACCGGAAATGATCAGAATCAGTTCGGGCTCGCTTTGAAGACGACTTCTTCTTAGCAGCATGTTTGGTGGGAGACATCTGCACATTTTATAAAGTACAGAGAAATGCACAAGCACAAACCATAAGATAAACTTCATTAGATTCAAGTTAGTTCCAAATCATACTTAAACTAACTCAAAAACAGAGCATGGTAGCCATTAAACATCATTCAAAACGACTCCAATTTATAAAGCACTACTACATTGCATCAAATTAAGACAAAATGCAATAGAGGGTGTCTGTGTGCATGTGCTTATGAGTGTGTGCGGCATGAGATGCATGAGGGTGCCTAAGTGTGCCTATTTGTGTGCCAAGAGTGTGCAACATGCACAAAGTGAGTGAAACACATAAACAATGACCAAACCTAAGTAAAATAAGCGCAAGTGAAAAACAATTTATTGAAATCACTTGATTCCATTTTGTCACAAAAATGTCATTTGGACATTTTGACAAACACTTGGCGTGCACACAAGCAAAAATTATATGAATAATGCATGAACATGTGAAATTCTACCCTCAATACATAATAGAATGCCACAAGGGGCCAACACAGATACAGAAACCGCAAATGGAACACAACCCAATCAAAAAAAATGAGAAAAACTTCACCCAATTTGAAAAACAACCCAAAGTTTCGAAAATCCCCAATTTTTAAAAACCCTAACAAAAATTTCTGCATAATCTAAGTAAAAACTTAAAAAGAAATGGTTAACAAACATACCTTGAAGAAGAAAATGCAGAAAAACTGCTCGGATTGAAGGGAAATGAATGAAATAGTGATTTTGGGTTGAGAGAGTTTGAGAGAGGTTGAGCGAGGGAAGTTTAACATGTTTGAAAAACTGTCACATCAGCTATTTAAAAACTGAAAACACGCGTTTTTCGCGGGTTATAGAGGGGCGAAACAGTCGCGAGACAGTCGCGAGAAGTGCCACTGAAGCACAAAATATTTCGCGAGAAGCATTAAGTCGCGACACAGTCGCGGTAGCTTCTGTCTGAAATTGGAAAACTCCAATTTTTAGCCAAACAGCATTTCGCGAGAAGCTGTTGGTCGCGATACAGTCGCGAGACAGTCGCGAAAGCTTCTGTGTGACATGATAAAATAAAAACTTTCCTCAGCTCCTTTTCGCGGGAAGCTCTAAGTCGCGAGCTTCTCGCGAAACTACCTCTGAACCAGTTTTTGAAGAAACACAAAAACATGCATTTTAGTCAAAAACAAAATGACCAGAAAGTATAAAATCACTTTCAAAAACAAATAAAACACTCAAAAATATTTTTGGATTTGATCAACAATGATTGAGCATGTGAAAACACATTTAAACAAGTACAATCACACAAATGAATAAGGCATTCATTGAACATAGACTTGTGTGTTGTGTGTGGATATCAAAAATGAGATAGTCCTCAGTCCAATGTGAAACTTCAATGATCAATTCAATCAAGGCATACACAACTAGCACTAGATTATGTGACCTATCTCAATTATAGAAACATGCATATATGACCTCCCACACGTACTTGATAACAGTTTATTGAAGCTTTTCATTTGGCTCCAAATTTAACATATCATTTGCAACTTTTGAGCAAAGAGAATCTCATTTAGAGAAAGATGCCTGAACTTTTTGATATTTCAATTTATGAGTTAGCCTTTGGCTTTTTGGGCATCACACATTTTATTTTGGTCGCTTTCCCTTTTTCCTAGTCGAATACTAGTTTGTGCGACAGGCTTTTGCAGCTCTATATCTCTTTTCATTTGGAGATTTACAATTAGAGAGCTCTTTCAAAGCAGAAAATAAAAGTGGGAAGATATATAGGCATGAGTCTATGCATGTCTCAAGATCAACAAAAACATTCACTAATCATTCATGACAAGGTTGAAGATCTATTTACAACAGTCACATAGCGTTCAGAATTTCTTCCACAATGATATGAGTGCATGAGAGACAAGCTAAGCTCGTTAAATGCACAAAGCCATAAGTACAAAGGTACAAGGTAAAACGTGCTTTGAGACACAACTCAACAAAGTGATCAAATTTTTGGATTTTCTAATTTTTATATGCTTTTGAATTTTTTTTTTTTTTTTTTTTTTGAACACACCCAAAAACAGAACAAGAAAAAAATTAATAAAAACAACCGGTACAAAACACCAACAGTAAAAATAGAGCAATGCATGAAACAATGCAACAGCAAAAGACCCTGAGCATGGAAAGAATTTATGCGTGGACATGTTATAATGCTTATGCATGAGTACCCCTCTTCACCCACACGTCACGTGCGTTTGGGGTGATATCCTTAACGGATTGGGTACGAGAATTTGGACTGTTAAACCTTCTGGTGAAACTCTCCAAGCAGGTGGTGAAAGCACCAATCATTTTCATCATGTCCATCATGCCAGGATCACGATTCTGACTTCTCGGTTGTTCACCACCCCAAGACCTCATGTCATTTCTCCTTCCTCGTGACCGAGGTGCGCTTGAGTTGTTGTCTGATCTCAGCTTCTGACAGTTAGGTCAGGTATGTCCTTGCATTCCGCAGTAGTGACACACATAGTCCGTTCTGGGACCCCGTTGAAATCTTGGAAGAGATCTCCCTCTGGTCTCATGTCTACCTATGGAATGATTTTGGGGCTTATTCACCATCTGTTGCTCACTCATATTCTTCTTCTCAGCCTTGACATTCTCAAGAGTGGGCTCTTATACACTAGGCTCTATGGCCTTTACAAATTTCACTTCTTTTGTGGCTTTGGCTGATGAGCTACTTCCTCCGGTGTATCCTAACCCGGACTTGTCTGAAGAGGGTTTTTGAGATGAGATAACATCATCTAGCTTCTGGGAGGAGACTCTTTCTATCTTGGCATGAGCTTGCGCTACCTCTTGCTCAAGAAACCTCACCTTCGTATAGGCTTCAGACAACTCGCCATTTAGTGTCTCAATCTCACACTTAGCCTCTTTATATCTTACCAAGAGACTTCTATAATCTTCCTCAGCTTTCTTCATTTTTCTTATAGCCGCCTTGGCTACTCTGGTATACTCTCCTGACTTCTCAAGTAATAGGGAGTAATTTTCTTGAAGATTAGCTGTATTCTCTTCTTCTTCTTCAACATCTGATTCTTCCACATTCCCAATAGACTCTGAATCAGAATGCTCACCAAGCTCCTTCACAAGTGCACCCAAATTATCCGATGACTCCACATGAGCAATGGTCATGAATGCGGAGAAATTTCCCTCTCCGTCACAACTCTCTTCCGAGTCAGAATCAGAGGAGTCTGAATCACTGAGTGTCATGGCATACGCTTTGCCTTTTCCCCTCAGAAAATTTGGACACTCCTTCTTTAGATGTCCATGGCCATTGCACTCATAGCATATAATTTCTGAAGAAGGTTGAAACTCCCTCCCTTCTTTCTTTGTAAACTCTTTCCTGTCACCTCTTGAAGATGAAAATTTTCCTTTGTTAAATGGTTTCCCACTGTTCTTCATCTTCAGAAATTTTCGGAAGTTTTTCGCAAGAAATGCTACCTCCTTCTCCACCCCATCTTCTTCGAAGGAATCACCCATCCTTTCGGTGATGGTTTTAAGAGCAAGTGATTTACTCATCTTATGGGAAGGCAGTCCCATCTGATATGTTTGGAGAGACCCAACTAATTCTTGAATCTTAATCTCATCCAAATCCTTGCTCTCCTCTATGGCTGTAACCTTTGCTCTAAAACTCTCAGGCAAGGACCTCAATACTTTTCTCACCACCTTAGCATCTTCAATCTTCTCCCCAAGATTGAGTTTAGCAATAACAATTTCATTGAGCTTCCCATAGAATGAATCAAATGGTTCATCATCACCCATCTTGAGCTCTTCAAATTTGGTGGTAAGCATCTGGAGTTTTGTGTCCTTAACTTTCTTTGTACCCTCATAAGTGGTCTCCAAAATCTCCCAAGCTTCCTTAGCAACTGTCATATGAGAGATCCTGTGGAATTCATCAGGTGACACAGCACAAAATATAGCGTTTAAAGCTTTGCTATTCGCATTAGCTGCTGCAAGAGCTGCCTTATCCCAGTTTGCCTTAGGAGCTTCCGGCTTAGTCCAGCCAAGCTCTACCGCATCCCAAACGGTATCTTCTATAGAGCATAAAAATGCTCTCATTCTAACTTTCCAGAATGCGTAATTGTTCCCATCAAAAAATGGTGGAACATTAAGCGATTGAGACCGGTCCATCTCAAATAGGGTCAAGGATCACACTAAGGTATTTAAACCAAGCAAGTGTACCCGCTCTGATACCAATTGAAAGCTCAAAAACGTGTTGAAAAACACAAGAGCTGTTTAGACCCCCGATTAAAATTACGGCTCGATAGATTTTACACAACTTTAATATAAAGTACGGAATAGTGTAAAAGCGAGCGGATGAACAATATAGCTACTCTAATCCATAAACTAAACAACACAGCAGTATAATGGAATATAAAAGAGTAGGGAAGAGAGATGCAAACACAGAAAACACCAAGACGTGTTTTCGAAGAGGAAACCGAAGAACTCGGCGAAAAACCTCTCCGCCGCCCTCCAAGCGGAAATCGATCCACTAGACAATCAGTTGGGATACATGAGTAAGACCCTCCAAGCCTAATCTACCCGATGTACCTAAGCCCTCCAAGCTCCTACTCCAACAAGGCTTCTCGGAACCGTGTCTTGTCTTAGTTATCCGGATCCCGCAACAAGCTTCATGTTGCATCTGCCATTCCAGGCTTCTTCCAATGCTTCCCAGCAGCACCAAAACGTCACACAACACTCTCAAAAGGTGTGGTAAGTGTTTGGGCTATCAACCTCTCAATGGTGTGGAAAATGGAGAGGGAAGGGTTGAGGAGATACCACAAGCAAGCAAGTGTATAGAGAAAGGTGGGGATGACAATCTCTAATTGCAAATGTGTTTGGCTAGGGTTTTCTCTCTCAAGCACCTATAACATTTGTGGGTAATGAGGGTATATATAGTATGGGTGAAGGGTAAGAAAGTCACTCATTAAAATCCTCCAGGCAGAATGTTTCGCGACTATCTCGCGGGAAGACCTTACCCGCGAGACACTCGCGAAAACGATAGCCTGGCATGACTCTTCAGCTTCCAGTCATGTGCCTCGCACATGGCTCTTTCGCGGCTTAGCTTCCAGCGACACACCCGCGAGATCCACTGATCTTCAATAAAGCTTGAGTCTTCACCAACTTGATACTAAACCCAATACAATTAAATCCCACAAAATACAAGGAAATGAAATAAAGTAATTACAACACATTTTGTCATGGAATAAAGCCAATATAACACTTAGTTGTAAATCACAACTTTACAATCTCCCCCTTTGGCTATTCCGTGACAAAACACCCTAAAACAGACTCTAGACTTAAACATGAGTTTGGGAACAAAGGCAAAACTCACTCACACCTAATTCTAGATTCTAATAAGCTCTTGGACATATGAACAAGTAACTCCTGAAACACAACAACAAAATAATATCATTGTATGCAGAAAACTTGAAATGCATATGGAGCAAATATAATGTGATCAAGCAAAATGGAATAAAAACAATAGACCATTACATGCACAACGACAATGACACTTCTGTTAGAATTCATGCACACACCAAGGTTTATCAATGGAGTAAACCAAAGAGAGAGAAAATATCTGAGAATTGGTGTGTATATTCATCATCAATAAACAAGCTTTGCTATTTATATCTGAAGCAAAGAGAGGCGGGAAAACTCTAACCAAACAACTAACTAGTCTGCTGACCAATAGAAAGATGCCAGCTGTCTTCTAACTCTAACTAACTTCACTATATAAAAACTACTTGTAGCTTAGCATCTAACACATAAACGACTTACAGTTTTGACTCTATATACAGAGCTAACAGATTTGCTACTCTGCTCTACTGATCTACAATACATCACAATGTAGAATTACAATACATCATCTAACAACTTCCACATCAAGAAAACTTGGAATAGATCTCTTTTGTAGAGAAATAGAGACTAGGTCCATTATATATACCCCAAGGCTTCAATACCCCAAACTCAAACCACATAAAAATTTAAGGTTCTTAAAAAACTTGCCTAAGCCTCCATCCTCCAAGTCTCCATAACATGTGCCGTGCAATATTTAACCCAACAGTACTTGATTATAAGACTGCGCCCCTACCGGAGGATCAGCTAAGGAAAGTTTTCAAGAAATAACCGACACCAAGAAATACGACACCAGCCCAGGTCACTAAAGAAAGCCTTTGAATACCTGGGTTGGATGAACTTGTCAAATACGCGGTGCGGGTTGGATTTGGCATCAAGGCATAGAAATCCTTAATTACATACTTAACAATAACTTTTCAGATATCATGTACTACGTACTTATATGTGCTTTGTGCTTGCAAGCTCCAGCTTCTTCAATGATGTAGAATCGAGAAGAAGCTAGACATTCCGCAATGTTTCCACTCTATATATAAGTTTATATGAGGAGGCAATGCGGTTGTGTTGGTTTCCTATTCTACTTTTCTTTTCCTTTCTATTCATGCCTGTTTTTCCTTGGTAGCTATGCAATACCAAAGCGGTAATAACAAGGAATATTGTCTACTCACTATGTTTACATGGTGGAAGCCAGGGGCGGAGCAAGTTGCCCCCCCCCCCCCCCCCCAAAAAAATTTTCAAATTTCCACTAAATTATGACAAAAAATTACATGGCCCCCCCAAAAGTTAAGATCTAGCCGCCCCGGATTATTCTTGTTAAGGACATATTTTATGTAATTGGCTAATCCTTTGACAAAATGCACTTTACTTATAATTTGGTAGATTTAGGATGTGTTTAATACTTCAAGAAACATGTTGTTCTAGTCTAGTATTAAAGCCATGAATATTGGACCAAGAAACAAGTGAAGAAAAATTGTTCATTAAAGCTGGACAGATAGCTCGACACCTGCAAACAGATAGCTCGACAACTTCTCGACACCTCTCGACAGCTAGGCTATCTATCAAGCTCTTCAGTTGATTGTTATCGCAATATCGACACCTTCTCGATAGCTGGTGGATCGATCGAGAAAGTTTCTGTCCCCTCGACACCTCCTCGATAGCTGTATATGTCGAAGTTTAAAGCTCGACACCTGCTATCTATCGAGGTTACGAAAATCAGAATTTTCAGATCTGATTTTTAGGCCAGGCTTATGTATATGTGTAGGGTTTCTTTTCTCATTGCCCTAGACCTATATAAGGCTTATTTTAGAGGCCGTCACATAAGAGAATACAAGGAGAACATATGTAAAAGGTGACCAATACCTTATTCTCTCTGAAAGAAGCTACTGCGTCTTTGCGCCTTAGGGTTTTGTAACCAAGTGCTTCTTGATCTTCATTATTGATGAAGGGAAGAACTTTGCAGCCAACAATCTTCTTCTAGTTGGTGATTAAGTCGCGTACTAGGATCTGCACAATTGGTTAGTCACGTACTAGGATTCATGCATCATCAAAAGGGTGGCGTTCATATGTTGAAGAGTTTAGAAGTTCTAAAGCGGTAGAAGGTTTCTATTATGAGTTCATCTACGGGGATTGTAGAGTCTAGGGACAAAGGTTTTGTACTACATCTGAAACTTCTCTTTACTATAGTGGATTGCTTTTCGGGAAGGTATCCCCCCAGGTTTTTTACTGTGAAACTAGTTTGTTTCATTGGTTTTCCTGGGTCATCATATCTTGTCTTATTTATTTTTCCGCTGCATGATTTTGACATAATATTGATGTTTGTTTGTTTTAACAAGTTTTATTCATAATAAATCTAATTAACAACTTGGGTTTAAAACTTGTTAACTCTATCAACCGGGGTCTAAATTTCCAAACAAGTGGTATCAGAGCGGGTTCACTCTGATTGGATTAATTTCCTGAGTGTGATCCTTGACCCCCGTTGTCGTGGATCGTGGACAATCTCTTTTGATTCCTCCTTTATTTGATGGAACTAATTATGCATACTGGAAAGTACGTATAAAAGTTTTTTTGCAGGCTCTAGGTGAATAAGTATGGCAAGCTGTTGAAGTTGGCTGGATTAAGCCAAAGGAAGCGCCGGTGGATTGGGATGATGCAACAATCATAGAATTTCAATAGTAGGGTCTTGAATGCCTTGTTTTGTGGGGTGACCAATGAGAAATTCAAGAAAATATCATCCACAGAAGTTGCCAAGGAAGCATAGACCATTCTTGAGACCACTTATGAAGGTACCAAGGCAGTAAAGACTTTGAAGTTTCAAAGACTCACTAGTAGTTTTGAAGAAATAAGGATGGAGGAGGATGAGACCTTTGATGAGTTCTCAACTAAACTCATGGATATTGTGAATTCTGTCTTCAACCTTGGAGAATCAATAGCAGAATCCAAAATTGTTAGGAAAATCATTAGGTCCTTACCTGAAAGATTCCATGCCAAGATCACTGTCATTGAAGAAGCAAAGGACATTGATCAAATTCCTTTGACTGAGCTTGTAGGGAACCTTCAAACCTATGAAATGGGATTAGGCTCAATGGGAAAAGGTGAAAAGAGTAAAAACTTGGCTCTTACGGGTATAGAGGAGGAGATTGAGGACTCTGAAGATGAAGATGATGATGAGGATGAGGATCTATCCTTCATAACTGATGAGATTATCAAACTTCTTCAATTCAAGAAAAAGGATAAGGGCAAACCTCCAAGGAAATCTAAATCCTCAAGGAATGGCAAGAATGAGAAACCCCTCATCCAATGCCATGAGTGCAAAGGTTTTGGTCATATGAGGATAGAGTACCCAAACTACCTTATGAAGGAAAAGACCAAGAGGTCAAAAAATAAAGGCTTGGTTGCTACCTGGAGTGATACTGAGGATGACTCTACTGATGAGTTTGTGAATGAATGTCGTCACGTTATGGCCTTTGCTGCCTCAACTGATAAGGTGATTGTGGTGAGTGCTAGTGACAGTGAGGATTCTTCTGATGATGAAGTACCCAAGAACATGACCCTTCAAGAAGCCTATGATAAGTTATGCACTAAATTTATAAAATCTAAAAAGACTTCTCATCTTTGTAGAAAAGAGCTTAATGAGGTAAAAACTGAAAAAGCTAATCTGTTAGTCAAGCTAGATAAGACTACAAAATTAGTTGAGACTCTTGTTATGGAGAACACCTCATTAGAAGAGAAGGCCAAGAATCTTGAGGTTGAGCTTAGTCAAGGTAGAACTCAAATAGAGAGGATGTCTAGTACAAAGCTTGATGAGGTCTTGAGTGCTCAAAAGCCTAGTTTTGACAAGACTGTATTAAGATATGCTGTTTCCTCTAGCGCCTCCTCTTCCACGGCTTCTGGATCAAGGACTGTCTTTGTGCCCCAATATGAGAAAGGTGATAAAGGTATGAAATTCAAAACTGACTTGTCTAATTCTAAATCCTTTATTAAACCTCATGTTTGTTACCATTTTGGTGTTTCTGGACATATTCGTCCTAATTGCTTTAAGTTGTATCCTTATAAGCAATTGTCCAAACGGTCACAGATTTCCTCTTAAGGACCTACACCTTTGTTTGGAGAGTTATTAAAAGTTTTAAGCTTTTTAACTCAATTTCAAGAAAATTCTAATTCTTCTATGTCCTTTAATAGACATACTAGGACACATGTCTTTTCATCTTCACGGCCAAAGACTCGTGTTGTGTGGGTGAGAAAGGAGCCTAAGACTTAATTGTCTTTTCTGTTTGTCCTCTGCTTTAATTCTTTCTATCTAAAGCTTTTTGCTTGATTTCTTATCTGTTTTTGGGATCATGCTTTCATGCATCTATACCTTTCTATCATGCCTTCATGCATATGCATCTTTCTTTTTGCTTTCATGTTGTTTGTCTGTTTTTGTTTGGTTGTTTAGTTTTTATTTTGTTTTGTTTTCAAAATAAAAATAAAAAGGAAATATCAGAAAAATGCAAAAACAGTGTGTGCTTGTGTACATTAGTACTTGTGTATCTTGGATGGCCATTGAAACAAAGTTTTCTAAACTTTGTATCTCCTATAGCTTAGATGAGCATCTTCATGCACAACTAAGCAAGTGAGTTTTATGGCTCTTATTTATGATGAGTAAGATTAAGTTATCTCTTGTACTTAACACTCATATCACTCTTTTTGACAGGAAGGATTAAGAAATCCTAAGAGAAATGCATAAATAACCATCTTACCAGGGTTGCTCGCCAATCATGAAAGACATCTGTATGCTTCAACATAGCAAAAGTGTGATGTCAATGACATTTGTGTGCTTCGGCATAGCAAAATTAGAATGTCAAATATCATTGGGTATTTCTTTTCTCTCTCTTATATGTCCATGCATGATATACTAAATAAAAGAAAAAAAAAAGCAAAAAGATTAAAAAATGCTTTTAAATATGATTGCAAGCGTATATTCTAGGAGATGTGAGAGTTATAGGATGTACCTCGAAGGTGATAGTCCTCATCAAACAGTTATGATTGTGTGTGAGTTAAAGTAATTTTCTCATATCTCAAATCGTCATAACATGTATACACTTATGCAATCTTGCGATATTTTTCACAGACAACACACAATATTCTTTGCTACTCTTGATACATGTGCAGGTACAATGTGATTTGGCCATCATAAGGTTTTACATGTGTTAATGTATGCTCACTAAACTGTCTTGACATGTTTTTGATATATATAAAATTGGTTAGACTTGTTTAGTGTTAGTGTGTGTGTGTGTGTGTGTGTGTTTTTGGGATCTATGTGCTTAACATATTTCTTTTTGAGAGATTTGTTTTTCACATGTTTTGCATCCTTCTTTTATCTTGTCATCCATAGCATCTTATTTCATTACATTCATGCATTTATATGGATTTCTTGTGCCCCCTTGATCATCCTTGATCATCTTTATGTTTCTCGGGTGAAGCTTTCTCACTTCTTGTACCATTTGTCAATCATGACAAAATGGGAGAGAAATTGTGGAGAATATGTGGTTTCTTTTTAAGATTCTACATGTTAGGGGGAGAAATACATTCCTTTATAAGGGGAAGATGTGCTTCATTTTGTTAGGGGGAGTGCTTACCTCCTTCTTCTTGTACCTTGGGTCTTGTGACCATGTTTACATACATTGTGCTTATCTTTGATATATTTATGATGGTGTATGTCTTCTTCACCTATCTCTACATGTGTTGTTTCTTTTCTATCTCCATACTCATGTTTCTTATACTTGTATACAATCTATTATTTCTGTTTCATACAAAGATGCCTTGATGAGTTTTGTTTAAAGTGTTTCAGAAATACAGGTTGTCAAAGTCTACTTGTCATAAACTCTCTTCTTGCAAAGTTTTTCAAGAGTTTGTGTTAGGATAGATTATATTGTATTCAACAAGTATGAGTTGAGTGATTTATGACTTCTCTCATATATTCATTTTTTTTGTTGTGGTTTTCTCACGAATTGCCAAAGGGGGAGATTGTTAAGGACATATTTTATGTAATTATCTAATCCTTTGACAAAACACACTTTACTTGTAATTGGATAGATCTAGGATGTGTTTAATACTTTAAGAAACATGTTGTTCAAGTCTAGTATTAAAACCATGAAGATTGGACCAAGAAACAAGTGAAGAAAAGTTGTTCATTAAAGTTGGATAGATAGCTCGACACCTACGGACAAATAGCTCAACAGCTTCTCGACACCTCTCGACAGCTAGGCTATCTATCGAGCTCTTCAATTGATTGTTATCGCAATATTGACACCTTCTAGATAGCTGGTGGATCGATCGAGAAAGCTTCTGTCCCCTCAACACCTTCTCGACACCTCCTTGATAGCTATATCTGTCGAAGTTTAAAGCTCGACACCTGCTATCAATCGAGGTTACAGAAATCAGAATTTTTAGATCTGATTTTTGGGCAAGGCTTATGTATTTGTGTAGGGTTTCTTTTCTCACAACCCTAGACCTATATAAGGCTTATTTTAGAGGCCGTCACATAAGAGAATACAAGGAGAACATATGCAAAAGGTGGCCAATGCCTTATTCTCTCTGAAAGAAGCTACTACGTCTTTGTGCCTTAGGGTTTTATAACCAAGTGCTTCTTGATCCTCATTGTTGATGAAGTGAAGAACTTTGCAGCCAACAATCTTCTTCTAGTTAATGATTAAGTCGCGTACTAGGATCCGCGCAATTGGGTAGTCATGTACTGAAATTCGTGCATCATCAAAAGGGTGACGTTCATATATTGAAGAGTTTAGAGATTCTAAAGCAGTAGAAGGTTTTTGCTGTGAGTTCATCTACAGGGATTGTAGAGTCTAGAGACAAAGGTTTTATACTAAATCTGAAACTTCTCTTTACTATAGTAGATTGCTTTTCAGGAAGGTTTCCCCTCAGGTTTTTTACTGTGAAACTTTGTTTCATTAGTTTTCCTAGGTCATCATATCTTGTCTTATTTATTTTTCCGCTACATGATTTTGACATGATATTGATGTTTGTTTGTTTTAACAAGTTTTATTCATAATAAATCTAATTAACAACTTGGGTTTAAAACTTGTTAATTCTAACAATCGGAGTCTAAATTTCCAAACAATTCTCAACCATTTTTCTAGAGTTCTAGACTTTTAGTCCAATACAACTTCAAAATAAGCAAAAAAGTTGGCCCACATCCAGCCCCACTAGCTAGCCCCATTTCCCTAAGCAAACAAAATTATTCTTTTCTAAACCATAACACTTCCAGCCCAACCCGAATCCAAAATCTAAAATACCTAATTAAACACGAACAAAAGGCATTCAATCCTCATTGTCTGAAAAAAAGAAATCCTCACCGTCTAAACAATCTAAAAGAGGTAACAAATGAACAATCTTCACGCCTCACCTCACGCCTCTGCCTTACCCTTAGTTTTTTACCTTCTTAGTTCATGCCTCCAACTCCAATAGTGTCACGCTTACCGACTCACACCTCTGCCTAACTACCTCAGAAACCCTGCCAGCTCACCGTGACACCGCTGCCTCCACCAGCTCACCGTGACGCTGCTGCCTCCACCAGCCTGCTAAACTAGCCTTCATTGCCTCAACGGCTCAACCTCAACTCAAGCCCTCACCTAAATTCCTCAAGGTATCTCATTCATTCTTTACTTGACTTCTCTCTCTTTTTCTCTACAACTGAAGTACTGAACTAAATACTGATACTTGAATAGAAATATCAAGTATGAAATATGTGTATGTGATTTCCCTTTGCCAGCAAAGCAATTTATACTTATTACTTTGTCTTTTGTCTTTTTGTGTTTGTTGTTATTGTATTCTTTATTATTTGATCCATTAACTCTAAGACTCATACCAGCCTTTTCCCTTTTGGCTTTTATGTTGTTTGTCTTGTCCCTTGAGTGGGGGCCGGGTGGGGCTTGCATTGTGTAAGTAAATTATAAAAAATAAAAATAAAATAAAATAATCTATGGAAGGAAATTGGGGTGAGGGCTGTGAGTCTGTCACAGAGTCTAGGTATTTGGTTTTCATTCATTACATTATACATGGTAGTTGGGTGTTGTAAATTTATTTGGTTTATGTTGTTTGTTTATACTTTTGATTGATTTGTTTATTTAGTTTTTTTATCCTAAAAGGTCATTACTTAACTACAAGTGTATTTATATTATAATTCATGTAAGAATGAATTTTATATGATAATTTATTATCTCTCTCTCCCAAGTTAGTTTATCATTTGTTGAATTGATTTTTTTTGGTTGGGGGGGGGGGATTGAAATTATGTGTCAAATAATGAGCAAACGACAAACAATTAATGCATTCTTTAAGAAAAAAGATATTAGTCATTCAGTACTTAGGACTTCGGTAGAAACAAATGTTGACACTTCAATGCCTAATGAGCGTCCCTCCAAATGTTCAAGAATTGAATCTAAAGGGATAGACTGTGAATTTTATTCCATGAAAAATCGTCATCAGGCATGATTTGATGTGAATGTTCTTTTTTGTATATCTAAATTGAACTAGATAGTTTTTCATGTTTATTAATGTTCAAGTATATGATGATATATGAAAGTTGATAATTTTGAATCCAATAGACTTATAAATTATATTTAGGATATCTCTATTACAACCCGCCCCCCCAAGTAATTATTCCTGGCTACGCCCCTGGAAGCACAATTTATATGGATCTACTTGAAATCGAATACACTTGTAGAATCTGTAATAAGTACCAGTATCGCTCCCAATACTATAGTATACTCATAATAGTCAATCCCATGATTACGTTTTGGAGACATTATAGCTTGATTTCTTCCATGTTTCTTCTTGACTCACTCAATACAAAAGCAAATTAACTGGACAAAGTTTAGCTATAAAATTTGTTGTAGCTTAGGGTTACAACTTCTTTTAAACAAAATTAACATTATTACATATTTTGAAAATATGTACACTTTTAATACATATTTCAAATTTTGTGTCAATCAAATATTATTTACCAATTATGAATACCGTTTCAGACCCCATTTCGATTTGTCCAATGGAATGAAATATTTTGGTACCGGCCTATTTCAGCGTGTTTTAGGGTTGTTTATATATATATATATATATATATATATATGTATGTATTCTTATTCAACATAAAATTATCAATTCAAAAAAGTGAATTACTAAATATCAAATATTACAAATCATTTAATATTAAACCTTAACATCAATATCACATCCCAAGATTTATAACAAGTCGTTACTTACACAATAGTAATTAATAAAATAATCCCATAAAAAAAAACTAAATAAAATAATATTTTTACTAATTGCTATTAATATAGTGATTTAAAAAAAAAAATCTTAATAAAGGAGATTAAATTTTTTTTTTTTTTTTTAAAAAAAATCAGATATACTTGAGTTATTTTGTAAATAAATGAATTTTTTTTTTTTTTTTTTTTTGCAAAATTTGGCAAAAAAATGAATATTTTGGGAATTTTGGATAATTATAATCATGATTCATGAAGCTACACTCCCACCTAATCCCACGTGCATTGAGCCATTTTCCCTTAATAGTTAACATCACTTTTCAAAGCCTTATTTGTCATTTACAAGTCTCATAAATGAAATCACTCTCGAAGTTCTAGAGAGCAGAGACAACTCAGACAAGCCTTAAAGAAGAGATTTCAAATGGTAAGCAAATTAACTTCCACTTCGTCCACCATACTGCCAAAGCTTGGATTTTGCTTTCTTCTTCTTCTTTTTCTCTGGTTTTTTTTCCCCTTACAAATCATTTGGTACTAATCTGAGATTCTGATGTCTTCTTCTTTGGATTTTTTTTTTTTTTTTTCTCCCTAACATATCATATGGTACCAATCTGATGTCAAGTTTATGTTTGAAATAAGATGAAAAAATTAATTAAAAAAAAAATCTGTATGTTACAAGAATTAGCCAACACAAACGATAAGAATTAAAATAAAAGTTTTTAAATATCAGTAACTAATATTAGATTCACCCAAACTTAACAGGGTGTAATTTACATTTTAGATAAAAAGGAAAAAGAAAAGAAACGATCTAAAGTCACATATGTTGTTTTAATCAATATTTAGTTGTCAAATAAGGGACTAAATGATAAGGCCAATCAAGTTGCATCTTCCTTTTTATTTTTTTATATTTTATGAAACATCATTATTATTTTAAAAATCAAGCAGCTGAACCAAATCATGACTGGTTATGACCATTTTTTTACCTTTTTTTTTAATTAAAAAAGAAGTTTACATACATTAGTACATGACTCAAGTAACAAAGCCAGTATTGAATTAAAACATTTTAGTCCGACATAAAAAGCTAGTGTATTAGTCAATACCTAAAATTCTTGATGGAGTGGCCAAGAGCGCCTTGTATATTAGTGGTATTCCCTGCTCTTCTTTATGAGTAGAATCAAGATTCAAATCCCCTCCCATTGTAGTAACTATTTGATTACACCATCCAAAAAAAAGTAACTGTTTGATTATCAAAGTAAATTTATTTGTCATGTGTAATAATTATAGCAAAAGGATTGTGGCATACTCTTTTATTTTTTTTTTAGTGTAAGACTTTTTGGTACGTCTTTCTCACCAAAACAAATTCTCAAATTTTGCACAAGAAAGGTATTAGCAACATTTTTACTTATAATTAGTCTTTCTTCTCGTTTGTCTTTCATTTTTGAGGTACAAAACTCATTAATTGTAAATTCATATGATACTTGACAACAAGTCTTTATAAATCTCTTTCTTAAATTTAAACCGAAGAAGTATTTATAAATACATTTGGCCTAACTACTTAATAAGTTTAGTAGTGTTGGTTCCAATTAGCTCAACTGGTAAAGTCTCTGATGGTTGAATAAGAGATCTGGAGTTCAATCCCTGCCTACACTTAAAACTGATTTGTGTCTTGATCTGGTGATAAAGAGATATTATCAGGAGCAGACGTCATAGGTTGAAACCCACTCAAAAACAAAAACAAAAACATAAATAAGTTTAGTAGCACATATTAAATGAAATATTTAGTATTATTTATGTCAGAGACCACCAATTGAACCCCATTTAACCACAAATCTTGTCACTATTAAACTAATAATAGGCTTTATCATTTGTACTAACTAGAACCTACAACAAAAATGAAGCATCTAAAAGACTATAAAATGCTTGCTTGCCAATATGGAAAGCATGAAAATGGTAAATAGGTATTGTTGGAAGTAGAAAATTTTCCAATATATATATGATATTACATCTGAGGTTTATTTTAAATCGCGATAGGAAATTTGAAAAGATTGTCATACTTTTCGCATAATGACCAAGTATATTTGATTAGATATGAATGAAAAGATTGTTATTCTTTCCGCATAATAACCTTGTATGTCTGATACGACAAGAATGAAGCATCCTTTCTTTATTTGTTATATAAGTACGATGGAATTTAAACTTATGGTGTCCACTCCATAATAATTGCTCTTAACATCAAGCTAAGATACCAATTGATTTTTTGTGTAGATGAGATTTGAACCCTAAATTTTTTATTAACGATAAGAGACCAGTTGAGTTAACTGGAACACATAACAAGAATGAAGCATCTAAAAGACTAAAACACCTACCTACTAACATGGAAAGCAAGAAAATGGTAAATGTGTATTGTTGGAAGTGGGACATTTTCAAATTTATCTACTTTTCCATTGGGACCTATAAACAATACATCAACACATTTATATGATTAAGAATCTGGTGTCCCTTTATTTTTACATTTCTCCAATCATTCACTACTACATGTTCTTATTTTGAAGTAACCAAAGTTTAAAATAAAATTAAAAAAAAAAAAAAATTAGACACTCGATATATTATTATTGGTGGAGTATAAAATAATAGCAAAAGTGTAAAGAATATTTTTGTACCATTTTTATACTAGATGCTAAGTATCGAGCAATGGTTTTTTGCTTCCAAATGATGACCCTAATCAAGAATGGATAGTATTCGCTTTATATATATATATATATAATCTTGATTGAGGATTCTATTCTAAGAAAAGAGTAATAGGCATTAGTGATGATACTAAGGGGACAACACATGTGACACAACCTTGAGTGCTATCTATACGGACCAAGAATACCGGCCCATTACTGAGCTAGTGGCCCATTCACTAGTTAAGCCTAGCTGAACATTTTGACGGTGTACAACACCACCCCCCCCCCCCCCCCCCCCCCCCCCTCCCCCCCCCCCCCCCAACATCCATGGACATGGAATAATGCCTTAGACTAAAGCCAGTTAGATCAAAAGATAAAGTTTTTTTTTTTTTTGGTAAAGCCTAGGAATTTTTGTCAAGAAATTATTTATGGTTCAATTGTATTGCTAACTTGTAAGCAAAAAACCAGTAAAATTTTACTTTGTACTTGAATTACCCTAATGATTTCCCCCTTAATATGGGATTTCTTTACCAAAACCATAACAATAATAATAATAATGACAAATATTGTACTTATTTATGACAAGTATTGGGGAGTAGTTTTTCCTTTGGACGGATGATTCTAATATGTGAGAGTAAATAGTTTCCACTTCATACTTACAACTGAGAATTCTATTTTGTGGAAGTACGAAGGTGAAGGAGCCACCACACTAGTGTTGTAATTAGGGGGAGAAGTCTGTTGACATCATACCTATGATGACATTGATGCTTTTGAAATGACATTTGAGTCCAATAGAGAACTCCAATTGACAAATTTCATTTCAATAATTTCTTAGACCCGACCATGAATGTTGTCAAATAATAAGCATCCAAAAACAGTTAGCACAAAAGGTACAGTTAAAACTATCAACTTTTGACTTACACATGAACCACTCCAACAATTTTCCTTTCACGTGAGAATTCAAATTCTTTGCCAACATATTTGGATTCATAGATTCAAGTATTCTTTTGTTGTGGATATGGTTTTGTAGGAGGTTAAAAGAAAAAGGCCGAATTATTATGTCCATGACATATTTTCGATAATATTAGGTTCTAAATATTTAGAAATAAATGTTTAGGTTCTAAATACTTTGTATGTTAGCAAACTGAGAAAACAAACTTGTCTAGGATTAGATCTTAGGGTCTATGAATTGTTTTAGACATTACTCAAAGTGATACAAGTCAAGATTCATGAACGTACAAATTGCAGAAAGAAAAATTGAAAAACTTTCAAGCTTAACCAATCAAGAGAGGGCTTCAATCAATTGAACTACAATCTGTAGAATTTGTTTTAAGGCCCGTTAGCTCGCAAAACGTTAAGAATTTCAGTCCAAACCTACTAGATATATAAGGAAAACCCTAAATCACATTTTTCAAGTCTTGGAGAGCTACTCTTATGAGATCTTTGAGGTTATTGTACCTTCTAACTCTTTCAGGCACCTGCTAGAGATCACACGCATGTTGCTAGTACTGGTGGAGTAAAAGTTGCAGCAAGCTTCAGCTATCAAGCATACTGAAGATCAAGACGTGAACTAGAGGTTCATGTTGGAGCAAGTCCACATCAAAGATGTTTGAGGGGTTCAGAGCTCAATTTAGTAACTATAGTTAGATTTACTACGAATTGGTATTCTTGAACTGTGAATCTCAATTTGATAGAGTGGATTGTTCTCTTGGAATTGTTCCCCCCAGGTTTTTTTTACCTTGAAACTAGTTTGTTTCATTGGTTTTCTTGGGTCATCACATCTTGTGGTATTTAGATTACCGCTATGCTTATTATTTGTGAGAAATGTTTAACCTAGATTTGAATAATTAACCTAAGTAAGAACTTAGCTAATAAATTAGGTTAAACACTGTGTTTTCTAGGAGTCTAAAACTTATAGACAATTTATGTGTTTTCTTTTCATTTGAATGAATATGCGTGGAAAGAAACAACATTTTCAACACTTAATAGTATGAAAAATTCTTATAGTAACACTTCCCATCAAGAAAATTTGGAATAGATCTCTTGTGTGGAGAAATAGAGACGAGGTCCATTATATATATATATATACCCCCAGGCTTCAATACCCCCAAACTCAAACCACTTTCTTAAAAACCTTGCCCAAGGCTCTCCATCCTCCTAGTCTCCATAACATGGGTCTTGTCGCAAAAATTGATGTGACTCTACCCCCAGCGGAGGAGCTAAGGGACATTTTCAAGAAATACGACACCAATAATGACAATCAACTTAGCAGGGAAGCGCTAATAGTAATCCTAGGACCACCGAATTGGGCACAACTTTGTGCCACAACTCGCCATGTGGTGAGTTGTGATTGGAAAAAGTGTGATACACATGGCGAGTTATGATTGGCAAAAATGTGTGTTAGGACATATGTGATTCACTTGTTAAGAACATATGTCACTACTTTATGTAATTGGCTAATCTTTTGAGAAAACGTACTTTACTTGTATTTGGGTAGATCTATGATGTGTTTAATACTTCAAGAAACTTTGTTTCAAGATCAAATGTTGAAGCCATGCAAGTCTGTCCAAGTTTCAAGCTGAAAAGTGTCTGTCATTAAAGCTTGACAGCTAGCCATCTATCTAGCTTAAGAAGCTGTTCCAACCTCGTGGCTCAACAGCAGCTCGACAAATAGGCATCTGTCGAGGTTTATGAAAAACAGAATTTCAAATATGTTTTGACTCTAATCCGTGATTATGTGTTTAGACTTTCTTTTCTCACAACCTTAGACATATAAAAGGATTATTTTAAGGGCCGTCAAAGAAGACACAAGTTGCACAAGTGTTGAGCAAAGTTTGTTCAAGAAAATTATGACTGGAGACAGAGTTATGCCCTAGTTCATCATTCTCGTAGAAGTTGCTGTGTTTGTGCACCATAGAGTTTTGTAAACAAGCATCTTCTTGATTTTCATCGTGGATGAACTGAAAAACTTTGCAGCCAACAACCATCTCTAGTTGGTGATTGAAGTCACGTACTGGGATCCGCGCAATTAGTTAGTGACATACTGGAAGCCGTGCATCAAAAGGAGAAATTGTCACCACAGAACAAGTCCAATTGGGTATTGGGGTAAGAGTTCAACTGTAGGTTGGTATAAGGTATTGTGATTCATTTACTTGTAACCGCTTGTTGTGATAATAGTGAAATTTCGGGAGTGGTGACCTTAAAATCACCCAATGGGGTTTTTTCCATGTAGGTTTTCCCCATTCGTAAACAAATCACCGTGTCAATTTATTTTCTGCTGCATACTTAGTTTAATTGGTGATTTATTTGTGCTAACACGCATTTGCATGTTAATTTGATTAATTAATTAAACTTGGCTAATTAATCAATTAATTCATCACAAGGGGTCAATTCGTTTTTGGCCTATCAATGTGTTCCCACTTGGACCCGACCATGAATGTTGTCCGATTAAGCTTCTTAATCCAAAAACAGTTAGCACAAAAGGTACGATTAAAGCTATCAATTTTTGACTCAAACAAAAACCAATCCAACAAGTTTCCATTCACGTGAGAATTCAAATTCTCTACCGACGTACTTCAATTCATAGATTCAATTATTCTTTTGTTGTGGATATGGTTTCGTAGCAGGTTAAGAAAAAGGCCGAATTCTTATTTCCATATATATTAAAGGTTTCATCTTTCTTATCTACTTGCTTTTATACAATTTTTGGTAAATGTTTGGACCACTTTGCGAATGCCACAATTTTGATACCATGAGATATTTTCCATAATTTGATTCTTGTGTTTGATTGTGACACATGTTTTTTCCTTTTTCATTTACGAGCACGGGTATGAGCACGGATTTAATACGACAATACAACAATTTTTGAAAAAGTAAGATACAGATACGACGAGAATACATATATTAATTAATTGTCAAATATATTTTTATATAAGATCAAACATTTATTTTCATATAATATTAAAAATGTATTAAGAGAAATGATGAATATTTTATTTAATCAAAGTATGAGAGTTATATATATATATATATATATTTTTTGATAGAGATCTAAAATATTGCCTCCTTTAATAATTGAAGTCCACGTCCTAATTATATTTAAGCCCATGTTCCAAGTATATTAATGCCCATTCATTTTGATATGTGAATTGAAAAAATAAAAAGAAGAAGAAGAGACATGAGTGAGAGAGGGGAAGTGTAAAAAAAAAAAACAAAACAAAACAAAAAAAAAAAAAGATAAAGTTTAGCTACAAATCTTAGGCTACAACCTTATTCAATATATTTTTACTAGAAGTAAATTTTGACAAATCTACCATTCGATTATATCTTCTTTTTACATCCTCTATGTTTGTAAAATTTCTAAAAAATTAAAGATCAATAACTATCAATAAATTGTTTAAATTGCAAGTTTTTGTAGTTTAAAATTATGCATAAAATATAAGCTTATAGATCATATAATAAATAATATCCGATTGACACAAAATTTGAAATGTGTATTAAGAACGAAAAGAACATGCAATTAAACGGTTAGATTTTTCAAAATATGTAGTGATATTTATTTTATTAAGTAAGATTATAGTTTTATGTTACAACTAATTTTATAACTAAATTGTGTCCAAAAAAAAAATGACTACATAGGTAAGAGAAGAGGGGAAGTGGCTAACAGCTGGGCAATTAAAAGTTAAATTGAAAAATAAGAGGTAGACAACCACACAACTCTAAAAAATAAATAAAAATAAATTATCCACACAACTCTATTAAAAATAATAATAATAAGTTTTTAAAAACAAAAAATGAGAGAGAGTTATTAAAAAGATGAGAAGATTAACGGAAAAATCATGAGGAAGACTAAATATAGAGATACAAAGTTCCAGATCATTTTTTTTTCCTTTTTCTTTTTTTCCTTCTTTTTTTCGACATACTTGTGTCCCTGCGTATCCAATATTAAAAAAATAAAAAATAAAAAATAAAAAAGGGCTAGGACACGTCGTGCAACCGGGTCCCAGCCATTTCCGGTATCGCGTACGACACGGACACAACAAGCAATTTGCCTTGTCCACACTTTTCTAGATTATCAACACTTTAATATGGTAAATCATATGAAAATTTCACAGTCAAATATATTCGAGCTAGCTTCCGGTCCAACCCATCACATGCACAACGATAGTGACACTTCTCCATCAAGAAAACTTGGAATAGATCTCCAGTGTAGAGAAATAGAGACGAAGGTCTCCATTATATATACCCCAAGGCTCCAATACCCAAAATCAAACCACATAAGAATTAAGGTTCTTCAAAATCTTGCCTAGGGGGCTCTCCATTAAGTCTCCATAACATGGGTCGTCTTACTGTCATTGTTGATCGTGTGGCACCCCTACCGGAGGATCAGCTAAGGAACACTTTGAAGAAATTCGACACTGATAATGACAATCAGCTGAGCATTGGAGAGCTAACGAAAGCCTTTCAATTCCTCGGCTCTAGGTTCCCTGCCTATCGAGCCGACCGCAGCCTCCTCCATGCCGATGCCAATAATGACGGCTTCGTCAACGAAGAGGAGATGAACGAACTCGTGAAATACGTTGCAGGACTCGGATTTACCGTGCGTAGAAATCCTTAATTTACGTACTTAACAATAACTTGTCAGATATCATGTACTAATATTATGTGTGCTTTGTGCTTGCAAGCTTCAGCTTCTTCTATATGATGTAGAATCCAGAAGAAGCTAGACCCTCCGCAACGTTTCCTCTAATAGTTTATATGAGGCTATTCGGTTGTGTTGGTTTCCTGTTTTACTTTTCTTTGCCTTTCTGGTTGTGCCTGTTTTTCCTTGGCAGCTATGTAATATCCAAGTGGTAATAACAAGGAATACTGTGTGCTCACTCTGTTTACGTGGTGGAAGCAGGATTTATATGGTCTACTAGAAACCTTATACACTGACCATTATCGCTCCAAATTCTGTAGTATACTTAAGGGCATAACCAGGAATTTTTACTTTGATGGTTAGTTTGTTGTAATTATTTTTTTAGAATCTCCACAACAAAAATTGGTGTATTAACACTATAATCATAATTCAAAAATCTCTTGAATACGAAATTATCAACTTTGATATATTATCATATTCTCAACAATTATTTACTTCACACTATATATATATATACAAAAATTTTCATCATTGTTTTAAAAAAATGATGATATAAAGAAATAAAATATATTACAATATAGCAATACAAAAATTGAACAACAAAATCTTGATAGACAAAACATATTCATTAAACTAATTAGAAAGCCAATATGGTCAGATTCATATTACAATAAATAAATAAAAACAAAAAACAAAACTATATGACCATTATCATATGTATAACAAAACTTAAATCTAAATGCTCGAGATTATTTGGTTGTGTTGAAAAGAGAGTTAATGTGTCGACTTGAGAGAGGGCTGTGTAGGCTAGCAGAAGTAGGGAGAAGTACTAAAGGTAGCTTCTTGAGATTAAGAAAGATGGAAAATTAATTAAATACAACCTACATTAGCACTTGTTTTTTGTTTGAGTTATGTGGAGTCTAGTTGTGTTTGATCCGGATTATAACCCAACTTGATATAAAAGTGCTACAATTTTTAATGAGATTTATTCTGAGGCTTAAAAGGGTGTATTTTACAATTTAGTTAAAAGGAAAAATAAAAAGAAAAATCTAGTCACATATATATGTTATTTTAAACAATATTTAGGTGACAAATAAGGGAGTACTTAATGATAATGATAAGGCCAATCAAGCTGCATATTCTTTTTTATTTTATTTCATTTTTTGTATTTAATGAAGCATCATTCATTATTGTTTAAAAATCAAACAGTTGAAACAAATCATGACTAGTTTTGACCAAATTTTACCTTTCTTTTTAATTACTAAAAATAATTTTACTTATAAAATAAAATAATAAATAAATAAAAAAGCTTACATACACTAGTACACGAGTCAAGTACCTAAAAAGCTAGCGTATTAGTCAATACTTAAAATCCTTGATAGAGTGGCCAAGAGCCTCATGCATCTCAGTGATATTACCTGCTCTTCTTTATAAGGAAAATTAGGATGCAAATTCCCCCTCCCATTGTTTTAATTATTGGATTATCAAAGTAAAATTCTTAATTCAGCTAGAGCAATAACTACTGCAGAAGACCGTGGCATAGTCTTTTACTTTTTTCAATGTGGGACTTTTTGGTACGTCTTTCTCACAAAACAAAGAATCTCAAATTAGCACGAGAAAGATATTAGCAACATTTTTACTTATAATTAGTCTTTCTTCCCCTTTGTATTTCATTTTTGAGGTGCAAAACTCTTATATTAAAAATTCATATAATACTTGACAATAAATATTTATAAATCTCTCTCTTAAATTTAAAATGAAGAAGTATTTCTAAATATAGTTGGGCTAACAACTTAATAAGTTGGGTAACATATATTCATTGAGATATTTAGTATTATTTATGCCACAAACCACCAATTGAACCCCATTCAACCATAAATCTGGTAACCAGCTCTTTTCTCCATAATTTGTTTTAAAACCTGGAGCATCCTCCATTAATTACACCTAAGGTTTATATTAAACCGCGATTGGAAATTTGATAGGATTGTTATTCTTTCCCCCATAATGACCATGTATATTTGATATGACAAGAATGAAGCATGTAAAAGACTAAAACACTTGCTTGACGAGATGGAAAGCATAAAAATGGTAAATGTGTATTGTTAGAAGTAGTACAATTTTCAATTTATCTACTTTTCCATCCTAGCCTACAAACATTTCATCAACACACTTATATGAATAAAAAACTCATGTCCTTTAATTTTTATATTTCACCAATCATAACTTAATATATGTTCTTTATTTTTGTAAGTAACCGAAGTTTAAAAGTAAAAATAAAAATTAGACACGTGGTATATTATTGTTGGTCGAATATAAAATAACACCAAAAGTGGTAAGAAGATTTTTGTACCATTTTTATTCCATATGCCAAGTATCGGGCCTTAGTTATTCACTTTCAGATAATGATCCTAATTGAGAATGGATGGTATTCGCTTTTCTATTTTGATTAAGGATTCTATCTTGTTAGGACATATGTGTTTCACTTGTTAGGAACATATGTCACTATTTTATGTAGTTGGCTAATCCTTTGACAAAACGCACTTTACTTGTATTTGGGTAGATCTAGGTTGTGTTTAATACTTGAAGAAACATGTTGTTCAAGTCTAGTATTAAAATCACGAAGATTGAACCAAGAAACAAGTGAAGAAAAGGTGTTCAATAAAGCTGGACAGATAGCTCGACACCTGCGGACAGATAGCTCGATAGCTTCTCGACACCTCCTCGACACCTGGCTATCTATCGAGCTCTTCAGCTGATTCTTATCGTAATCTCGACACCTTCTCGATAGCTTGTCGATCGATCGAGAAAGTTTCTGTCCCCTCGACACCTTCTCGATAGCTGCTATCTGTTGAGATTCATTAAACCTCGACACCTTCTCGACAACTCCTCGATAGCTGTTATCTATCGAGATTACGAAAATTCAGATTTCTGTTTTTGGGCCAGGCTTTTGTATTTGTGTAGGGTTTCTTTTCTCACAACCCTAGACCTATATAAGGCTTATTTTAGAGGCCGTCACATAAGAGAATACAAGGAGAACATATGCAAAAGGTGACCGATGCCTTATTCTCTCTGAAAGAAGTTACTGCGTCTTTGCGCCTTAGGGTTTTGTAACCAAGTGCTTCTTGATCTTCATTGTTGATGAAGTGAAGAACTTTGCAACCAACATTCTTCTTCCTTAAGTTGGTGAGTGAGTCACGTACTGGGATTCGTGCGAAGGAGTTAGTCACGTACTAGGATCCGTGCAACAAAAAGGGTGGCGTTCATATATTGAAGAGTTCAGAGGTTCTGAAGCGGTAGAAGGTTTCTGCTGTGAGTTCATCTACGGGGATTGTAGAGTCTAGGGACAAAGGTTTTGTACTAGATCTGAAACTTCTCTTTACTATAGTGGATTGCTTTTCGGGAAGGTTTCCCCCCAGGTTTTTTTTACTGTGAAACTGGTTGGTTTCATTGGTTTTCCTGGGTCATCATATCTTGTCTTATTTATTTTTCCGCTGCATGATTTTGACATGATATTGATGTTTGTTTGTTTTAACAAGTTTTATTCATAATAAATCTAATTAACAACTTGGGTTTAAAACTTGTTAATTCTATCAACCGGGGTCTGAATTTCCCAACAAGTGGTATCAGAGCGAGTTCACTCTGATTGGATTAATTTCTTGAGTGTGATCCATTGACCCCTGTTGTCATGGATAGAGGACAATCTTTATTTATACCTCCTTTATTTGATGGAACTAATTATGCGTACTGGAAAGTTCGTATGAAAGTTTTTTTGCAGGCTCTAGGTGAACAGGTATGGCAAGCTGTTGAAGTTGGCTGGATTAAGCCAAAGGAAGCACCTGTGGATCGGGATGATGCAACAATTGCAGCTGCAAATTTCAATAGTAGGGCCTTGAATGCTTTATTTTGTGGGGTTACCAATGAGGAATTCAAGAAAATATCATCCACTGAAGTTTCCAAAGAAGCATGGACTATTCTTGAGACCACCTATGAAAGTACCAAGGCAGTAAAGACTGTGAAGCTTCAATAACTCACAAGCAGTTTTGAAAAAATAAGGATGGAGGAAGACGACACATTTGATGAGTTCTATGCCAAACTCAAGGATATTGTGAATTCTGCCTTCAACCTTGGAGAATGTATTGCAGAATCCAAGATTGTTAGAAAAATCCTTAGGTCCTTACCTGAAAGATTCCATGCCAAGATCACTGCCATTGAAGAAGTAAAGGACATTGATCAAATTCCTTTGACTGAGCTTGTAGGGAACTTTCAAACCTATGAGATGGGATTAGGCTTAATGGGAAAAGGTGGAAAGAGTAAAAACTTGGCTCTTAAGGGTATAAAGGAAGAGACTAAGGACTCTGAAGATGAAGATCAAAGTGAAGATGAGGATGAGGATCTAACCTTCATAACTGATGAGATTATCAAGCTTCTTCAGTTTAGGAAAAAGGATAAGGGCAAACCTCCTAGGAAACCTAAATCCTCTAGGAAGGACAAGAATGAGAAACCTCTCATCCAATGCCATGAGTGCAAAGGTTTTGGTCATATGAGGATAGAGTGTCCAAACTACCTCATGAAGGAAAAGACCATGGAGTCAAAAGATAAAGGGTCGGTTGCTACCTGGAGTGACACTGAGGATGACTCTTCTGATGAGTATGTGGATGAATGTCGCCACATTATGGCCTTTGCTGCCTCAACCGATAAAGTGATTGTGGAGAGTGCTAGTGACAATGAGGATTCTTCTGATGATGAAGTACCCAAGAAGATGACCCTTCAGGAAGCCTATGATAAGCTATGCACTGAATTCATAAAATCTGAAAAGACTTCTCATCTTTGTAGAAAAGAGCTTAATGAGGTAAAAATTGAAAAAGCTGATCTGTTAGTCAAGCTAGATGAGACTACGAGGTTAGTTGAAACTCTTGTTATAGAGAACACCTCATTAGAAGAGAAGGTCAAGAATCTTGAGGTTGAGCTTAGTCAAGCTAGAACTCAAATAGAGAGGATGTCTAGTGCAACGCTTGGTGAAGTTTTGAGTGCTCAAAAGCCTAGTTCTGATAAGACTGACTTAGGATATGCTGTTTCCTCCAGCCCCTCCTCTTCCACGGCTTCTGGATCAAGGACTGTCTTTGTGCTCCAATCTGAGAAAGGTAATAAAGGTATGAAATCTAAATCCTTTGTTAGACCTCATGTTTGTCACCAATGTGGTGTTGCTGGACACATTCGTCCTAATTGCTTTAAGTTGTATCCTCATAAGCAATTATCCAAACGGTCACAGGTTTCCTCTCAAGGACCTATACCTTTGTTTGGAGAGTTATTTAAAGTCTTGAACTTTTTAACTCAATTTCAGGAGAATTCTAATTCTTCTATGTCCTTTAGTAAACATACTAGGACATGTGTCTTTTCATCTTCACGGCCAAAGACTCGTGCTGTGTGGGTGAGAAAGGAGCGTAAGACTTAATTGTCTTTTCTGTTTGTCCTCTGCTTTAATTCTTTCTATCTAAAGTAGGACTCTCTTTGCTTGATTTCTTATCTGTGTTTTGGAATCATGCTTTCATGCATCTGCATATTTCTATCATGTTTTCATGCATATGCATCTTTCTTTCATGCATTCATGTTGTTTATCTGTTTTTGTTTGGTTATTTTGTTTTTTATTTTGTTTTGTTTTCAAAATAAAAATAAAAAGGAAAAATCAGAAAAATACAAAAATAGTATGTGTTTGTGTACTTTGGTATTTGTGTACCTTGGATGGCCAATGAAACAAAGTTTTCTAAACTTTGTATCTCTTGTAGCTTATATGAGCATCTCTATGCACAACTAAGCAAGTGAGCTTTGTGGCTCTTGTTTGTGATAAGTAAGATTAAGTTATCTCTTAAACTTAACACTCACGTCACTCTTTTTGACGGGTAGGACTAGAAAATCCTAAGAGAAAGGCATAAATGACCATCTCACCACTGTTGCCCGCCAATCATAGTATGACACCTGTATGCTTTGGCATAGCAAAAGTGCAGTGTCATGGACACCTGTATGCTTCAGCATAGCAAAAGTGCAGTGTCAAAGACATCCGTATGTTTCGGCATAGCAAAAGTGCAATGTCTATGCTTAACATGTTGGGTATTTCTTTTCTCTCTTTTTATGTCCATGCATGATATGCTTAAAAGAAAATATGCAAAGAAAATAAAAAGCAAAAAGATTAAAAATGCTTTAAACATGATTGCAAGCGTGTTTTCTAGGAGATATGGGAGTCATAGGATGTACCTTAAAGGTGATAGTCCCCATCAAACAATTATGATTGTGTGTGAGTTAAAGTTATTTTCTCATATCTCAGATCATCATAACATGTATACACATATGCAATCTTGCGATGTTTTTCACACACAACACGCAACATTCTTTGCTACTCTTGATACATGTGTAGGTACAATGTGATTTGGCCATCACAAATGTTTACATGTGCTAATGTATGCTCACTAAACTGTCTTGACTTGTTTTTGAAATATAAAATTGGTTAACATTTTTCTTGTTTTTCACATGTTTTGGGATCTATGTGCTTAACATTTTTCTTGTTTTTCACATGTTTTGCATCCTTCTATTATCTTGTCATCCATAACATCTTATTTCATTACATTCATGCATTTATATGGATTTCTTTGTGCCCCCATGATCATCTTTGATCATTTTTATGTTTCTCGGGTGAAGCTTTCTAGTTTTCTCTACCCTTCGTCAATCATGACAAAAAGGGAGAGAAATTGTGGAATGTGGTTTCTTTTTATAAGATTCTACATGTTAGGGGGAGAAATACATTCCTTTGTAAGGGGGAATGTGTTTCATCTTGTTAGGGGGAGTGTTTACTTCCTTCTTCTTGTACCTTGGGTCTTGTGACCATGTTTACATACATTGTGCTTATCTTTGATATTTATATGCTGATGTATGTCTTCTTCACCTACCTCTACATGTGTTGTTTCTTTTCTATCTTTATACACATGTTTCTTATTACTTGTATGCAATCTATTTATTTCTGTTTCACACAAGATGCCTTGATGAGTTTTGTTTAAAGTGTTTTAGAAATATAGGTTGTCAAAATCTACTTGCCATAAACTCTCTTCTTGCAAAGTTTTTCAAGAGTTTGTGTTAGGATAGATTTTATTGTATTCAACAAGTGAATATGAGTTGAGTGATTTATGACATCTCTCATATGTTCATTTGTTTGTTGTGATTTTGTCACGGATTGCCAAAGGGGGAGATTGTTAGGACATATGTGTTTCACTTGTTAGGAACATATGTCACTATTTTATGTAGTTGGCTAATCCTTTGACAAAACGCACTTTACTTGTATTTGGGTAGATCTAAGTTGTGTTTAATACTTGAAGAAACATGTTGTTCAAGTCTAGTATTAAAATCATGAAGATTGAACCAAGAAACAAGTGAAGAAAAGGTGTTCAATAAAGCTGGGCAGATAACTCGACACCTGCGGACAGATAGCTCGATAGCTTCTCGACACCTCCTCGACACCTGGCTATCTATCGAGCTCTTCAGCTGATTCTTATCGCAATCTCGACACCTTCTCGATAGCTTGTCGATCGATCGAGAAAGTTTCTGTCCCCTCAACACCTTCTCGACACCTTCTCGACACCTCCTCGATAGCTGCTATCTGTCGAGGTTACGAAAATTCAAATTTCTGTTTTTGGGCTAGGCTTTTGTATTTGTGTAGGGTTTCTTTTCTCACAACCCTAGACCTATATAAGGTTTATTTTAGAGGCTGTCACATAAGAGAATATATGGAGAACATATGCAAAAGGTGACCGATGCCTTATTCTCTCTTAAAGAAGTTACTGCGTCTTTGCGCTTTAGGGTTTTGTAACCAAGTTCTTCTTGATCTTCATTGTTGATGAAGTGAAGAACTTTGCAACAAACATTCTTCTTCCTCAAGTTGGTGAGTGAGTCACGTACTGGGATTCGTACAAAGGAGTTAGTCACGTACTAGGATCCGTGCAACAAAAATGGTGGCATTCATATATTGAAGAGTTCAGAAGTTCTGAAGCAGTAGAAGGTTTCTGCTGTGAGTTCATCTACGGGGATTGTAGAGTCTAGGGACAAAGGTTTTGTACTAGATCTGAAACTTCTCTTTACTATAATGGATTGCTTTTCGGGAAGGTTTCCCCCCAGGTTTTTTTTACTGTGAAACTGGTTGGTTTCATTAGTTTTCCTGAGTCATCATATCTTGTCTTATTTATTTTTCCGCTGCATGATTTTGACATGATATTGATGTTTGTTTGTTTTAACAAGTTTTATTCATAATAAATCTAATTAACAACTTGGGTTTAAAACTTGTTAATTCTATCAACCGGGGTCTGAATTTCCCAACATATCTCATAAATGAGTAGCAGGTGCTATGATACTAAGGGGATAACACACATGCCAAGACCTTGAATGTTATCCAATGTGTGTCTAAATATAAACGCAATTAGATCAAAAGTTAAAGTTTAAAGCTAAAATTTTTTAACATGAATTTTATAGTTTGATGATATTTGTGACTTGTAAGCATAAAGCTTGAGGTGAATCGAATTACTCTTAACAATTTTCCCCTTTATATATGGGATTTCATGCCCAAAACATAACAATAGTACTAATAATGATAACTTACTGAACTAATTCATGCATGACAAGCATCAGGTAATAATTTTTACTTCGGACTAATGATTCTATTATGTGAGGGTAAATAGTTTTCGCTTTTTACTTATTACTAAAGATTCTATTTTGAGGAGGGTTGAAAGGGAAGAAAGCACCACACTAGTATTGAAATCAGGGTGACAAGTTTGTTGAAATCATACCTGTGACGACATTATTGATGCTTTTAAAGTGACATTTCAATGCAATAGAACTCAAATTGACCCGTTTGGCTTCCAAATTTCATTCCCATAATTTCTTGGACCCGACCATGAATGTTGTCCGATAAACATCTTAATCTAAAATCAGTTAGCATAAAAGCTATAGCAAAAGTTATCGACTTTTGACATACACATGAACCACTCCAACAATTTTCCATTCACATGAGAATTCTAATTCTCTGCCGATATATTTGGATTCATAGATTCAAGTATTCTTTTGTTGTGGATATGGTTCTGTAGGAGGTTAAGAAAAAGGCGGAATTCTTATTTCCATATTAAAAGTTTCGTCTTTCTTATCTAGCTGCTTTTATACACCATATATGCTAAATGTTTGGACAACTTTGCAAATGCTACAATTTGATACCATGAGATATTTTCGATAATTTGATTCTTGTGTTTGATTGTGACTCGTGTTTTCTTTTCATTTGAATGAATTTGCATGGATTGAAACAACATTATCAACACTAAATAGAATGAAAATTTCTAACATTCAAATATATTCGGCCTAGCTTCTGGTCTGACCTGTTAGGTTCTAAGGAATTAAAAACTAATGTATTAGAACTTCAATTTGTAATGTTGGCAAACCATGATCAAAACGTTTTAGTCTTGTTTAGACTTACTCAAAGTGTATTTATATGTTAAGTTGGAATCGAATGTTCTGCAGGATATACTGTGTAAATCTGCCTGGCTCGATCGGTCGAAAATTAAGCTCGATCAATCGAAAGTCGTGCAGAATGTTTTTCTGCATAATTTTCCAACTCAACCCAAGCCCGTTTAATGTGTAGGATTTTATGTTTTGTCTTAAGTATAAAAGGGAAAACCCTAACCACGTTTTAAGGTTACTCTTTATGCTCTGTGTGTGAATCTTTTGTGAGATATAGAGGTGTTTGGCTTTATACATACTTAGAGTTATCAAGAATCAAGACTATGTCAAGAACTTGGTGATCAATTCAGTTGCAGATTCAAGAGCTTAAAGATACACAAGCGGGAGTGTTTGTGCTTGCTAGGAATCCAAGAAAGAAGTAGTCTGTGGACTCGGAGCTGTCACGTGGTCGTGGTAATAAGTTTCCTACTCAAGGTACCAATAAGATGTTAGTGGTCTAAGTCGCTATTGTGTAAACTTCAATTCTTTCATCGTGGATTGGGTTTACTTTAAGGATAGCTAGGTTAAATCCTTCCTAGGTTTTTTGTTAGGACATATATGTTTTAACTTGTTTAAGAACATATGTCACTTAGTTATGTAAATTGGCTAATCCTTTGACAAAACGCACTCTGCTTGTAATTGGGTAGTTCTAGGTGTTTTTAATACTTCAAGAAACAATGTTTCAAGGTCAAGTGTTGAAGTCATCAAGTCTGTCCAAGAAAAAGCAAGCTGAAGTGCAAAGTTTTTAAAGCTCGACACCTCTCGATAGCTAGCTCGACACCTTTATATGGATTTCACACCATGCTGCTAGCATTGCAGTGACATCTAACACCCTTAACAATTATCACCATAGCTATTATCATTAATGTAACGCTTCTCTTATTTACATAGGTACTTACTAACTATGATTTTTTTTACGCACTAAAACAAAAGTCAAACAAATAAATATTTGAAGTAAAAAAAAGAACTTTCAAAAGGGTTAACTAATTGGTGCCTTCATAGAACTTACCTCTGTGTTGCGAAATAAATAGGAATGCAACAACAACACCCTGTAAAAGAGAACTGAACAAAGCAAGGCAAGATGACATATCTCTCCATATAAATGACATTTTGTAATAAGAAGACTGCCTGAAACATCATTAGTTTAAGCTAAAATTTCATGACAATCTTTTAAAACAACTTTTAAAAAAATCAAAATATAATGCAGCAAAAAAACTAATTGGCAATATGGTATTTCTTTCATGGATCAATTTCGAGCATGTAAAAACTCAAACCCAGATGCTGCATCTCACCTAAACGTTAAACCCAATCATTCAAGACAAAAGAAAACACCTTCCCTCCATCCTTTCAATAGTCACTGCAACGGCCATATGATCTACTGCATTGCTGCTCTGCCCCATCTCTTCTTTGCAACATTATTTTGTAAAATCTGAAAGTTTAGAGTGTATAGCAATTTATAATATTTTCTAAGTGAAATTATGGTTTTCTGGTTTTCTATATTGCAATCTGTTATGATTCTAGTTTCATAACATAATTGAGAGCACTAACATACCATACACAAAGAACAATTGAAGGATGATTCTTTCATGGACCAATCTAATTACGATTCTAATATCATAACATGATTGAGAGCACTAATAGAAAATACACCGATATTACTTTTTTTTTTTTTTTTTTTTTTTTTTTTGCAGGGATATCCAAGTGAGAGGAATTTAAAAAACAGGGCAATCATAGTAAATCTAATTTGTATAAAATTTCACCACAAATTTCCATTGGCTTTTAAAAAGGACCATTCAAAAACAACAGACCCAAAAAAATAAAATTTTAAAATAAAACTTTGGTGTGGTTTTGATTATTAAAGATTTGTGTTTTGAGTGATAGAGCAAATGTTCATTTATGCAAACTAAATAATCCCTTGAGTTATACTCTTTAAAGAAAAATAACAAATAACAAAGCATATATAATCACAACTTTCTTGGGAAAGAAATAGAGATGGAAAGCAAGAGAGAAAAAGTGAGTTAGGGCAAGAAGGAAAGAACCAAACAAACAACATCAAAATCTGAAATCTACAAACCGTAACAGAAAATCCCAAAACATCAAAGCAAATATCTAAATCTATACCTATCCGACCAAAATACCCAAAAACTAAGTCATATTAAATACCCAGATATAAGAAAGGGGAAAAAAATAACCGGTGGCAGTTTTGGCAATCTGATGATGGCAGGTAAATGGCCTGATCAACGAAGTTAATGGCACTTAGATTTCTCTCCCTCAATATCAATTCCTATGTGTGCCTGCGGTTTCGGTGTTCTGAGTCTGGCAAGGGAACGGATGGCGGCGAAAAAACTAACAGTAATCGTGTTTTGATTTCTTATGCCCAATCGATGTATTCTTTACCATTCTGCCTCTTTCTCTTCTCTGTTTCTCTCTCCGTGTCCCAGACCTCATTGCCTCCCTCTATTTCTATCTCTGTGTGTATCATATTTCTCTGCCTCTTTCTCTGCTTCTTTCCCCATTTCCTCGTCGCCTCTCTCTCTCTCTCATCGCCTCTCTATTTCTATTTCCGTGTGTCATTTAATTTTAACCAGTTATTTTTTTGTTATTTATAATGTGAGGTTTTAAAAGGTGTAGATTGTCAACCAACATAATTTATCACTTTTTAACTTATACGTGGCAGCATTTTAAAGGGGCAATTTTCCTAACGTGGCAGCACCTCCTAAAAGGTTTCTACTTTTATATATAGTACAAGGTTATTCTTTAATCTTACACAAATTAGAACCTAATGTAGCCCAAATACCTAAATATAAATCAATCCAACCAAATTACCCAAAACTATGTCATATTTCATTCCCATATCTAAGGGGGAAAAAAAAAACTTTACTGGTGGTAGTTCCAATGATCTAATGGTAATGGTGCGCCTTACGGATTGCATCTCTGTGTCCTTGCAATTCCAGTGGTCTAAGTATGGTGAGGAAACAGTTGGAGGCTAGAAAATTGATGGTGCTTGCAAGCCTTGGTGTGGCTTACGAACTCTGTCTCTCCCTCTCTACATCTGAATCTCAAGGCTTTTCATTTTTTAAGTTTTTAACCAGTTGGTTTTATTATCTCTGTTCTCTATTCTCTTTCTCCGTATAGCAAGTCTTTTTTTTTTTTTTTGAGAAGAGTAAGCAAGTTTTTTGTTCTGGTGGTCTAAGTCTAGCTGTAGAAAAGTGACAGGGCAGAGAACAAACAAAGCAGTGAAAAAGGGAATGAGAGGGAAGGGAAATTGGTAGGAGAAGTTAGAATGAACATCCAAAACAATGGAGTTAGGGGTTTTGTATTTGTATGCATGCGTTTAGCCGAGTGACTGCGCCGCTTGATGTTTTTAAGTCTTCGTACAATCGCACCACTTGAATAGTGCATCGCTTGAAGGGTGTTTATAAGTTTTCGAGGTTTTTTTTTTTTTTTTTTTGCGCTTTCCTTTTCTGGGAGCGTGGCAGGTTTTTAAGAGAGTTTTTTTGCTAACATGGCAACACAACCTTAATTGCAGGCAAAGGCTTCTGCTTTTCCTATCAGAGGCATGCTAATGGAAGCCTAACCCAAAACCAAAACTAACTATAACTAAATCTAAACCAATCCAACCAAGAAATTCAAACCTAAATCATATTCAATCCCCAAATTTGAAAACGAAAAGGAAAAAAAAAAAAACAAAAAAACAATAACTTTACCGGTTACGGTATACGCTTATCTCTGTATGCCTTACGGACTCTATCTCGTGTGTGTTGTTCTGGCAGGAAAAGCCTAAAATAAGATTGAAGAAGGAAAATAAATATTAGAAACAGAAATTCCAAATGATTTCAATCTTACACTTATTTAATGTTAATGATTTAGTGATTTCTGTAATCTTTAAAACAAAAAAACAAAAACAAAAAACAAAAAACAAAAAAAACAAAAGCAAATATCTAAAATTGAGGAAACAAACATTTTGATAGAAAACCCAAAAATAAAAAACAAAAACGAATCAAATCTAAATCCATTCAACTAAAAAAAAAAAAATTAGAGTTTTGAGATGCATATGAAACAACCTTTCACAATTTAATTGGCAACGTGGATTAAGTATTCTAGAGGGGTAATTTGAAACCAAAGCATCCAAAGAAAGAGAATCAACCCATCTAATTTTTTTTTTTTTTTTTAAAGGGGTAAAAGAAGAACCCTAGAAAATTAAGTAAGAGAACTGCCGGTTTTAAATTCAAAAACATAGAAATATTGAAGTTTTAAGATTCTAATTCGAATAGGAAAAGCAATGGTGAGGAGTTTCAATCTTTCAAACTAAAAAAACAGTCTTTGAAGAGGAAGGAAGTATGCTGACCTTCGGTGCAAAAAAACAGAGACCATACCAGTGGAGGGCACGATGGTCTGATGGTGGCAAAGCTTGTCTTTCTTCTCAAATTTTTCTCTCTCCACCATCTATGATAGATCGAAGTTCTTTCTCCATCGTTCTCTTTCTCAGTTCTCCTTTTCTTTTTGTAGCGCAGGTCAGTTTAGGGTTTTAGAGTTTTTTTTTTTTTTTTTTTTTTTTTTTTTTTTAGCGGGTTGTGTTTTTATAAGACTCTCCCAAAACAGTGCACCATGCGGGTCTTTTAACTTAAAGTTGTATACGTGTCAGTTTTTTAGATAGGCTTTTTTTCTAACATGACAGCACCTCCTTAAAGGCTTCTGCTATTATATATAGTATTAGATGAGGTTATTCATGATATATTGTCTTTATTTTGTGTTATGTGAAATCAAGAAGTTATTTTGTTTTACTTGTAATTTTCACACATGCATTTATGCGTTTGTTGAGTATTTCATAAAATATACAGGTTGATTTAGTCGTGCTGCTGTCTACACTTACAACTGATAGATAGTAGTTAGGTTGAATTTTTTATGTTGGGCTATGTTTTTGTAATTGGCTGTTTATATGTAAACTTTGAGCATTTTGTTAAGTTTGTATTTTGTCACGAATTGCCAAATAAGGAGTTTGTTAGGTTCTAAAGAATTAGGAACTAATGTATTAGAACTTCAATTTGTAATGTTGGCAAACTATGATCAAAACGTTTTAGTCTTGTTTAGACTTGCTCAAAGTGTATTTATATGTAAAGGTGGAATCAAGTGTTCTACAGGATTTACTGTGTAAATCTATCTGGCTCAATCAATCGAAAATTAGGCTCGATCGATCGAAAGTCGTGCAGAATGTTTTTTTGCTGAATTTTCCAACCCAGCCCAAACGCATATGATGTGTAGGGTTTTATGTTTTGTCTTAAGTATAAAAGGGAAAACCCTAGCCACGTTTTGAGGTTGCTCTTTATGCTGTGTGTGTGAATCTTTTGTGAGATCTAGAGGTATTTGCCTTCACACATACTTAGGGTTATCAAGAATCAAGACTATGTCTAGAACATAGTGATCAATTCAGTTGCAGATTCAAGAGCTTAAAGATACACAAGCGGGAGTGCTTGTACTTGCTGAGAATCCAAGAAAGAAGTAGTCGGTGGACTCGGAGCTGTCATGTGGTCATGGTAGTAAGTTTCCTACTCGAGGTACCAATAGGATGTTAGTGGTCTAAGTCGCTATTGTGTAAACTTTAATTTTTTCATAGTGGATTCAGTTTACCTTAAGGATAGCTACGTTAAATCATCTCCAAGTTTTTTACCGGTTTGGTTTTCCTGAGTCATCATATATTTGTGTTTTTTATTTTCTGCACTTTATATTAATATGATATATTTGTGTTAACCTGGATCTGATAATTTGACTAAGTAATCACTTGGTTAATTAACTAGGTTAATCTGGTTGTGTTTTAAGGGGTTTAAAAACGTATACGACCTATTACATGCACAACGATAGTGACACTTCTTAATCAAGAAAACTTGGAATAGATCTCGTGTAGAGAAACAGAGACGAGGTTCATTATATATACCCCAGGGCTTCAATACCCCCAAACTCAAACCACATAAGAAGGTTCTTTAAAAACTTGCCTAAGGCTCTTCATCCTCCAAGTCTCTGTAACATGGTCCGTGCAATATTTAACCCAACAGTTAATTATAAGCCTCTGCCCCCAACGGAGGATCAGCTAAGGAACATTTTCAAGAAATATGACACCAATAATGACAACAAGCTCAGCAGGGAAGAGCTAAAGAAAGTCTTTGACTATCTGGGCTCACTTATCCCTGGCTTTCCTGCAGACCGCGGCCTCCACCATGCCGATGCCAATAAAGACGGATACGTCAACGAAAGGGAGATGGATGAACCCGTCAAATATGCTGTGCGAGTCGGATTTACCGTTAAGGCGTAGAAATTCTTAATTACGTACTCAACAATAACTTGTCAGATATCATGTACTAATAATATGTGTGCTTTGTACTTGCAAGCTTCAGCTTCTTCTATGATGTAGAAGCGAGAAAAAGCTAGACCTTCCGCAATGTTTCCTATACAAATTTATATGTGGAGGCAAGGCGGTTGTGTTGGTTTCCTAATCACTTTTCTTTTACTTTCCTCTCTGGTCATGCTTTTATTTTCTTGTCAGCTATGTAATATCCAAGTGGTAATAACAAGGAATATTGTCTGCTCACTGTGCTTACGTGGTGGAAGCAGAATTTATGTGCTCTAGCTACATCAGTATCATTATCGCTTCCAATACTATAGCATGCTCATAATAGTCAATCCCAAGATTCCCTTACAGAGACATTATAGCTTGATTTCTTCCATGTTTCTTCTTGACTCACTCGATACAAAAGCAAATTATTTAAATACAACCCACATTAACACTTGTTTTATTACAAGAATTAGCGAACACAAACGTTGGGAATTAAAATAAATACTTTTAATTATCAGTAACCAATATTAGATTAACCCAAACTTAAAAGGTTGAAATTTGCATTTTAATTAAAAGGAAAAAGGAAATGAATAGATCTAAAGTCACATATGTTGTTTTAATCAATATTTAGGTGTCAATGATAAGGCCAATCAAGTTTATCATTCCTTTATATTTTATTTTATTTTATGAATTAACATTATTGTTATAAAAATCAAACAACTGAACCAAATTATGACTGGTTTTGACCAATTTTTCCCTTTTTTAATTACCAAAAAGCTACCATTTAATACTTAAAATTCTTGATCGAGTGACCAAGAGCATCCTGTATCTCAGCGGTATTATCTGCTCTTTTTTATAAGAAGAACAAAAATTTAAACATCCCCTCCCATTATTGTAACTATTAGGTTATCAAAATAAAATTCTTCATCAAATGTAATAATTATATCAAAATCAATATACAACTAAACATATTTCGGCTAACTAGTAATTAATAGTTCAGTAACATAATTAATTAAAATGGTTCGTATTATTTATGCATAGACCACTAATTGAACCCTATTCAACTACAATTTCAGGAACTAGTTCATTTCTTGGAGAAAATTTTCACTCCTATATATGGGGAGGAATCCCCCTCCTCTCCAGCACTCAACCTTGTAGGAATGAAAATTTTTCTCATTTTTTTTTTATTGTTTGTTTAGTTTCGATTTTAAAACCCAGAGCATCATCCATTAATTACATCTAAGATTTTTATTAAATTGAAAGGAAATAATTTGATAAGATTTTTATTCCTTTCCCCATAATGATCCATGTATATATGATAAAGACAAATATGAACCATCTAAAAGACCAAAACAGTTACTTGCCAACACGGAAAGCATGAAAATGGTGAATATTAATTGTTGGAAGGAGAATATATCCCAATTTATCTACTTCTCCAACGAAACCTACAAACAGAACATCACCCTATTTTATATATAAATATATATATATATATATATATATTATGTCCCTTTTATTTTTATATTTCACCAATTATAATCTGCTATATATTCTCTTTTTCTTTCTTCTTTTTTTATTTATTCTTTATAAATTATCCCAAGTTTAATATAAGAAATATTAAACACGTGGCACATATTTCAATAGGTTGAGTATATATAAAATAACAAATAAAATGAAATAGAAAATTTTTATACAAGATGCCAAGTATCGGGTAATGTTTTTTCACCACGAATGATGATCTAATTTGGAATAGATAGTATTCGCCTTTTGCTTTTAACTTAGGATTCTATTCTGGGAAAAGAGTAGTAAGTGTTAAGTTTTAGACCCCTGAAAACACAGTATTTAAGCTAATTTAATAGTCAAGTTGTTACTAAGGTCAATTATGAAGATCAAGGTTAAATATTCATCAAACATATCATGCACAATGAAAAAGAAAATAAGACACAGATATGATGACCCAGGAAAACTAATAAAACAAACCAATTTCAAGGTAAAAAAACCTGGGGGAACGATCCCAAGAGAACAATCCACTATATTAAATTGAGACTTACAATCAAGAATACCAATTTATAGAAAATCTAACTACAATTACCAAACTAAGCTCTAAACCCCTCAGACTTCTTTGATTTGGATCTGCTCTCACATGAACCTCCAGTTCACACTTTAGATCTCCCACATAGACATCCAGTCTATGACTCCAAAACCATCTTTGAAGGTTTAGATCCAGCACCTTTGATGACTAGTATGCAGCAATTTCAGATTTACCAGTTATAATAATGTGTAGATGGAATTCCGGTAGTCACTTTGAAAGGAGTAGGCACAAAACTTTTTAGATCTCAAAATAGAAACTCCAAAGTCATAACAAAACATGCCTTAGGGTTTTCTTTAAATATTATGTGAATTAGATCTGAAACTCTAATCACTTGATGGGCTTAATGGGCTATTGGGCCTTAATTAAAATTCTGCAGGTCTGTGTCTCAATTGGTTGAGCCTTCTTCTCGATTGGTTGAGCCTGGCAATTTTTGTTTTGAACCTGCAACCTCCTTGTTCACATAATCTGACTTGCAGTACTTTCAGCATTGTCTAATATATCTTATAGACTTTGTAATCTATATCTAGATAAGTTTGTGCTCACGGTTTGCCAATTATTCTAAACTTTTAGAATCTAATAATAAGCAATAGCAATTATACTAGGGGACAACACACGTACAATGTCCTTGAATGCTATCCAATGAGTATCTTAGTCTATACAAAATTAGATCAAAAGATAAAGTTTAAAGCCAAAAATTTTGTATCAAGGGTTTTATGATTCAATTGTATTGTATACTTGTAAGCAAAAACCTAATAAACTTTTTACCCAGTAGGTAAATTTCTCAAACAATTAACCCCTTTCATATATAGGATTTCTTTGCCCAAAACATATAACAATAATTAATGATAATGACAACTGTAAAGTTGTAATTTACAACTAGTTTATGTTGGCTCTAATTCCATGCCAAAGTTGATTGTAATTATATTCAATCTTATGTACCCTGTATTATTTGTGAGATTTCATTGTAAAGGCTGTGTGTGAGAGATAGAGAGTGTGAAGACTCAAGGCATGAAGACTAAAGCTGTTTTCACGGGTAGCTCGCGAGTAAGCTTCCCGCGAAATAATGCATGTGACCTGCACATGACTAGAATGTGAAGAGTCAATACAGGATGGAGACCGCTGGTTTTCGCGAGTGTCTCGTAAGTAAGGCCTTCCTACGAGATACCCGCGAAACATTCTGTTTTGCTAAACTATCATTTCTGATACACACTATCTATACCCACACTATATATACCCACATTACCCACAAATGTTAAGGAGTGCTTCTGAGAGAAAACCCTAGCCACAAACCTTGAGAGTTAGAGATTGTTATACCCACAATTCTCTACACAATTCATTGTGGATTTTCCTCAACTTCTACCTCTCCATTTCCATACACTTGAGAGGTTGATAGCCCAAACATTTACCATACTCTTTCAGAGTGTCAAGTGAGGTTTTGGTGCTGCTAGGAAGCATTAGAAGAAGCCAGGCTTTGGCGGATGCAATCAAGCGTATTGCGGGATCCAGAGAACTACACAAGACACGGTTCCGAGAAGCCTTGTTGGAATAGGAGCTTGGAGGGCTTAGGTGCATTAGGTAGATTGGGCTTGGAGGCTCTCTTGCTACTCGTGTATCTCAACTGATTGTCTAGTGGATCGATTATAGCTTGGAGGGCAGCGGAGAGATTTTACACCGAGTACTTCGGTTTCCTCTTTGATAACACATCGGCGTGTTATCTCGTGTTTGCATTCTTCTTCCTACTCTTTTACCTTTCAGTTTACTGCTGTGTTATCTTGATTATGGGTTAGAGTAGTTTATTTGTTTATCCGCTCGCATTTACTCTATTTCGCACTTAGAATAAGTTAGAGTAAAATCAATTGAGCCGTAATTGTTAATTGGGGGGCTAAACAGCTATTGTGTTTTAACACATTTTCGAGCTTTCAACACCTACTGCACTAATTCATGACAAGCATCAGGCAATAGTCTTTTCTTTAGACTGATGATTCTATTATGTGGCAGTGGGTGTAAAGAGATTTCACTTTTCACATTTGACTGAGGATTCTATTTAGCAACAAAAATATGTGCTAAATATGCTAAATATTTAACATTTATAAAAAAAAATTTAAAAAATGGACAACTTTCAACAAATATATATATATATATATATATGCTAAATGTTTGGACCACTTTGCAGATGCTACAATTTGATACCATGATTTGATTCTTTTGTGTTTGATTGTCAATTGAGTCTTGGTATAGGTTGGGTTTGAACCCAAAATTTTCTATTCAACAATAAGGAATTTTACTAGTTGAGTTAATTGGAACATACGATAAGATTGAAGCATCTAAAAGACTAAAACACTTGCTTGCCAACATGGAAAGCAAGAAAATGGTAAATATGTATTGTTGGAAGTGGAACATTTTCAAATTTATCTACTTTTCCATTGGGACCTATAAACAATACATCAACACATTTATATGATTAAAAATCTGGTGTCCCTTTATTTTTATATTTCTCCAATCATTCACTACTACACGTTCTTATTTTTAAATAACCAAAGTTTAAAATTTTAAGTAAAAAAAAAATTAGACATTGGTATATTATTATTGGTGGAGTATAAAATAACACCAAAAGTGGAAAGATTATTTTTGCACCTATTTTATACTAGATGCTAAGTATCGAGCAATGGTTTTTTGCTTTCAAATGATGACCCTAATCAAGAATGGATAGTATTCGCTTTTTATATATATATATATAATCTTGATTGAGGATTCTATTCAAAGAAAAGAGTAACAAACACTAGTGATGATACTAAGGGGACAACACATCTGACACAACCTTGAATGCTATCTGTACGGACCGAGAATACCGGCCCATTACTGAGTTGGTGGCCCATTCACTAGTTAAGCCCAGCTGAACATTTAGACGATGTACCCCCCCCCCCCCCCCGCGCAACACGCGTGAACATGAAATAATGCCTTAGTCTAAAGCCAATTAGATCAAAAGATAATTTTTTTTTTTTTTTGGTAAAGCCTGGGAATTTTTGTTAAGAAATTATTTATGGCTCAATTGTATTGTTGACTTTTTTTTTTTTTTTTGAGAGATAATTACAACATGCTGCTAACCCCGCAAATCGAACCCTTTCCTCCCTAAACCCCGAGCACTTTGTTCATGGGGAGGTGCCAATTCAGTTACAAGGCCTTTGGTAATTGTATTGTTGACTTGTAAGCAAAAAACCAGTAAAATTTTACTCTGATGATTTTCCCCTTGATATGGGATTTCTTTGCCAAAACCATAACAATAATAATAATGATGACAAATATTGTACTTATTTATGACAAGTATTGGAGAGTAGTTTTCCTTTGGACGGATGATTCTAATATGTGAGAGTAAATAGTTTCCATTTCATACTTATGACTGAGAATTCTATTTTGTGGAAGTACAAAGGTGAAGAAGCCACTACACTAGTGTTGCAATTAGGGTGAGAAGTCTGTTGACATCATACCTATGATGACATTAATGCTTTTAAAATGACATTTGAGTCCAATAGAGAACTCCAATTGACAATTTCATTTCAATTATTTCTTAGACCCAATCATGAATGTTTTCCAATAATAAGCATCCAAAAACAGTTAGCACAAAAGGTACAGTTAAAGCTATCAACTTTTGACTCACACATGAACCACTCCAAAAATTTCCCATTCACGTGAGAATTCAAATTCTCTGCCAACGTATTTGGATTCATTGATTCAAGTATTCATTTGTTGTGGATATGGTTTCGTAGGAGGTTAAAAGAAAAAGGCCGAATTATTATGTCCAAGAGATATTTTCAACAATATTAGGTTCTGTATGGCATAAGGGTCCCCAGGCCCAGTTGGGCCCTGAACTTTGACCCAACGGTACTGCCCATGACCCCAACCCCTTTATCCGACTCCAAGCCCTAAGCCCTCTAGGGCCATAGGCCCAAGCCTCATGCTGGCCCAAAGCCCATTGGGCGAATACTCTTAATCTGTGCACATCATGTTTCATCACCTAGGATTTGCTCGGTCAATTATATCCCAAACAAGATAGCGACTGCTCAGGGTACCACCTCCTGACTTCCCGGCAGTACCTTAGGGAGTATCGCCGCTAAGTGGCTTTTATAAGATAGGAAGCAATTCCAATGACACTCCTCCCACTCCCACCTAAACACCCACTTTGAAACAATGGAATTGGACCCCCATGCCCACTAATAACCTAGAGTAATCATAACACCTCCACTTATCTTGGCCTATAAATATGAGAAGAGGATAAGGAAATGGGGATTGGCAATTCTGGGAAGAATACTAAGAGAAGAGAGCAAACACTCAGAGGGAGCAAAGGAGCAATCCTGTGAAGGAGAGAGAAATGCTTGAGGAAATAGGTATTTGGGTCTGCCGAGCATAGGGCCACCTATAGTAGGAAACACAAAAGCCCACAAAACAAATAGTGGTTAAGCCTAATAGCCATACATTTTAGGTATGCATAATTGGCGCCATCTATGGGGATCTCCTACAAAGCTGTGGTTCTGTCAAGGCGTGCGCAGGAAAATGTCTGGAGGTCCATCTGGGAGTTATGTTGAAAGTGGTTCTAGGAGGTCTTCACGGGGATCCACCTGGAGGGAAAGAAGGCAGAAAAGGCGTGAGGATAGGGAGCATGAGGAGGAAGGGCAGTCCGAACTCAGAGAGGGGTCGTTTCAAACATACCGAACAATGTCAGGCGCTTCAGGGTGCAATCGTTTTGACAGAAGGGATGAAGAGCGTGATCAAAGGGATGAGGAGCTTGAACATCTTTGTAGGTTAGTGAGGGACATGGAATTGCAAATAAGAGGTAGGCATCAGAGAAGGGACCACGGGGAGCGAAGGGAAAGGTCGGCTAGTGTCGAGGATCACCGTGGAGCAAGGTCCCACCAATTCGAGTCATATCAATACCGAGATCGTTCACAGGAATATGCAGACCAGGATTCGATTTCCCTAGAGGAGAACGACCTCAAAATGCGGCCATGGACGCTATGAGCCACACATTATGTCGAGCTACCCAATCACCATTCTCGAGCGACATTGAAAGGGCACCTATGCCAAGCAAATTTACAAGGCCTTCATTCAATTCCTACGATGGAAAGATGGACCCAGTAGAACATGTAAGCCATTATATTTAAATGACGTCTTTGCACACTCATAACGATGCACTGATGTGTAAAGTTTTCCCCTTGAGTCTTGGCCCCACTGCTTTGAGATGGTTCAATGGATTAAGGAAGGGCTCAATTCACAGTTTCTCATAATTGATTCAAGAGTTCGGTGTATGGTTCATGACTTGCAGCTGAGTCCCTCAGCCCGTGGACGCGTTGATGTCAATGTAAATGGGGGCAGGGGAAACCCTCTACAGCTACGCTAACCGATATTGAGAGCTGTACAATGAGATTGGTGGAGGTAATGAAAAAATTGCGGCGAGTACTTTCAGGATAGGGTTGCCCGAAGATTCTGGCCTACGAGAATCGTTGACGAGGAGGCCTCCTGAAGATATAAGGCAGTTGATGAGGTGTATCGAAGAATATAAACGTTTGGAAGATGATCGGCTACAAAGCAAAGGTGAGACACTGGTCACAAATCATCCTCGGCATATTAGCTTACAGTCTAGGCCCTAGAAGGATTTAAGGATTCAAAAGCCAGGGCCACAGATGGGACAGGTGAATGTAGCCTTCAAGGAATTGGTGTATAGGATCATTGATCGGATTACGAACGAGCCATACTTTTAGTGGCCAAACAAGAAGGGAGGAGACCCATCTAGGAGGAATCAAAACTTGTATTGTACTTACCATAAAGATAAGGGGCATACCACCAAACAATGCAGGGTGTTAAAAGATCATCTAGAGCAGTTGGTAAAAGCGGGATACCTAAAGGAGTTCATGGTGGATCCCAAGAATCAGGAAGCCAAGCAAGGCACCCGTCCTCGTGGAAATCCTCTCCCACCCCCACTGGGAGTGATAGAAGTTATCCACGTAGCTCCAAGAGGTAGTCAGGTATCCAGGAAAAGGGAGGTACTGACCGTGGTATCGGCGGAAGGATGCACGGGTGATCAACCCCTCGAGAAGAAGTTAAGGTGTACTCAAGAGCCCATCGCCTTTAATGACGATGATCTGGAGGGCACAATTCAGCCACACGATGATGCTTTGATGGTCACGACCCGAATAAATGGTTTCATGGTGAAGAGGGTAATGATAGATCAGGGGAGTGGAGCTAACGTGATGTATCCTGACTTGTACAAGGGGCTTGGCTTGAAGAAGGAAGATCTCCTCAAGTATGATACGCCGCTGATGGGATTTGACGGCCAGATGGTGATCCTAGAAGGGCAAATCACGCTTCTCGTGAATATGGAAGGCAAAGAGGATGATAACGTTCATAGTGGTCGCCTCGTTTTCCCTTTACACAGCGATCCTAGGAAGGCCATGGATTCACACAAAAGGGGCAGTACCGTCCACCCTGCACGTGAAAGTCAAGTTTCACACAGAGCGGGGCATTGCCATGGTGCGGGGGAGCCAGTAAGTGGCCAAGCAGTGCATGGTAGCCGCAGTTGACCAGGGAATCAGACAGAAGGAATCAACCGAGAAGGCTTCCTCATAGCAATTACAGAAACCCCAAGTGGGAGAGGGGGCTAGCTGTGTCGAGGACTTGGTGAGAGTAAGGATATTACCAGATAATGATAGGAGTTTTCTGATTGGAGTAAGCGTGAAGGACGAAGAGAAGGTAGAGATGTTGCTATTTCTTGTACAGAACGTAGACTTGTTCACCTAGAACCAAGGAAGACGATACCGTACCGTACCAGCCGGTACGGCCGGTATATACCGTACCGGCCAGTGCACCGGTACGAGTACTCCCTCTGTTTCGTACCGGAAAAAATATCGGCCTTACCGAACGAGTACCGGCTGTACTGGCGAAATCCGGCCGTTTCGAACGGTAAAGATGTTTCGGACCGGTACAAACAAGAAGAAAAAAGAAAAAGAAAAGGACGAAGAAGATGAGAAAAAGTGAGAAAGGGAGAGAGAGAGGTAGAGCAAATGAAGGCTGAAGCTGTGAGAGAGAAATAATTTGTTGCTTTACTCTGTGTTTGAAAAACTGGGGAAGACATCCAGCTGCTTCCTCTTCTTTTTCTTCTTCTTATTTTTCTTCTTCTTCTTCAGTTTTGACGACTGAACTCTCTTCTTGTACTTTCTGTTTTAGCTGTGTGTGTGTGTGGCTCTTGTTTAATTGGTTTGTGTGAGTTTTAGTTGTGTGTGTGGCTCTTATTTAATTGGTTTGTGTGACACACACCCACGTGAACTCTTTTTTTTTTTTTTTTTGAGAGAGAAAGTAAGAACCCACGTGAACTCTAATGAGTTCAAATTTTCAATATAGCTTGACTTCTAGGCTGGCACACCCACGTGAACTCTAATGAGTTCAAATTTTCAATATAGTTTGACTTTTAGGCTGGCTGCCACTCACATTTGGTAAGCAATTTTATGTTTTTTTTTTTTTTAAATAATTAATATCATCTTTTTATCTTTTTATTATTCTTACAATCTAGTATGTCAACTTACATTATTGGGTTGATATTTGAGCAAAAATTAGTTATATTAAAAATAAGTAATTAATTTAGAGAAATATGCTATTATAAATTTAAGGATTCTTATATAGATTTATAAATAATTTTAAATAAATAATCGAGTATGTATATATATATATATATATATAAAATAATAGCGATAAACCCGAAACGGTACACCGGTATTGACCGGTACCCGAAATATATCGTACCGCTGATCAAACTGGTACAGCCTCAGGTACGGTATTGACTCCCTTGCCTGGAACCCGTATAAGGTACCCGGGGTGGACCCCAAGTTTATAGTTCACAAGCTCAACGTAGATCCCCTATGCCCTCCCAAGAAGCAGAAGCCGAGGTGATCAGCTAAAGAGCACGTCGATACTGTCAGACAAGATGTCAAAAGGTTAAAGGAAGCTAGGACCATAAAGGATATTTTCTTCCCTTAGTGGCTTGCAAATACCATAGTGGTAAAAAAGAAGAACGGTAAATGAAGAGTCTGTGTTGACTTTACTGACCTGAACCGAGCATGTCCAAAGGATCTGTTCCCGATGCCGAAGATTGGTCAACTAGTAGATGCCACATATGGGCATCCGAGGATGAGCTTTCTAGATGCTTTTTAGGGTTATCACCAGATTGTCTTGGCTGTCGAGGACCAGGAGAAGACAGCATTTATCCCCTAATGCTAACTATCACTATACCGTGATGCAATTTGGGTTAAAGAATGTCGGGGCTACATATCAACAAATGATGACGAGAATGTTCAGTGACAAGATAGGGCATATAGTTAAGGTGTACATTGATGACATGGTAGTGAAAAGAAAACAAGATGTGCGGCACATTGATGATCTCAAAGGGATGTTTGAAGTACTTCGACAGCACAAGCTGCAACTCAATGCCGAGAAGTGTGCTTTTGAAGTGGGGGCTGGTAAGTTCCTAAGGTATTTTATCAATAACCGAGGAATAGAAATCAACCCCGATCAAATTCAAGCAGTAAAATGTCTTAAACCACCGAGCAATCCAAAGGAAGTCCAAGTACTGACAGGTATGTTAGCTGCCCTCAACTAGTTTATTTCCAAATTTGCAGACCGTTGTCGTCCATTCTACTAGCTTTTGAAGAAGTGGAAAGATTTCCAGTGGAGTGAGGAATGTGAAAAGGCTTTCCAAGAGTTGAAAGAATATTTGGTGCGGGTGCCCATGCTGACAGCCCCAAAACCCGGAGAAGATTTGTTTATGTATCTTTCAATGTCGGAACATGCCATGAGTGTCGTGCTTCTCAATGATCGGGAAGTGCAACAGCCAGTCTACTACATCAGTAAAACCCTAGTTGATGCCGAGATAAGGTATTTACCCTTAGAGAAGTTAGTATTAGCACTAGTGCATGCCACCCAAAAGTTGCCCCACTACTTTTAGGCTCACACCGTTTACATATTGACCGAGTATCCTCTACAGTCGTTATTGAAAAGATCTGATTTCACAGGAAGAATAGCTAAGTGGGGAACTCAGCTAGGCTCTTTTGATATCAGATACAAGCCTAGAAGCTCAGTGAAGGGTGAAGTCCTCGCCAATTTCATTGCAGAGTTTTCCCTAAGGTTGGGAAAGGAGATGGTTTGTCCAATTGAGGTAATCCCATGGAAGGTGTTCGTGGACGGTGCCTCCAGTGCATTCGGAGCTGAGGCTGGGACTGTAGTTATCACCCCAGAAGGAATAAAGTTAGAGCATTCCTTTAGGTTAGGCTTCAAAACATCTAATAACAAAGCTGAGTATGAGGCCTTGCTGGCCGAATTGAGAATGGTTTCAGATTTAGGTGCTAAGGAAGTAGTGGTCTACTCGGACTCACGGCTGGTGGTCAATCAAGTGCAGGGAAGTTTTTAGGCCAAGGATCCCCAGATGATGGAGTACTTACGGTTGGTGAAACAAACCATGGACCATTTTCTGAATGTCAGAGTGGTTCAGGTAGTTAGGGCAGAACCGGCACACTGATTCTTTGGCCACATTGGCATCTTCCTCAATCAAGGAGATCCCTTGGTTAATAAAAGTAGAGTTAGCAGTAGAACCAAGTATCAATGCGAGGATAAGTGTTTCACATGTGACCGTGGCTGAGCCATGTTGGATGAATCCGATCATCAATTTTTTGGCCGAAGATCGTGTGCCTGCTGATGAGAAAGAAGCAGAAAAAATTCGCTGGACAACAACTCGGTATTGGCTATCAACTAATCGTAAGTTGTATCAAAGATCTTTTGGTGGGCCCTACTTGCAGTGTTTACACCCCAGCAAGATTGAAGGACTCCTAGCCGAGCTGCATGAAGAGGTTTGTGGCAACCATGTGGGGGGCGTTCATTGGCACACCGGGCAATGACTCAAGGATTTTGTTGGCCGCAAATGCAAAAAGATGCTAGCAAGTATGCTCGAAAATGTGAACAGTGTCAAAGGCACGCCCCAATGATCCACCAACCGGCAAGGAGCTTGAATCCCATTAATAGCCCTTGGCCCTTTGCGCAATGGGTGCTGGATATCGTTGGTCCATTCCCTCGAGGAATAAGGAACCAAAGGTTTGTCCTTGTGGCCATGGATTACTTCACCAAATGGGCTGAGGCAGAGGCGCTAGCAAACATCCGAGACGTGGATGTTAAAAAGTTTGTATGGAGAAATATAGTGACGAGATTCGAGGTACCAGAGTCCCTAGTGTCAAATAACGAGTTGCAATTTGATAGCAAATCTTTCAACGCGAGTTCTGCGGCAACCATGGTATCACAAAACGATATTCTACCCTGGCATATCCGCAGAGCAACGGTCAAGCTGAGGCCACCAACAAGGCCATTATGAACAGGTTAAAGAGGAGATTAGAAAGTGCTAAAGGCAGGTGAGCAGATGAGTTGCCTAGCGTTCTATGGGTATACCGAACAACCCCGAGAAGATCTACAAGAGAAACCCCGTTCTCTTTGACCTATGGAGAGAAAGTAGTCATACCAGCAAAAGTGAACTTGTGTAGTGCCCAGGTTTCAGGATTCAGCCCTACCGAGAATTCAAAGTTAATGCTGAAACAGTTGAACTTGTTGGAAGAACGCCGGGAATCAACGACCACACAGCTGGCAGAATATCAGCAAAAACTTGCCCAGAGGTACAATAGGGACGTGAGGAAAAGGGAGTTTGGAGCGAGAGACTTGGTACTTCGGAAAGTAGTAAGGAATACACGAGACGTCAACGCAGGGAAGTTAGCACCAACTTGGGAGGGACCATATAGAGTTATCACCATTACAGGCGCAGAGGCGTATTATTTGGAGGATTTGGCCAAGAGACCTCTTCCCCGGCCATGGAATGCTCACAATCTAAAGAGATTCTACCACTGACAATCAGTATGCGAGGTACCTATTGAGTGTAGTGTTATATGTGCATATTGTTAATTAATACAAAAACGATGTTTATTCATGCAGGAGTATTTGTACCTATGATTCCATCATCTTTAACTCATTTGCCCTAGTCAATATACGCGGAGAGAACTAAGGCAAAATATTCTAAGGACGGAAACCTACTCTCGGTTCAATCGTCATCGCCGAGCAGGTCAAAACCTTACACTAAAAATTATCTAAGGACGAAAGCCTGTTCCCGATTCAATTCTCATCATCGGACAAGTGGAAACCTATTCCCAAAAATTATCTAAGGACAAAAGCCTGTTCCCATTTTGATTCGCATCACCGAACAGGTGGAAACCTATTTTAAAAAATTGTCTAAGGACAAAAACCTGCTTCTCGGTTCGATTTTCATCATCGAGTAGGTGGAAACCTTATGTCAAATTAATTTGACGAAAACCTGCTTCTCGGTTTGATTTTCATCACTGAGCAGGTGGAAACTTTACGACAAATTAATCTGACAGAAACCTGGTTCTCGGTTCGATTTTCATCACCGAGAAGGTGGAAGCCTTACGTTAAATTATTCTAAGGACAGGAACCTACTTCTCAGTTCAATTCTCATCACCAGACAAGTGGAAACCTAATCTCAAAAATTATAACGTATCCCCGGATTCTATTCTGTATACCGGGTACATAGGGATTACATCGAATCACTGGCTGGATTGAAACCGATCTCTCAGTTCCAATTCCAACCACGGGAAGGTAACCACTTCACATTAAATCTTCATAGAACAAACTAGATCAACTTCAATTCTTATTACCAAGGAGTCAATTCTTTCTAGATGTGGGTAGCCTCTTCCAGGCAATCCCGGTCATTATACATGCAAAGATATAATTTACCCTTTTAAGGACAAACGAGAGAACAGTTTTAATCACCATTCAGAAGGAAATAGTGATTAGACTACTCGGTCATTAGGGATACATATGCATAAAAGAAAGAAACAAGCAGGCAAAACATAACAGAAAAGAATAAGTAGAAAGCATTCACAAATATGGATAAACCAAATGTTTGTTCACGCATAGAAAGTAAACAGAAGCAAATTATTGTTCAGTCACCACAGCCCGATGACATAGGCAAACCAAGTAAAAATAAAAGGATTAGTTAAACAAAGAACAAATTAAATCTAGGAATTACGTTGAAGGTTCGGCAAGTTGGGACTGGGCGGCATCCTCAATTGGCTGTTCTGTTATGTTCCCGAGCAATTGGGTTGATAAAGGTTAAAATTGAACATTCTCAGCTGACGGGTCGCCGGCACGGAGGTTGCTGGTGGCTTCCAAGTCAACTAACTCCACGTGGGTATCAATTGCTTGCACCAACTCCCTCATGCTAGCAGTCTCTTCCTTATCGACAAGGACAGGAGGATTCTGGACGGCGGGAGAGGCATCCGGAAAGGGGATCTGGGCAGGGTTACTTAGTGGGGAGTCCTCAGGGACCCCCATGGCTTGTAGCGTGGCCAACCACCCCTCCTCAAACCCGAGCTTCTGGGCTTGACGGACGACCGGCTCTGCAGAATTCTTAGCATCAGCAAAACCCTCATTGTACCACTTGTCTTCACAAGCTTCCAGGGCTACCTTTAGATCAACTAGCTCATCTGCTTAAGTGGTGTTCAGACTCTCGGCCTCTGCCAGCTTGACCTCTTCTCTGCTAGAGCCCTGGCCTTCTCAGACGCAATAGCCTTTTTCTCCGCAATCTCGGCAGCCTTTACTTTTTCGTTCGTTGTAGCCACGACAATGTCCTTAAGAGCTTTTTCCCGCTCAGCGTCCTCGAAGAGCTCCTTCAGCCTCCTATCGAGGACGTAGGTCAGCTGCGCAACCTGATAACGAAACAATGACAAGTATGAAAACAGGAGGAATGTATGCATACCGAAACAAATGAGAAATAAAGAGAAGAAATTACCACGATGGTGTGCCACTGCAGTCGCTTGACCACAAACTCCTCGGTCGCGTCAGTGAAAACATGAACATCCTCAAGTAAAAGGAGACCCTGCACCAAACTCTGTGCAACCCGCCCCCCTTCGCCCTGAGACCATGTCCTTACACTGGCAGATGCAGGTAAGGGCCTATCTCCGAAGCTGAAGGTAGGCTGCCAGATCACCTCAGACCGCGAGGAGGATGCCACATTTGTACCGACTTGGTTAGGCTACTCCCGGATAATGACTCCTCGAGATGCTTGAGGGGGAGTCCTTATGGGCACATCCCCAAAACCTGTAGGTGGTTGCTCTGCCATGCGCTGTCTTTTCCTAGTACGGCTGGGAGCAGGAGGAGGGGGAGTTGGATCTTGGCCCCTAGGCTCTTGCTATTGCGTGGCTGCCTTGGCATTGGGTACAAAGCGGCTAATAGTCATTGTCCGTGACCATCTTGTCACCAGAGTCAGATTCAACTCCTGAGGAGTTTACTGATTCGGCCGCTACTGGGTCAACTACTTGAACATGGGCTTTAGGTTCAACAGGCTCGTGGACCTTGCAGTTTTGAGACACAAGTTAGGCCGATGCATCCCTTATTGGTGCAAGTTCGTCTAAAGCCGGGTACCGTAGGCCGAGGTCACATGCTCTGCCTACCGTTAGTTGTGGAGGGAGGAAATTCACATGCCGAACATCAATATAAGAGAGAAGTGGACTATCTACTAATAAAGCTTGACTAAATGCTTGCCAGGTGGAATACACAGGTTCAACACCGAGGATCAAATGTGATGCTCAAAGTTGTCCATCTGAGTGAACGAAAATCTCTGACCAAAGCATGAAGTTTAGGTCCCAAACGTGCACTACTCTAAGGTCTGGTTTGAACCTTTTGCTCTCTGCATAGACGATACAAAAGCTGGTTAATGGCCACTTGGTCGAAATAATTGTAAGTACAAATTAACAAGTAAAGGATGCTCGGTACCAACCAATATCGCGTGGCAAGAGCGAGCATGAGAGCTCATCAGTAAGCCAGTTGCCGCTCACCTGAATGAATTCCCCAGCTGAGTTTCTATTTGAGTTAGGTAGGCATGATATGAGCCGTACCCGCATGTCCCTAGTCTTTAAATAATAATCTGACCTAATGTTTCCACATAAACTGTACATATAGTTGATGTCGTGATGGTTCAGTTGCAACCCGAACAATTGGTTCAACCTACAAACGCAACTCGCCACTCAGTAAAAATTAGGGGGGAGTTGGTCGGGACAAAGGCCATAAAATCTAAGGGTGCTTATAATGAAAGGATCAACGAGGAACCTAACCCCACCCTTGAGGATAGCCATCAACATCTCCAGGGACGTTGTAGGCCGCTCTAAAGCTAGCCAAGGACGCTTCTGAAGATAGAAGATGGGAATAGCCCATTCCTAAACTAAGATTCCTGAACTAAGATTAAGGGAAAACTGAAAGAAGAAAAAAGAGTAAAAGGAAAGGCCCAGGGAACTTACTATGGGCTCTAAGGAAAGAAAGTGTTATGGGCTAGAGGATGAACACATGAAGAAAGTATGCTCGACAGAGAGGGAGTTTTGAAGAATGAAGAATGCAAAAAGTGAAGAAGAGATTTAGAGATAACTTTTTATAGGAGCCAACGGAGGAGTAAATAACATTTAATAAATGAGGGGCAAGAAACCATAAGAATCCCCATGGTAACTGCCACACGCGCCGCCTTGATTCACGAACTGTCAAATAATGATGACGGTTGAACCAAATGACCAAATACAGCACACCTTTTAAGGGCGCATTAATGAGCCTTTCAACCGCCAAATATTTACCCGTTGGACTTCCCAAATAGTTTCTGTCTTTTAGTGTCCTTGATTCGTTCCCGAGGACCAAGCACAAATCAAAGAGGGGCTAATGTACGACATAAGGGTCCCCAGGCCCACTTAGGCCCTGAACTTCGACCCAACGATACAGCCTATAACCCCAACCCCTTTATCTGACTCCAGCCCTAAGCCCTTTAAGGTCATAGGCCCAGACCTCATGCCGGCCCAAAGCCCATTGGGCAAATACTCTTAATTTGTGCACATCATGTTTCATCACCTAGGACTTGCTCAGTCAATTATATCCCGAACAAGATAACGACTACTTGGGGTATCGCCTCCCGGCTTCCCGGTAGTACCTTAGGGAGTATCGCCGCCGAGTGGCTTTTCTAAGATGGGAAGCAGTTCCAATGCCACTCCTCCCACTCCCACCTAAACACCCACCCACCCACTTTGAAACGATGGAATCACAAACCCATGCCCACTAATGACCTAGAGTAATCATAACACCTCCACGTATCTTGGCTTATAAATATGAGAAGAGGATAAGGAAATGAGGGTTGGCAATTATAGGAAGAATACTAAAAGAAGAGAGCAAACACTCAGAGGGAGCAAATGAGCGATCCTATAAGGGAGAGAGAAAGGCTTGAGGAAATAGGTATTTGAGTCTGCCGAGCATAGGGCCACCCACAGTCGGAAATACAAAAGCCCACAAAACAAATAGATTGTAAGCCTAAAAAGAGGTTAAGCCCAATAGCCATACATTTTGGGTACGCACAAGTTCTAAATGCCCCTATATTTTGACTTTTTTCCATTTTAGTCCCTACATTTTATTTTTACCATTTTTAGTCCTTAAATCAATTAACATTTAAGTCATTGAAGCATCATTCCGTCACCAAACTAACGGGGAAAGCTAATGTGGCTGATGGATCAATAAAATAATGATTTTTTTTACACGTGGATCAATAAAATAATGATTTTTTTACACTAAGACATTCAACAAGATTTTCTTATACTTTGAAACCAAACACACAAACACAAAACTCAAAACCAATTCATCAATAAACTACAGCAAAACACAAGCCAATTCTCATCAATTTCAGATCTAGTCAGCCACTACCGATCTGGGTCAGCCACTACCAATTTGAGAAAGAGAGAGAGAAGATGAGATGATAGGCGATCTGGAATAGCCACTACCGATCTGGGTCTTTGGGTCTTCAACCATGGGATTCGGCCATGGTTCTTCAGCCATGGATTTAGAGAAGATGATAGGCCATGGGTTTTCAGTCATGAGATGGATCCGCCATGATTGGAAATGGGGTCAAAATGCCTCAAAACCTCCCATTTGTTTTAAGTGGTTGAATCTCCATTGTTCACATTTTCAGCACCCTTTATAGTAGATACATGTTGTCCATCCACCAAGCCACGCTTAATTGTGTAAAATCGAAGTTCCACGTCTGCAGACCCACTAACTAGAAATATTTCCTCTAGATCTATGTCTATGGACCATATTTCACTATGATGACCACTAACTATTTGCATACAGTGATGGGTTTCAAGATCCCACACTCTCAAGAACTTGTCTTTGCAGTCTGTCACTTGCCAACTTCTACTAGAGAATAGAGATATGCACCATTTAGGACCTTAATGGTTAAGGCAAAATAGTTAGTGGTCTTTTTGAGAAGAGAGAGTTTGAGATGAGATAATATATTGATCCATGTGTAAAAAAAATCATTATTTTATTGATCTGTTAGCCACATCAGCTTTCTCCATTAGTTTGATGACGGAATGGTGCTTCAAGGACTTAAATGTCCCACGTTAATTGGTTTAGGGACTAAAAGTGATAAAAATAAAATGTATGGACTAAAATGGAAAAAAGTCAAAATGTAGGGACTAAAAGTGCATTTACGCCTAAATGTTTAGGTTCTAAATACTTTGTATGTTAGCAAACTGAGAACACAAACTTGTCTAGGATTAGATCTTAGGGTCTATGAATTGTTTTAGACATAGCTCAAAGTGATACAAGTCAAGATTCAAGAATGTACAAACTACAAAAAAGAAAAATTGAAAAAATTTCAAGCTCGACCGATCGAGAGAAAGCTTCGATCGATTGAACTGCAATCTGTAGAATTTGTTTTAAGGCCCGTTAGCCCGTGAAACGTTTAGGGTTTCAGTCCAAACCTACTAGGTATATAAGGAAAACCCTAAAGCACATTTTTCAAGTCTTGGAAAGCTACTCTTATGAGATTTGTGAGGTTATTGTTCTTTCTAACTCTTTCAAGCACCTGCCAGAGATCACACACATGCATATTGCTAGTACTGGTGGAGTAAAAGTTGCAACAAGCTTCAATTATCAAGCATACTGAAGATGAAGACATGAACTAGAGGTTCATGTTAGAGCAAGTCCACATCAAAGATGTAGGGTTCAGAGCTCAAATTGGTAACTATAGTTAGATTTACTACGAATTGGTATTCTTGAACTGTGAATCTCAATTTGATATAGTGGATTGTTCTCTTGGGATTGTTCCCCCCAGGTTTTTTTTTTTTTTTTACCTTGAAACTAGTTTGTTTCATTAGTTTTCTTAGGTCATCACATCTTGTGTTATTTAGAATACCTCTATGCATATTATTTGTGAGAAAGGTTTAACCTAGATCTAAATAATTAACCTAGATCTAAATAATTAACCTAAGTAAGAACTTAGCTAATAGATTAGGTTAGACATTGTGTTTTCCAAGAGTCTAAAACTTACAAACAATTTGATTGTGACACGTGTTTTCTTTTCATTTTAATGAATTTGCGTGGAAAGAAACAACATGATCAACACTTAATAGTATGAAAAATTTTTATAGAAACACTTCCCATCAAGAAAACTTGGAATAGATCTCTTGTGTAGAGAAATAGAGATGAGGTCCATTATATATATAATATATATACCCCAAGGCTTCAATAGTTCAAACTCAAACCACGTTCTTAAAAACCTTGCCCAAGGCTCTCCATCCTCCTAGTCTCCATAATATGGGTCTTGTCACAAAAATTGATGCAACTCTACCCCCCAATGGAGGAGCTAAGGGACATTTTCAAGAAATACGACACCAATAATGACAATCAACTTAGTAGGGAAGCGCTAAGAGTAATGCTAGGACCATCGAATTGGGCACAATTTTGTGCCACAACTCGCCACGTGGCGAGTTGTGATTGACGAAAGTGTGTCCCCACTTGGACCTGACCATGAATGTTGTCCGATTAAGCATCTTAATCCAAAAATAGTTGGCACAGAAGGTACGATTAAAGCTATCAACTTTTGACTCAGAGGAGAACCACTCCAACAATTTTCCATTCACATGAGAATTCAAATTTTCTGTCGACGTATTTCAATTCATAGACTCAATTATTCTTTTGTTGTGGATATCGTTTCGTAGGAGGTTAAGAAAATTGCTGAATTCTTATTTCCATATATATTAAAGGTTCCATTTTTCTTATCTACTTGCTTTTATACCATTTTTGGTAAATGTTTGGACCACTTTGCGGATGCTACAATTTTGATACCATGAGATATTTTCCATAATTTGATTCTCGTGTTTGATTGTGACACAAGTTTTCTTTTCATTTACGAGCACGGGTACAAGCACAAATATAATACGACGATACAACAATTTTTGAAAAAGTAAAATAAAGATATGGTGAGAATACATATATTAATTAATTATTAAATATATTTTTATATATGATCAAACATTTATTTTTCATATAATATTTAAAATGTATTAAGAGAAATGATGAATATTTTAATTTAATTAAAGTCTGAGAGTTATATATATATATATATAGAGAGAGAGAGAGAGAGAGAGAGAGAGAGAGATTTAAAATATTGCCTCCTTTAATAATTTAAGCCCACGTCCTAATTATATTGAAGCCCGCGTTCTAAGTATATTAATGCCCATTCATTTTGATATGTGAATTGAAAAAAGAAAAAGAAGAAGAAGAGGCGTGAGTGAGAAAGGGTAAGTGTAAAAACAAAACAAAACAAAACAAAAACAAAACAAAACAAAAATGACAAAATTTAGTTACAAAATTAGTTGTAACCTTATACTACAATCTTATTCAATATCTTTTTATTAGAGGTAAATTTTGACAAATCCACCATTCAATTACATTTTCTTTTTAAATCCTTCATGCTTGCAAAATTTCTAGAAAATTAAAGATCAATAACTATGTCATCAATAAATTGTTTAAATTGCAAGTTTTTGTAGTTTAAAATTATACATAAAAATAAGCTTATAGATCATATAATAAATAATATTCAATTGACACAAAATTTGGCATATGTATTAAAAATAAAAAGAACATGCAATTAAACAGTTAGATTTTTTAAAATATGCAGTGATGATTATTTTATTGAAAAAGATTATAATTTTATGCTACAACTAATTTTGTAGCTAAATTTTGTTAAAAAAATAAAATAAAAAAAAAAGGACTACGTGAGTAAGAGAAGAGGGGAAGTGGCTGACAGCTGGGCAATTAAAAGTTAAATTAAAAAATAAGAGGTAGACAAAAAGTTATCCACACAACTCTATTAAAAAAAATAAAAAGAGAGATAAGTTTTTAAAAACAAAAAATAGAGAGAAAGTTATTAAAAAGATGAAGAGACAGCGTGAGAAAAACAGAAAAATCATGAGAAAGACTAAATATAGAGATACAAGGTTACAGATCTTTTTTTCTTTTCTTTTTCCTCTTTTTTTCGACATTCTTGTGTCCCCGCCAGATCCAATATTAAAAACAAAACAAAAAAATGGCTAGGACACATCGTGCAGCCGTGTCCCAGCCATATCCAGTATCGCGTACGACACGGACACAGCAAGCAATTTGCCATGTCCACACTTTTCTAGATTATCAACACTTTAATATGGTAAATCATATGAAAATTTCACACTTTAATATAGTATATTCGAGCTAGCTTCTGGTCCAACCCATCACATGCACAACGACAGTGACACTTCTCCATCAAGAAAACTTGGAATAGATCTCCTGTGTAGAGAAATAGAGACGAAGGTCTCCATTATATATACCCCAAGGCTCCAATACCCCGAAATCAAACCACATAACAACTAAGGTTCTTCAAAATCTTGCCTAGGGGGCTCTCCATTAAGTCTCCATAACATGGTTCGTCTCACTGTCAAGGGTGGGGCTTCCCTACCAGTACCGGAGGATCAGCTAAGGAACACTTTCAAGAAATTCGACACCGATAATGACAATCAGCTCAGCATTGAAGAGCTAACGAAAGCCTTTCAATCCCTCGGCTCTTGGTTCCCTGCCTATCGAGCCGACCGCAGCCTCCTCCATGCCGATGCCAATAATGACGGATTCGTCAACGAAGAGGAGATGAACGAACTCGTGAAATACGTTGCAGGACTCGGATTTACCGTGCGTAGAAATCCTTAATTTACGTACTTCACAATAACTTGTCAGATATCATGTACTAATATTATGTGTGCTTTATTTGTACTTGCAAGCTTCAGCTTCTTCTATGATGTAGAAGGAGAAAAAGCTAGACCCTCCGCAACGTTTCCTCTAAAAATTTATGTAAGGAGGCAATTCGGTTGTGTTGGTTTCCTGTTTTACTTTTCTTTCCCTTTCTGGGTGCCTGTTTTTCCTTGGCAGCTATGTAATATCCAAGTGGTAATAACAAGGAATATTGTCTGCTCACTATGTTTACGTGGTGGAAGCAGGATTTATATGGTCTACTAGAAACCTTATACACTGACCATTATCGCTCCCAATTCTCTAGTATATTTAAGGGTATAGCCAGAAATTTTTACTTTGATAGTTAATTTGTTGTAATTTTTCTTTTAGAATCTCCGCAACAAAAATTGGTATATTAATACAATAATCATAATTCAAAAATCTCTTGAATACGGAATTATCAACTTTGATATATCATCATATTTTCAATAATTATTTACTTCACTATAGATATATACAAAAATTTTCATTATTGTTTTAAAAAATGATGATATAAAGAGATAAAATATATTATAATATAGCAATACAAAAATTGAACAACAAAATTTGGATAAACAAAACGTATTCATTAAACTAATTAGAAAGCCAAAAACTCATATGGTCAGATTCATATTATAATAAATAAATAAATAAATAAAAAAAACAAAACAAAACCATATGACCATTATCATATGTATAACAAAACTTAAATCTAAATGCTCATATACTTGAGTTTATTTGGTTGTGTTGAAAAGAGAGTTAACGTGTTGACTTTAGAGAGGGTAGTGTAGGCTGGCAGAAGTAGGAAGAAGTACTAAAGGTAACTTCTTGAGATTGAGAAATATGAAAATTTATTTAAATACAACCCACATTAACACTTGTTTTTTGTTTGGATTATGTGGAGTCTAGTTGTGTTTGATCCGGATTATAGTCCAACTCGATATAAAAGTGCTACAATTTTTAATGAGATTTTTTCTGAGACTTCAAATGGTGTATTTTACAATTTAGTTAAAAAGAAAAAGAAAAATCTAGTCACATATGTTATTTTAAACAATATTTAGGTGACAAATAAGGGAGTACTCAATGATAATGATAAGGCCAATCGAGCTGCATATAAAATAAAATAAAAAAAAGCTTACATACATTAGTACACGAGTCAAGCACTTAAAAAGCTAGCGTATTAGTCGATGCTTAAAATCCTTGATAGAGTGGCCAAGAGCCTCATGCATCTCAATGATATTACCTGCTCTTCTTTATAAGGAGAATTAGGATTCAAATTCCCCCTCCCATTGTTTTAATTATTGGATTATCAAAGTAAAATTCTTGATTGAGCTAGTGCAATAACTATTGCAGAAGACCGTGGCATACTCTTTTATTTTTTTCAATATGGGACTTCTTGTTACGTCTTTCTCACAAAACAAAGAATTTCAAATTAGCACGAGAAAGATATTAGCAACATTTTTACTTATAATAAGTCTTTCTTCCCCTTTGTATTTCATTTTTGAGGTGCAAAACTCTTATATTGAAAATTCATATAATACTTGACAATAAATATTTATAAATCTCTCTCTTAAATTTAAATTGAAGAAGCATTTCTAAATATAGTTGGGCTAACAACTTAGTAAGTTGGGCAACATATATTCATTGAGATATTTAGTATTATTTATGCCACAAACCACCAATTGAACCCCATTCAACCACAAATTTGGTAACCAGCTCTTTTCTCGATTATTTGTTTTAAAACCTGGAGCATCATCCATTTATTACACCTAAGGTTTATATCAAACCGCGATTGGAAAATTGATAGGATTGTTATTCTTTCCCCATAATGACCATGTATATTTGATATGACAAGAATGAAGCATGTAAAAGACTAAAACACTTGCTTGACGAGATGGAAAGCATAAAAATGGTAAATATGTATTGTTGGAAGTAGTACATTTTTCAATTTATCTACTTTTCCATCTTGGCCTACAAACATTTCATCAACACACTTATATGAATAAAAAACTCATGTCCCTTAATTTTTATATTTCACCAATCATAACCTAATATATGTTCTTTATTTCTGTAAGTAACCAAAGTTTAAAAGTAAAAATAAAAAATTAGACATGTGGTATATTATTGTTGGTGGAGTATAAAATAACAACAAAAGTGGTAAGAAGATTTTTATACCATTTTTATTCCATTCCATATGCCAAGTGGCGGGCCATAGTTATTCACTTTCAAATAATGATCCTAATTGAGAATGGATGGTATTCGCTTTTCTATTTTGATTCAGGATTCTATCTCATAAATGAGTAGCAGGTGCTATGATACTAATTAAGGGGATAACACACATGCCAAGACCTTGAATGTTATCCAATGAGTGTCTAAATCTAAACGCAGTTAGATCAAAAGGTAAAGTTTAAAGCCAAAATTTTTTAACATGAGTTTTATAGTTCTATGATATTTTTGACTTGTGAGCATAAAACATAACAATGGTAATAATAATGATAACTTACTGTACTAATTCATGCATGACAAGCATCAGGTAATAGTTTTTACTTTGGACTAATGATTCTATTACGTGAGGGTAAATAGTTTTTGCTTTTCACTTATTACTGAAGATTCTACTTTGAGGAAGGCTGAAAGGGAAGGAAGCACAACACTAGTATTGAAATTAGGGTGACAAGTCTGTTGAAATCATACATGACCTGTGACAACATTATTGATGCTTTTAAAGTGACATTTCAGTGCAATAGAACTCAAATTGACCCACTTGGCTTCCAAATTTCATCCCCATAATTTCTTGGACCCGACCATGAATGTTGTCCGATAAGCATCTTAATCTAAAATCAGTTAGCATAAAAGCTATCGACTTTTGACACGCACATGAACCACTCCAACAATTTTCCATTTACGTGAGAATTCGAATTCTTTGCCGACGTATTTGGATTCATAGATTCAAGTATTCTTTTGTTGTGGATATGGTTTCGTAGGAGGTTAAGAAAAAGGTGGAATTCTTATTTCCATATTAAAAGTTTCATCTTCCTTATCTAGTTGCTTTTATACCATGTGTAAATGTTTGGACTACTTTGCAGATGCTAAAATTTTGATACCATGAAATATTTTCGATTATTTGATTCTTGTGTTTGATTGTGACACTTCTTTTCTTTTCATTTGAATGAATTTGCATGGAAAGAAACAACATTATCAACACTAAATAGAATGAAAATTTCTAACATTTAAAATATATTCAGGCTTGCTTCTGGTCCGACCCATCGCATGCACAACGACAGTGACACTTCTTAATTTAGAAAACTTGGAATAGATCTCGTGTAGAGAAACAGAGGTGAGGTTCATTATACATACCCCAGGGCTTCAATACCCCCAAACTCAAACCACATAAGAAGGTTCTTTAAAAACTTGCCTAAGGCTCTCCATCCCCCAAGTCTCCATAACATGGTCCGTGCAATATTTCCAACAGTTAATAATAAGCCTCTACCTGGCCCAACGGAGGATCAGCTAAGGAACATTTTCAAGAAATTCGACACCAATAATGACAATATGCTCAGCAGGGAAGAGCTAAAGAAAGCCTTTGACTACCTGGGCTCACTTATCCCTGGCTTTCGTGCAGACCGCGGCCTCCACCATGCCGATGCCAATAAAGACGGATACGTCAATGAAAGGGAGATGGATGACCTCGTCAAATACGCTGTGCGAGTCGGATTTACCGTACGTTAAGGCGTAGAAATCATTAATTACTTGCTTAGCAATAACTTGTCAGATATCATGTACTACTAATATGTGTGCCCTTTGTGCTTGCCAGCTTCAGCTTCTTCTATATGATGTAGAATCCTGAAGAAGCTAGACCTTCCGCAATGTTTCCTACAAAAATTTATATGAGGAGGCAATGCGGTTGTGTTGGTTTCCTGTTTTACTTTTCTTTTCCTTTCTGGCCATGCCTGTTTTTCCTTGGCAGCTATGTAATATCCAAGTGGTAATAACAAGGAATATTGTCTGCTCACTATGTTTACGTGGTTGAAGCAGAATTTATATGCTCTACTTGAAATCGTATACATGCACTTACAGAATCTGTAATCAGTATCATTATCGCTCCCACTACTATAGTATACTCATAATAGTCAATCCCATGCTTACCTTATAGAGACATTATAGCTTGGTTTATTACATGTTTCTTCTTGACTCACTCGATACAAAATAAGTTATTTAAATACAACCCACATTTACATTTGTTTTGTTACAAGAATTAGCCAACACAAACCTTAAGAATTAAAATAAAAACTTTTAAATATCAAGTACAAATATTAAATTCACCCAAACTTAAAAAAAGTGTAATTTGCATTTTAGGCTACGTTTGTTTTTGGTGAAAATTACTTCCGGAAATGCTTTTCCGTAAATACGGGTGTTTGGTTGCTCATGGAAAATAGCATTTCCGGAAATTCATTTCCGTTGACTATGAGTCAAAGCTGAAATTGTTTTCCCCTTCTATTTCACTTCAAATGAAATTTTCCGGAAAAGAGAGAGAGAGCACGAAGAGAGAGAGAGAGAGAAAGAGAGAGACAGAGAGACCTAGACCGGCGACCAAGCCCCACGAACCGCCGGCGAGAGAGACCAAGCCAGCACGAGCAACCGCCGACCCACGAACCGACGAACCCAGACCCACGAGCAACCGCCGACCATGAACCGACGAACCCAGACCCACGAGCAACAGCACAAGCAACCCATCGCCTTCGACCCACGAACCGACGAACCCAAACCCATCGCCTCCTCAAGCTCGCCGATTCACGAACCAGACCCATCGCCTTCAACCGCCGACCCATCGCCTTCACGCTCTCTCTTCCTCGATCTCTCAGTTTTTTTTTTTTTTTAATTTGATTGTTGTTGTTGTTGTTTTTTTTTATGAACTGATTGTTGTTGTTGTTGTGGTGGTGTGGTGGTGATGTTTTGGTGGTTGTGGCTTTTGATTGCCAGAATCTGCTGCCGAAATTTGGTTGTGGCTTTTGTATAGTTGAGTTCCTTTTTTTTTCCCCTTCTATATTGTCTATAATGGATAAAGTTACAATAAATTCTTCTTTATTATCTAGTTGCTTTTATACCATGATAAACTTTTGGACCACTTTGCAGATGCTACATTTTGATACCGTGAGATATTTTCCACAATTTGCTTCCTTTGTGTTTACTGTGAAATGTTTTATTTTCATTTGAATGAATTTGCATGGAAAGAAATAACATTATCAACAGTTGCCCAAATTATTTTTTTTTGAAAAAGAAGTATGAAAATGTCTTACAATAAGATATATTCGAGCAAGCTAGCTTCTGATCCAACCCTTCACACACAAAACAATGACACTTCTTCATCAAGAAAAACTGGAATAAAACAGAGACTGATATCCATTATATATACCTCCTGGCTTCATTACTCCAAACTCAAAACACACAACAAGGTTCTCAAAAAACTTGCCTTATTCTCTCCCCATCCTCCAAGTCTCCTTAACATGGGCCTTGTGGACGTAGAGTCTAAGTCTACTAATCCTATGCTCCGAACAGAGGGGGAGCTAAAGAAAATTTTCAAGCAACACGACGCGAATAATGATGGTCTCCTCAGCCAAGCAGAGCTAAAGAAAGCCTTTCAATGCCTCGGCTCATGGATCCCTGGCATTCGAGCCAGCAATGGGATTCACCATGCTGATGCCAACAAAGACGGGCAAATCGACGACCAGGAACTGAACAAACTCGTGGAATACGCTATGCAACTTGGATATACCGTTAAGGCGTAGAAATCCTTAATTACGTTTACGTACTTAGCAATAACTTGTGAGAAATCATGTACTAATGACATGGGTGCCATGTGATTGCAAGCTTCAGCTTCTTCTACAATGTAGAATCGAGAAGAAGCTAGATCTTCCGCAATGTTTCTATATAAATTTATATGGGGTGGCAATGCGGTTGTGTTGGTTTCATGTTTACTTTTCTTTTTCTTTCTGGTCATGCTTGTATTTCCTCGTCAACTGTGTAATATCCAAGTTGTTATATAAGAAGGAATACTGTCTGCTCACCATGTTTATTTGGTGGAAGCAGAATTTATATGGTCTACTTGAAAAGGTACAATTTCAGAACTTATTTCAATACCATTATTGCTCCTAATTCTATAGCGACTAAAATTTATGACTCCAATTAACAAATACCCTAAAAGCATTATTCAAAAATGGAAAAATCGATGCGATTGAGCAAAATATAGGCACACAAGTTACTTTCAATTTAAAAATTCACTTTTTTTTCTTTTTTTTTGCTTCCCAATGCAAGTGAAATCCAATCGATACTTTCTTAAGAATGCCTTAAGACAAGTATTAACAACCACCAAAATTTGATAGTCACATTCTCTCTTCTCAAATATTCTCAATTATTTTCATAGGAAAAAATTTAGGATAACAATTATAATGTAGTGGATTGTGAATAGTGACGAAAGAGCAGTAGATTTATGTAAAAATAATAAGTAGTCAATCATAATCGTGAAAGAAAAAAAAAAACAAAACAAAAAAAATAATAATTAAGAATATAATGTTAGAATTATTATTTTTCATAGTTGTATTAAAAAGAATAATTTGACTTACCTCCAATAGCCAAACCCTAAAAAAAAATAACAAACTCTGATGGAGGCAATCACGGGTTGCCAACATGGACCCGTCACCACCACTAACACTAACACTTATTTTATTATATGAATTAGTCCATACAAATATTGAATAAAATCAAAAACATTTAAATATTAAGAACAAAAATCAAAAGGGAGAATATGGCAGAGCTTAATATTTGAGTTCTGATCTTATCTTTTCATGCTCCTATGAAGAACCAAGCATGACAATATGAAGAAATGGTTCATGTGAATGCGTGTGCCTTAAGCTGCAAAATTTTTTTTTTTTTTAAGTGGCTATGTCATGCCCAAAACCCAACCAAGAGGGTTAAGCACGCAACAATAGCCGCACACTTACAAGGTTTTTTCTTTTTCCGAGTATTACAGGCTAGCGACTTTAATATAGATCAAATAGGTACTCAATAAAGCGTAGGGGAAGATTTCGTCGTGGAATTGTGAGCAACAAGGGATGGATTAAACTTGGGGATTGATTTGGGAATTACTAACCTTATAATTGAGGTGGATGCCCAGATGGTAATATCACCCGTAAGCAACTAATGATATTCATCCTTTTAGTGCTATGGTTTCAAATTGCAAGATCCGGATATGCAATATAAAAGTTTGTTAAGTTACAGCAGATAATCCAGTAAACATGATGGACTTGATTGGTATTTGGAGTTAGTGAGTCCTTAGGGGCTTTGGTGAAGATGATGAAAGATTTTTGTTTGCAAGCCTTGACCAAATTTAAGCCAAGGTGAAGATTTGTTACGTGTATTGATTTGGATTTTTGTGTACAAACAAATTAGATTTAGAGAATTAAGGATATTTTTGGTGTGCTAGTTGCGGTGATAGAGAGCTATTTGGATATATTTGGGTTTTTGTGCAACCCTTTGTAGTCTCTATATTTCCTTAATGAAACTTTATCCTAAATAATATACCACCCATAAATGTAGGCTTAAGCCAAACAATTTATATGATCTTCGTCTTCCTTGTATTTTTTTTTTTTTTTTTTTTTTTTTTGGAATATTGGATGAAGTTACAACAAATATTCTTCTTTCTCATCTAGCTGCTTGTACCATGATAAATGTTTGGACCACTTTGCAAATGCTACAATTTGGATACCATGAAATGTATTCGATAATTTGATTCTTTTTGTGTTTGATTGTGACATGTTTTCTTTTCATTTGATTGAATTTGTAAGAAAAGAAACAACATTATCAACACTTGCATAAAATATTTCCTATTGGTTAATTTACTGTTTACCTTTCTTTTCCTTTCCCATGCCTTGTATTTTTCTTTGGCAGCTATGTATTATCCAAGTGTTAATAAAAAGGAATACTCTTTGCTTGCTTTTATTCTAATTTTTTGTTGCTAAATGCTTGCCTTTATATTTACATGGTGGAAGCAGAATTTATATGTCTACTTTGAAAACGTACACTTACATGACTTTCCAATCCCATTATTGTTCCGAATCCTATAGTATACCCATAAGAATCCTGTCACTGTCAGGGATACAAAAATTTATCAAAACTGTTTTCCAAACTTAGCATTCACATCACAACAAACTTACAAAAGTAACTATCAATACTTACAATAAGAAGAATTTAATTTTGGCTTTAAAACACATTTAAAAAAAGCTTTCAAGTTAACCTCAATTTCAATTTTGTTATAACTAAGTTGATGTAAAACTTATCTATAACTTCTACTATATATAGGATTATTACGTAGTTGTGTTAGAAAAGAGAAGCAAGCAACACAAGGAATTTATGATTACTTGTCAACTTAGACTTAATTATAACTCATGTGGAACAAGAGAAACAAAATAAGCAAAGTATTTATGCTTGCCACCTTAAACTTATTTACTCTTTTAGAACAAGAGAAGCAAGAAAGTGAAAGTGAGTACCATTGCTCCTTCACAAATGTTCACAATATTGAATCCTCGTCATTCTCTTTGGAGCCCTCACAACTTTGGAATTGTCTCCCCACCAACCAGCATTTCACTTTTACTGCATTATTGAGAGCTTGGCCTTAAAAAATGGGACTTCAAGTATATGTACTGTTTTGTTAAATGCTTGTGCAGTTATTTGTTACGTGTATTGATTTGGAATTTTGGATCCGTGTACAACATGTTGAACACCAAACCAAATTTGACTTGGAGATTGTTTTTTAAAGGCTTTAAGTAGACCTTTGCACTTGTATATTTTTCTTAGTAATGTTTATTACTCACACATTTACATATTTAAAAAAGCCAAAAAAATTATGACTTGAAATTACAATTTTAAAGTAAAAATTTTGATTTCAAATAGTTTCAGTTGTTTTTTTCTTGTGTGTGTATATGTATGTGTAACAGCATACGTTTAACATTTATCATTTTTGCCTAATCAAGCTTTGTTATTTAACACATCAATAATTCTAATATCACACACTTTAACATACATAATCTTGGTCTTTTGCACTTTAGAGAATTAAGGATTTTTGTGGTGTGCTATGTTGTGGTGATACTGTGATAGAAAACTATTTAGATATATTTGAGTTTTTGTGCAACCTTTTTAATCTCTATATTTCCTTAATGAAACTTTCTCCTCAATAATGCCACCCAATCTTGGTCTTTTGCACGTTAGATTTAGAGGATTAAGGTTTTTTGTGGCGTGCTATGTTGTCATTGTTGTGGTGATACCGTGATAGATAGCTATTTGGATTTATTTGGGTTTTTGTGCAACCTTTTTAATCTTATATTTCTTTAATGAAATTTTCTCCACAATAATACTACCCACCATATCAAAATATGTAAGGGAGAGATTTGATGAAATGTATATTGTGATTAGATTAGATTGCAATTACAAGCCTTTGTTTATATACTAGAGAAAAGAACTAACCGCCTAAAAATAACTAACATAACAGAAATCTAAAACTAACACTAACAAGTCACCTACAGATCACGTGTGTACTAACCGTACAGATATTAAAAACTAAAGCTACAGGTCGTTTACAACTATAACTACTAGACTACAGGAACTTCATGCCGTTTAGCTTCATTCTTCATTTTGCAGGTAATCTTCTTTTCAATCTTCTCAACCTTCTGTGTTTGCTCAGTACCTTCTTTTTCTTGACTAGAATTCTATTAGGCACGGTGGGGCTTATGGTTTCAATAACTTTCTGTTAATATATGTGGGATGGGAATTTGGCAAAATGAAAGATGAGAAAAATGAAAAGACAAGAAAATGGGGGGGGGGGGGGGTGGTGTGGGGGGTGGGGTGGGGGTGGTGTGGGGGGCGGGTAGAGAGAATTTATTGTATACCAAAGGTATAACTTCAAAAGTACTAATCGTGGTTTACCCATGTTAATTGTTATCATTCCCCTTCACTTTCACATTGTACCTTGTATTGAATTAAGCTACAAATACGAGCGTAAAAAAATTAAAAGAAAAAGAACAAACAAAAGCATGAGATGATGAAGGTGTGAATTTTCTTTTTGTAGAGACGAAAACACACAGACAAAGAGGAAGATAAGAGGTTTTAAGTTTTAACCCTTGAGATAAAAAGGAACAATTCACCATCTCTTAGGCTTCACACAACGAGAAAGCACAGGAAAAGTGAAAAAGTGAGAATCAACGGAGAAAATTAGTAGAGAAAAAGAGAGAAAGTAGAGTACTACATAAAGTAGAGTATTATCTACATGCACCACTAGGAACTTCCTCTCTCCCATGAAACCCTCCTCACCTAAATCTCTTGGAAAGAGAAGTTCAAGTGATACCACTTTGATTTGAGTCTTATACCACACAGTTTTGTGCAATCTTGAATTGAAGCAATAAGGTTGTGAGAGTTGAGGCTGAAGACCATATGGCCCAATCCATTTTGTGAAGTATATGTATATGTATATATATTTGAGAATATTAATGTATACTAACAAAGTTAATCCAACAAAACCTCTAGCAGAAAGTTTAGTAGTAAATGTGGGGATACCAAAAAAGTCTTTTAAAGTGTACGAAAACCTCAGGAGCAAAGTTCAATGCTAATCCAATTTAATTATGAGAAATGCAACAGAGTAGTAACTTATTTGTATTTATATTGTTTTAACTGAATAAAGGTTATGCCTATGTGTCTCTTTTTTTTCATTCAATCACTCTCTTAATCTTTATTTTTCTTTAATGCTTAATCTATCCCTCCCTTAATCTCTTTATGTTTGTTACTATTTTGCCAAGAGTTTTAAAGCTTAATGGCAATGGCACTACCAAATGATCTTCATGAGAAAGGAATCTAGGTTCAATTCCTCTCTTCCTCACATGTGATAACTAAGAAGAAAAAGGTTTGGCAATGTTTGCGAAGAAAGTAAATTATCTTACTATTAATATAAGACAAAATAAATATTTGATAGGGAGTATGTTCTAGTTAGACTTTGAGTAACTCTTACAAAGTTATATTGCTCAATATCCTTTTTCCATTGTTAAATATTAGCATTAATACACCATGTTAAATATGCTAGTATGGATGCAGAAGCAAAAACACAAAGTATAGAACACAATAATGCACGAGAGTAACATAGTTCAGCCTAACGGCATATATCCACAAAGGAAACCCTAAAGGGCTACATTAATAATATATTATAGTGTAGTACAAATCCTATATTGCAATTAATCATAACATGTGTATATATAGTAGACTAAACCCTAAACTAATAGACTTCTAGTACAAGTAGGAGACTTGGCTTGCACACAAAGTAGAATTAGGCTTAGGCCTATGCTAATAAGCTAATATATCTCTAACACCCATTCTCAAACTCAAGATGGAAGTTTGTTGAAATCTTGAGATTTAATAAGGTTGAGAAGATCCCTTGAATGAAGTTTGGCTCTGTGACGATAGTTTAAGGAAGGCAATTGTCTTGTAGTATTGATGCGACTTCTAACGATGGCATGACCATACCGAAGAGTTTTGACAACAGCAGTAGGAAGCCAAAAAAAATGAACGCAGCAAAAAAACACCAAGAAAGACAAAGATTACTCTTAAATATACCGCAAGGACAAAAAACCATGGCCACAAGAAGGTGGCTCTAATACCATGTTAATGCATCTCTATGTGCTTTCTGAAAATTTTTAATATTAATTTTTATTGTTTATGTTAACAAGAAAGCAAATTCAAAAATTTTGTTGTAATGAGGAATAATTATTCATCTCTAATAGAGTTGTAATAATTATTCCTCAGTGTGTATAATAATTTTTAAAATTAATATATTTCTAAATAAACAAACTTTCCATATGTACATAACAATTATGAAAATAAAAATCATTAAAAATAATCAATCTTTCTCTCAAATTTTAAAAAAAAAATTATTTTTTAAAAAATATAATTGTATAAGTAAGATATTTCCTAAATATATTTTAAGTTTTATTCTAATATTACAACTCAACCAAACTTATGAATATGTTTAATTATTCTATTACAACACAATTTATTCCCAATAATAAAGACTACCATTCCCATTGTAATCTCTATTCAGTATACCAAATATGTCCTAAGTGAGAAGCTAAAAATGTAAAAACAAAACTAACATTAAAGAGAACCATAAGTAGACCTGGTAAAATGCGCATTCTTCTTATGCATAATATTTTTCCTCTATGAAAAAGTGAAGGGAAAAAAGATCAATCAACTACAAACAGGTATCACCAATGAACTGATTGTGAGAAATGATTTGTATTTGAAGAGAATTTTTACACTAGAGTTTCAAATATGCCTAACTAATGGTATTTCAATATATAATTACATATTGGAATGATAGTAAATGACATGAACAAAATATACAACCCCACTCCTCCCTTCTCTCTCTCTCTCTCTCTCTCTCTCTCCTCACCAAAAGACCAAAAAGAGGGTGGGAGGTGGGGAGTGGAAATTTTCCAAGAAGAATAAAGGTGTTACAGATCCAACTCCTCTATTTTTATTTTTATTTTTAAATAACTTTCAGATTGACAATAAATCAGCCAGTGAAGCAAAACTGTGAAGTATGAACAAAGTGGAGCTTTTGCCATCAGCCTTGGCCACATATAACCTGTATGATTTGTCAGCAAAGCATATTAATTAATGAAAAAGATAAAAGCTAAAACTTTGAGCAAGACATAACTTAGGATCATAAAAAGATGCAGTTGCAAAATTCTAGAACTTCTCTGACTTTACTGTCTCATGTTTTATGATGATTGTCTTACAGTTACAGACACCCTTAACCATATTTAAACTTAGCAATAGGCCCTGGACTAGATTAGTTTTCACTTGCCCACAAAATGAGAGGCCTTTTCCCTGTATAGATTGTTTCAGTTTGTTTTGTACCATACCTGTTATAAAAGTGATTCTAAAATAAATTACAAGCTTTGGTTTTACAAAACCTTTTGGATAATGCCAAGAGAGAGAATCTCTAAGTTTGAAAAATCCATTTTGATAGTAAAGATTAGGGTAAATTACAAAGTTGATCCCTATCCTTTAGTCCCTAACCTTTTGATTGTGTCAATTTTGTCCCTAACATTTTCAATATCGTGTCAATTTAGTCTCTGCTGTTATTATTAGATGGAAATTTTTGATATGTCAAATGAAATAATAATAAATTATTATTTATCATATGCCACATCAACTGCTAATTGTATCACCATTTACCACATCAAATTATTAAAAATAAAACCCAAATTAAAATTTAAACACTTGAAATCAGTATCATCTCAGAAGTCCTTTGGATTGGTTTTGGGTTTGATAGATCTGAAGGTTTTTCAGATTTGTAAAGGTTCTTTCCCAATTCAATGTTTTTTCTTGTAGAATTAGAATTGAGAGCAACCGAGTTTCTATTTATAAAAGAAACTAGTTTGCAAAGATCCAATCGTTATTGGTGAAGAAGTCACGGCCTGTTGTCCTCTATTTATGAAAGAAACTAGTTTGCAAAGATCCAATCGTTATTTGAGCGGAAAATTTTCAAACTTTTGAGGTTTTTGCTCCTGTTGTCCTTTTTTACTTGCTCTTTTCTTGCTATTTTTCAATTTAAAGGCTCTTCTGGGAAACCCAGGTGAAATTTTATAAAGAGAGCCATGGGATTACCAATAATATCAACCTTTTACGGTTTTTTGCCTCTGTTCTCCTTTTTCTCTTGCTCTTCTCTTGTTGATTTTTTCCAATTCAGAGGCTCTTATCCTAGCCGAGCTATACATGAAACAAACTTGGAAACACAAATACTAAGAAGTCCTTTGTGCTTTGATTAGATGTGTTTGGCAGCTAAGAAACTGAAAGAATAAAAAAATATTGCAAGTTGATTTTTTTTGGGTAAAGAGATGGAGATGATATTGACTAGGACTAACGAAAGAGAAATATATTTTAGTGAGATGATACTGTGTGCATATTTTAATTTGGATTTTTTTATTATAAAATAATCTAATGTGGCAATGCAATTGGCAGTTGATGTGGCAACAAACATAATTTTTTATTATTCCGTTTGACACATCATTTTTTTTCCATCCAAGAGATAACAGCAAGAACCAAATTGACACAACACTAAAAATGTTAAGGACCAAATTGACACAATTGAAAAATTAAGGACCAAATTGAGATATGCTGTAAAGGATAAGGACCAATTTTATAATTTACCCTAAATATTAAAAAGAAAAGCCAAAATTCCATCCTGAGTTATTGAGAATTTATGCATAGGTAAGATTATAGTTTACCAGATTAATTCCAGAACTGCCATTTGTAATACCAAATCCATCTCCACATCAGAGGTGAAGCAAAACTGTGACTGATGTCTTCAAATATCGATAAGAGTAGGCGGCAATCTCCAGTAATTCCATGAATTAAAATCCTCCTGCAATCAGGGAAGTTAAAAACCAAAAAATATGCAGTATTCCATCAAATACAAAAATTAAAAATTAAATAAAAAAAAACAAGACCTGAAAACTATGAAAAAAAATTTCCATGCAGTGAGGATTGGGCATGTAAAGTTACTTAAGCTAACATCCAATTCCTTCACATCAAAGACTTAGTTAAGTAGAGGATGGGCATGTACAGTTACTTGAGCTGACATCTAACTCAGTTTATACACTACTCGTGTGAAGGACTGAAAATTTGAAATCAAGACCATAATAAAAAGTAGGATTACTTTTCACATGAGAGAAATATTACAAGGAACTCCTGAACCTCATTGCCTTCTGCAACCAATGTGCCAAGAGCAAATATCCAGGTGCAGGAAAAAGAAAACAGGGGTAGAGCAGCTGGATATGCTGAGTTCAATTTCTTACTCACTGCTCATCTGAAGGGCCAAAAATTTGAAAACAAGACCATAATAAAAAGTAGGATTACTTTTCACATGAGAGAAATATTACAAGGAACTCCTGAACCTCATTGCCTTCTGCAACCAATGTGCCAAGAGCAAATTTCCAGGTGCAGGAAAAAGAAAACAGGGGTAGAGCAGCTGGATATGCTGAGTTCAATTTCTTACTCACTGCTCATCTGAAGGGCCAAAAATTTGAAAACAAGACCATAATAAAAAGTAGGATTACTTTTCACATGAGAGAAATATTACAAGGAACTCCTGAACCTCATTGCCTTCAGCAACCAATGTGCCAAGAGCAAATTTCCAGAGGAAAAAGAAAAGAGGGGTAGAGCAGCTGCATATGATTAGTTCAATTTCTTACTCACTGCTTTTCAAAAGAGCTCCTCAATGATTGCTACTTTAAGAATAGAAAAGAGTCATACTTATATAATATATATACACACACACGCACATGAAAAAGGATTGCAAGATAAACCTGCTCAGATGAGGACATTGGTGGAAACATGCCATTCACAAGAGCATGAAGTGTGCTATATGATCTGGTATCAACACGACGGTTAACAGCAACCTCACCCTGCAGACCAAATATATTACAAACTTTGGTATAACAATATTAAAGGTTTAAGATTGCTATTTTTAAACCATGAAGGCATTAAATTACCTTGGGATTAATAATGAAGATTTTTCCTTTTGGGATTCCAACCTTAATGTAGCTGAACTCATCAGTATCTCTGTTTCCAAAACCAGCATAGAATGGATTGCAATCAGAAGGAAACAGAGCCTTGATATCCTAGAAAAAAGGAGAACAAAAGCTCATTGAAGGCCTACTAGATGATTCGTCAACCATCCAACAAATGCTCAAACTGTCTACTTAAGTGTGCAGGTAGGCTTGAGATCCCAACTATAAGCATGTTTTAGAAATTTTAAGGAAAATAATACCATGAGATAGATCATGGGTTGCCCCTGCTCAGGACCAAATTTAAAGTGAGAATGTAAAAAAGGGTATCCTATGCATCATGCTGTTTCTTTACACATGACACGAAGTTGAAACCCATCACGCGACTCACTGAACCTACATTTTCTTATCATAACTATAAAATGACTTCATGCACTAAGAGTCTGATAGACATTCCACAAAAGTGGATCAGCAAGCATAATGTCTTTCAGATAGTATCATGTTTCACAAAATAATGAAATGGGCATTCATGGAGAATCTAGAATCTCCTTCACTTAAAAAAGTTACTTCTGCCAAGAAATTAAGAAGACCTTTTTAAACCTAGACACAATAGACTCAATTTCTACTAAACGCCCAAACATTTAAAAATCAAATAGCAGAAAAGTTCAGGATGTTAATGGATTACATAACAAAAGAATTATTAGGAGAAGTAATAAGTTGCATATGTCAAAATAGATTAGTAACAGCAGGGGACTAACCTCTAGGCATGAGATCTTGAATTCATGAGGAGCCCGCCTGATAACTGAGAAAACAGAGAGGATCTCAGATCACAACTAAAAATAAGAAAATAACTGGTGACCAACAACTTCTAACATGCTCAAAGCATTGATATATGAAATCAAAAATGTGATAGAGAAGGAAGTATTAACAATTTATGGGCTGAAAAAGCATTCTAATTGGTGAGTAGAAATTTAAATATGGCTATTTATCTGTGTAATAAGGAAGAATCTGATATCATTTTTTTTTCTTTTGATAATATAGGGAACTTTTCTAAAGAAGCACCATTTGGACTCAATTCTAGCTAGTACAACCTACAGACAACCGATCTCACCCACTAAAATTTAATCTAAGGGCATTCACCCCTGACAGGCTAAGCAGTTTAAGAATCTGATGTCACATTACCTTAATTCTTTAAGGCAGTTCAGACTGAAAATTTTGTTATCAGGATTAGTACAGGGCATACCAAGGGACAAATAAGATGCTTGAGAATGATACACAGCATAGATTGCAAAATGGAAGTAACCCTTGTTAATGTCCTCAAAAAAATTGCATATACCATTAGTTACCTTCTCGATATAAAGAAGGAAAAAGTCCATCAGGGGAAATAACAACAGGCCCATCCGGTAAAGCCTTCCCATCCTGTACATATTAAAACAAGAAAATAAACATAAAACTGGTACTTTCTTGATTTGGATGTTTCAACCTCAAATAGAGAATCAAGCCTCAATTTCTTTAAGCATTACCTGCTTGAGGTTGAATAGAAATTGTCTAGTGTGATAAGCCTGTGAAATTGCACGTGCACTAAGAAAAAGTAATTGATACCCATTTTCCTGCAACACATGGAAAAGAAGGGAAAAAAATACTTAGTTCTGTGTACAACTATGTTGTTGCTGGACATGGTAACATAGAGAAACTATATACATTCTATTTTTCCAAAGACAACTCAAAATGGGAAAAATTAAGAAATAAAACATAAAACAGAACAGTAAGCTTTCTAAAGCCACAAAGAATAATGAGACAAAAAGCATTTTATACCAATAACATGAATTGCATTTGTAGGACGATAAAATTGTACACTGAATATCTTGGTGGAAGACAGGTTATAGCAAATAGCTTGCATTTCATTTGTTGGTGATGATACCATAGACTAAATAGTTTGGTGGACTAAAGATGTGCCTACCAATTGGACTATTTGGAGCCAACCCCACAAGAATTTTCCTAATGTGAAATTTGTGATTAATGCAATATGAAATGTTGACTTCAACCAGAATATGATCTGAACAATACCAAGTATTCTAATACATAGCATCATAAGCAACAAACCTTAATAGCTGAATATAAATGTGCAACGCCTGTTTGTGACCAATCAACTCCAACCAAAGGCATGAACTGACCTAGTACATCCGATCTGTAATAACAATGCAAGAAAAGAGGAATCAGATATGTCACTAATAATCCCAGCCTTCATCAAAGTGAGATTTTCAACAAAAGAGTGCTCAATTTATCAGCCAGATAATGCTAAAGCCACACACACTATAAAGCATTGACCAAAATGTACAAAAATACTAAGGGAGCAGGGTATTATGCGGCCCATGCTTCTAGCACAAATATGCATGCGACGAACACAAGAAAAGAGAAAAATCTTCATCTTCACCTTTTGTCACTTTATAGCTCTGTACATTATTCTTTCATCCATACTGGAAGTTACTACCATTTTGCAGTCAATTTAACCAAACTTCACACTCAAATCTTTATCCTACTCACATCCAACACTAATCCCAGAGAATAACCAATACATAGGCAGGTTAAAACAAGTATACCAAAAAGAAGAACAGAATAATCCACAATTCTGAAACAAAAAAACAAATAAACAGATGGGCCTCCATCTTTCCTTCCCTAATACATAAAAGCAACCATTGTAATAACCCATGTTTTACTAACCACCACGCAACCAACATGGATTGTTTAATGAACTATAACTCAAAATTTAAGGAAGGGAAAATAAAAGACCACTTTGCAGGAGAAAATGCCCAAAACAGCCTCTAGACTAGATATCTCAACACCTCCTCAAACAACACCCTAATGAAAGTCTTTACATAACTCTTCATTCCTTTCCATTGCATGACATCCTTCCTGCTCCTAAGTTCCACAGGTCACTATAACTTTGTATAGTAAAAAGAATGAAAAAATAGGTTGAAAAGTACCTAACCTATTAGCCTATCCTTACTCCCATTGATACAAATGACCTCTCTGAACCTGGTCAGAAGGTTTTAAATTTCAAAAACATCAGTGATATTGGCAGGGTCCTGTCAAAACTATATCTCACAAATATCCGAGATATCAGCTGATATTTTCATGAAGGCCAGATTTCATTATTTTATTATTTTGAAATTTTCTGATAAGTTTCCAATACTTTCCAATATATCAGCTGTAAACCTGAAATACTACAGTTTAACCCTTTTTTGAGTTTTTCATATATTTTTTTGCAATATATCTAATATCATATATTGCCAGTAAGTTTGATATATCAGCCAACGTATTTGATATTTTAAGATAGATTTCTCATTTCTCATTACCATTACCATTACCATTACCACTATATCATGAGCAACTGCAATACATCAGCAATATTTTAAACCATCCTTATTCTTACACAATGCTTAGAATCAACAACAAGGGTTTCTATTGAGCCAAAATTAAAAGAAGGAAATAATAATCCAACTTTTGCAGAATGAAGGAAACCCAAACTGCCCATGGGTAGACATTTTTCCAACTCCTATAAAAAACATTACATTGAAATGACTTCACCCAGACTCTTATTTGCTCCACACCCTTACAATACCCAACGAAAAATAGCTTCTTTAGACTTGCTAAACCAATTCCAGGGCTGTCACGCTATAATTTGTCCAAAATTTTGCAAACAAAAATTGGTCATACCCAATGTACAAAGCTCCAATTTTGCAAGGTTTAGGATAGGTGATTGTATAAGTTGTATAAGTTGGAAGGAACATAATTTTACTCCTAGTACTGACAGTGACAGTCGAACCAAGGGAAAGCCACATATGGTAAATGAAGAGTTCACGCCTTTCCTAACTTCCTTCCAATTCCTAAAGGTCTAATAAATGTAGTCTACCAATATTTGGCGATAACCATGCCTAAATCCAGGACTCTTAGTATCAAACTTTCTTTAAAAGGGGGGGAATGAAAGCTAAATGACATATATTAGCCTTCTCTAAACACTTTTACACACCTAACAATGCCTCTAAAAGTAGAGAAAATAGTATGCTACCCTTTTCGCAATTGAATTAAACTAAATGTATAACCAAGTTACAGTATGCTACTCAGTGTTGTTAAAAGTGAGGGGCGCACTTAAGCGCAAAGGGCTCTTGGAGCCTAAGCGCAAAGCGCAAGCGCGTGCCTGATTGAAGTGAAGCGCACATTTTTAAAAAATTATTTTAAAATTTTAAAAATTATTATTAATGAGAAATGCAACAATCAAATTATCAAATTATCATATAAATTGAAATAAAACTTTTTATATAATTCATATAACATTTAGATATGCCCTACTTTTGCAATTTTAATACAAAAATTGCTAGTCAAGTCATTTTATTTTTTTGGATAAGCTAGATATCAGTACTTCCATGTAATATCCTTTCTTAAATCTCTTATATCTATAATGCCCTATGACTAATTAGTAATATTAGTTTATAATTTAATCACTTAATGACTATAACTCTGGAAGAATTAGTTTGCTATGTTCAAAATCAACCACTAAAGTAACTAAACAATTACCACATATATTATATCATACGTTTTTTTTTTTTTTTTTCCATGAATGAGCTAAGATTATGAGGACATTGCAACATGGTAATTGGTACCAAGGAGCTAGGTGGGTTACTGTTTCAAGGAGTAAAAATAAAAATAGAGAAGATCTAAGAGGTTGTGGGTTGGGTTTTAGGACAAGTTATACTCAATATTTTTTTTTGATAAGTAATTTACGCTAAAAATATACAAAATCAATGGTTTATATCAATAATGTCAAGATCCTATAGCTTTAATTCAGTTTTGGTTTTTCTTTTTTGAAAAATATAAAAAAGCTCCAAAAAGCGCGCTTTGAGCTTTTTGAAAAAGCACAAAAAAGCGCGCCTAAAGCGTGCTTCTTTGAATGAGCTTAGCTTTTGAGGCAAAAAGCGCAGGAGCCTTGGGGCTTCGAGCTTTGAGCTTAAGCGCGCTTTTAACAACACTGATGCTACTCTTTTATGGAGGATAACATTTTTGCAGAAATTGATTAGGGGGCAAGAAAAAGAAAAGTGAAGAAAGAAGGCAAGGAGGGGTAAAGAGAGAGAAACTAAAATAATCCAAGTTTGATAAACTTAAGATTGCAACACATCATGCTAGGATGACATTGATGTATTTTATTATTCCAAATAAACTGAAGGCTCAAAAAGTAGACATCAAGAAAAGGAGCTGGCATTTGTTGTCTACGTTGGAGCCCTTCGCCATCCCATTCTGTGACTTTACTTCTTTCATCCATCCATGAGGCTGTTAAAGGAGAAATGACAAGGGGAATACTAATTTAGGGAAGAGGAAGATACACCTTAACATTGTTCCTGATTTGATTGTTCAGTTAGGATAACTACAATAAGTATCTCAAAGTAACTATTTCCAGTGCTTTGGTTCTGTAATATCTATTAATTTTATTTGGCTACAATTAAATACCCAAGAGTTTTCTTATTTGCTAAAATAACGCAAGAATGTAAGAAATTGAACTAAACAACATAGAACATGCACTTCAAATTTAGTCATTTTCACAAACAAGGCAACAAGAAAAACCCTATTTCACTAAACAGAAAGAGAATACCCTTACTTTGTAATTGTCCCATCCACATCTGAGATGACTATACGAGTGTTCCATTTCCACAAATATATTCTGGCATCAACCTGTAGAGTAACATGTGTACATATAAGCACCCAGAAAATAGAAAATAACAACAACAACAATAATAATAATAATAATGTGTTTGTGTGGAGTAAACTACAGCTAGAAAAAGAGATTTTCAAGCAAAAGATGCAAAAAAACCTGCTGTTTCCCCAGCATTGCAGTGGAGAATGTGAAGGTTACTGTGTTCTTCCCATCCTTCAAATTCAAGGATGCCAGTTGCTCAGATGTTGGAGTGATTGCCCTCAACATCCTTTTTACCACCTTTGGTTTAAGCACATTTTTGTCTCCATCCCTCCAGGTGGTGCTCTCTGAAGCATTCTCAGCACCAGAAACTCTGGCGTCATTCGTAGCTGGCTGCATACCATTCCTGGATCTTGATCTCCTTAAAAAAGAGGACCAAATCCCCCAACTTCCACCAGGGGATACACTGAATTTTGATGGATCTCCTGAAAGAGGTTTTTCAACTTGGTCAACAGCTATCATGCCTTTTGGTTCAAACATTTGTTCATTTCCAAATAAAACCATCCCTAACATAATATGACCAGCCACATCCCATGGGAAATATCAGCCACCAAATTTGACTACAAGCCTATCATCCTTAACAACCCCAGGACCTAGAGAGGTAAATTTATTTATATCCAATTTTTCAGCATCAATTGCTTGAGAAGCAGTCAATTGCTTGAGAAGCAGCATCAGCCCCCCATCCCTTCATACAAAAAGTGCTTGCAAAGAGATCTCTCTGCATGAAGCACAATACATGTGACTTTCTCTAATCTTCTGCTTATGGAACATACAAAAAATAAAATGAAATCGTTCAATTTGTTTTCCATTGCAATTATAGCAATAAGTCTTTATTTGGAGTGAATTAATCCGTAAATGGAAATTAAGTTGTTTCAATATGGACTTTGGATACAATAATATCACAGAAAGGAGATAATATCTTCTTCTTTTTTGATATCATAATGTCACCTTGAACACACTATGAGTGATAAGATGGAATAAGTTCAATTACATTTTTAAAAGGGGAAAAATTAAACTTTCATTACTTTGGGGAATTTGGACAAAGCACTGAAATGAAGTCATTTGTTTATTTTTTTCTCAAAATGTAAATGTCATGCAAGTGCACATTCAATCTGTCTTACCAACTGCAGGAATGGCAAGAACATTTATAGGCTCCCCTGAAATCTCGGTGTTCTCAGCAGTTGATTGTTCCCCAGCCAATTGTGAATCTTTGTATGACCTTATACAGCTTGAATCATCTTTACCCTGCATCTTTGAATTCAAGGATATGGATCTTGAGTCCATTGAGTATCTGAGAGGACACTGAACATCATGTGCATCTGGATTTTCAGTGTGAGGCCACAAATTGGGCAATGATTCTACCAGCCGCCCAACTTCCTTACCAGAAACCTTATGAATTCTAGGTATTATAATGGGGCCTGATGTTACCTTTGATTTTTCTATCTCAAGATCAGTCCGTGGATTCTCTTGAACAAACTTTTCAGAAGACGAATATGACTCATCGTCTTCATTGACTTGCCCATTCACTTCTTCAATGATTTCATGAGAATCAGGACTAAATGAGGGGCTTTCTTTATCTACATTCTCTGGAGATATTGACTCCATGTGTTGTACCTCATTGATTTGAAATTCTTCAAGGTCATTGAAGGGAAACTGACCTTCCTCTGAACTCGCTGATGACAATGTACTTATTGATTTTGGAGGGAGACAGTCACTCATAGACTCCAAAGAAGATTGGAACTTACTAGTTAATTCTTCATCCTTCTTCTCTTCTTCATCTTGAACTTGATGACCTGAGTTACTAAAACTAGAAATGGTGCAAATGGTCTGTGACTCAACTTTGTCAGCTGGGCCAAGTGTTTGGTCTGGGATGACCATTTGGGCATAGGTTTCTGGAACTGTCAGTGGCTCTTCAAGACCCATCACATTGCATTGATGTATGCAAGAATGAGAAGGATTCAGTTGTTGAGAATGATTCTCAGGAACCTCCACTGTTTCTGTCTGCAATTCATCATCTTCAGCAACTTGAAGAGTAACTGTATCCTGATAAAGAACTTCTAAGACCTCAGTGTCAACAACTTATAAGTCTATAACAATTCAAGAAACAAAATTAGTTGATATGTAATTTCTATTTTAGTTCATAGCAGTTTTTCACTGTCAACTATCTTTGTACCATTAGATAATTTGCAATGAGGCTTACATGCTAAAAAAGCCTAATCTTGTTCAAATACTACTTTATTAATTATAAACCAGATGTTGGTTAAAACTGTACCTCAGATGCTAGTTCAGTTGTTGGATGCAACATTTCAGCATTAATGTGGACTTCCCCATCTTCTTCACTAACAAGGTACATCATTTCAGAAGTTTGTTCACTGGTACCATTCATTGCCACTACAAATCTCTCTGATGCTTCACAATAGGTAAAGGATTGAGCCCTATCTGTTTCACTCTCCTGCTGGGAAATTCCACAGCCTGTTAAAACATCCCCTAAAACCTGTTCCTCGTCAATATGCTTTCCAGGGTGTTCTTCAAGCTGAATCGAATATTGAACTTTAGCATTTTCATCATGTTCGATATCCCCATCAACCTTTCTTGATACCACAGAGACCGTCTCACATTTCTCTTCCAAAACATTATCATCTGCCATGGAATTTTCAGTAACCTGTTCTGGAGAGCTAAAGCAGGGCGCTTCCATTCTAGTTTCATCAACAAAACTCTGTGTATTCTCAAAGCTGGAGACACAAATGTCCGCCTTTTGCTCATTGTGGGAACCAGTTTCTTCATGTAACACACATTGGTCCAAACCATTTTCCACATTATTATCTACAGATGAGTTCACCTGACCTTTTCCATCATTAATCTGCACATCTTTCTCAGCTTTATCTTTCCTCGATTTATTACCACCAAGATTAGTAGACCACCTCACCTCCAAGAGGTCGGCCGCAATCTCAGCACGCTTCAATGAGTCAGCCCTTGCCGCACCAGCATCCCCAGCTTCCTCCTTCATTGATCTCCGTCCAAAAACAAGCCCAAACATCCGTGACCTCCGCGAACCAGACCTTGTCATAACCTTCCCATTCCTCACATCAATCTTATCAACTGAATTTTCATAATTGTAACTTTTGGACTTCAATGGCCGCCTATCATTCTTGGTCTTGGATTCCCCATCTATCTCATCCCCAGAGGACAATGAGAATGGCACAATTTCCCCTTCTTCTACATCTACCTCTCTAAGAAAGTAAGCCTCCCCTTTATGATCCAAATACATGTGGAAATTAGCTTCCACTCCATTGACACCAATGTTGACCACCTTCTCCTTAGACTTCAAAACCCCTTGAAATTTCCCAAACCTGATATACCAAGGTGAGGACTTAAAGCTCCCATCTCGCTGTTCAACTACAATAATATCCACAGCTCCACCAAATGGATGAAATGGGCCAGACACTTTGGTTATGTAGCTACCTAGCCTCTCCACCGCATACATCTTTTCAATACTCACGATTTCTCAAACAAACCCAAGTAACAAAATCTCAAAATCCAATCATACTTCAAATCTATCTGATTGCACCCCCACAAAAATATGTGAGGCTTTAAAAAAAAAAAAATTCAAGAACCCACCTTTATTCAATAAAGTATCCTAGGATTCAAAATTACAACGTACCCAGATCACAAAATCATAAATTTTTGAAAACCCAATTGATTACAACTCAAAAATTTCACAACTTTAGGCTCAAGAGCAATTAATACTTAAGATTAAAGATATATAAGAGACTAAGATCGTGGATTATAATACAACAACTAAACGTAATTAATTAAGTAAAGAATAATTAAACCTGGTTCAGACTCTGTCTCTCTCTAACTTTTTAAAAGATAACCCTGTGAAAAAGAAGAAAGGCTTACAACTAACAAAACCCAAATAGTTAAAACGAACCGCCAAGAAGAAGAGAGAGCAGTTGGGGCAAGCAAGCAAAAAAATAGCATATTCGCTTTTATTTATACGAATGTGCTAAACCCATAATCATTAAGATAGAGTGTCCCAACTGATCAAAATAAATGACAACGCATTTTTCAATAGACTGGTATTATTCCTTTTATATTTTTCTCATTCAAATTTCAAAGTATAGTATTAAGATTAAGAATAGGAAAAAAAAAATGAACGGGAAAATGGGTGTGAGAGACTGTGAGTCATGAAACTGACCTGGAGAGAAGAAGAAGCCTATGGCTTATAGATTCGTGAGGATCTAAACGGAGAGAGAGAGAGAGAGAGAGCGCGTGTCAGCGTGTGTGTGTTGGATTTGGAAAAGTCTTGCAATGCAATGCATGGTGGGAGTAACACCTCATAGGATTTTTGAAGTTATTTAAAGTTAGGTTGGTGGAACTCAGAACCAGTTTGAATTAGGCGTGACCAACAAAATGTTCCATCCAATTAAGTTCTATGATGACGTTGCGATGTCTTTGATATTTATTTATTTGGGGGAAGGATTTGCTACTACCTACGTTATAGTAATACTTGTAAAAATACATGTGTCAATACTTCATATAAATATCGATTTAGATTTATATTTGAATGAAAAATTCTATGTCAAAATTGAATTTTTTACCGAATAACCACTTGACATATGTACATTTTTTAAGACTTGCTACAACTTTCCAAGTGTGAAGGTGTAACATGTATTTAGCTTTTTTTTTTTCCTTTTTTTTTTTAGGAAATAACATGCGTGTTATGATTCATGAATGGATAAGAAGTTATTTTGTTCTCATGGTGAACCACACTACTTGTTTACCATGAGGACTAACTCAACAATTTTTATAAAATTGAAGTTTTTTAATGGAATGGTAGACAAATAACGTGGTTTACAAGAATCATATAATCTCTTTGAATAGATGACTAAAATTTCCTAATTTCTAGGATGAAATTTGGAAAACATAGATTATTACTGTATTTTTTTTATGAAGTAATTGCTGTTTAGACTCTAAAAATCAGTCAGTTTTTTCTTTTCTTATAAAAATTTTGTAAAAATATTTCTTTAAGCTAATATCTTTAGGGTATTTCTTAACGTTTCCCTTCTTTTAATAGTCTTTTAACATGTGAAATGTTTTTGAACCCTTACTAAGAAAAATGTGAAATGTGAAATGTTTAAAAACAATGGTCCAATAAATCTGAAAATTTTAATGTCAAATACTCCATATATCATATCACATTGTTAATGTCAAAAATTGTAGGCTTTTAAAACTTATATGTGACAGTATATGAGTTATTTTTCTATAGTAAGTTGAAGATACCTTTTTCCAAGGGATTGAACTCAAGTTCTTCCCCAGGAAGAGCCGGGAAGTATCATTGTGCCAAAAGATTCTTGATATATAATTCCATATCATTCTTATCAGTAGTTAACTTGTGGATGCACAATAAATTTATAATAAAAATATATATGAAGGATACGTAATCAACTATATATATATATATATATATCCCGTTATAATAATGTCTAATATTCACTCCACTACATAAATAAATATAAAAATATATATGAATGATACATAATCAACTATATATATATATATATATATATATATATATATTGTAAGGACCAAATTTGAATTTCTAGCCCAAGATACGAATGGACCTAGGCCCAAAAAGTACAAAACAATGAATTTGTAGAAAATGGGTTAGAAAACTTGGCTTTAGTTAACCAAACAACAAATTAAGTAGATCTTGATGATAAAAGAGTGAAAATAAACAAGTTCAAACTGAAGAAAAAAGTCTTCGGTAAAGTCCGAGGAGAATGTTCTTATATATTCTTTTTAAGTACGGTTACAAGTTTGGCTCTTAATTGCTACAGTGTTTCTTTCTTGATTTTCTGATCTCTCTTTCCCTCAGGGGTTCTTTACATTATCGATCTTGACCCTCTATTTGTTGATCATCCGGGTTATTACTCGAGTGTCTGTCCCATTGGACATCCCTTTTGACCTTATGTGAGTTGGGATAGCCTAGGCATCACTGTTCAGGGGTCTTCTCCACATAAATGCGGCCAGAAAGTTAACTGCAAAGCATTCAATGCAGTGGTAGCAGTTTTTTCTTAGATAACTCTGAGCCTCCTCCCCTCTTGTACGTTTATAATACTATAATACACATCCTTATCAGTAGAACCTCCTGGAAGGTCACTCTGATCAACATAATATACCTTTGATCTGTGCTTTGTTCATCCGAGGAGATACTCCTCCTCGGACCGCCTTCCCAGCCTTTCTGCTTGTATCTTACTCATGGAATTCTGAGCTTAACACCTCCACTACTGTTTATCCATCCTCGGACCATCTAACGTCCTCGGCCAAGGTACAAGGCCCAATTTATGATTTTTGGGCCCTTATCCCTACAATAGTCCCTCAAAACTCCAGTTTTTTCCTCTTATCCTAGGAGAAAAAAGTGGGGTTTTGATTTCTAAAAGTCAAGACCATTCATTTCCTTGGCTTACATGTGTGGGAGTACCATTTTGTGCGCCCCATAACCGTCACTAACATTTCGAAACCCGCGATGCATCATTAATTGCTCCAGGCGACGCTTTGTTCCCCGCATCCAACAGTGGAACGCAGATCCTACAATTGACATTTCTCCTCGAATTTTAGGTGGGATTACTCCCACTTAATTCCACCCCCTATATAAGGCACCCGAGGAAAGCATTTCTCTTCATTTTCATAAGTCTTCAAGCTCTCCAAATACTCCTAGCTCTCAAACCTTCAGGACTTCTCAAACTTCCAAGGTCTCCAAGCCTTTTTCTTTAAGAATTTCAAACTTTTAAGAAGTACCAGAGGCACAACTCGCACCAATTCTTGTAAGTTTCTCCTTTCCTACAATCCTTTCTCCTCGGCCAACCTTCTCAGCCTTCCGTTCTTCATCTTCTTTTCTCAAAAACTTCATCTATTTCCCCTTAATTTGAACAAATAGGTAGGTTTAAGCACCTAGTAAATTCCCCCGCCGCCATGGAGGGTTTTAGGGCTAAGTATCATATCCCGCAAGGAGTACCCCTGCGATATTATGCCCTATACCAAATTTTTACAGATAGAAGAGAAGGTGAAGTTATCATTCCTATGATCGCCTTCATAGAGGAAGGAATGACACTTCCAATGGGTTGGATAACTAAAGATTACCTAATCAACCACAGACTGTGTCCCCACCAGTGCGCCCCCAACCTGTTTAGAGTTTTAGGGAATGTAGATGCTCTGAATGAGCAGATGAATTTAAGGCTCACATGGTATGACGTCGTTCATATGTACGAGTGTCATTCCCTTAAAAGTGCGGGATTTTATCTCAAATCCCGATCTGACATTGTTAGACTAGTATTATGTTTTCCTAAGTCCAACAAGGGCCTGAAGGATGATTACCTGATCGTCTCCGGGGAGTGGCATGACGGTTTTCATTGCCCAACTCGGAAGGGAGAGCCAGGTGGGGTACCTTAGGATTAGGTCCCTCGGCAGGGAATTTAGCCCTTTTAGCTTTACTTCCTTTCATCTTTATCACTTCGCCTTTTTCTAATGATAAATTTCATTGATCTAACCATAATTTCCTCCTCGGATGTTTTTGTAGATAAAGGGCACGTTACCTCAAGACTCAACCTGGTCAACGCTTCGGGTCTCAACAAGCTGCTAAGGTCGGAGATTTTTATAAGTGAAGATGGGTAGCTACAAGCCATCCATTTGATACTTGACCACGAACCTCTGTCGAGGATATTCCAGGACGCGGGCCAAGCGATAAGAGCCGGTGACCCTAGAATTAAACGAATAGACGTATCTCGGCCCAGTTTCTTGACCCGGGACTACCTTCCACCTGTTGAACTACCTCCTCAACGCCCTCCAAGAGAAGTAGCCGCTCCAAGGAAGGAAACAGCCTCCTTGCGACTATCCCTCAAGGCCGAGATTGACTAATTCCACTTTGAGGAAGACGAGGAAGAAAGGAAAATCCCATAATCCAACTCCCAGATTCTGAGGAGGAATTAGACATGCAATCTGCTGCCCACTCTCCTAGGTTGATTATTGCCCACGTAGATCCCAGTTCTGAAGAGGACAAGGAGATGGATGTCAATCCAAGGCACTCGCCACGAGGAATAAAGGAGGCTCATCCAAGGACGCCCCCAAATCCCAAGTTCCTGCCAGTCTTCCACATCCTCCACCTCTCCCCGTGACTTCAGTCGGGCTACTCCTAAATCCCGACTTGAAGAAGAAGAGGAAAGTGATAGAAGTGGAGAAGGGCGAGATGGTCCCTCCAAAGGGGGCGAAGCAGCCCAAAAACGCTAAAGACAAACAGGCTTCCTCTACAGACAGTAAGAAGGACCCCCTCAGGGCTGAAATGCGCCGACAGCAGTGCACCTAGGCTCCTCAGTTAAAGCTGGATGGTGCCGCCATCCCATGGGATGCTACAGTTCGGAGCTTCTAGGGAGAGCACCCAAGCTACATTGCTGAGGCCCTAGAACAGCCTCTTCTCCTCCCCATGGATATGGATGCTCTCAGGCACTTCAAGCAGCCCGACCTCTTCCTATCCCTGAAGAGGGACCTTACCATGGTAAATAGTCTAACAAATCTTCGAATTAAATGCTGATTTTTATGCTAACAAATCTTCCTTAGTGATTTTTATATAGGTCACCCAGCAAGTTTTTGTGGCCGAGGAGTGGGTCCGGGACGCCCGCAATGAGGCTAGGGCTGAGGCCCATTCTCATGTTGAGGTGGAAAAGTCCCTAGGGGCCCTTAAGTAAGAACAGGCGAAGTTGTCTAACAAGCTAGTCGAAGCGGACAAGGCCGGTTCAAATGCTGAGGTGGGGTTAAAAACAACTGAGAGGCAGGCCAATGACCAATGTCAACAGCTCCATATAACTGAGATAGAACTGGCCACCCAAAGACAACTAGTCCTAGATCTCAAGGCTGAGCTGCAGAAAGCTAAGGATGCAACTCGAGTGGCCAAGGAAGCTTCTGAGGCTGCATAGACGACATCCTACGAACGTGGGGTGCGGGAAACTAAAACCCAGTTGGCTGAGGAGGTGGCAGGAGTTTGTAAGGACTACTGTGCCGAGACCTAGGCAAAAGCGCTCAATCGGGGGGGAGTCCCTGCAGACTCTGAGCTAAGGAGGGTTGAGAATGTTTTCTTCCCGGAGGACATTCGCGAAGTCCCAGCAACGCTCCCTCTTCTTAAGCAGCTCCTCACCCTCCAAGCCCCTACTCCTGATGCTGAAGTCATAACGGGGGCCAAAAAGGGTAAGGAGGCTCAACCACCGGTTAAGGCGAATCAATCCGAGGATACTCTCACGATCCGAGATGTGGTCTCTAAGGCTAAAGATGCTAAATATAAGTCCAAGGCAGCTGATCTCAAGGATGACCCCCCTCAAGCCAAGGCATAAATATAGGATTTTTCCCTTGTAGTTTTCTCTGTTTATGTCTTTTTTTTTTCAGTAATGGCATTTTGCCATCAAACGTAACGTATTCCCTTTTTTGTTCTATGAAAAGATCTTTCTTTCTACTCTACGTATTTTTACTTTATGTGTTATTAGTTTTACAATGTTGCAGACGGCAGTGAACTATTGCTATTCTTTCTTTAATGAAAGTTAGCAGTAATATACTACTGATAATTCAAGTAAATTGAACAAGGGCTAGTAATAAAGAGCATTATCACTTACTTTTGTTAGGGGCTGACAACTTTCGCTCTGATCAGCACTTAGATAAATATCCAAAAATGTTAAGTTACATAAAGCCTATGATTCGAGGAGCTGAGTGTAACTTGGGATATGCTTTGACACTTGGGAAAAATAAACAGATGCCATTAAGTATTAATTTATCCAAAGCGCATGGTCTAGGGAGCCAGGCATGACTAAGGTTTCGTTTAAACACTTAGGAAGACGTCATAGAGTGTTAATTTCCCCAAAGCATGTGGTCTGAGAAGCCAGGCATATCTAAGGTTCTGTTTAAACACTTAGGAAGATGTCACAGAGTGTTAATTTTCTTAAAGCAAGTGGTCTGAGGAGCCAGGCATGTCTAAGGTTCTATTTAACACTTATAAAAATAGTAATGGGAAGTACGATGTATTTATACAATAAATAAGCATATGACAAAGGAAACTTTCATTAATAGTAATACATTTTCAGGTTGTTTACATTCCAAAGGCATGGTATTACATGTTCATCTAGGTCTTCGAGGAAGTATGCTCTTATACCAGCCACCAAGGTGATGCAGTATGGCCCTTCCCAGTTGGGTCCCAACTTTCCCCATATTGAGTTTTTTGCAGTACCTAGAACCTTTCTCAACACCAAGTCTTCAGGCGCTAATGGTCACAGCTTCACATTAGCATCATAACCTTGCTTGAGCTTGTGTTGGTAATATGCCAATTGGACCATTGCATTTTCTCTTCGTTCTTCAATTAAGTCCAAGCTCTTCTCAAATAGCCCATCATTGCCGCTCGGAGTGAAAGAACTTGTTCTCAGCATAGGAACCCAATTTCCAAAGAAATGACAGTCTCGGCCCCATAGGTCATTGAGAAAGGCATCTTCCCAGTAGACCTACGAGGTGTGGTCTGGTAAGTCCAGAAGACATGTGACAGCTCTTCCACCCATTTTCTCTTCACATCATTCAGCCTCTTTTTGAGTCCACCCACTATGACCTTATTGACGGCCTCGGCCTGACCATTCCCTTATGAATAAGCTAGAGTGGAATACCTATTGGTTATTCCTAGATCACAGCAGTACCTCCTAAAGGCTTTACTATCAAACTGAAGTCTGTTGTCCGAGATGAGCGTATAAGGGATTCTGAATCATGTGATAATGTTTTTCTAGACAAATCTTTTGGCATCCACGTACCTGATATTTGCCAGTGGTTCAGTTTCAACCCATTTGGTGAAATAGTTTATGCCGACCAACAAATAATTCTTATTCTCTGCTGCCTTAGGGAAGGGGCCTACGATATCCAACCCCCATTAAGCAAAAGGCCAAGGGCTAGATAGAGAATTGAGAACTCCTCCTGGTTAATGAATGTTTGGTGCAAATCTTTGGCACTGGTTACACTTCTTCACATAGTCTTATACTTCTTTCTGCATTTTTGGCCACCAATAACCTTGTGTGAGGGCCCTGTGAGACAAAGATATGCCCCCAGTATGGCTTCCACAAATTCCTTCATGTAATTCTTCAAGGAATAGCTCAACTGCTTCAAGGTGTACGCATAGCAAATGGGGGCCGAAAAAGGATCTCTTACACAACTTTTTGTCCTCGGACAGCCAAAACCAAGGAGCCTTTCTCCGTACCTTGTCAGCCTCGGACTTATTCTCAGGTAAGACATCTTCCTTAAGGAATAGTACAATAGAGTTCATCTAGCTAGGGCCCACTCTAATTTGGTGAACATGGACCGATTTTCTCTTCACCTGTGTGGGTTTGTAGAAGTCCTCTACAAGGATGACCTGAGCCAAGCTCTGCGCCGAGAAGGTTGCAAGTACGGCTAAGGAATCAGCATGTGTGTTCCCACTTCTAGGGATATGCAATAGGTTGAAAGATTCAAACCCTGATTGCAAATGCCTAACTTGACTCAAGTATCCTTGCATTCTTTCACTTCTAACTCTCCTTTCACTTGGCCAATGATCAATCTCGAGTCCGAGAACATTTCTATTACCTTTCTGCCCATTCTTTGAACCATGGTCATTCCCATCAGTAAAGTCTCGTATTCAGCCTCGTTATTTGTGGCTGAGAAGTCCAGCCTCAATGATTTTTCAATAGTAATCTTTTCGAGGGATACTAGAACTAGCCCTACTCTAGATCCTCTGTGGTTAGCCACTCCACCAACGTAGATTGTCCAGGATAAAGGTTCTTGTAAGGAGATCACACCAACCGATTTTTCCTCCATGTTCTGCTCCTTTGCTTTTTTTTTTTTCTAATGGGGTTTCAACAAACTCGGCCACTAGGTCGGCAAGGATTTGACCCTTAACAGAGGTGCGAGGCATGTACTTGATATTAAAAGCCCTCAATATCGTGCCCCACTTTGCAACTCTCCCTATGTAATCAGCACTCCAAAGTAGAGATTTGAGTAGGAGTTGGGTCAAGACAACAACTATGTGTAACTCGAAGTAGTAGGAGAGCTTACGTGTAGCATGCACTACTACCAAAATGGCTCTCTCCAGTGGTAAGTAACGGATCTCGGCCTCATGTAGTGACTTGCTCACATAATAAACCGGCCTCTATACACCATTATCAACTCGTATTAACACCAAACTCACAGCATGGGAGGCTACTGCAATGTAGGCGAACAAAACCTCATCCACCTCGAGCCTGGACATGATGGGTGGTCGAGACATGTATTCTTTCAACTGCTAGAAGGCCAAGGCACACTCCTCGGTCCATTCAAATCCCTTCCATTTGTTTAATAACTGAAAGAAAGGCCTGCATCTATCTGTTGACCAAGAGATGAATCGGTTTAGAGCAGCGGTCATCCCCGTAAGCCTTTGGACCTCTTTGAGATTTCGAGATGGTTGGATATTGTCAATTGCCTTAATTTGGTCAATGTTGACTTCAATTCCACAGTGTGTGACCATGTAGCCCAAGAAATTTCCTAATCCAACACCAAAAAAACACTTGGAAGCATTAAGTCATAGCTAGTGTCTCCTCAAGATATCAAATATATTTACGAGGTCATTAACATGCTTGGACTCTGTCTTGCTCTTTACCACTATATCGTCGATATAAATCTCGATGTTTTTCCTTAACTGCGGCTCAAACATCCTGGTCATCATCTTCTGGTAAGTAGCTCATGCATTCTTCAGACTAAAGGGCATCACTTTGTAATGGCAGTTCCCAATGGGGGTGACAAAAGCTATTCTCTCTTGATTGTCTAAAGTCAAAGGTCTCTGGTGGTAGCCTTGAAAAGTGTTTAAAAAGCTCATTCGAGGATGACCCACAATAGCATTTACCAGCTGATTGATCTGAGGTATGGGAAAAGGGTCTTTTAAACATACTTTGCTCAAATCCGTAAAGTCTACACATACTCGCCACTTTCTATTTTTCTTCTTCAAAACCACAGTGTTGGCCAACCATTCAGGGTAGAACACTTCTTTGATAGCCCAGCCTACTTAAGATTCGTCACCTCGTCTTTGATAGCATCAAAATGATCCTTGGATGAGCGCCGAGACTGTTGCTTTTTGGGGATGATAGATGGATTGATGTTCAAATGATGGCAGATGAAACTCGGATCCACCCCTAGGGCTTTGTAAGCATTCCAAGCGAATACGTCAACGTTCTTCTTAAGAAATTCCACTAACTCTTCCTTCTCTTAAGGTGGTAGCTGAGCTCCAACTTGAAAAAACTTCTCTAAATCATCACCTACAGCAATTCTCTCCAAACCTTCACATTTGGCCTCCTCGACTGGCCCCTTCACAAGTAAAACCAGGGGCTTTAATTGCTATAATCCTCCCTTAGCAGAAGCCAAGGACTTAGCCATAGGCTGATGCAAAATCGCAGACACGAAGCCCTGCCTAACTACGGATTAGCTCCCAATCAGCTCCTCAATCCGGTCCCCCGACAGGTACTTCACCTTTTGATGCAGCGTCGAAGAAACAGCCCCTAAGGTATGAAGCCAAGGTTTGGCTACAATGGCCGTATAAGGGAAGTACGCGTCCACCACAATGAAGTCCACTTCAACTACCTCTGATCCTGCTTGTATAGGTAACCTAATCTGGCCCTTTGGGATGACAACTTTCCCATCAAAACTTACTAAAGGTGAATCATAGGCTGTTAAATCTTCCGGTTTTAAGTTCAGCCCTCGGTATAGGTCAAGGTACATGATCTCTACACAACTACCCTGATCTACCATCACTCTCTTCACATCATATCCCCCTATTCTGAGGGTGACCACCAAAGCGTCATCATGTGGTTGAATGGTTCTAATCTTGTTTTTGTCTGAGAAACTTAGCGATGGTCAAACCTCCACTCTAGCTCTCTTCGTCTCAAAGTTAGAATCCTCGGCTGATTGCCTAGCTACAGACATCACCCTGGAAGGGTGAGAACTGATTCTCCCAGGTGCAGCAAAAATGACATTAATTGTACCTAATGGGGGCCTTGAAGGAGCATTCCCCTGAGCCCTTGACCTTAACTGGTCTCCTTGTCCATTGGGCCGATACAAAAATTGTTGCAACTTTCCCTCTTTGACCAGTTGCTCCAGATGGTTCCACAATGTTCGGCAGTCTCAGTTCTCCTAGGTGTAGCAAAAATGACATTGATTGTACCTAATGAGGGCCTTGAAGGAGCATTTTCTTGAGCCCCTGACCTTGACTGGTCTCCATGTCCATTGGGCCGGTACAGAAATTGTTGCAACCTTCCCTCTTTAACCAATTGCTCCAAATGGTTCCACAATGTTCAACAATCCTTCGTGGTATGTCCTCGTTCTTGGTGGTACTAGCAATGAAGGCTTTGGTTGCGACATAAAGGGTCCCCGCTCATCTTGTTCGGCCATTTGAAGTATAGCTCGTTCTTGATCTTCTCCAAAACTTGATGCACTTGTTCTCGGAACACAGTGTTAACCACTTGAGGAGTTGTAGACCCAGACTACCCAGCGAAATTCTTCCGGGGTCTATTATTGTTGTAGCGGTCCGACCTAAAATCTCTCATCTCTTAAGGGATAACCTTGCTCTTTCCCTTGTCTTGCTGCTGGTCCTCTTCAACCCTCTTATACTTGTCAATCCAATCCATAAGCTAGCGTATATTGAAAATAGGTTTCCCAGTCAAAGACTTCCTTAAGCCATGCTCGGCAGGTAAGCCAAACTTAAAAGTGCTGATGGCTACATTGTCAAAATCACCATCTATTTCATTGAACATCTCCCAATATATGTCCGGTTTCTTCTTCTCTCATGGACAAAGATAACAAGGAAGCTAAAGGCCGAGGGTGCACGTAATAAAGCAGGATCCAAACGCTTGAGTGAGTTCTTTGAAGGAATCAATGGAACCGGCCTTCAGACCATCAAACCATCTCATGACCACAGGCCCCAAACTGGATGGGAATACCTTGCTCATGGCCATGCTACTTGTTTACCATGAGGACTAACTCAACAATTTTTATTAAATTGAATTTTTTTAGTGGAATGATAGACAAATAACGTGGCCTACAAGAACCATATAATATCTTTGAATAGATGACTAAAATTTCCTAATTTCTAGGATGAAATTTGGAAAACATAGATTATTACTTTTTTTTATGGAGTAATTGCTGTTTAAACTCTAAAAATCAGTCAGTTTTTTCTTTTCTTATAAAAATTTTGTAAAAATATTTTTTTAAGCTAATATCTTTAGGGTATTTCTTAACTTTTCCCTTCTTTTAATAGTCTTTAACATGTGAAATGTTTTTGAACCCTTACTAAGAAAAATGTGAAATGTTTAAAACAATGGTCCAATAAATCTGAAAATTTTAATGTCAAATACTCCATATATCATATCACATTGTTAATGTCAAAAATTGTAGGCTTTTAAAACTTATAAGTGACAGTATATGAGTTATTTTTCTATAGTAAGTTGAAGATATCTTGTTCCAAGGGATTGAACTCAAGTTCTTCCCTGGGAAGAGCCGGGAAGTATCATTGCGCCAAAAGATTCTTGATATATGATTCCATATCATTCTTATCAGTAGTTAACTTGTGGATGCACAATAAATCTATAATAAAAATATATATGAATGATACATAATCAACTATATATATTGTAAGGACCAAATTTGAATTTCTAGCCCAAGATAAGGATGGACCTAAGCCCAAAAAACTCAAAACAATGAATTTGTAGAGAATAAGTTAGAAAACTGAGTTTTAGTTAACCAAACAACGAATTAAGTAGATCTTGATAATAAAAGAGTGAAAATAAACAAATTCAAACTGAAGAAAAAAGTCATCGGCAAAGTCGGAGGAGAATGTTCTTATATATTCTTCTTAAGTACAGTTACAAGTTTGGTTCTTGATTGCTACAGTGTTTCTTTCTTGATTTTCCAATCCCTCTTTCCCTCAGGGGTTCTTTACATTATATATCTCCCCTTGATCGATCTTGGCCCTCCATTTGTTGATCCTCCGAGTTATTACTCGAGTGCCTGTCCCATTGGACATTCCCTCTAGCCTTCTGTGAGTTGGGATAGCCTAGGCATCATTATTCAGGGGTCTTCTCCACATAAATGTGGCCAGAAAGTCAGCTGCAGAGCATTCAATGCGGTGGTAGCAGCTTTTTGTTAGGTACCTCTGAGCCTCCTCCCCTCTTGTACGTTTATAATACCCATCCTTATCAGTAGAACCTCCTGGAAGGTCACTCTGATCGACATGATATACCTTTGATCTGTGCTTTGTTCATCTGAGGAGATACTCCTCCTCAAACCGCCCTCCTAGCCTTTCTGCTTGTATCTTACTCATGGGGTTCTGAGCTTAACACCTCCACTACTGTTTATTCATCCACGGACCAACCAATGTCCTCGCCAAGGCCCAAGGCCCAATATATGATTTTTGGGCCCTTATCTCCACACACACACACACACACACACACACATATATATTTATTTATTTATTTATTTATTTATATAGTGGAGTGAATATTAGGCATTATTATAACGGGATTAACATTAGACCTATTTCAAGCATTGACCCAAATGTAGGAAACAAATCCAACATAGACTGGCCTATTATAATAACTAGATAATGTCCCGCACGATGCCCAGACACTTTGCAAATTCATTTGGAAATAATTTTTATGTTTCTTGTTGTATATAGTATTTATTTTTTTTCCAAACTATTGTCAAATGCTTTAGCTCCCTTTTCTTAATTCATATTTATAATTTTTCATATTCTAGAAGTAGTTCCAAATTATTGATTGACTTTTGTTTACTAATATTGATATATTAGATTGAAATTGTATAGTTCTTAGGCATTTCTAGGAGACCATATCATATATTATAAATTTAATATTAAAAATAATATGTAGAAAGACTGGTATTAAATCTCAATTACAGTATATAGAATAAGGTATAATGAAAATATTTACTTTCCAACATGATGATATGCCATTTTCTTTAATTAGCTTTATTAGATTATATTCGTCAATGTTCATATTCAAAATATTTTTAGTATTTAATATATTTGTGAAGCAAGTTCCCAAGCATTCAAATATAGTATAAGGAAATTCAACACTATATATATATATATATATAGTAGAAGGAAAATTGCCCCAAAAAAAATCTAAAAGATTTTGTACGATTTTTTAAATTCATATAAAATAACTTCATGTTAACTATTATCAAATTTTCTCAAATCAATTAAATTATAAACCTCATTCATAATTTTAAATACAATTCTAATAGTTCACACTAATAAGGGAAAAAAATTATTTCATTTATGCATGTGCAATACAATACATTAGTATCAAAGTAAAAGTAAAAAATAAAATACAAAAAGACTATTGTAGAGAATAAGTTAAAAAAAAAATACAAAAATACAAAAAGACTAACATAGAGAATAAGTAAAAAAAAAAGTGAAATAAGAGTTGAAAATTGATAGAATAATATACAGTGACATATATCTATCAAATCAAAAGTCTCAAAGCCCATAAAAGATTCTTCATGGCTTCAACTTGTTGGCAAAAATCCAGTCACACATCATTGTAAACCCAACACAAAAGCTCCAACTCCAAAAATCTCAAACAACCAAAGGCCCACATCCAATCACAACCCTCACAAAACCCACAATGACCTCTGACCTCCGCATCAAAACCACAAGTCGTTTACATTCTTCCAAGTTTGGAGAATCCATATGTGCATTTGAGTTAGGATGATGTAAAAGACTATGGGCAGGGATATATAAAGGAGTAGAAGTGCAAGAGGTAAAATCCTAGGGAGGAAAAAAATAGTATTGAAACAATGTACCTAAGAAAATAAAGAGTCATTATCGTTTAATTGGTGTTTATTTAGTAAACAAAGAGTACTTATCTTGGTGAGTGATAGATAAATAGTCTTGAAATAATGAACCAAAGAAAACAAAAGGTCTATATCATTTATTGCAAGAGAATCCTCAAGAAGAGCGCCACTTGACAAAACCTCATATTCTCTCAAATGAGGCCTCTCTTTATATATATACATATATATATTAATTGATAAGTATAGGTCCTTGGATTATTGGTCAGGCCCAATGCCATTCCAGGCCTAGTGCCAATGTCATGTTCAAGCTACTGAGGTAAATCCTAGAGAAGGTAAGGCCATGTTTGGTAACTGTTTTTATTTTCTTTTTTCAAAAACTTGTTTTAAGGAATATAAAGAAAAAACAATTTTCTTATATTTCTGAAATCAAAAACATGTTTGGTTTATTGAAATTAAAAAGATAGAGTTTTGAAGAAAAAAATAGAAAATACTAAAATATGTTGTCCCTAAGATTTGAACTATAATTGCTAACTCACTAAGTGAGACAGATTCATTAAATTAAATGCGTGTTTTCATTAACTTTTGAAAATTAGAAACTGAAAACAGTCTTTTACATGTTTTCAGTTTCCTTCACAAATTGAGTTCTGAGAATAGTTTTTGTTTTCTGTCAATTTTGAGTTGTCAAACAAGTTTTTTTATCTCAAAAATAGAAAATTGTTTCTAAAAACAGAAAATAAGGGAAAAAACCAGTTACCAAACATACCCTAAACTTCTCCGAGGTAGCTTTCTAAGATTTCCAAATGATTCCATAACACCTCTGCATTAATGGTCACCTGCCAGTCATCACCGCGTTTAATGCAGAAGAACAATCCTCAACAGTTAAAAAAAAGGCCTCAGAAGTCTTCGTTCATGATATATAACCAAAAAAGGAGAGCCTAACAAGACTAGAAGTTATCTAGGTAGATGCTAAACAGTAAGAAGAAGCCCTAGAAAGCTCCATTCATGATGAAAATCCAAGAAAGAATAGCCCGATAAGATCAGAAGTTATCCTGGTGGACAAGGACAAAACGTGAAGAAAAAGGAAATAGCTCATATAAAAGGAAAGAAAGAAGAAAGAGGAGGACAACACAGAATATAGAAAAAGAGAGAGAGAGACATTGTAAACACTTTTGATAGTATTATCCTTGTATCAGCATACCAAAAGAAATAAAGAATAGTTCAGTTTGATGATTTTGCATGTTCTTTTCTGAATTTTCCATTGTAGATCAATATCAACCCATAATACAAATTAGTTGTATCGCATGTCTTGCTTAGTATCTTGAATCACAGAATTAAGGAACATGTTCCTACAATATATATGTGTGTGTGTGTGTGTGTGTGTGTGTGTAATAACAAATGAGACCATTACTAGAAGCAATGCAACACAATCAAATTTATTAAAATTTTCCTAGAAAATACCACAATATTTAATTATAATTAGTTTCATGTTAGGTTACTTTGTTTTATTAAATAAAGCTCATATTCTTCGGTCATTAATAAAAAAATATGTTGGAAAATACACAATGTAGTTAACACAAAATATACAGATTTTGAAATCAATACCGTAATTAAGTAAACGTTTCTTTCGAATATTAATTTCCAATTTCCAATCAACAACAGGTAGATCCATAGGGCAAATGAGTTCTCAAATTAAAAAATATATAGTATAATGATGATTTGTAAAACTATGGATATTAAAAGACTCAAATGACAATATAAGAAAGAGTAAACAAAAAAAATAAAAGACTTCTAAATAGATTTGTAGAGGTTACTTTATTCCAATAAAATATTAAGTTATAATTGATCTCAACTAACAAAAATCAAATTAAAATAATTTAGAATATATATATATATATATTCTATAATGATATTGTATACAAATATGAGCATTTAAAAACTTAAGTGGCATCATAAAAAAAGGGTAAACAAAAAAGTTAAAGACTTTCCTTTTATTTTGTATTATGTAGGCTTCTAGTTGGCTTAATTAGTACATCTTATCATCAAATAAGAGTCCTAGATATACACACACAAACTCATAATAATTTCTATCTAATAATTTGATGATACATATACACACACAAAGTCATACTATAATGCGTTAATCTCATTACATGTTAATATATTGTAAAAGAGCTCGTCTCAGATGTATAAGATATTCCTATCGTTATTAAAATTTACAAGTGATCAACTCTAACTTCAAGAAGTTGGCTTACTGGTTCCTAAGGCCTCATGATATCCATGAGATTTTGGATTCGAAACCTCTTGTCAACATCTTGGAACCACCCCCATAGAATTCTTGTGTTTGCATAAAAATGTTAGGAAAAGTTAACGGATGCCATAAAGATTAATGACATTGATTTATAAAAAGTTTTAAATTTTTTTTATAGAAAAAGATAAAAATAAAATTTTGGCATTTTTTTAAATATTGTTCATGTAAGTATTATTAAAACTTTCCTCAAATTACTTATTAATAAATGTTCTAAAGACGTCCATTATCTAAACTCAAAAGTGCTTATGCACCATTTGCATATAAATAGTGTCTCAATGATGTCATCTTCTTGGAGAACTGAATAACTTCTCTTACATCATAAATAATTGACTAATCCACTATACATCAATTATAAGACAAAATTTTGAATTTTTTGGAAGCATTATCTTTTTATTCTTTTGAAAGATGGGAGTGGTATCTTTTATCCTCACATGAATGACAAATTTTATCATACATTCATACGATAATAAAATATACCATCAGCATCATAGGACGAGTAAAGAATATACTTTCATAATATTTAATAATCACTCACAAAATACCTTGCCTAATTGTTCGCTTGTAAAATAATGGGTTGCTTCTTTCATTAAAGTCAAAATTGATATTATTTTCCGGTCCCCTTGACGAAATTATAATTTGGAAAAAGTATGTTACTTACTTTTAAACACTAAATGAGAAGAGAAATCAACATCAAAGCAGAAGTATTAGTCTTTGACTTGTAGCAATTGACAAATACTTAATCAGCCAAAATGAAAGAAAAACAAAATAATGGACACAATTTTTGGAGTATTTCCAATTTCACATGAAGAAATATGGAGTATTAGAGGTTAAAATATCTTTACATGTCCACAGAATCAACATGGGCAACCCAATAATTGGACTTTATTCTTCCCTCGTTAGATTGGTGACTTGGCTGTAGGGGGCTAGAAGTGGAAGGGCGACTGTGTTTGGATTTGGCTTTTGGGAGAAACCCAAAAAAAACTTTTGTTCATGTTAAAATATATAAAGAAATTATATATTATGTGAAATTTTCATAAATATGTAGACTGTAGACTATGATTTTGTAGGACATCATGAATTACCAAAATTTTACAATATCACGGGCTACCATTGGGGTTACATACTAAATTTAGTAAATTAAGTGCATTTTTGCATTAGAACGTATATAATAGAAAAATGTGTGAAATTTGCACATTCAAGTCTCAAAATCACTCACATTAGTCAAGCAAAAAATATGTTAATATACAATGTTACTACAGTAATCGTGTAAATACATGGTGTGGGGTCAAAAAATTTGGCAAACCGCGGCTCATTTTATACTAGGCCCAAGGCCAACGCCGAGGAGGAAGAACTGTCCGAGGACGATCGAAGAAAGTCTCAAGTGCCAAGAAACATTGCCGAGGTCGATCATGTCCTCGACCGACCGAGATCACAAAAGGGAAGAGCGGCACGCCATCAAAGGCAACCTCCCATAGCATTCAAAGGAAATGAACAAGTACCATGGGTCAGCCATAGGTACATGGTAAAGAAGCAATTCAATGAGAAACTGTCACCTCCGCATTATATGCTCATAAATAACGTTCTGGCCGCATTAATGAGGAAACGACCCCTAAACAGTGCTGCTTTGGTTGCTGCAACTCATAGGAGGTTTGGGAAGGTGGCTGATAAGACAAAAACTCGAGTAGTGACTTGCATGATCAACAAATGAAGGGCCAAGATCAACTAGAAGGGGTTATATAATGAAAGAAATCCTCTAGAAAAAAGAAAAAAATGGGGATTGGAGAATAGGTGACCTATATCTTTTTTTTTTGGTCCCCCTGCCATGTAGGTTGTGAATTCAAAATAGATTTAAATTTTTTTTTTTTTTTTTTTTTAATAACCAGGGAATAGTATTAAAAGAAACTAAGGGGGACAACATATTCAGGACAGAGCCTGTTATGATACACGCCACTATTGTCTGAGCTTATAAGCTCTAAGATGTCCACAGGCGGATCATCATGCAAAATAAAATTCCTCGCTTGCTTAGCACCTATCCCAGCAAGACAATCAGCACAAGCGTTGGCTTCACGGTAGCAATGGCCTATCCGGACTTGAGAGAGCTGAAAAATCATTTGTCTGCAATCATCAACAAGTGGAAAGGCATTTTTATTAGAATCCGAAGAACTAGCCAGAAGGTCAACTATGGCTTTAGCATCAATATCAATTTGTACAAAGAGAAGGTTGAGGTTTTTGCAAAGATTAAGCCCATCTTTAAGGGCCACAACTCAGCTATGAAGCTGGTAGCAAAGCCAATATTTCTGAAAAAACCTGCAACCCATTCCCCACGATCATTTCTGATGATGCCCCCTCCCCCTGCTAAACCCGAATGTCCAATTGCAGAACTATCAGTATTCAATCGGACCCAACCCGGTTGAGGTTTCTCCCATCTCACTCTAATACTCGTGCTTTTGGGGTTGAGACTTGAGAGCACAGAACTGGAACTCAGCTGCACTGAAAAGAATATCTTTGTGAACATTAAGTTGAATGGATAAACTTGTGAATGGGCTGTTTGGCTTGGGCCAACTAATCCCGGCCTGAAGTCATCCACCAGCTTTCGTTAGAAAGGCCTGGTCATTGACAAACAAAGGGCTAAGCCCAACTGGGACATATTGCTCCCTCTGCACTGGGCCCTTTCATTCAAATGCCAGAGCAATTTCTTAACTTGTTCCTTTTGCTAGTTTAAATCTTTATTTTGAAGAAGCTAGAATATATCTTTAAAGCTTTAATTTCAATTTTGTTTGAGTAACATCGTTTTGTTTATTCAATATGCTGAGAAATTTTTTTCCCAGTCATCAATTTCTATTTTCTTGCTGTCATGGCAATAGGAAGCTAAGTAAGTAATACTAGAAACAAAATTGTTCACAACTTTGAAGGTAATAAGTTGTGATTGGAGTATATTATATTCACATGGACTATATAACCAGTGATTAGAGATAAATTGAAACTCCACAATTTAAACCAAAGATGGCCTTGTTCTTATGCAATACGCACATTGGCAATCTAGTTTCTTCTCTGATCACTTTTCCAGCATTGGTCCATCCATGGATTCAAAAATGCCAATCGTTGGATTCTGCCTGCTGTGACACAACATTTGAACTTGTTTTGGGGAAAAGACAGTAACAGAAAATCTCCTAAGAATTACATGGAAGGTGTCGAAGGCAACTTCTACTATGTGCTCACTGTGGTAGCTTTCTTATTATTGACTGGACAAAATGTAGGAACTAGGAATTACATGGAAGGTGTTGAAGGTAACTTCACAATGTCGCTGTATTTTCTAATGAGTCACATGGTTGAACTTGTTTATTTTTAGGGGATTATAACACATCTCATGGTGCATTAGTAAGTGCAGTCACATGGTTGAATTAATTAGAAAACATAAGGTACAACGCTTAAGTAATTGTATCGAAGTTTTGTCATTTTTAACTTGTCATAAGATAAAAATATAATAATTTATGTTACAGGAAATGGAACTGTTTATATCGTTATCATGAAGCTTTAATCATGAGAAAAGGTTCGGCATTGAGCCCTACAGCCATCAGGCTTCCTCGATGGTTGTGAAAAAGAAACTTGTAAATTGTTAAGTCCAATGCTACTGATAAAGAATATGCATCTGCAGCTCGTGCAATAAAGTTCAATACAAGTGTGTATCCACGCATGCACAGCACAAGCACAAGCACTTGCACTGTTGCACATTGTGCCTTCAGTTCATCAAGGATGAATGGTTTGATGTTGTGCACTTTTTGTGTTTTTTTTTTTTTTTTTTAAAGCTTAGTGCACTTTTTGTCTTATTGTCGCTTTAGAATGGTGGTTCTTTTCTTTTCTTTTTTTGGTGAAGCGAATGGTGGTTCAAAGATCAAAGAAAGCACTTTCATGTGGGTGGGGTTTTGATAATAATCATAAAGATGGACCTCAAAAGAGCAAATAGGCACTCCGTCGATTTCACCCATCATCAATATCATGATTAAAATCACAACCATAGCACTACATGAATTTTATGTCTTTCATATGTCAAGTAGTTTCTGCATTATTTGTAATCACCTATAATTGTTGTACTTGGTACTTTTTGTGAATTCTGCAACCAACAACTAATGAGATGAGCCCACTGTCCTTGATCCCAATATAGTGAAATACCATCTGTTTTCAAAGCCCCAACCACTGCGTATAATGATTAGAAATGGTTTCAGTTCCCCTTTTTTCTTTTCCCCTTTCTTGTGGGGACAGGAACTTGAGGTCAATTAATTCTCTATATAACTTTACCTATCCATCGTTATACATATTGATTCATTAAGCATATATTACAATACAGTTTTTTGTAATAGTTAGAACTTAGAATGGCATATGTGATACATAGGATGGTTTGGATTGATTAGATTATAAAAATGTGTATTGTGAGGGCGTGTGTTAAGTCACATATTAGATATGTACTAGGTTGATCTTAAAAGAATTCCAATTGCAACTTTACTAGTTCTTTTGAGATATGGTGCAAATATGATTAACGATTTATTTGGATAGTGATAAATGATATCATATTGCACAAATATGATGAAGCTGCTCACTCCCCTTTTAACAATGCAGAGGATTGTGGAACTAGGATCTCATGGGGAGTTCTCAAGAATATTTAAAAGAAGCGTATGTGCTAGAAAAGAGCCTGGGCATGATCAATGATGAATGGATGTTGGCTAGACTTAACAAGCTAGATATGATTTGAATACAAGCCCACAGCCTAAAACACGTGTGTATGTACCTATGTACGTCTGTTAACTTAATCTGAAAAGTGCAAAAGCTGCTGTGGCCCATATATATATTACTAAAGAGAAATGCTAAAAGTTAAAGCGTAATATTTATTGTTATTACGCTCCTGTTGAACCATATTAACAGCCACGTCATTCATTTATTTTTATATTTTCTTTTCTCTATTTAAAATTTTCTTCCCCCTATTTTCAATAAAAATAAAAAATAAAACTCTTCTTCTCCCTATTAGTTCACACACCTACCGTTACATTTCTTCTAACTTTTCCCTTTCTTTTTTTGCCTCTTTATCTCCCCACTACTTTACCGTTATACTTCCTTACTCTTTTTTATAATTTGCCTCTTCTTCTACTTTTACACCTACTGTTACACTTCTTCCAATCTTTCCTTTTTCTTTTTGCCTCTTTATCTCCTTACTACTTTACCATTATACTTCATTCCTCTTTTTTATAATTTGCCTCTTTTTCTACTCATTTTATTTTATATAAATTTGACATCGTTTTCTCATTCAATCCATATTTTTCCCACACAAAACTATGAGTACTTTCTCTCTCTCTTTCTACTTTCTTTGAGTGAATTTTTATTATTTCTTATATCTCTAATTAAGGTCGGTGGTTTTTTTTTTTTTAATATGTGTTTTGGTATTGTATTTTTTTTTTTTTTTTAAATATCCCATCAGAAAGTCTTCTCTTTCCCTTTTATAGTTTTGATTGAATTTTAGTTTGGGTTAATATTTAATTTTTTGGGAAACATGAATTTGAATATGTCTACCAATTGTTTGAGTAACAAATTATTATAAAGCCTATTATTTATTCCTTTAGTTTCGTTTTAATTTTGGTTAAGATAACATTGTAATTTTGTAATAAGTTTTTATTGATAATTTCCTTATTCCTTAAGAGATGGGAAATTTGAATAATAAATTTGAAACTTATAAAGTTTAGTTGTATATTAAGCAAATATAATACACTACAATAGAAGTTAGAAGAATATGATTCACCTTAAAAAAATATTAATCAAACATAAAAAATAAAAAAAATAATAGAATGATATATTTGTAGAGATAAAAATATATATTAAAAAAAATACTTGTAGAAATCTTTTTTTTTTTTTAAATAGACAATGCTTGAAGTAATGGTTTATATATATATATATATATATATATATTACACTTTTTTACGTAATATTAATATTCCCACGCATCGCGTGGTTCTGTGGCTAGTATATATAACTGAGAACTATTCAACACTAGATTGTTCTTACCACAATATTCAGACATAACAAATTTCACAACTTTATGAATTTTTAATTGTCTCATGAAATTTATGTAGTATCCTGTGCTAATATCCCACATGGAATTGATTCTGTAAAGTTGAGACATCACTATAATTTCGAGATAAGTAAGAGGTTGGGTCATATTATTTAAAATCATGATCCTATGTGTCCAATTGTGCAGGAAATTAATAAAGATTTCATAAGAATGCCTTACTAATAAGTAACAAATTCATTTTTTATTCTACACAAAGAGCAATGGAATAGTTATTTCTGTGGAGATTTTCAAGACCCGTGTAACATTTGAACGCGGATTTGATTCCTTAAATAATTTTAGATAATTTAAAATGACCATCAAACCCAATACTGTCTTGCAAACATCAGAGAAAAGAAAACACCTAGATAATCTTTTAAACTGTTTAATCATTTTCAAACTAATCTCATATATACTTCTATTATATACCATTTTCTACATAGGAATACAAAAACAATATGCAAATTAATAATAAAACTTATAAGAAAAAATTTCACTTCATCTGTCTAATTGTCTTAACATGTGATTTTCTCTTCTTTTGCAATTGAATTCTTGCAATGAGCAATTGCAGCTTGAATTGCAGCCTGCAACTCTTCCATAGTGCTGTCACTAGTAGAAGAAGGAAGAGTTGCAGTAGCTAGAAGAAGGCCACTATTTGTTGGAGATGTCCTCATTGAGGCTGGTGCTGAGAATTCTCCTCTTCTTCCTCTCAACTCTTGCTTACTTTTCATAGTTAAATTACCTGAAAACGAATAAGATTGCCGGCGTAATTGGATATTCTCTCCTCTCCTTCTGAAGAACCATAGAGGCCTGACCAGTCTCACATACCTCTTTAGTACATGACTCACATCAAACCTCAGCTTACTCCTCTTGTGCTTCTCCTTATCATCTTCCTTCTCTCTATTCTCACACTCTTTTCGCCATCTTTTAAAGCCAAATAATGAGAAAGACTTGGACTTGTTTCTTGCCTTTGTGTCACTAAAATTGCTGCTTTGAAGGTGGTTGCTCTTGTTATTGCTGGTGCTGCAGTCGCTGTTAGTGCTATCTGTATTGGGTGTTTGCTGCTCGTCTAATAAGTCTGTGATTGGGATGGTGAAGCTGTCCAAAGAGTTGGTAGAGGAGCGAGGAGAGACCGGAAGGTGAGAGAGGAGGTGGAGGGGAAGCAAGTGACCATGGAAGAAAATGTCATCTGCAGGAGTTAAATCAACTGCAAATGAAGGTGGTGCATTGCTTTTACCAGGGATTGTTGTTGTTGAGGAAGAGTGAAGAGAGATTGTGAAGCTGAATTCATGAGATGGAGAGGAGGATGCTGAAGGTGGCTTTGGTGCTACTGCTAGGCCTTCTTTTCCTTTTTGTTTTGACTTCCTATCTTCTTGCTGATTGTTTGCTACTTTCTCTCTGGTCTTTTGGTGATGATGGCTGTCCATAACTCAAAGATTATGATGAAGACAAATCCTAAGATCTGAAAGTCTCTTACTTTTAAATTTTGGGTTCAATGGATGTTACCAAACCAAGGGAGGGATAAGGCGATCAGGAAGCAGTGGAGAGAGAGAGAGAGATAGAGAGAGAAAGGGTATGTCTTGCAGTTAGGCTTAGAATGTCTTTTGTGCACAATAGGCACATACATTCACTTATTATTAGTGCATTATTTTTCATGTAGTGAAAGGGTGTGGTGGCCATGACACAACGGAATGAGATGATAAAATTAGCTTGTATGAGTTAAAAGTTGCTATGTCCTTGTCCAATCGAACAGCTGCTGGGGTCCTGATTTGGAAAATAAGATCACAAAATTCCAAATTTGCCACAAAAAAGGTAGATGAGATAGGCAAGGAAGGCTTCATATTGGGTATGCGTCTTTGTATTTGAGTTGTTTTGCCAGTGAAAAGGGTCCCTAGAGAATGTCCTGCTCATAATTCATGCACACACAGAAAGTTGCACACACCCATTTCAAGAGGAATCTTTGAATTGAACCAAGAGCTCGTACGCTCTTTTGACTGTTATTATGTTCTCTATTTGCACGCAACTACATTGGGGAAAGTGTTCCAAGTTTTTGCGCTTTGTGCCACAATTTTTGTAGGAGAAAGTAGTAATGCGAAGGAGGTTGCACATCTTAACATAGAGGTGATGTCACTTGAGGCTGAGGGTTTGAAATTTGAATAACTTTCAAGAAAAGATAAAATTCCAAGGCTATGCTGAAGTAGTCATTTCTCTCAATCCAAGTTGAAAAATTATGGTTTTAAAAAGGTGGATGCTGACATTTCTTTTTCTTAAATGGGTTATATTGGCAAACCGAATTTGATTTTTGAGCTCATCCTCAACATCAGTTCTGTTGCTAGTATCACATGTTCCAATGAACATCAAAATCCATTAAAGAAAACATAAACATAACAAAATGTTGTTGTACATCTCATTCACTGTCCATGACACACTATAAGAAAATTTGTGGCATAAGCATAACATCAACATAATTGCAAATGATTATTTGTTAGACGGAGGAGAAGATGACCCCACACTGATTTATGATCATAAAGGCAGCTTGAATGACCTCAAACGTGACATACAAGCCAATATTGGGATTCAGATACTTCACCAGTCAAACAATCAATGTATAAGAAGAACAATATGTCCAAGAACACAATAATTTTTACAATTTTTTTCACAACTGCCATGCCATGACTTCATTGGTGTATGATAAAAGTTCTGTAACCCTAAATCACAACATATCATTTTAGGACTTAGGAGTAGTAAAAAATACTCTCTATTCTCTAATATTATTGGTTCATTATTGTTAGGGTCATATTTTTATGTATTAGCATAATTGGGCCGATAAGTTTTAAACCCTCCAACGTTAGACCCTACGTTTATGAACGTGCTATAGCCAGACATAGGTGATAGACATGAAAAGAAGTTTCAGAGTTTGGTGGGGAAGGTAGACCCACACACACGTGTACAAGGTGGTCCTTCAGTATAGAGGAATTTTGTTCGTATAGTTAAGGTCAACATCACAATCATGGATGCATTATTTTTGTGGACTGACTCATCTTCACCACTAAACCACTCAAAATCCATATATTCTATTAAATCTGTGAAGATAAAGAGTGAGACATAGAGTGCATAACAAACATGGTATAAAACAAACATTTCGCATTCAACCAACCCATATAGATATCTCTCATACCTTAACGTGGAAAAACTATATCCCTTTGCTGCTTTTCCCACTAGCCACTCAATAATATCTTATACTTTCTCCAGTGACTTACATACTCAGACTCAGTCATAGGAACGAAAACCAAGAACCAAAGTTGGTACATTAGACAAACTTCCTTACTTTTACTCTAAATGTGCGTGCGTGCACTGGGGTCAAGACCATGAAATGGGGCCCCAAGGACCAAAAAAAAAAGTAGCCATTAATGGAGCACTGCAACCATTAGTTTCAAACTAGCACTGTTTTTGTTATATTACTGCCCAAAATGTGTGATAAACAATGACACAAACTATTTTGTATTATATGCTTAACAAAGAAGAAGTCACTGACCATGACTAAGACAAATAATTCTTGGCTCCCAATTCGTGTAATTTTATTACTCAACAACTTTAAATCAAATTTATACGGAAGAAAGTGAACCACTAACCACAAAGCAGTCTCTGTCTTTCCTTTAATATCTATTAAATATGTTCAGTGACTCAGTCCCTTCCTTTCATCTCATAGGGCTAGAATAAATCTTTTCCTTTAATTCTTGCAATGACAGTTCATGTTTGATTTTGATGTGAGTACTGAGGAAAGAGATTTTGTAGATTTATTACGTAAATTCCTAATTGGATAGTTCATTCTTTCATACAGGAAATTATTGAATATTTTAAGAATACAATAAATATGTACTTCTTCCTCTCACAAGAATTGTGGGTTCTACTATAAATTTAATTAACGGGTCTCACTATTATATGAGAAGGGGAAATATGTATTTATAGTACTCCGAGAGCATTTTATAATGGACAAAACTTAGGTACACGCCAAAGTTTTCTTACTTTTCCATTGTTCCAATCTGATCTGAAAAACGAGAAATCAATCAAAAGTCGATGGACCTGAATTGAATCATGACTATATAAGCTATTCTTATATTAAGATTCGATAAGATGAAATTGTGGAAGCGGACCTTTGATTTCCTTGGACCACATAAGAATTCGTGGTCCGATTGAATCTTCTTGTTCCTGGATGCTCCATAGAAACCCATCGCTATTTCTTTCTTCCACCGAGAAAGGTTTATTCAAAATCACAAGAGCAAATTTTAGGTACTGTTCCTTAGGTTCTCTACTTAATATTCAGCCATGTGACTACTTAACTAAAAAATACACTTCTATTTCATGAGAAAAAATTCACGTGGCAAAATTTTAAGAAGGGAACATAAGAAACAGCACCTAAGTACTGTACCTAAGTCTTGCCATTTTATAGATTCTCAAAAAAAAAAAAAAAAAAGGTCTTGCCCTTTTATAATTACTCCATACGTGCATCTCAACAAACCAAGCAAAGCATGAAAATTGAAAACACCAGAGAGAAGTACCAACAAGCAAATTAGCAAGTTTACACGGAACTTGCTCCTAACAAAACCTACAGCAGAGCATGTCTACCTTTGTTCCCCACCAAAATATGGCACCAATATTATGATTAAGAACCAAAGCTGTGCTCTAGCAACTTAATTATAGGCAAATTATACTTTTCCATCTTAAACTTTCACCTCACTCTTAATGCCCATCAAACTATAAATTTGTCCGATTAACACCCCAATTTAAGAGAATTGTATCAATACCTCTTTTGTCTAAATTGGATGGCAAATGAGACGTATTAGTGATTTTTCATTGCAACATGAGATTGGTGGGTGGCATGAGTGGATCATGTGTATCCATTTTCATCTGATTTCACACCCAATTTAGATGGCAAAGGATACATCAATACGATCCTCTCAAACTGGTGTATAATCGAGCAAATTAATAGTTTGGAAGAACATTGTACATCTGAAAGTTTATGGTGAAAAGGTGTAATACACCAAAAACAATATATCATATGAGAGAGAGAGAGAGAGAGAGATTATCAATGGACTGGATTTGAGTTCCTAAAACTGGTGTCAATTAAAACTGGTCAATGATTGCGATAGTTATTTTCATATATAAATTAGAATTACAGAAGGCAGCTCACCATGAATTTCGACATGGCAAGAAACCAAAGAAACAAGTAAAGGTAATTAGCAAAAAAGAAAATAGGGACGCATCTGTTGTAACAGGGTGAAGTTAGCTATTGATTTATCAAAAACTGAGAACGGAGACACAGCTTAGCAAAAAATAAGACATTTCTCTTCCAAGAAAAAAAAATCAATGGCAATTTTCTATTCCACACGTTCACCTTCCTACTAGGCAAAGGAAGGATATACTTTTATGCTACATGACCATATTCATCAGCAAGCAGGTCAAACAAGTTCTCCAAATTTGGAATGAATCTATAAGAGGTCTCATCAAACTCCCTATATGATAATATTACAACAAAGGCCGCTCTAATTGAATGTCAGCTCTATGAAATGGCAGAACCGGTATACTGTGGAATGGATCTAGAAGGAAATGAATGACCTCCAATGCGTCATTATGCATTGGTGAATTTATCAAAGCCTTCCACAACTCTTTTTAGGGAGGCAGGCACAGGCACAGTTATAATATAACTGTGGAAGTCAGAAAACAGGTCTTAAAAAAGCAAGCACCTCTAACTGTGATCTTCTGACTTGAAGCAACGAAACATTAGAAAAGATATCCGAAAGACCCTGAAGTGAATGCCAAATTGGATCCAATGCTGGACACCCTCCATGAGAAATTGAAGGGAAACAATATTTTGTAGGAAGATCCAACTTCCCATTTATGATCAAATTTGAAACAATTGTTAGTGCTCTCAAAATATGAATATAGTTGAGGAGCATTGGCTAGTCACTTCCACTACTGTGTCTATCTGGAAAAAAGAAAAGGGAACAAGAATAAAATTAAGATGCTTCACTGCTATAGAATATTAATGCAATGCATAGGGGAGAAGAGAGTCAGACTAAGAGATGCCACACCTGATAATCTTTTGCCTTCCATGGCTTCTTTCTTCTCTTGGCAACTTGAGCAAAGGAAAGGGCCATCCCATGGACGCAATTTTCCTGGGTTTAATGAGCCAGAATGGATTGAAATACCCTCTCCAGGCTTCATCTCCATTTGACAGACTGCACACATGAACAACTTAAACATGTTGCAAAGTGGGTACTTCGTATCTAACCTGCATTCCACAAAAACAATTCCCATGTCAAAAAGGTATTAAGCTACATTGATTGCTCACACATAGGCAGCCATGCCACCATATTATACAGTAAGACAAAAGCCAGAATGAAAAGAATGCATTAGTCCCATCACGCCTTACTTAGAGATCAAAGAATTTTCAGATTAAAAAATACAGTTTTCACGGCACAAACCTTTCAGAAAGCATAGCAGATCCTTCCTCATACATTTCCTCCACAATATCTGGCTCAATGAATTCTTTATCAACTTGAGAAGATGATTCTGAGGACTTTCTACGAAACATGGACTTAAACACACCTATTCCTTGCTTCTTTGGAGGTGGCAAAGGAGCAGTTGGCTTCTCTGGTGGTAATATATCAATTACAATGCAGGTTGTATCATCTCGTAGTCCTTTAGCTTGTAATGCTTCCTGAAAATGGAACAGATAAGAGCAAGACAAGCAATAATAGATCGGGAGGAATGGAATCTAAATAGCGCTTTGGAGTCAGGGCTGTAGATATTGTAATTAATAAGGAATAAAATTGAACATCATTCTTTGAAAAAAAGGGTTCCATTTTAGTTGTAGCATACTTTAACAATTTGTGCAGCTGCAGCATCAGCAGGCATCCCGCGACAACAATCAAGAGCTGTTTCTGCAGATAAAGCATCCCAAACACCATCGCTTGAAATAATAAGCCTACCACCGGCTGTAGACAGCTGTAGAAATATGATTTATAGATATTAAGAATAAAAAAATAAAAAAAGGTTTGTTAAAAATGAGCATCTTGAGAATTTTCTAACAGAATAGAACTGGGTTCATACTGTAACAACCAAAAGGAATCCTTTCAAAGAAGGAAGCATGCACACACAAACCCATGAAACACATCAAAATGAAATCCACGGATCCAAAAGTCCAAACATATGCCTTAAACATCAGCCAATAACAACCCCCCTGGGAATAAAAACCACAGGGAAACAGTTTCTTCCTAAGTTTCCAGACAATACGCGTAACATAATACACTACTTAACTTGAAACACGGTAAAATGTGGTTTAGATAACATACAGTTTATCTATGGACCTTCATTAGGAATTTGAATGTTATATGGTAATCTTAATTTAAGATTTTGATATTCTCATTCTACCCTAAAATTTCCTCATTTAAACAAGATTTTAAATATTCTATTGCCTTTCAAAAAGAAGAAATGAGGGAATGCAGGGAAGAAAATTTCCAAATAGCAAAAATTATGGCACTGGAACAGAAATTCAGAAGTGTGATGTTTCAGATTGAGTAATACTAAATCCAGTTACTTCTTTTCCTTGGAGAATGGTGTGGCAATCAAAGGTTCCTCAAAGGGTAGCTTTTTTTCCCATGGTCTGCTTCCTTAGGTAAGATTCTTACAACAGATAACCTTAGCAAAAGGTGTATTATTGTTCTTGATTGATGTTATATGTGTAAGAGGTGTGGAGAGTCGGTGGATCATCTTCTTCTTCATTGCCCCGTAGCATTTGAGTTATGGTCTTTGGTGTTTTGTTTGTTGGGAATTCACTGAGTTATGCCACATAAGGTAATTGAGTTGTTTGAGTCTTGGCAAGGTAAGTTTGGGCGTCATCGCAATATTTTTGGAGACTCGTGCTGCATTGTTTGATGTGGTGTATTTGAAGTGAGAGGAATGCTAGATGTTTTGAGGGATGTGAACGGTCCTTGCTAGAGATTAAGTCTTTCTTCTGCGATACTCACCTTGTTTGGAGTGTGGCTCTGTCACATTTTACTTGTTTTTCCATTCCTATTTTACTTGATCATTGTAATTTTGGTTCTTCATTTTTGCCCCCACAATACATCCCCAATGTACTCGGGTTGTCTTTTTTATTAATAAAATTTTTCGTTACCTATCAAAAAAATTAAAAAAAAAAATACTAAATCCAGTTCACTAGGGTAGTACAGAATTGTGGTAAGGTCGGGTCTTGATGCAATGGCAAATGCCTTCCAACAAAAGCAATAGGTTGCAGATTTGAGTACGGGAATCATCCTCTCCAAAACAATTGGGGGTAAGGTTGACTATTATGACCTATACTAGACCCTGCAAAAGTAGGAGATTTGTGCATTGGGTACGAACTTTTATCTATTCTTTCTCTTGTTGTGGCAAACTACAAGAGATTTTCTCTCCATCAGAATTTTTGTGTTTGCTCAAACTGAGAAAATTTAATTGGCACTCAAAAATATAAATCTAATAACTTCAGCCCATTCTATAAAGCTCTATTCAAATGCAGTCTTACAAAAAGTAAAGTACCAGTTGATCTGCAACCAAAAGGGAAAACAAAAATAGCAACATGAATTATGGCAATGAATTAGTCATGAACCTCTCTATAAGCATATGGAAAAACAAATTTCTGAGTGAACCAGATTTCCAAGGATTACTGGATTTTTTTGGGGGGGAAAAAGTGATTTCAAAGTGTTACTGACGTAACACATGCAGGCAAGGGAATCAATCATAGAGTTCTCTCCTTGAGCTGAAGAACTAACAACCCTGTTAGAAAGTAGAATTAGCAATGAGATTGGTCGAGTAGTCTCAGTAGGAGATGAGATTGCACATGTTTATGGAATGAACAAGAATCAATCTTAGTAAATGGAAAGCAAATAACTCCAACAATTAAAAATGTTAGTGGTCAGCAAAATCAAACCTCAACCATTCTGCTCTAAGCACCTCCAGAGAAGTATAGGTGCATTATTTATCCAGTAGTCCAACAAAACCTAGTTCATTTTATTTTATGTCTCTCTCATTTGTCCTGCCCAAACCCCCCCCCCCTTTTTTTGGTAAATAGTCCCAAGTCCCAACGATTAATATCTGGAGCTGTATATCATTTATAAAAAATGAAATAAAATAAACAGGAGCTGTATGTTGCAATAAGGAGGAGTTCACATAAAAAGGTTGCTCACAAGTTGCAACAAAATAAAAATAAAAGAGGAGAACCACTACATTTGAATGTTTTATCTAATTCTTTTAGGCATCAATTTCACAATACTTGGAGTTACAAGTGATGCACAATAAAATTTTCAAATAACATAATAATTTTTATTTTCTATAAGAAAGAATAATTTTATTAAAAAGAGGCTACTTCATAACATAACATAATAATTAACATTATCCTTGAAGTTGAATAATGTGATTGAAAGCTACCAAAAGTAAAGAGAAAACATATTAGTTAAACCTACAATGGATGCAAGCATATTGTAACTGATAAACAGAAGTGGAAATGGGAATGTAAGATTGTGATGAACTCTGTAGCAAAATTAAAACATAAACATACATACAAAGAAAAAAGAGTGAGAGGGATAGAGAGGATAAAAACACAAACCTTCACTTGCTTTACATAAGGAACAGGAACAATGAACTCGCCAACATCCATATCACCAATTGATCGTGAAAGACACAAACCACCAGGCCAACACCTCAAAGGACCAATCTACAAAAAAATGCATTAGACTAGTTAGACAACCAGCCTTATTCTATGAAGTTAAATCATATATAGAATTCTTCAAATGTGAATGTTCATAGATTCTAAAGAATTTAACAGGAAGATAATCAATCTATCATAATATATGGGCAGATGACATCATGGATTTCATCTAAACAGCATCATCCATTCAGAAGCCAGTCAAAGATTCTACAATCTTATTTGCTTAAATATCTACACACGTGGTCCTACAACCTAAATAAATTTAAACCAAAAATGATATGATCCTTTGGGTTCTATTGCCCATGTTTTCACCAATGACTTTAATGACCTGTTTGGATGTTTAAAAAAGGAGGGAGAGTAGAGTAGAGGGAGAGAGAGTAATCCAATTACCTTATTTGGAAGTTTTTTAAGGAATGAGGGGGAGGGATTTGGGGGGGTTTGGAGGGGTTTCAACTCCCTCTAACCCCTCATTTTTAATTTTCCAAAATTGGAGAGATTTGGAGGGAGAGTAGAGTAGATAAATTATTGTCCAAGTAAATTCCCTAATTTATCATTTCTAAATTAATCATAGACCAATATTGCAAGTCTATTTTCAAATAGGGGTAAATTTGTTTATTTTAATCATTTCCTCTACTCTCCATCCTAATTTTTAAAACATTCAAACAAGGGGAAGGTCTAATTACTCCCTTCCCCCTTACTAATTTTAAAAACATCCAAACAAGGTGGAGGGGAACCATTCCCCTCTACTCTCCTCCCCACTACTCTCCTCCCCTCTACTCCCCTCTACTCTCCTCCCTCTCTAAACTTCCAAGCAGGCCATAACTTGACTAGGTTTATATTTAAACTTTGAAGTTTGGAATTGAAATCAAGGACAATGAAAACTCGGTAGCATTACTTAGCCAGCTTCATATAAATACAAGTATATTACTACTGAATTACATAAAGAATTAATGAAAAAGTGAAGATACCTCTGCACCACCACCAGTATTAAGCCGACCCACCTCACCTCCACTTGCAGTGATACGGTCCCTCCTAATAAGACACAGAAGAGTTAGGCCTAAATGGGGTGGTTGTTAAGTGAGTCACTAAATACAGTATATTAGTAACTTACTCCTCTTCATTGCATTCAAGTCTGTGATCTGCTGACAAGTAATAAACACCACCCTCAGCAGGTTCAAGAATGCAACGGGAATCACCAACAGATGCAACGGTTACAACCCATCCTTCTATAATCACAAAGGTGACAGTTGTTCCTGATGTTTGTGCTGAGGCACAAAAGAAATACATAAATATCATGGATGCAAATATTAGTCCAAAATAAACAAAACACAGATATTATAGTTAAGAGACTTAGAACTACATAAAAAAATGTCCAACACACACACAAAATGTTTTTTTTTTTTTTTTTTTTTTTAAATATTGTTATTGATATCATACATGCTGAGAAATAGAAGGCAAAACAAAACCAAAATGCATCATAATCCAAAAACCAAAATACATCAATTTTTCAGGCAAATGATATGAAAAAGCTAAAAGCCAACAAAACTTAAGCCAGTAAATAACACACAAGTAGAAACACAGAACTCCAGAGCTTTTAATGGAAGGGTGTACATTATAATTGTATGCTACATAAAAAAATCCAAAAAAATGTATCTGGCAAAACTTGAATTTGTGAAAGTGCCTAGAATGTCAAAGGTGTTGATTTATAGTGTATATAAGTTGAGTTAAAAATATGAAAGCCAACTTTATTAAATCCAGGTTGATCTCACATAACCTTTTAATATATCTTTATAAAAATGTGCATGATATGCACACATACAACAAAAAAAAAAATTTAATTTTAGAATGTAACTCATACCTTTCTCTTGAAAGTCTTTATCCGTTTTAACAAATCCAGCAACCAAAGCCCTTGGAAGTGCTGCTACCCATTCATCTCTGTTAAGATCTGAAGGAATGGCACTTAACACATTACTGAGGAGATTCTCCTTAGAGTATATAGCAGCAGCAGATCCATTGTGTCCATCAAATAGCTGCAAAACAGGTTTTAGTAAGAGCAAGCTACAAAGATAAATAGAAACTATGAAGGATATGACAACGAATCACCAAAATACAGATGAACCACGAACAAATCATATAAAGCTAACTGATGACTTATTTGAAATACCCAATAATGAATCCTTGAAATGCCTATCATTGTGAAGACCAAGTCAATCTTTTGCCAAAAAAGAAAATGAAAATGAAAATCCTAAGTACAGGAAATTATCCACGTACGGCTAAGAGCCTACTCGAGAAGACCCACCTTAGCTTTCCCACAAAGCATTCCCTATCGTTGAACACTTGCATATTCTGATTCGTCTCAGATATCAACTTGTATTCAAACAGATCTAAATAGACATGCAAAAAATGGATATCACCACTAAGTGACTAAGCATGCACCAAAACTAGACAAACAACAGGATAAAACTCAAACACTCCAGAAAAAACATAGTTTTCACGGGTGCTGAGGAACCATTTTCAACTCATCGCATAAGTATCCCCCAGTACTTTGCTTTCACAAGTCTTGATTAGTTACTACTCTTGCCGGTGTATCAACCATAAATCCATTCAAATTGCTAAAAAGATCAAGCCTTGACATTCTACACAACATAACCACATCTCAAACGTAGTCAACCACACCCATACCCGTTCGGTACAACTCATTTTTCAGCTTTTTGAAAATGGGATTGTAAGGATTGAAACCATATAACAAAGATAACAAAGGCAAAACTCAATCAACATATCAAAACAAAACTAGATGCAAATGCAATCCATCACAATGTAACCATCCAAACACCGATATCTAATAAATAAATAAACGAATCAAACAAGCACAAAGTCCATAAAAAAACCATACCCCGAAAACCGAGTATGTAGACACTCCATCTCCAAGCACCCTTTGTCGTTCTGTCTTTATTAATGTAAAGTCCTCCCCTTTCTTGCTCTGGTAAGCCTGACCATGCACAAGTTCCGGACACTCAATCCTCTCATTCGCCAGTTCACGCCTCAGCAGAACCGAAAGCGGCACCGTGTGATGCTCACTCCTTGTTGCCATTGTTCTTCTCCTTCAAAATCCACCACCGCCCAAATACACCAAAAACGTTGATTTTTTCCTTTCTTAAACAATTATATAAATTTCACCACCAACTCTCTAATCCTCCCTGAAACAAAAAAAAAAAAAAAAAACCAATCAAAATCTCAACATTTTTCCCCGATCCCTAAATCATTGATTCTAATAGCTGTATCAAGATCTTCTACAACAACAACAATATTTGTGATCAGAAAATTCTTTTTTTTTTTTTTTCCAAAACGAGAAACAACTACAGAAAAAAACACAGCAAATGTACTTGGAAAACAAACAATAAATCTTTAAAAAAACAAAGATTAAGGAAAAATGAGAATTACGAGGAAGAGGAATGAAAATGGAAGAGGCGATTTGAGGCTACGCGCGGCGAAGAAGACGAGATGCGTTTGAGAAATGGGAATGTGGTAATGATCGAGAATTGTGGATCCCGTCGAAGTCGAGTTCCCAAAATTCCATAATTCTTTCTTTCCAAAAAAAAAAAAAGAAACAAGTTCCTCAACGAGAAAACCAAAAACCAAACAACCTCAAACGAAATAATACTACTAAGCTGTTTTTTTCTTCATCTCTCTGTTTTTGTTTCTTTGTTTTGTTTTTTTTTTTTTTTTTTATAATTAAATTTAATTGGTGCTGACATGGCAGAGAGCGAGCCGTTTTTGGTTGGAGCCGACGTGTACGGTGGGTATTGGCGGGACTCAACGACATCACGATCGGCTTGCGGCGCTTTCTGAACCGTTTGATTTGGGATTGACTTATCTGATGCGATCTGGGCCCACAATAAATTGTAAATAAATGTGGGACCCAGGACCCTATTATATTTTTTATTATGGGCTGGCGCCGGTTAATATGAGCAACGCGGGTTTTTTTTTTTTATACCAAAAAACGCGGAAACAACAATAAAGGAATCTGGAAGGTCAAATTGACTGAGTCAATTTTAAATAAAATTGAATTTTAGTGCTAAAAAGTGATAATTAATGTTTGTTTAAACGGTAATGAATAGATAAAATTTAATCCACAAATTTCTAAATAGATAAAAAAATTGATAATTATTACCACAAGTGGGAGATTGAGATTTTTTTTTAATTATTTTTAAAAATAGCAATACTTAAGTGCAGTAGTTAGATATTGTTACTTAGTTTTTCATTTTAAAATTCTGCCACGTGAATTTTTTCTCATGAGATAGAAATGTATTTTTTAGTTAAGTAGGTACATAACTAAATCTTAAAAGTAAAACCTACGAAACAATACCGAAAATATTGTACCTAAGTTTTGTCCTTTTAGAGAAGTAGGAGATTGAGATTCTTGGTTCCTCTTATAAAATAAACCAAGTAATGCTTCAAAATAAATAGATAAGATTTTTGATAACTCTATAATAGAGTTGTTTGTATTCACAATAACATTTTAAGTTTTATATTTAAGGGAGTTTTCAAAATAAAAACCTAAAATTTAATATTGTTAATTTGTTACAAATTAAATCAATGGTTTTAAATCATAAGAAAAGTTATTGGTTTGGAAAATATTTTTAGAAATTTTTTATAGAAAAATGAAAAAGTAGTTGACTTTTTTTACTGCTTTTTATACCTCCATAAAAACACTATTAAAACTTTCTTAAAATTGTTTATTAACAAATAACCTAAGGCATCCATTAACAGAATCCTCAAATCAAACCATAAACTTTTAAAATCATACCAATTTATACCCTAGACATTTTAGGTTTAAATTGGGCGCTTGATCAGGAATTTCAATTGACAAAATTAAAGTTCAAGTTTGATTTAATCCAATAAAATTTCAGAATTTTATTTTAAACTATCCCTAAAGTACAAGGCTTAAAGCATTATTTTCCGTAAACATTAGAAAGGAAATTCAAACATTTTAGCCAGTTATTATTATTATTATTATTTGGGTAAATTCCACTAACATATCCTGAGGTTTGAACTAATAACAATAAAGTTTAAGACTTTTCAAAACTAGTTAATTTAGTTCCTAAGGCCAACTTAATACCCAAACAATTAGTTATTTTTTCTTAATAGTTTTAGGAACTAAATTAGTTTTAGGAACCAAATTGGTTAGTTTGAAAAATCTCGTACCTTGTTAGAATTAGCCCAAACTTCAAAAGATGTGAATGAAATTTACCCTTGTCTTTTTCTTTTCTTTTCTTTTTTCTTTGATTGATTGGTGCTTGTGTTCAAGTGTTTATTTATCATCATCATAATAACCAGCTAAAATACTTGTTTCTATTTGGTATTTAATGCCAATTGTGAGCGTCACGTTGTTGTTTTTGTGAGCCTGTAGAACTTTGGCGCCTAGTACTAACTGGACAGCGGACACCCTTATTCTCCACACTTTTCAACCACCTCTTTGGCCTCCACTTGGGGGGTCCCGAAATTACCGGCGCCAATTATCTGTGAACAAAATTTCTAACAATCTCACTTGCGCCAAAACTGTGCCTTAAATAATTATATAAAAGTTCATCATATAAGGGAACAAATGTGCTGTAAACATATTCAGCAGAAAAAAAAATGTGCTGTAAACCAAAAAAGGAAAAAGTTTTTTCTCTTAAAACTTAAAAAGGTGGTCAAATTAGATTAGATTAAGTGTTGGTTTGGGTTAGGATTAAAAATTAAAATTATTTTACTGTTTAGATTATTTTTTTTATTATTTATAGGTCTTACTGTAATTTTTAGCATTATTTATAAATCCTATTGTACTATTTTAACTCACTTTTATCTTTATCTACTTTACTTTTAATAATAATTTTTCAATTTTAACAAAATAAGTAATATTTAAACACATTGTAATAGATTTTTTTTATTAAGATTGAGACGTGTTATCACGAAGTTTAAGCAACGCGTCGGGCTTTAAAATCTATTAAATGTTTGTTATCGGACAAACACCGCGTGAAAGAAAGTTGAAATTTTTATTATTATTTATTATTTGGGGCTTATCACTTGAAGAATCATCAGCTTTTATAGCTCAATGGCTCAGCCAATGAAACTAGACCACATTTACATTATTAGGACCCACAAAAGCTGAATAAGAAACAGGGTTTCTGGATAAAATGTTGGGGGATAATAGTAGTAAATACCAACAAGTTTCTAGGCAATGTCATTGGTATAAAGTCAGAAGCATGTTCCAATCTTTTGCCTTGTGGAGCTTTGTTTCCAGCTTTTTTAAATGAAATGTTGCTATCAATTTGTGCCCCATCAAACAGCTGCCCCACTGTTTTGTTGTCTACCATTTTGCTCTACCAAAGTCTCAATTACAGCTCACAATTGAACAGTCTTCTTGTTGTTTCATTGGCATTGCTAAGCCATTTGCTAAAAGGTTGAATTTTTTGTGTGTTTGTGCGTGACTTCTATTCAAGGAAAAAAAAATTTTGCCTAGAGACCTCGTCAACTCATTTATGATTTGTATCTGCCCTGGACTTGTGTTTAGGTTTCTGACTTGACTTCTGAAAGCACATGGTTATGAGGTTTTGCACCATGCAATAAGGTCTAACCGCGTTTAGGCAACTGGGTCAAGGTTCCAATAAGGGGTTAAGCCTGATTTTTATTTTATTTTTGGGATTGGGAGTGAGATATTTTTAGATTATTGAAGTTTCCACAACATGATATAAATTTCACAACTGCTAAATTGACATGTTGCAATAGGTGTATCGTGTGAAATGGTGTAGCTAATGTTGTACCAATAGGTGTTTAGCATTTTTTTGCTTTCATATTTATTCCCCCCAGACATTCCAAACAGCATGCAATTAGCTGTCTCCACTACAGAGAATGAAATTTTAAAACAAAGTTATAAAGAATGAGGAATAAAACAAAAGACTAGTTCATCAATTGACCATTAGATAGTTCATTGTCTCCTACAAATCCATATTAACAGGAGAGAATAAACATTATAAATCTACCTTGATTAGAGCTAAAACTAACAGCTTTAGTGGACCAAGTTACATGTAGTGTTTCTATAGACAACATGAGTATGGAGGTCCACAAAAACTCATGTCAAAATGGAAAACAGAACATGTCAAGACCCTTTTACCTGCAACCAACAACAGAAGTTTGATATATTTCAATTGAACAGAATAAATAAATACAAGTGGAAGGTCCCAGAGTATAAGCTCAAAACGATACTAAAAAATTAGGAATAATGTCATACTTATCTACCACATTTTAGAGGCACACAAATAATAGGCCTTTTAATTTTATTTCCTCTTTAGACCAGATATATATTTATATAACTTGTGGAGAGAGTACTAATATGAATTGCAATCAAAAAGTTTAATACAGTTGGTGGGGGAAGGTTGCATATTGATATATATGTGTCGGTTGAGCCAACAAAGTTTGAATAGTCTCCTTAAAGAACATTGAACACAAGTGGATATGGCATACTGCCCATGCCCTTGTGTGGGAACACTGCTATTGCATGCATATGCAAATATATATCTGTCATATATCAGCAACCACATTTCTACATGATGGCTTTATAATTCCCTAACCTTACATACAGTGCCTGTAACAATCTTTTTCCTCCTTTCACTTAAGACATGACAAAAGAAAACCAAAACTTCTGTATAGGTTTTAATATATGTTTCCATAAGTAACAAAAAGTAATATCAGAGAACAATAAGGATAAGTAAAGTTCCTTTCACACAAACTTTTATGTAAAAAATTAGGTTACTCCCTCCTTTTGATCTGATACTAAGAGAGTCAAGATAAGTCCTGGGGTTTAATGGTTGAAAAACAGGTTATAGCTGCCAAACACAAATGCCAGTGGAAATGGAAATTGGTTAGCTTGGAAGGAATCAATTGTCTGGTTCATGAATACGTACAAAGACAACTAAAATCCAGTGATTTACAGCATCATCAAGAACAACAAATAGACCTTTCTTGGTCCCATTAGACACAGGTCTAAACTCCAAACCAATAAGTCTAACATTGTTCAATTGCAATTTAGCCAACATCCAAAATAGATTTCGTCATTAATATTTCATTGCAAGTGTATAGCTAATGATGAGGAAGCAGCTGTATACAAAATTCTAACATATTTATGGATAATTCTAAAACTCAGAGGACCAACAATGGATACAATCCCATACCTGTACTAATTCAATTGGATCCATCATCCAAGAAAGTAAGACTCAAAGCTTATTACCCTCTTCAGAACCATTCACCCTGACGATGTACACTAAAAGAAAATAGTACATTTGGTACATAAACACAAGAAGACATAAAATGTAAAAATTCCCCTCAATGACAAGGAGTAGCAGAAAGGAAAAGCCCTACGAGTTTATTGACAAGGGATAACTTACAAAGGTTACAGATACACATTAGTTTGTATAAAAGAAAAAGGAAAGTGATAGTATTATACATAACAGTCTAAGATAGTATGCATGCGTGCGCGCACACACACACATATATATATGCGCATGCACCATGCCCATCAAGAAAATTTGGAAGACCATAAACAAATGTTAGCACAGCCTAATTCAAACATGAAACTTCACAACAACAACAACAAAATAATTTGATGATTGAGAGGAATAACAAGAAGAACAAGGTGCTTAGATAAATGCCATTGATAAATGATCAATCACCTTAAATGTTGTTCGCCCGATTAATTGAAATACTAATGCATCCCCATATGCCAAATGATGAGCAACGGCGAACCCTTTCCATCCACCATCCTCATCTATCAAAGTCATAACAGCACCATGACTTGGAAGGTTCCGCTCGGAGAAATTAGATGGAAGACCCTGTTATCAAATTTTACCAGAATCATTATGAATATTACTCCAAATTACAGGTATAGTATGGATCAAGATGACATATTTATCATTATATATACTGTATAAAATCATTATGACCCTATTATTTTTACTACTTCTACTGATGTTATTTATATACTAATAACAAATCAATACATATCAGAGAAAAAGAAAAGCCTGAGTTCCAATATCTTAGTTAGATAACATGCTAATGTACTTTGAGAAGTTGTTAAATAATTTAAGCAGAAAAACCAATTCTCTTACCAGCCAAAATCCCCCAGCGACATGAGATGGCTGCATTGACTTTGTAAATATTGGACAACCAGGTGGCAGACCCCATACTAATTTTCCCGGTTTCTCTTCAGCTTCTGCTACGAGGCAAGTACCAGGTTCGACAAATTCCTTTTCCTACCAAAAATCCTACACATCCCCCACAAAAAATAAATAAATAAATAAAAATAAATAAATAAACTTAATCATCTTATTATGTGAAATAGATCATTCTATTTTTGCTAACACATTAACATTTAAATCAAATATACCTTCTGGGTATTGCCACGCGGTCCACAGCAACCTATCAGCAATAACATAATGTTGTAACATAAAATCTTGATATATTGTTGGTCCAAAATTTTAGAGTACGAACGTTTTTAGTTTCTGAAGTTAAAGTGATTGCTTCTAGTCCCAAAAAAAAAAAGCCTCTAAAAGTGATCGATTTTTAGTTCTTACAAAATTTTAGTTGGGACTTAAAGCGATCACTTTTCAGGACTAAACTGGTTCGTTAGAGACTAAGTGTTTGAGGAAATGAACAAAGTGATTCACTGACTCACTTCTTTGTAAATAGGTGCGGGCTTGTTGACAAAGCGAGTGGACCTCCTGACCTCGACCACTTGTTTCTGTGCCACGCGGGGTTTGGCCTGCTTCGTCTATATGAATGTGGGCATCAAAAAGACCAAATGAGTATGGAAGAGAAACACGTAAACATTACAGACTAGAGAGAAAGAGAGAGATACAGGAGAGGGTTTGGGAGGAGAGGAAGTTTTGAGAGCTTGAGAAAGCAGAGGGAGATTGAGAGCTTCCATTCTCTTCTTATTCTCTTGCGACGGCTATCCTCGTATGATCTCTTCGCCACCACCATTTTCGTTTCTTTCTCTCTCTTTTTGTGCTTTTCTCTGTGTGAGTGTGAGAGAGAGAGATGGGTTTTGGGTTAAATAGTTAGACTGAAGAACCCTAGCCTCAAGGACCGTTGGGTTGGTTCCCACGAATCCCACTTCAAATTTTGAACGATGAACGCGTAACCGATATGGAAGCAAGCTACCCCACATCCACATTCACAGCTAGAATCTGACTGTACTAGTTTATATTCATATGGTAAAACTTAGATTTTTCTTTATATAAGTGAAATATAAAAAATATAAGGAATTACTTGAAGAAATAAATAAATAGTCGCATGATGGAGAATTTTGTGTGTTATGTTAATAACTATTTTGGATTTTTTTTTTCCTACCTTTCCAAAGCTCTTTTTTTTTTTTTTTTTTTTGCTGAATTACCTTTCCAAAGCTCTTGATTGAAGGTCTTACCATATTTGATATATACTATATTTTTATCAATAGTCAATAATTACACGGGAGGGAAATTTGAATCCTAATTCCCTTACCAAAATCGAGCAATTTGTGAGCCACTAAATTAGAGATATGTATTAAATTTGTGCCACTCTTATCTCTTCTTAACAAGATTTTAAATTATGTCCTACCAACCAAAAAATCATATTTATGGTTTGTTTCCAACTTTTCCAATAATTTTTTTTTAATCCCATATCTTTTTAAATAATTCAACACAAAACTAAGAATTTAAAAATTAAGTAAATTAAAATTAGGGTAAATTCTAGACAACTACCCTAAGGTTTGGGCTAATGCCAAACACATTCAAGTCAATTAAAAAGCAACAATTTTAGTCTTTAAACACAAACGGTGTTACAAGCCGTTTGTTCACTCCACCTAAAACAAAATTTGCACGGCTTTTTTTTCATTTTCAAGACTGCATGTTCAGAAAGGATACCCCACACTCATCTGTTCCCGCTAGCCTAAATGCTTTTTGCAAATGCAAATGCAAATGCTTTGGCCCCATTTGGTATAAGGTGCATTTGGGAAGCGCATTTGTGCTTCCCACATCTGCGTTTTGTGCATTTTCAACCTTTTTTTTTTTTTCCCAAGCACTTGGTGCACTGTTCATGGGACATAAACAGTGCGATTAGGCCAATGAACAGTAATCAAAATATTTTTTTTTTATTGTTTTCAGTTTTTAGCAAAATAAGCGGTATCTAAACACACACATAGTATTTTAAAAACATGTTTTTAGTTTTTAAACAATATTATACGCATTTTCACACACTTTTTCACCTGCACGTATTTCAAAAAAATACAAATAATGTTACTAGAACAATGTTACCAAATGGTCCCTTTCTAGTTTTAGTTCATTTTAGTCCAACAAGGGACCCATTTGTAGAGAATAAATAAATGCAATTTTATTCCAAACAAACTCAAGTGAAATGCAAATGGTCTAGCAAATCACGTGTGATGAATTAGTTGGATATATACAAGATTCCGAAGGTCTATATAAAGCAAACTTCTATTTCATGGTATTACATATGTATATGAGAGATTTAAGGAGATATGTTTTCCTTTGATGAGGTTGTTGTGAACAAGTGTATTGTATTTCCTTGATAGCGGTAATCTATGAGTTGTCCAAATGATTAGCCATGGATTTTGTGTGAGGAGAGGATTCTTCAATCAAGTTCTTAGTTGATCCTAATTTCTTTTAAGTGTTTATCATTTAATTTTCATAAAGATCAAGTTCTTCACATACCAAAAACTATAACTCTGAGAAAAAAAAAATCTAAGATTACATATCAAAAGAGTCAAAATTACCAAGCAAAAGAGCCAAATTGCTAAAAGTGCAACCTACAAAAGAAACCAAAACAAAAACTAAATCAACTATATTTCAAGTAATTAATACTTCTTCCATCACAAGAATTTTAGCTATATTTTGATATCAAAAACTAATTTGTACCTCTCTTCAGATTAAAACTTAAATAGAAGTCCTTTCTCTTTGCTCAGTCTAAAATCTTTTTTTGAGCGAAAGTCTAAATTCTAACTCTCATGAAGACTAAAGAGAGCCATTAAGGGGCTTTTTGGATGAAAAAAAAAAATGATCACTCATCACTTATCACTCAAATATCATCACTCATCACTTATCACTGAAAATACCCTAACTTCCTAAGGTGGCATGGGTAACTTATCATTTACCAACCATGACTTGGGTTACTTTCTTTTGGTTTATATTAAGAGCTCTTGTTACTCTTGGGAAGAGCAAAAAACGATGTAAACCTGTTGGAGAGTTGGACTAAAATGTGATGATTTTGGGCTGGCAGGAACAAATGAGTGTGGGGTACCTTTCTAAACATGCAGTCTTGAAAATGAAAAAAAAAAAAAAAAAAAAAAAAAAAAGCTATGCAGATTTTGTTTTATGTGGAGTTTATGTTTAAGGACCAAAATGGTTCCCTTTTAATTGTATTAGATGTATTTAGCATTAAACCAAACCTCATGGTAGTTATATGAAATTCACCCTTAAAATTATGGCCATCTTAATATGTAAGTACATGGAGTTATTTTGTGTTTTATTTTGTAATTCTTTATCTCCTATGTGGTTAGCTAAGCTCTATGAAGGATCTCTTGAGAAGGATGCCCCCTAAGTTTATTGTCAATTGTACTTCTAATTGTTTTTCATGCAATTAAGAGTGAGTTAACTTGACAAGAGATTGTTAAATGAGATGGTTGGAAGTTAGTACTGTTCGAAGTTGTTAGTGAGTTATCGAGTTGGTTGTTTCCTTCGAATCAAAATTTTTTTTTTTTTTTCTTTTTGGTAACTAGGAGAAGTTCATTAAGACATTAACTAATAAACAAAAACATTAGAACAAACACGTTCATACATGGTCCCAGCCGCATCTAGACTAAGCAAAAGAGAAACCTTTGTTTTGTTTGGGGGGGGGGGGGGGGGGGGGAGAGAGAAGGAAAAACAACAAAATCTTGGGGTCGGAGGCACCTCTACTAGCAAGTGCATCAGCACACTTATTCGCTTCCTTAAATAGTGTTGGATTCTAACTCTTAAAAAAAATTTTAGACATTCTTTACAGTCTGCTACTATCACTTCATTCCCATTGAGGCTTCCAGCGTCCTTCTTCAAAAGTTCAACCCCAAGTTTTGCATCTAACTCTATCTCCACAGCAGCAAGATTCATATTAATGCACATATTAATTCCATCCCTCAACGCCCACAATTATGCCGCTACGCTAATCGTGAATCCAACACCACCCCCCCCCCCCCCAACTAGTGCAACCCAAGTTTCCTAAAGAAGACCCGTTCGAATTCAATTCAAACCAATTGTCAAGGAGGGACTCCATCTGACTTGGTTGGTGATCGGAGTGCGACTCATTTTTTCATTAAGAACAAGGAAAGCAAATTCAGAAGTTTTAGGGCACGTTTGATAGACTGTAACAATAATTACATAGGAATAGAAATAGGTATTACAAGAAATACAAGACGTTGTAATGTAATGTTTTTTATTATTCATTTGTTTGGTGACAACATAATAATAGAATCCTAAAGAGAATGGAATGAAAGCACATTTGAAAGAGAGAGTAGTTATTTTTTTATGATTTTTTATTTTCAAAATTGTTATGTGCATATGGAAAGTTTGTTTAATTGAAAATATATTAATTTTAAAAATGAATACACTTGCTAAGGAATAGGTATTACATCTATTTTAGAGATGAATAGTTATTCTTCATTTTAAAGAATAGTTATTTATAAGGAATGACTATAGCTAAACCCGATAATAAAAACATAACCAAACTATTGAATAGCTAAACCAAGGGAATAACTATTACATTATGGTACTTATTACAGTCTACCAAACTTACCTTTCGTCATGGCTTCCAAATGGAGAGGTTTTTGGGTAGATCCATCTCTGAAAATCACCATGTTTCATTCAAATCAATTACGCTTTTGGGGGGATCCAACTCTGAATATCACTAAGTTTAATTCAAATCAATTACACTCAAAACTTGTCACAACTCATAAGTGATGAACATCAACAAGAAATAAGCCACACAATTTTCCTCTTTCCTTTCCTCACACTTCTTTCCCTCATTCTCTACTACCTCGAATCAATCAAGTTACGACCCTAAGAACCCAAGAATGCAAATTATTCATTACATCCATATAATATTTAAAAACTAAAACCCAAGAATGCAAATTATTCATTACATCTATATAATATTTAAAAACTAAAACGAAATATTTATTATTGCTAGTTTGCTACGCCCTTACATTAGAATAGGATTTTGGTTGCAAATTATTCATTACATCTATATAATATTTAAAAACTAAAACGGAATGAGATTAAATTCTATAAGGATGTGGTGTAAAACCCATATTTTACATTATCCAATAAGTGATTGTCACACCAATATTTTACTTAAAATTTAATATATCCTACCACATCTAATAATATCTCGATAGATTCTCAATTTGGTTGGATTTATATATGGGTATTAGAATTGATTGAGTGTGATTGTATTTATTCTTAAATATGTGATAAGATGACTTGGCATGTTTGGATTGGAGGTATAAAACATAGGTTTTATACCACGTCCTTAATAAGGGCTAGTTTGCTACGCCTTTATTAAGTCACATTAGAATAGGATTTTGGTTCATTTCAGTTTACTTCGGTCCATTTCAATTGTAAAATCTATTAGCAAATAATGAAACGAATTAATTTAATTATTTTGTTCAAATCTATTAGTACATATCATTTACTAACTAAAAAATTTACGAAGTGCCATGATTCGTCAACTCATTTATGATTTGTATTTTCCCCGAACGCATGTTTAGGTTTCTGAGGTGTTGCACCATCACGTTGGAGCAACTGGGTCAAGATTTCAATATGGGGTTAACTGGTTAAGCCTGATTTTTATTTTATTTTCGGGATAGCGAGCAAGATATTTTTGGATTATTGCAAGTTTCCGCAATATGATATAAATTTAACAACTGCTAAATTGACATGGATTGGTGTATCGTGTGAAATGGTATAACTAATATTGTACCAATAGGTGTTTAGCATTTTATTCCCACCAGACATTCCAAACAGCATGCAATTAGCTGTCTCCACTACAGAGAACGAAATTTTAAAACAAAGTTAAAGAATGAGAGGATAGAACAAAAGACTAGTTCATCAATTGATCATTAGATAGCTCATTGTCCTACAAACCCATTTTAACAGGAGAATAAACATTAGAAAAACTACCTTGATTAGAGCTAAAACTAAACAGCTTTAGTGGAGCAAGTTACATCTAGTGTTTCTATAGACAACATGAGTATGGAGGTCCGCAAAAAACTCATGACAAAATGGAAAACAGAACATGCCAAGACCCATTTACCTGCAACCAACAGAAGTTTGATAAATATTTCAATTGAACAGAATAAATTAATACGAGTGGAAGGCTCCAGAGTATAAGCTCAAAATGATACTAAAAAATTAGGAATAATGTCTTACTTATCTACCACGTTTTAGAGGCACACAAGAAAATAGGCCTTTTAATTTTATTTCCTCTTTAGACTAGGCATATATTTATATCACTTGTGGAGCGAGTATTAACATCAATTGCAATCAAAAAGTTTAATATAGTTGGTGGGAAAAGGTTGCATATTGATAAATATGTCAGTCGAGCCAACAAAATTTGAATAGTCTTTTTAAAGAACATTGAACACAAGTGGATATGGCATACTGCCCATGCCCTTGTGTGGGAACACTGCTATTGCATGCATATGCAAATAGATGTGTCATATATCAGCAACCACATTTCTACATCTGATGTTGCAATCATATGAGATCATGTCATATGAAGTTACACGATGGCTTTATAATTCCCAATCCATACACACAGTGCCTATAACAATCTTTTTCCTCCATTCACTTAAGACAAGACAAAAGAAAACCAAAACTTTTGCATAGGTTTTAATATATGTTTCCATGAGTAAACAAAAAGGAATATCAGAGAACTATAAGGATTAAGGAAAGTGCCTTTCATATAAACTTTTATGTAAAAAAATTTAGGCTACTCCCTCCCTTTGATCTGATACTAAGAGAATCAAGATATGTAGTTTAATGGTTAAAAAACAGGTTAAAGCTGCCAAACTCAAATGCCAGTGGAAATGGCAATTGGTTTGGAAGTAATCACATGTCTGGTTCATGAATAAGTACAAAGACAACTAAAATCCATTGATTTACAGCATCATAAAAAAAAAATGAATAGACCTTTCTTGGTCCCATTGGACACAAGGTATGAACTCCAAGCCATAACGTCTAACATTGTGCAATTACAATTTAGCCAACATCCAAAATAGATGTTGTCATTATTTCATTGCAAGTATTATAGCTAATGATGAGAAAGCAGATGTATACAAAATTCTAACATATTTATGGATTATACTAAAACTCAGGGGACCAACAATGAGTATAATCCAATATCTAGAGCTATCATTTCAAAAAAGGTTACCTGTATTAATTCAATTGGCTCCATTATTTCCCTCCTCAGAACCATTCACCCTGATGATGTACACCTAGAAAGAAAATAGAAGTACATTTATTGCATATACATATAAGAAGACATAAAATGTAAAAATTCCCCTCGATGACAGGGAGTAGCAGAAAGGAAAAGCCCTACAAGTTTATTGAAAAGGGATAACTTACATAGGTTACAGATACACATTAGTTTGTATAAAAGAAAAATGAAAGTGATAGTATCATACATAACAATCTACAATAGCATGCATATATATATGCGCATGCACCATGCCCATCAAGAGAATTTGGAAGACCATAAAAAAATGTTAGCATAGCCTAATTCGAACATGAAACTTCACAACAACAATAATTTGATGATTGAGAGGAATAACAAGAAGAACAAGGTGCTTAGTTAAATGCCGTTGATAAATGATCAATCACCTTAAATGTTGTTCGCCCAATTAATTGAAATACTACTGCATCCCCATGTACCAAATGATGAGCAACAGCAAACCCTTTCCATCCACCACTCAGTCCTCTTTTACGGGCTAGATATATCGTTGGATACTCATCACCATCCTCGTCTATCAAAGTCATAACATCATCACGACTTGGAAGGTTCAGCTTGCAGAAATCGACTGGAAGACCCTGTTATCAAATTTTACCAGAACCATTATGACTGTTACACCAAATCACAGGTATAGTATGGATCAAGGATGACATATTTATCATTATATATATAGTTCCAAGTCTTCTACGTTCTCAGAACAGATGGTAACTAGTCCATCTTCATTACTGAAACATGCAGGTGCCCCCAATCCAAGTGAGGGTAATCTGCCACATTATATTCAAATCTAACGCAACCATATGTCAACTTTCACCCTCTAGTCCCTATTTAGTGGATTTCTACTCTGGCAGAACTATTTATACAATTAAATTTTGCTTTGGACAAGAAAAACTAATCAGATTTTAAGTTATTCATGGATCAGGTATGTGATTTTACTTATACAGGCTCAATCACATAACTTAGTGCTTTCCAAGCCACTGTAAATTAATACAGAACAACAACCAAGCCTTTAGTTCCAAAATTTTGGGGAACTATAATCCTCAACAGAATAATCATGGTAGCCACATATATTCTTTTCCACCACTCTATTTTATCTGAAGTCATACACGTAAGACATGTTATTTTTACTACTTCTACTAATGTTATTTATATACTAGTAACCCCATCAATACATATCAGAGAAAAAGAAAAGCCTGAGTTCCAACATCTTAGTTAGATAACACACTAATGTACTTTGAGAAGTTGTTAAATAAGTTAAGCAGAAAAACCAATTCTCTTACCAGCCAAAATCCACCAGCGACATGGGATGGCTGCATTGACCTTGTCAATATTGGATAACCAGGTGGTAGACCCGACACTAATTTTTCCGCTTTCTCATCAGCTTCTGCTATGGCTTCAGGCGAGGCAAGTACCAGGTTTGACAAATTCCTTTGCCTAGTACCTAAAATCCTACACATCCCCCATAAAAAAAAATTATATGAAATAGATCTTCTATTTGCTAACACATTAACATTTGAATCAAAAATACCTTCTGGGTATTGCCACGCGGTCCACAGCAACCTGTCCGCAATAATAGCATAATGTTGTAACATAAAATCTTGACATAAATGAAAGGCCAAAATATATTGTTGGTCCTAAACTTTAGAACATGAGCGGTTTTAGTCCCTGAAGTTTAAAGCCATCACTTTTAAGGACTAAAATGGTTCATTAGGGACTAGTGTTTGAGGAAATGAACAAAACGATTCGCAGACTCACTTCTTTGTAAATAGGTGCAGGCTTGTTGGCAAAGCGAGTGGACCGCCTAACCACGACCAATTGCTTCTGCACCACACGGGGTTTGGCCTGCTTGGTCTATGTGAATGTGGGCATCAAAGAGAGTAAATGAGTATGGAATAGAAACACATAAAAATAACAGATTTTAGTGAAAAAAAAAAAAAAAACAGAGAGAGAGAGAGAGAGAGAGATACAGGAGAGGGTTTGGGAGAAGTTTTGAGAGCTTGAGAAAGCAGAGGGAGATTGAGGGCTTCCATTCTTTTCTTATTCTCTTCCACTCTCTTGCGACGGCTATCCTCGTATGATTGCTTCGCCACCACCATTTTCGTTTCTTTCTCTCTCTTTTTGTGCTTTTTTCTGTGTGTGTGTGAGAGAGAGGGAGAGAGAGAGATGGGTTTTGTGTTAAATAGTTAAATTGAAGAACCCTAGCCTTAAGGACCGTTGGGTTCCCACTTCAAATTTTGAATGATGAAGAACGCGTCACCATCGGTACGGAAGCTAGCTACCTCACATTCACAGTTAGACTAGAAACTGACTGTACAAGTTTGAATTCTTAAGGTAAAACTTACATTTTTCTTTTTCTTTTTTAAATTAAAAAAAATGAAATATAAAAACTATGAAGAATTACTTGGAGAAAATAAATAAATAAATAAATAGACGCATGATGGGCAATTTTATTTGTTGGTTATGTTGATAACTAACTATTTAGGATTTTTTTTTCCCCCTACTTTTCCAAAGCTCTTGATTCGAGATCTTACCATGTTGATATGTACAAGTATATTTTTATCATACCATATTGATATGTACGAGTATATTTTTATCAATACTCAATAATTACATGGGAGGAAAATTTGAATCCCGATTTCTTTAATAAAATAGAGCAATTTGTGCCACTAAATTAGAGATATAAATCCAATTCATCTTATCTCTTCTTTACAATATTTTAAATTATGGCCTACAAACCAAAAAAATCAAATTTATGGTGTTCTTCCAACTTTTCCAATAATATATATATATATATATATATATAAAATAATAGGTGAAACTAAAAGAAACTCAAATTAGAGTTCCAATTTTGCGCCATGTGTCCTAAATTATTTATTCTTAAAAAAAATTATTTCTTAATTTTAGAATAAAATGTGAAATCACATCATAAATATTCATTAAAGTACGTTATTAAATACAAAACCCAAAGAGTTTAGAATTCATGAATCTTAAAAAAAAAAGTTTTTCACAATAATTTTTTTTTTAAATATGGACAATTTACATTTTATACCTAATAATATCTTTACAAATTTTTTAAAGATTTAACAAAATATAAAAATGACTATCATTGGGTGTTCGCGGTGTGGTGTGGTGCGGTGCGGTTTTGGGCCATTTTTAGCACCACACTTTGCTGTGCGGTTTAGCTAAAACCATAATTGCACCACACCTTATTTTTGCGGTCACATGTTCAGTGTGGTGCGGTTAGTTTAGCCAAAACTATAACTGCACCGCACCTCATTTTTGCGGTTACATGTGCGGTGCTATGTATAAAATGCGGTTTGAAATAAGTATATTTTTCAAATTTTGGGCTTTTCATACCTAGCCCAAAACTAATTTTTCTCTCTTTTTTTGGCCAAGTTTTAAATTATTGAGCTAGTTATTATTTATTTTTGGTTGACTTTTCTAGTCAACCCTTGCTAGGACTATCAAACCTTTTTTTTTTTGAAAAATAAGGTTATTAAACTATTAATAATATATTTAATATTAAAAATAAATAAATATATTAATATATAAAGAAAGTGCGGTGCGGTGCGGTGCGGTTTATGCAATTTTCTTATTATAAAACCGCAAACCGCACTGCACCATGTGGTATGGTGCATTGTTACTTGCGGTGCGGTGCGGTTATGCTATTTTGTGGGCCGTTTTGGTGCAGTTTTTACGGTTTGGTGAACATCCCTAATCAATAGTATTTAAATTATATATAAATAAATTATATTATGCATCTTATTATATATTTTTAAGTGTTTCCATGCATATGCATGAGATTATAAGTTAGTTTTTTTTAATAATTAAACACAAAATTGAGTATTTAGATTTTTTTTTTTTTAGAAAGAAGTCTTGAAACTTTATTGAATGAAATCAACCACAGTCACCTATCAATACAGAATAAATGTGTGGAGAAACATCCTCCATCCACACCAAATAACCACTAACATGTCTAGCATGTTTAGATAGGTTATGTGCCACAAAATTACCAACCCTACATACATGAGAAAAAGAAAAAAAAAAGTGGTTTCTGTCATGTTTTTTGCTGCTGAAAGTATGTGTCCAAACGGAGAGAGGCTTTCTTCCTCACTGTTGAGAGTTTTGATCACCGCTTCCGAATCACCTTTGAGGATGAATGGTCTCCCCAGCAAAAGCCATAGCCCGTGCAGCAGCTTGTGCCTCCACCATATCAGATGAGAAAGGAAGATCTACTTGCTTGGATAGAGAAGCAATCACCTGACCTTGAGAATCACGTATTACTACACCGATTCCCGCCTTTCTGATCTCTTTAAAGGTTGCACCATCAAAGTTTACCTTCAGATAATTTGGTGGGGGTGGCGACCATCTAACTTGTGGGGATGAGGAAGTGGCAGACTGTGTTACCGTAGCTTGGTTGGCTCTTCTGAAGTCCTCGAGAGCTTGAAGAGCATTTGGAACAACCTTTAAAACAGGATAGTCTTCGTCCTTAACTCGCACCAGAAATTGGATAAAGTAAAATTATGACCACCTTAATATGTAAATACATGGAGTTATTTTGTACTAATACTGGATTAGTAATACTTTATCTCCTATGTCTAGGGGTGTACAACCAACTAACCCCCTTCACCCAACCCAACTCATCTATATATTTAAAATTTAAATTATATATATTTAATATGCATTTAAAAATATACTATGTAATTAATAATTTTTTATTTTATTTTTTTCCCCATGTTCAGCTCTTCCTATATAAAACCCAATTACCCACAAACACTAACAATTTTATCTCTCTTTGCCGCCTCCCACCCTACTCTCCCACTCCATTCCTATTTGTTTATACTTCAGTTGGGTTTATAATTGAGTTTGAATACTACTTCATTTTTTTTTTAATCAACTCAGGTGGCAAGTGAGATTTTTTTTTTTTTTGGCTCAATTTAATTATAATAGTAATAAAAAAAATTTGTCCAAATCATGGGTTCAATCCGATCCATATGGGTTGAGTTGGATTGGGTTGGGTTGAATTTTTTTTAACCCACCATGATGGGTTGAGTCGAAAAATCTCCTCAACCCGACCCATGCATGCCGCCTCCCACCCTACTCTCCCACTCCATTCCTATTTCTTTATAATTGAGTTGGGTTTATAATTGAGTTTGGATACTACTTCATTTTTTTTTAATCAACTCAAGTGGCAAGTGGGATACATTTTTTTTTGGCTCAATTTAATTATAATAGTAATAAAAAAAAAAAATTTGTCCAACTCATGGGATCAATCCAATCCATATGGGTTGAGTTGGATTGGGTTGGGTTGAATTTTTTTTAACCCACCATGATGGGTTGAGTAAAAAAAATCTCCTCAACCCGACCCATGCACACCCTACCTATGTGGTTAGCTAAGCTCTATGAAAGGTCTCTTGAAAAGCATGCCCCTGAATGTATTGCCTATTGTACTTATAATTGTTGTACAAGAGATTGTTAAATGAGATGAATAGGAGTTGGTGCACATTTAGATTGCACTGAAAAGGAAAGCAGGCGCACGTCTGTATTTTTTGTGTAGGTCCTGTGCACTGTTCACAGGACTTGCAAGTACTTTTTTCCACAAAAACAACTTTAAAACTGAGTCCCACAGCACTATTCACACAATTAAACATTATTTTGCTACAGTGTTTTTCAGTTTTCAGCAATAAGTGGTATCCAAACAGACCCTTAGTACTATTCAAAGTTGTTAATGAGTTACTGAGTTAGTTGTTTCATTCAAATCAGTTACTTGTCACAACTCATAACTGATGAATATTAACAATAAATAAGCCACACAATTTTCCTCTTTCATTTCCTTAAATTTCATTCCCTCATTCTCTACTATCTCAAATCAGTCAAGTTACCACCCTACTGCAAATTATTCATTTCTTCTATATATCTATATAATATTTTAAAACTAAAGCATAATATTTATTGTTACTAATTTGCTATGCCACATTAGAATATGATTTTGGTCCACTTCAATTGTAAAATCTATCAGTAAATAACTAAATGAATTAATTATTTTATTTTATTTAAGCTATTTTTTAAAATTAATATTAATCAAATTTTTTAAATAATGCATGTTATGAATGTTTTCATTTAAATTTTTAATAATAAAAAGGGCTTTTAAACAATATTGTTTACTAACTATAAAATTTACAAAGTGCCATGATTGGTTAGTTTCACATCCACAACATAATAAACAAATTTTCAATTATTTTTTTAGTGATTAAGATTTCAATTAGGGATTAAGCTTGATTTACTTTATTTTTAGTGATATATTTTTGGATTATTGCAAGTTTCTGCAACTTGATATAAATTTCACAACTGCTAAATTGACATGTTATGATTGGCCTATCGTGTGAAATGGTGTAACTAATGTTGTATCAATAGGTGTTTAGCATTTTGCATTCATATTTATTCCCACCAGACATTCCAAACAGCATGCAATTAGCTGTCTCTACTGCAGAGAATGAAGTTTTAAAACAAAGTTAAAGAATGAGGAATAAAACAAAAGACTAGTTCATCAATTGACCATTAAGTAGCTCATTGTCTCCTACAAATCCATATTAACAGAAGAATAAACATTAGAAAAACTACCATGATTAGAGCTAAAACTAAACAGCTTTAGTGGAGCAAGTTACATGTAGTGCTTCTATAGACAACATGAGTATGGAGGTCCACAAAAAACTCATGACAAAATGGAAAACAGAACTTGTCAAGGCCCTTTCACCTGCAACCAACAACAAGAGTTTGAAATATTTCAATTGAACAGAATAAATAAATTCAAGTGGAAGCTTCAAGAGTATAGGCTCAAAACGATACTAAAAATTAGGAATAATGTCATACTTATCTACCACATTTTAGAGGCACACAAGAAAATAAGAAGTGATTGATCCACAATATTTTCATAACAAATCATAAGTGGTAAGTTGTTATTGGTTCTAATTTGAATCCACAACTTAAATTACCTTTTTGCCCACCCATAATAACAAATAACAACTTGTCACCTAAGATTTGTTATGAAAATTTTGTGAACAAAACATTTTAATTTTAATTCCTCTTTAGACTAGACATATATATTTATATCACTTGTGGAGAGATTAGTACTAACATGAATAGCAATCAAAAAGTTTAATAGAGTTGGTGGGGGAAGGTTGCATATTGATATATATATATATATATATATGTCAGTTGAGCGAACAGAGTTTGAATAGTCTCTTTAAAAAAAAAAATTAAACACAAGTGGATATGGCATACTGCGTGGGATCATGCCCATGCCCTTGTGTGGGAACACTGCTATTGCATGCATATGCAAGCAAAAATGTGTCATTTATCATGTCATATGAAGTTACATGATGACCTTATAATTGCCCTATTCGTATATACAGTGCCTGTAAACTTCTGTATAGGTTTTAATAGATGTTTCCGTGAGTAACAAAAAGGAATATCAGAGAACAAAAGGATAAGGAAAGTGCCTTTCATATAAACTTTTATGTAAAAAAATTTAGGTTACCCCCTCCTTTTGATCTGATACTAAGAGAGTCAAGATAAGTCCTGTGGTTCAACGGTTAAAAAACAGGTTATAGCTGCCAAACACAAATGCCGGTGGAAATGGCAATTGGTTAGTTTGGAAGGAAACAAATGTCTGGTTCATGAATAAGTACAAAGACAACTAAAATCCAGTGATCTACAATCATCAAAAACAACGAATAGACCTTTCTTGGTCCCATTGGACACAAGGTCTGAACTCCGAACCATTAGGTCTAACATTGTGCAATTGCAATTTAGCCAACATCCAAAATAGATGTCGTCATTATTTCATTGCAAGTATACAAAATTCTAATATATTTATGGATTATACTAAAACTCAGAGCTAGAGCTATCATTTCAAAAACAGTTACCTAATTAACTCAATTGGCTCCATCATCCAAGCAAGTAAGACTTCAAGCTAATTACCCTCTTCAGAACCTTTCACCCTGGTAATGTATACCTAAAAAGAAAATAGACGTACATTTAGTACATATACACACAAGAAGCCATAAAATGTAAAAATTTCCCTCAGTGACAGGGAGTAGCAAAAAGGAAAAGCCCTACAAGTTATTGACAAGGGATAACTTGCATAGGTTACAGATTCACATTAGTTTTTGCATAGTAGCTGAAAGGAAAGTGATAGTATTATATATAATAACAATCTATGATCGCACACACGTGCCGCATTCCCATCAAGAGTATTTGGAAGACAATAAACAAATGTTAGCACAGCCTAATTCAAACATGAAACTTCACAACAACAACAACAACAAGTTGATGATTGAGAGGAATAACAAGAAGAACAAGGTGCTTAGTTAAATTCCATTCATAAATGATCAATCACCTTAAATGTTGTTGGCCGGATTAATTGAAATACTACTGTATCCCCAACTACCAAATGATGAGCAACAGCGAACCCTTTCCATCCACCAGTCAGTCCTATTTTATGAACCAAGTATATTGTTGGATACTCATCACCATCCTCATCTATCAAAGTCACAACAGCATTACGCTTTGGAAGATTCCGAAAGCAGAATTGGATTGGAAGACCCTGTTATCAAATTTAACCAGAATCATTATGACTGTTACTCCAAATTACTCCAAAGGTAAATCAGCTTCAATCCATTATAGGTATAAGGATGACATATTTATCATTTTAATTATATATGTTTCAAGTCTTCAACGTTCTCAGAACAGATAGTGACTAGTCCATCTTCATTACTGAAACATGCAGGTGCCCCCAAACCAAGTGAGAGTAATCTGCCACATTATTCAGCTATAGTGCAACCCCATGTCAACTTTCACCCTCTAGTCCCCATTTAGTGGATTTCTATTCCGGCAGAACTAGTTATACAATTATATTTTGCTTTGGAAAAGCAAATGCAATCAGTTTTTAAGTTATTCATGGATCAGGTATGTGATTATACTTCCAGGCTAAATGATATAACTTCATCCTTTCTAAGCCACTGTAAATTAAAACACAACAAAAACCAAGCCTTTAGTTCCAAAATTCTGGGGAACTATAAACCCTCAACATAATAATCATGGTTGGCCACATTATATTCTTTTCCACCATTCTATTTTATCTCATACCCTTTATTACCTCTTTAATTGACATGTTGTTTTTTACTACTTCTATTAATGTTATTTGTATACTAATAAACTCATCAATACATGTCAGAGAAAAAGAAAAGCCTGCCTGAGTCCCAACATCTTGGTTAGATAACACACCAATGTACTTTGAGAAGTTGTTAAATAAGTTAAGCAGAAAAACCAATTCTCATACCAGCCAGAATCCACCAGTGACATGGGGTCGCAGCATTGACTTTGTAAATGTTGGATAAACAGGTTCTAGACCCATTTCTAATTTTTCCGCTTTCTCTTGAGCTTCTGCTCGGGCTTCAGGCGAGGCATATACCCGGTTGGACAACTCCCTTTGCCTACCAAAAATCCTACACACACCCCCACAAAAAAATTAAAACCATACATCTAAATTATTATATGAAATAGATCATTCTATTTGCTAACAATTAACATTTGAATCAAATATACCTTCTGGGTATTGCCACGCGATCCACAGCAACCTGTCAGCAACAGATATAGCATGATGTTGTAAGTTGTAACATAAAATCTTAATATAAATGAAAGGCCAAAATATATCCCTGGTCCTGAACTTTATAACATGAGCGGTTTTAGTCTCTGAAGTTTAAAATGACAGCTTTTAGTCTAAAAAAAGCAAAGTGAATGATCTTTAGAACTACAAAAATTTTAGGTGGGACTAAAAGAGAGAACTTTTTTTTTATAATAGAGACTGAAATTGATCACTATAAACTTTAAGGACTAAAATGGTTCATTAGGGACTAGTATTTGAGGAAATGAGTATTTGAGGAAATGAACAAAACGATTGATTCACCCGCTTGTTGGCAAAGTGAGTGGACCTCCTGACCACGACCAATTGCTTCAGCACCACACGTGGTTTGGCCTGCTTCGTCTATGTGAATGTGGGCATCCAATAGAGTAAATGATTATGGAATAGAAACACATAGAAATGTCAGATTTTAGTATTAAAAAAAAAAAAAAAAAAGAGAGAGAGATACAGAAGAGGGTTTGGGAGAAGAGGAAGATTTGAGAGCTTGAGAAAGCAGAGGGAGATTGAGGGCTTCCATTCTCTTCTTATTCACTTCCAACTCTGTTGCCACGGCTTTCCTCGTATGATTGCTTCGCCACCAACATTTTCGTTTCTTTCTCTCTTTTTGTGCTTTTCTCTGTGTGTGAGCGTGTGAGGGAGAGATGGGCTTGGGGTTAAATAGTTAAACTGAAGAACCATAGACGTTGGGTTCCCACGAATCCCACTTCAAATTTTGAATGATGAATGCGTCATCATCGATATTCACAGCTAGAATCTGACAGTACAAGTTTAAATTGTTAGGTAAAACTTACATTTTTCTTTTTCTTTTTCTTTTTAACAAAAAAAAAATGAAATATAAAAACTATGGTGGCATTTGGATAACTTATTTTTTGTTAATTTATTTTACTATTCACTTTATTTTTGTTATTATTTAGAGGTATCACTATACTTTTTGATACTATTTATGAATCTTACTATACTATTTCAGCTAACTTTTACTTTTATTTACAGTACTTTCAATAAAAAAATTTCAATTTCAGTAAAATAAGCCAATCATGACCAGATACCATGAGGAATTATTTAGAGAAATGAATAAATAAATAAATATATGATTGATGTAGAATTTTATTTGTTATGTTGATAAATATATTGAATTTTTTTGTCCTACCTTTCCAAAGCTCATGGTTCAAGGTCTTATACCATATTGATATATACTGTACTACTTCGTATTTTTATCAATACTCAATGATTACATGGGAGGAAAATTTGAATCCTGATTTCCTGATTTGGGTTTCAACCTAGTTTAATGAAGGCTTATCAGCATTCTTATCCCAAAAAAAAAAAATCCTGATTTCCTTAATAATAGAGCAATTTGTGCCACTAAATTAAATATATGCATCCAGTTAGTCTTTTATCTCTTCTTGACAAGATTTTAAATTATGGCCTACCAACCAAAAAATCATATTCAGTGTTCTTCCAACTTTTTCCAATAATTTTTTTTAATCCTATATATTTTTTTCAATAATTAAACACAAAATTGACTATTTAAAAATTGGGTAAGTTAAAATTATGACCATCTTAATATGTAAATACATGGAGTTATTTTGTACTAATACAGTATTAGTAATACTTTAAAGAGATATGAGATACGAGTTTCAACATTTAAGTTATAAAAATTGAGTGATGAGAACTGAGTTAAGAGTGATGGGCTAAATCAAACATGCTCTCGTACGTGGTTAATTGGGCTCTATGAAGAATCTCTTAAGAAGCATGCCCCTGAGTGTATTGTCGATTGTACTTCTAATTGTTGTACATGCAATTAAGAGTGGGTTAGCTTGACAAGATATTGTTAAATGAGATGGTTGGGAGTTAGTACAGTTTGAAGTTGTTAGTAAGTTACTAAGTTGGTTGTTTCATTCAAATCAGTTACACTTAATTATTGTCACAACTCATAAGTGATGAACATAAACAAGAAATAAGCCACACAATTTTCCTCTTTCCTTTCCCCATATATCTTTTCCTCGTTCTCTTTTCTTGGAGTGTGACTACCTCGAATCAGTCAAGTTACTATCCTAAGAACCCAAGATTGCAAATTATTCATTACATCTATATAATATTTATAAACTGAAGTATAACATTTATTGTTACTAGTTTACTACACTCCTGTTGAATCATTTTTTTTTTTTTTTAAGGGCCCTGTTGAGCCATATTGGAATAGGATTTTGGTCCATTTTTGTTTACTTCGGTCCATTTCAATTGTAAAATCTATTAGTAAATAATTAAATGAATTAATTTAATTATTTTGTTCAAATCTATTAGTACTTGAAGTCATATAAGCTTTTTAAAAATTAATATTAATCAAACAATAAGATTTTTTAAATAATGCATGTTATGAATGTTTTCATTTAAAGTTTTAATAATAAAAAGAGCATTTAAACAATAACATTTACTAACTATCAAATTTATAAACGATAACGTTTACTAACTATAAAATTTTCAAAGTGTCATGATTGGTTAAATTTCACATCCACAACGTAATAAACATATTTTTTATTTTATTTTTATTTTTTTTAGTGATACTAACATACTGTAGTTAGTAGCATTTAGGACCAATTCAGCTAATTCAGTCCAATTCAATCTAATTCAGTCCACTTCCATCTGTTCGGTCCACTATGGTTCAATTCAGTCCATTTGGTCCCTTGGTCCATTTTGGTCTTTTTGGACTAATTTCTTAATTGGGTTTTAATTTGATTCCTTTTGTAGGCTGCCTTATCAATTTCGAGCTCAAAACAAAATTTTTCACTTTTTTTTTCTTAATTTTTAGGTTGAAAAGTATGATATTTTATTTTATTTAGGCCAAACTCTTTAATTTTAGGCTAAAAAATACAAAAAAATTGACATTAGAAATTAGAGATATAAGCCCTAAAAAAGTACAAATGATAAATTCAAATTCAAAATATTACCTTAAAATTTAAGTTTCAATAATATAGGCATTATACTTATATTTGGAAAGAAAAAAAAAATGCCACAATTCTAAACTTATATAATAATTTAAACTTAATGTGACATGTTACATATATTCCAATATGAGTGTGCATTTTTTTCTTTAATATTCTTGGATATGTTTAAATTAGTCAGTTGATTATTCATTATAGTATATTTAAAAAAAATCATTTTAATAAAATCTTTTCTATTTATATAAAAAATATTATAATTATGTAATTTAAATATTTTTACAAAATTACGTTTTTCATATATATATATTTCATTACATAAAACTTATAAAAATAGAAAATACTTTTAAATAACAAATACACAACTTAACCTACAAATTTTACATTATATTCTTATAAAATAGTTACATTACATTATATGAGTTTGTGACTAGTTTAGTATTACAACATTGATTCAAAATGACTACAAGAACTTGATTCTCTCAATTAACTGAATCCATGATTTGCATCAAACAAAAACAAGATTATCAACAAAAGGCCTTTTAGCACAACAAATTAACCAACTTTTCAAAATTCTTAAATTCCTAATTGAAACACAACACAAGGTCAAGTTACCACAAGTGATGAACTTCAAAAAGAAATAAGCCTCAGACTTTTTCTCTTTCCTTCCTCTAATTCTCTTTTCTTGGAGAGTGACTTATCTCGATTCAGTGTCAAGCCACCACCTATTTTCTCTAAGAACCCATTTATGCAAATTGTTCATTAAATTCTCTCAGACTTGACCAGGTCTTGAACAACTAAGAAGTTTTAATATAAACTCAATCTCTCCTTAATTGCCCAAAAGAAAATAGCAATCAAGTTTTAGAGTAAAACAATACTAATATGTATTGATTTAAATTGACATGAATGAAATCTTATCAGAGAATCAATAGAGCCCACAATTGAGTCTAAATTTGCTGGGTATATCTCGTCTAGGCAAGCCACTACTTGGTCATAATGGCTACCGTTAATTGCATTAGAAAACCATAAAGAAACTGAAAACGCTATAACAAAATAATTTTTAAATGTGTAAATAGTGCTGTGGGACCCAGTTTTAAAGAAAAATTTATTAAAATCTGTACTTGTGAGTTACATGAACAGTGCACCGGACCCAAAGAAAAAACGCAGACGCGCATTTTTTTCCTTTTCAGTGCAATCCAAACATAACTTATATGAACACCAGGAGATCTATAAATATAGCAGTAGCAATAATGCACAACATCAATACCAAACAGAAAAAGAAAAAAAAGGGTGAACTTAATCTCATTAGAATTTTATCAAGCCCAAATTCTTCAGCCAGGGTAGCATCTCTGCTAGGCCATCTTTCAAGCTTCTAGGGTTATAATCCAACTCTACTTTAGCCTTCTCACAGGAATATGCCCACTGATGTTTTAGAACTTTCACTGCCTGCTCCAAAATTGAACAAAGAGTAGTAAGACTGTGTTGCAGACTATGATATAAATGAAGGAAAGTATAGTAAAGAGGAAAAAAGGAAGGAGGCCATTTGGGCCAAATGACACATTCACTCAAATAAGAAGAAGGTGATGGATAAGCTGATAGGTTGAAGTCCAATGAGATGTGTGAGTAGCTTACCAATCAATAGAGAGAGAGATGTGCCTAAGGTAAAAAATTCCATTTGCAGTACCTACTTCAAGTGGTGTGAGGAATTGATGTAGTGCAGACAAATATATAGTTGTTACCAGAGAAGAAATATATCCTTATTCAAGTAAATGTCATAATTGATGAATTTGAGCAATGCCTAAAAATCACTTGATTTTGGGACTTAAGATGTTAAAAGCTTATGTATAGTTAAAACATTAGGTATTTTCTATCTATTGTCCATTATATAAAATATTGATAATAATTTTCAAAAGGCTTAATTACCAATCATTCTTTTTCTTTAAAAGGCTTAATTATTACTGAGAACTTATACTTTGATATTAGCTGGTAGATTTGAATATCAAGACGAATTCTTTTAATTAATGGTCTACTAATGATTGATACACTATATAAGACTAAAAGGCAACTTCAAAAACCATGGAGCATACCGGGGGACTGATCAGAGGAATCTTTCCTGTAATTCGTGAGATCAAAACTGAGGCCCATCCATACGCATCAATTGCCCAAAAAGGGATATTAAACATAGGCTTTTTTGTCTCAGTGATGATAGCAGCTAAATCAAAAACATGCCTAAGTGATGCATTTTCTCCTGTCAGTAGATATCTTTCACCAGGTCTTCCTTTGTTCATTGCTGCAATATGCCCCTCTACTACATCATCAACATGGCTAAAAGAAAATTTGTCCTTTCCAGACCCTATATAGCCAGGTAACCGCCAATTAAAGCGTTCGATAATCTGAAAGGAGAAATATAAAATCATCAAATTGAACTATAAATAAGAAATGTGCATCTTGTAGGTGAACATCCAATAGTACTCACTTGACAGTTGACAAAAACCCATATTAAAAGATAATTCCCATAAATTGGTAAGTAATATTCTTCCCAACTTAAGCCAAAGACTGGAAACAAATAAGAACAATGACTCAAGCCATTTTTTTCCAAGTAATTAAGGAGAATGAGAGGAGTAGATAAAGACCTAATAGGGGTAACACCAAGCCCACCCCAATAGGAGTACTCTCATGACTCAAGCAATTAACTTGTCACTTCCAGGGGATGTTTTATAGTAAATTCAACAGATTTTATTTATGAGGATAGAAAAGGCTTAAAGTGTGGTTTGCACCAAGAGGGGGATCTGGGACTAGGGCTTGGATAGAGACCTAACCTCTAGGCCGTAGCATTTTAAGAATGAAGTGTTAGCACCTAGACTTAATCTCAAGCACTTCCACTAGAGCCCTTGATAATCCAATACCTTTTATAATTGTACCAGGCCATGGCATTTGATGCGATGAAATGCTAATTGCATTTTATTGTAAGTTCCATAGAGTGATGACTTGAAAGGCTTCATTAAGGCGCACAATTTTCAAATTCAACAAAGTCATTCAAAGCCTCTCCATATGCAAATCTCTTCAGTCATCCAAAGAAGCAATGGTTGGGAAAGATGAAAATGAGAATAATATTAAAAACATGTCTAGAGCAAATCACCTTGTTAACATGTTCAACCAACTTTCTTCAGTCACCACAAAAAAACACCCCCACAATTAGAAATCTCCCACGGATAATAAAAACCATCCTAACCAACTTCATTGGCCTCATTATACGTCTCGAGGTCTAGCTACTACTTTTGTAACAAACTTAATAAAAAGAGTGACGCAAAGGATACTACGAATTTTACTGCATTAACCTTACAAACTGATATGTCAACTTTTAAACACAAGACCAAAAATGTAATTCAAAATTTATATATTATGTTGTTGACGTAACACCAACATAATCATTGTTATGTCCATTTGTAAGCATTTTGTAGTAAAACAGGTAGTGCCTTTCACATTTTCCAGATCATATAATACAAAAAGTCACAAACGCAGTTATAGGTCAAGGGAAGAATTTGTAATAATATCTCTACATAGAAACCAAAATCATGCCAGCAAACATATACTTCCTCTCATGAGTTATTGGATGACAACAAAAAAGGCCCAAAACTAACTTCCACTGAATTGCATTGCATATCTCTAACTTAATGATTTATACATAAAGTGCTACTAATTTCAAGTTTCAACAACATCTATCATTCTTTTGCTACAACAAAAGAAACTAGACAGAAGAAAAGGCAATAGTATTAATACCATTTTAGCAACAATATTTCCAGAAGTGACCTTGCCAGTCCCATAAATAACTCCTGGGTAAACTGGCACTATCGGAACCCCCTCCAATGCAGCTTGTATGGCAATCTTATCAGCAATCGCCTTCGATTTCTCATACTCCGTACAGAAATACTTCTCATGATGAACCTACCCCATCACATCACAATTTTTGTTATTCTAAGAAGAAAATGCAAAAAAAATAACAAAATCAAAAGGGCAATATATCTCCCTACTTGATTCTCATCAGCAACATTTCCACCATCAGTTGGTCCAAGCGCGAAAAACGAAGACGTGTATATAAGCTTTTCAATAGTCTTTGTCTCTCTCACTGCTTGTAACACATTCCTCAATCCTCCAACATTCACCTATTAGCCAAAACCAAATTATTTCAACTTAAAAAAAAAAAAATCTCTTTAACTTTCATAATCATATATACTTATACTATAAAAGAGTCCAAATTTGGTAAGATGTCATCCAATAAACTACTGTCACGTCAACATTTTACTTAAAACGCAATACCTTCTATCACTTCTAATAATATTTCAATAAACTCTCGGTTGAGTTGGATATTTAGATGGGTTTTAGAATTTATTGAGTGTGATTATGCATATTCTTTAATATGTGATTCGATAATGTTACATGTTGGGATTCGAGGCAACAAAGTATAGAATCCAATCATGGGTCTAATGTAATTTTCTTAATTTTGGTGTAAAGGTGACACATTCATTGTACTCAACACGACAACCACCTAGTACTGTTGAATGTTTGTTTAGATATAAAAAAAAAAAAGAATCTTGAAGAAATTGAAAATGAGCTTACGGAGAAGAATTTAGAAGGATCAGGAAGCCAGGGCTCGACGACGGCAGCCACGTGGAAGATGACGTGGCAGCCGGAGCAGGCAGCGAGGAGGGACTGGTAGTCGGTGACATCACCGTAGGCGATTTCGATGGCGGCGCCGTCAGTGGGCGGAGGGAGGGAGGAGAGGTCGCTGGTGCGTCGAACCAACACTCGGACACGGTGGCCTTGTTGGAAAAGGGCGTGGCATAGCTTTCCACCTAAGGAACCAGTTGCTCCGGTCACCAGTATCTTCTTCATGCACCCCCTTTCCTATCTTTCTAGTCTACAACTTTCTTCCTCAAACATTTACTACATTTAAATAACTCGGTAGGGTAATTTTTTTTTTTAAGAATCCTAAATATTTTTAACACACAAATAAAATAAAATAAAATAAAATAAAATAAAAATAAAAATGTAACTTACATTGACTTTTCAAAAAAAAAAAAAAATTTATAGTGATATATATCCAAAAGGGTCTAACTCTTGGATATACAGCACATATTTTAAATCTCTTAAACTCACACTCATTTTCCAACATGGGATTAACCTACTGTTTTTTTTCTTTTAATAATACTAAGTATTTTTAACACACACGAGAAAATGGGAGAAGGTTTTTTAAGTAAACTTTTCAAATATAGTAAACCTTCCCAAGATTTGGACTAATATTAGTTAAGTTCAAGACTTTTCAAAACAGACTAATTTAGTCCTTTTTTATCTAATGCCAAGTCAATTTTGAAAAATCTTGAACTTAACTAACATTATCCCAAATCTCAAAATGTTAGTGAGTTTGACAGAGAGTTTTTGATAAAGCAAGTGGAAAGGGTCTTAGTCAGGTTAGAATTTCAAACATTTCGCATTAATTGTTTTTTTGATAATTCAATAGTAATAATAATGGGAAAATGTGAATTGAACATTGATGTTTTTATTCGAAATATTGGAAGATGCCAATTACTCTATGCATAAGTGATGAACATCAATAAGAAATAAGTCACAGACATTTCCTCTTTCATTTCTTCATATCTTTTTCCCTCATCCTCTTATTTCTTTATTCTCTTTTGTTGGAGGAATGACTATCTCGAATCAATCAAGTTACTTACCACCCTAGAAACCCAAGACTGCAAATTATTCATTAGATCTATATAATATCTAAAAATTGAAGTGTAATATTTATTGTTACTATACTCCTATTAAGTCATATCAGTGTAGTAATTCAGTTTACTTAGGGCCACTTCGGTCCATTTCAATTGTAAAATCTAATAGTAAATAATTAAATGAGTTAATTTAATTATTTGTTCCAAATCTAATAGTATATTAAGTCATTTAACTTTCTATTTAAAAAAAAAAATTTAATCAAACAATAAGATATTTTAAATAATGCATCTTATGAATATTTTCATTTAAATTTTACAAGTAAAAAAGAATATTTAAATGATATCATTACTAACTAAAAAATTGACAAAATGACATTGTGGGGGGTGAAAGCCCGACCGAATGTAATGGGCCTAAGCCCCTACTTGAAGACTACTGTATGTCCGAAGAGAGGAGAATGTGCGAGAAGGAGTCCGCGTGGGAGAGATATATCTGGAAACGAACGAAGAGTGTGGTCCGAGGAGATCACCATTGGTTCGAAGAGATCATCTTCCTCAGACACAGAGAGCCTTGATCAAGCAAACACCTGGGAGGTTCAAGTAATCTTCCTAACAGTTCTAATGATAAGTGTGAACCTCAGGCGCGCATGAGGATAGCAGAAACGGAGAAATATCTAGAAGACAAACTTCAACCACCACATTAAATGCACTGCAGCTACTTTTCTGGCCACATTAATGTGGAGAAGACTCCTGAACAGTACAAACTCAACTACCGCCACTCACACAAGGCTAAAGAGGATGCCTGATGGGACATGTACTCAAGTGGATATTTAGATGATGAAAAAATGGACGATGAAGATGAGGGAAGATGGTGCTATATAAAAGGGAGAAGCCTCTGATAAAGGGGATCGAAAAACAAAAAAAGAAGGAGAAGAAGAAGATAATTTTACTGTAGCTCTATGAACTATAATCAATCTCCATCCAATATATTTCCTCTTCGGTCGTTCATGTTTGTACTTGTTCAAGTTTGATTGCACTTCAATTCATCCGTAAATATCATAATTCATCATTGTTTCATTCATAACCAGCTCAGCTCTTTCACCCACTCTCTACAAATTCATTGTTCAGGGTTCATTGGGCTCATAATCTGAACCTATTGGACTTGGACTACAAAAACAGACCCTACAACTGGCGCCGTCTGTGGGGAGAGCTTGTGCAAGGGTGAAAACAACAGTTGGTCATGGCAGAACGAAGTCAACAGCAAGCAGAATCTAGGGCATCCCAGCACGCTGACCCTTTTCTTAACCTGAAGAGGAGACAAGATCGTGAAGGTAGTGTGCACACTGTGCATACTAGCCAAAACCAGTCACATAGCGGAAGTCACGTATCCCATGCAGAGAAGAACCGGGACTTGCATCTAGAAATTGAAAAACTGAAAAGGGAGTTGCGCCATGCAAAGAGGAAACAGATTTCCTCGTATTTTGATGAAGATTCCGATGACGAGCAAGACGTCACTTATCAGCAGAAATCTCGGACACCAGCCAGCGAATCCCATACCTATGAAAAAGAGTCTCATCACAAGAGGTAACACAGAAGCCCATCACGTGAAGATGTAGGGAGCGACGCCGTGAGCAGGGCTCTGAATCAGATTTCTAAGTCACCTTTTACGCGCAGGATTGAGGAAGCGAGACTTCCTCGGCGCTTTAACCAGCCAACGTTCACCATCGACAATGGTAAAACAGACCCCGTGGAGCACGTGAGTCATTTTAACCAAAGGATAGCGGTCTACTCCAGAGATGAAGCCCTGATGAGTAAGGTTTTCCCTTCCAGTCTTGGGTCAGTCGCAATGAGGTGGTTTGACGGTCTGAAAGTAGACTCCACCAACTCCTTCAAAGAGCTCACTCAAGCATTCGGCTCCCGTTTTGTCACATGCCGAAGAGTGGCCAGGCCCTTATCTTTACTGCTATCCTTGAGCATGCAAGAGGGTGAGACCTTGAAGGCATATTCGGATAGATACTGGGAGATGTTCAATGATATGGAGGGCAACTCTAATGCGATGGCTCTCAGCACATTCAAGCTCAGCCTCCCTACTGACCATGGTTTGAGGACGTCCTTATCTGGTAAACCGGTTACCAACATGCGTCAACTCATGGACCGTATAGAAAAGTACAAAAGAGTTGAAGAAGACCAGCAGCAGGGGAAGGGAAAGGACAAGGTTATCCCCCAGGAGATGAGGGATTTCAGGTCGAACCGCTACAATAGCAATAAACCAAGGAGAGATTTCGCTGGGCAATCGGGATCAATAAATCCCCAAGCGTTCAACACTGTATTCAAAGAGCCAGTACACTAAGTCCTAGAAAAGATCAAGAATGAACCATTCTTCAGGTGGCCGAACAAGATGCTGGGAAACCTTGAGAGGCGCAATCATAATCTCTACTGCCAGTACCACCAAGACCATGGGCATACCACGGAGGATTATAGGAGCCTGTGGGATCACCTGGACCAGCTAGTTCGTGATGGTAAATTAAGACACCTCTTGCACCCCTCCAGCGGCCGAAGAGGGTAGACGGGCTCAAGGCCACGAAGAGATGACCCTTCAAAGCCGCCATTAGGAACTATTAACGTCGTCTTCGCCGCACCGGGAAGAACAGGATCATGGCCATTGAAAGTTATGTCGGTAGTCCGATCACCAGCAGGGGATTTAGGCCGAGGTCCGAAGAAAGTTAAGTTTGGTGCTCCACTGGTTATAGGGTTCTCGGATGAAGACATGATTGACACCATCCAACCCCATGATGATGCATTAGTCATCACCCTCAGAATTGGAGGGTACGATGTGAAGAGGGTGATGGTGGACCAAGGTAGTGCCGTGAAGATAATGTACCCTGATCTCTACAAGGGGTTAGGCCTAAAACCCCAAGACCTAACGCCATACAATTCCCCCCTTGTGAGTTTTGAAGGAAGAGTTGTCACCCCGAAGGGCCAGATACGCTTACCTGTGCAGACCGGCTCTGAAGTGGTAGAGGTGGACTTTATAGTTGTGGATGTGTACTCACCTTATACGGCAATCGTGGCCAGACCTTGGCTTCATACACTAGGGGTCGTTTCCTCTACTTTGCATCAGAAAGTCAAGTACCCATCTAAAGGGCAAGTTTATGAGATCTGAGGGGATCAATCCGCAGCCCAACAATGCTTAGTGGCTGCCATCCAACATAAGCCCAAAGCCGAGTCCTCATCTAGAGCCGAAAGGGGTTTATAGCAGTTAAAGTCTTAGGAATTGCTCGTCGAAGGTCCAGACGAAGGCACTCGATGTGAAGATTTAGTGAAGGTTGTCATTGGAGATGACCCTGAAAAGTTCTTCCAAGTCAGATCTCAGCTACCCCTTCAAGAGAGGGAAGAGCTAATATAGTTCCTCAAGCGAAATCTTGATATATTTGCCTGGAGTGCTTACGAGGCCCCAGGGGTAGACCCTGAGTTCATATGTCACCACTTGAAGGTAAACCCACTGGTCACCCCCAAGAAGCAGCCTCCTCGGTGCCCATCCAAGGAGCATGCTGATGCGATAAGAGAAGAGGTAGGAAAGCTCAAACAAGCTGGAGCTATTAAGGAGGGTTTCTTATCCCGAGTGGCTGGCAAATACCATAGTGGTAAAGAAAAAGAGTGGGAAATGGTGAGTGTGCGTGGACTTCACTGACTTGAATAAGGCTTACCCCAAAGATCCATTCCCTATGTCGAAAATTGATCAACTAGTGGACGCCACTGTAGGCCATCCTCGGATGAGCTTCCTGGATGCCTTCCAAGGCTACCACCAGATACCACTAACCCCGGATGATCGGAAGAAGACCGCTTTTGTCACCCCTATTGGTAACTACTACTATAAAGTGATGTCTTTTGGCTTAAAGAATGCGAGGTCTACCTATCAGAGGATGTTCGAGCCACAGCTGGGCAAAAATGTCGAGGTCTACATAGATGACATGGTGGTAAAAAGTAAGGTTGTTGTTGAGCATGTGAAGGACCTTGAAACTACCTTTAAGGTTCTGAGAAAGTACAAGCTGCGCCTAAATGCTTCCAAGTGCTCATTCGGGGTGGGGTCCGGTAAGTTTTTGGGATACATGGTGACTCATAGAGGAATTGAGGTTAACCCCGACCAGATAAAGGCCATCAACGATTTACGAGCTCCTCGGAATCCAAAGGAGGTTCAGAAACTGACCGAAATGACTGCTGCCCTGAATCGATTTATCTCTCGATCAGCAGACAGGTGTCGGCCCTTCTTCTCTCTGTTCAACAAGTGGAAGGGGTTCGAATGGACTGAAGAATGTGTTTTGGCCTTTCAGAGCCTAAAGATTATCTAGCTTGGCCACCAATTATGTCAAGTCCTGAGCCAGATGAAGTATTGTTTGCCTACATTGCTGTAGCCCCCTATGCAGTGAGCTTGTTGTTGATTTGATCAAACTGTGGTAGGCAAAGACCGGTCTACTACGTAAATAAGTCACTGCATGAGGCCGAGATCCGTTACTTGCCTCTGGAGAAGGCTATCCTAGTAGTGGTGCTAGGTACACGAAAGCTACCTCACTATTTCTAGGCCCATACGATCATTGTCCTCACTCAACTCCCACTCAGGGCTATACTCCGAAGCGCTGACTACACTGGGCGGATTGCTAAATGGGGTACGATCTTAGGGGCTTTCGATATAAAATATATGCCCCGCACAAGGGTCAAGGGCCAGGTCCTTGCGGATTTGGTGGCTGAGTTCACGGAGCCCTAACTAGAAGAAGTGACGCCTGCGTCGGACATGGATGAATAATCAGTTGACATGATCTCCCAACACAGCCCCTCCCATTGGGAAGTGTACGTCGATGGTGCAGCAAACCAAAAAGGTTCTAGAGTTGGGCTAGTGTTGATATCCTCTGAAAGAATCATTATCGAGAAGTCGTTAAGGCTGAGTTTCTCGGCAACAAATAATGAGGCGGAGTACGAGGCCCTACTGATGGGAATGGCTATGGTCCGAAGAATGGGAGGAAAGTTTGTGGAGTTGTTCTCGGATTCAAGGTTAGTCGTAGGTCAAGTACAAGGCAAGTTTGAGGCGAAGGATGAAAGAATGCAGGGGTACTTAAGTCGAGTTAAATGTCTGCAATCGAAATTTGACTCTTTCAATTTGCTACACATCCCCAGAAGTGGTAACTCGCATGCTAACTCTTTGGCCACACTTGCTACCTCCTCGGCGCAAAATTTACCGAGATTCATCCTCGTCGAGGACTTGCATGGGCCTATGGAGGCAAAAAGGGAAGTAGTTCAGATCCACCAAGTCAGGACCGGACTCTGCTGGATGGACCCTATAATTAAGTTCTTGAAAGAAGACATCCTGCCTGAAGAAAAGGAGGAAGCTGACAAAATTCGGAGGAAAGCGACCAGATTCTGGCTGTCCGAGGACTAGAAATTATATAAACGCTCCTATTCGGGACCGTACTTATTGTGCATGCATCCTGAAGCGGCTGAGTTACTACTAGAAGAGTTACATGAAGGAATATGTGGTAGCCATACTTGAGGGAGGTTCTTGGCTCTCCGGGCTATTACTCAAGGTTATTGGTGGCCGAAGATGCAAAAAGATGCCTAGGATTACGTTAAAAAGTGCGATCAATGTCAGCGATTTGCCCCAAACATTCATCAACCAAGGGGAACTCTTAATCCACTATCCAGCCCGTGGCCCTTCGCCCAATGGGGCTTAGATATCGTGGGGCCATTCCCTAAAGCTGCAGGAAACAAGAAGTACCTTCTGGTCGGCACAGACTATTTCACCAAATGGGTCGAGGCCGAACCCCTGGCCAACATCAGAGACGTTGATGTACAGAAATTTGTGTGGAAGAGCATTGTCATTCGATTTGGGGTTCCTCATACTATCATCTCGGACAACGGCCTACAGTTTGATAGCAAGGCATTTAGGAATTATTATAGCGAGCTGGAAATTATAAATAGATACTCCACTCCTGCCTATCCCTAGGGCAATGGGCAAGCAGAAGCTATCAACAAGGTCATAGTAAATGGCTTAAAGAAGAGGCTAGACGATGCGAAGGGCAAATGGGTAGAAGAATTGCCACATGTACTTTGGGCTTACAGAACTACGCCCCGCAGATCTACTGGAGAGACCCCCTTCTCAATGACCTATGGGGCTGAAGCTGTCATACCTTTGGAAACTGGGTTCCCAACATTGAGAACCAGCTCGTTCAGTCCGACTGGCAACAATGAGCAGATGGAGAAGAGTTTGGATCTGATTGAGGAAAGGAAGGAAAGTGCAATGGTTCGGCTAGCACATTACCAACAAAAGCTCAGGCAGGGCTACGATGCTAACATAAAACTAAGGCCTCTAGAACCTGGCGATTTGGTGCTGAGGAAAGTTGTGAGCACTGCAAAGAATCCAGTTTGGGGGAAGCTAGGACCCAATTGGGAAGGGCCATATCGTGTTACTTCAGGGGCTGGCATTGGGGCGTATTTCCTAGAAGACTTAGATGGTCATGTCATACCACGTCCTTGGAATGTAAATAATCTCAAAAAGTACTTTTATTAATCGAGTCTCTTCTTCATCCGATATGCCAATTCATTATATGAAGCATTCTCTAAGTGTTTAAACTTAAATCCAATCATGTCTGTAGTCCTCGGACCAGATGATTTGGATTAGTTAACACTTCGTTGCAGTTCTCTAAGTGTTTAAACTTAAATCCAATCATGCCTGTAGTCCTCGGACCAGATGATTTGGGTTAATTAACACTCCGTTACAATTCTCTAAGTGTTTAAACTTAAATCCAATCATGCCTGTAGTCCTCGGACCAGATGATTTGGGTTAGTTAACACTCCGTTACAGTTCTCTAAGTGTTTAAACTTAAATCCAATCATGCCTGTAGTTCTCGGACTAGATGATTTGGGTTAGTTAACACTCCGTTGCAGTTCTCTAAGTGTTTAAATTTAAATCCAATCATGCCTGTAGTCCTCGGACCAAATGATTTGGGTTAGTTAACACTCCGTTACAGTTCTCTAAGTGTTTAAAGTTAAATCCAATCATGCCTGTAGTCCTCGGACCAGATGATTTGGGTTAGTTAATACTCCGTTACAGTTCTCTAAGTGTTTAAACTTAAATCCAATCATGCCTGTAGTCCTCGGACCAGATGATTTGGGTTAGTTAACACTCCGTTGCAGTTCTCTAAGTGTTTAAACTTAAATCCAATCATGCCTGTAGTCCTCGGACCAGATGATTTGGGTTAGTTAACACTCTGTTGCAGTTCTCTAAGTGTTTAAACTTAAATCCAATCATGCCTGTAGTCCTCGGACTAGATGATTTGGGTAGGTTAACACTCCGTTGCAGTTCTCTAAGTGTTTAAACTTAAATCCAATCATGCCTGTAGTCCTCGGACCAGATGATTTGGGTTAGTTAACACTCATTCCCCATTCTCTGAGGCGTTTAAACTTAAATCCAATCACGTCTGTAGCCCTCGGACTAGAATACGGCTCTCTTAGATGTTTAAACTCAAATAAGTTCATTCCTTTAGTCCTCGAACCAAATGACAGGTTAGTCAACACCCCCACACAGCTATTATCACTAGGGCTTAGCGTTAAAATGAGTCATGCTTGAAATTCTTGATTGTGTTTAAATCAATCCTAACTTATGATTGGCTTCCTTAGTTTTGTTTAATTCAAAGCCGAGGGGTAATAACACTCTCTTTGTATATTTGACAAGACATGTGAAATTTCCATAATTATTCGCTGCTTACTAATAACTCTTATACAAACTGTTCCTTTCAGTACCAATTTCAATTATTCATATCATCAGTACGACATAGTGGTCAAGTTTACTCGCATTATTGTAATTACAAAGTACAGTTATATGCAGCAATGATAAGTCATAAGACATGCAACGAAGACACTAGAAACAAAAGAGAAACTGTTTCATTAATCAAAAGAAAATGGTTTACAATTCCTTGTATGAAAACAAAATTAATGCAAGTACAAAACAAAAGCCCCTATGCCTAAGCCTTCTTCTGGGGAGCCAGAGGATCAGCAGCCTGACTGGACTGAGCCGCAGTAGTCTCTGGGGGTTGATCTTTAGATTCTGGGAGGGTCTTCTTTTCTCCTAGGTCTTTACCTTTATCCTTGGGCGCCTCAACTGTCTTGCTTTACTCACCGGGCTGACCAGACCCCTTAGAAGCCTCAAAGCTGGTAGGGAGGACTTGGCTGACAGGGGTTGCTCTGAGGCCTCTAGGAGCTGTGTGGGAGAAGGATCAGACCTTGGGAGCTCTCAGATCTCAGGGTCGTAGTATATGCTCCCAGGCAGTCTCAGGTCTGAGTCCGCAGGTACCCCGACAGCATCCAATGCCTTTCCCCAAGTTATGTCGCAATAATCGCGGCTGACCGAGGCAAACTGCTCAGTAAGGGTGATCTGAGTCTCATCCACCCCCAGTTCATATGCCGCTTTCCTTTCAGCTTCAATTGCCTCCTTAGCCAGCTGAGCGTTGTGCTCAGCCAGTCGGACTTTCTCCCTAACTTTCTAGAGCTCAGCCTTAAGACCCTTCACCATCTCTCTCTCTGTCACCAAATTGATTTCGGCCATGTTCAGTTGTTTACGCTGCTCTTCGGCCTGTTTTTCAGCGGTCTTAAGGCCAGCATCAAGGCTGTTCCTCTGGGTGGTCATATCTTTGAATTCCTCGAATATATGAGCATATTCCTCCTTCAAGTTGCCCAGAGACTTCTCCACCTCAGACCGAGAGTAGATCGCCGCTTGGGCTTCGAGGTAGGACTTTTTATTCCACTCCTCGGCCACAAAGATTTAATAGGTAATCTACATAATGGAAATTTCGAATGTAAAGCACAGAAAAAGGGAAAAAGTAAAAAGGCTCAGCGATTTAACTAAGCAGACTAAGTTCACTTACCATGGCTATATCCCTCTTAAGGGATAGGAAGAGCTCATGTTGGTTGAAACGCCTGTAGGACTCCATGTCATGTGAGAGGAGGAGTGGCTGCTCCAAGGCCTCAGCAACATAACCTGCCCTTCCCCCGTCGTAATTCCTAAGGGAGGTGTCCCAAGGGATTGAAGTGCCATCCAACTCCAACCTCGGAGACCAAATGTTAGGTCCTCCTCAGCGGACATCAGCCACGACGACCTCATCTCGGGTCTCAGTAGACGAGGCCCTCTTGTTCCGGGGGTCTTTCACCACTTTCTGTTGTTTGGTCCCCCTCGGGGATGCTACCTCTTTCTCTTCGTCCGTAGAGACGTGGGGTCTTTTCTTTTTTAGATCTGGTAGAGGCGTCAAGCCGAGTTCAAGAGCCTGAGGAGGTGCTGGAGGAAGGCTCACAGGCGGTTGGGACGTACTGGTCCCTTTGGGCTCAGCTTTTTTGCCCCTATTCCTCATCAAACTCCTTAAATCAACCATATCTTCTTCATCCGAAGAGCCTTCTGGAGTAGCAGTTGTTAAAGCAGGGCGAACACTAGACTGCCTGTCAATCTCCTCTTCGGCGCCATAAACTTCTCACTTGAACCCCTCCTGAAGCCTCTCCTTCAAACTTGAACTCGTCAATCTGCTCGTCAAGTGAAGGGGTTGAAGAAGCGACTTTTTCCTCGGCGGCAGCAGGTTCAAGAGGAACCTGCTAAATTGGCTGAAGGAGCAACGGCACACCCTGAGGATTTGGATGTGGCACGGGCGCAAGATCGTTCGGTGCTAAAAAATTATGCCGACTGACGTCTATCCGTTTAAGACAGTAGTCTCCTTGAGTAATGGCGTTGCCGACTGACTGAAAATCTTTTCGCTTTGACATATAACCAAGAATGAGTGGAACGGATCGGAGCTGCCCATCTTCACTCACGAAGATTTTCGACCGGAGTAAGTAATTTAGCGCGGGGACGTTTGAGAGGCTGAGCCGAGGAGCAACGTGCCTTTTATCTTAAACATCACAAAAACTTGGTCAGAAACTTGAAGACAATGATATACACAAAAGAGAAAACAGATTGTTAAAAAGTGAAGATCCTAAACCTATTGTCAGGAAACCTAGGCCTAAAGGGTCCTACCTGGCTCTCCTAGTTCGGTCGGGCAATGAAGACCGTCATGCCACGCACCCAAGATGATCAGATAGTCGTCTTTCATCCCCTTATTAGACTTGGGAAGGCAGGAAACGAGCCTAACGACATCAGACCGGGATTTAAGATAGTATCCCGCCCCCTTCTGACTATGTCACTCGTACATATGCACCACGTCATGCCAGGTAAGTCCTAATCCTAGGTGACGGTTCAGGGCATCAATTGCTCCTAGGATTCTAAAGAGGTTAGGTGCACACTGCTCAGGGGAAAGCCTGTGATTACGAAGATAACCTCCGGTGACAGAACCCATAGGAAGAGTCATTCCCCCTTCTATGAATGCTATCATGAGGATTATGACTTCCCCCTCCCCTCGGTCGGTCAATATCCGTTCCGGAGGGCAATACCTCAGATTTACCCCCCATGGAATTTCGTAGGTCTCCTTAAATTCCTCTATTAGGGCGGGACTATCAACAAGTTCCTCGAATCTACCTATTGTTGGCTAACTAGAGAAGAGCGCAAGGCAATGACTAGCAAATAAGGGTTTGAAAGCCGAAAGCACTGGCCGAGAAGAAGATGGAGGATTAGAAACGTCGAAACTTACGCAAACTGAATCGAAAAGTGATCTTCGAACTCGCGGAAGGATTCTTACAGACTCTGGGACGAACTAGGATTGGTGATTGAATGTACTCAGTGTGTTCGAGTGCTTGAGTTCGCTGGATGGTCTGAGGATTTGCAAAGTAAAGAAGAAATCACCTCCTTTGAGGCTTTATATGGAAACAAGCGAAGGGTCAGGGGTCATCCCGCCCAAATTCTGAGGAAAACCACGTCCGTTTGATCAATAGCCCACCGTTGGATGCCAAAGACAAAACGCCGCCTAGAGTAATTAATAGTGCCTTGGGGAGACTGAAACGACAGCAGCATTAATGAAGCGCCTGCACCTATGCCCACAAGCATGTAAGTTCAGATATTTTTGTTGTTTCAAACTTCCATTTCGTGACAAGTCAAAATCCTATTTTTTCTCCTTGGATGCGAGGGAAAAACTAACATTTTGAGGGGCTATTGTGGGGGGTGAAAGCCCAACCGAATGTAATGGGCCTAGGCCCCTACTTGAAGACTAATGTATGTCCGAAGAGAGGAGAATGTGCAAGAAGGAGTCCGCGTGGGAGAGATATACCTGGAAACGAAAGAAGAGTGTGGTCCAAGGAGATCACCATTGGTTCGAAGAGATCATCTTCCTCGGACACAGAGAGCCTTTGTAACACCCTGACCCAATTTTATAATTAACCTGTGTTCAAGTGATTAATTATTATTTTAAGCCACTTTATTTCAATATTTAATATAAGAGTATTTAATAAATATATTATTTTATAATGCCATTAATTAAGAATTGTAAAGATTATAAATAATTGAGTGGCTAATTGTATTATGTATACATATTAAGTATGTACAAAATTATATTAAGTGGTTTAAGTTATTAGATACATAGTTGTTGGTGTTTAATTAGGTGTATTAAGGTAAGTATATATATATATATATATATGCAGAGTGATATTATTATTTGTAGAAAAGTGTAAGTGTGAATGCAAAGAAAAAGAAAGGTTGAAAAGGTAAGTTACCCTTTCTTTCCTTAGCAATATACGTGAATCACCCAAGATATTTTGCTTGACTTCTTGGCTGCATAAACTTTCTTGGTCTTCTTGCTTAGCTTCTTTGTTTTCTTCATTTTTGTTCCTATTGGCTACACCCTTATCTCTTCCTTGACTTTCTCAAAGAAGGAAGACTCAAGAAGCTCTCCTCCTCCATTCCCACGGGTCCAATTAAATCAGAAAATTCTCACATCACTTTACTCCCTTTTCTCTTAAGGAAAGAGCTAGAAGCTCTCTTGAATCCAAGGGTTCACACACCAAAAGAAATACAAGTCTCCATCTTATCTCATCTTTGACTCTTTCCAAGCAACTACAACAATCAATGACTCTCTCCCCCTTCTCATGCCCACGGCTCCAACACCGAAAAGAGAGAAAACTCTCTCAAGCTCTCTACTTCTAATTCCCCTCAAGAACAAGAAACTTGGTAAGGGCTAGTTACTCTCATCTTAGAATCCATGATTTCTTTAAAGAATTTTTGTAATGGTATTTGTGGTTTGTGAAATTAGGGAATCATGAACTTGTAAGTTTTTATATATACATACATATATATATATATATATATGCTGTTTTAAGAAGCTTTGAAATTGTTTGGTGATTTGTTGAAGGTATATTAGGGTTTTTACTAATTAATGGTTGTATAAGATTAAGGAATTGAGAAAAAGTTAGGATCATAACTGTTGATGTTACTGCTGGGATTTTTGGTTGTATGTAAGTTTGCTCTAAATGGTAAAATAACTATATATAAGTCTTTTCTAACATGTCTAATGAGTGCATAAAAATCTCCATATGAAAATAACATCCTTTGATAATTGTTTGTGAATTTATAAGAAAATGTTTCAACACTGCCTCTGTGACAGATTCTGTGTTCATGCATGATAAATTATGTATTAAATTGTATTCTGTGAATTTGGATGCTAGGGTTATTTTCTATGAAAGCTAAGATATATACGGTTGTTATGGAATTGGTCTCACAGTATTTGGATGAATAGAAAAATAATGATTTAATTTCTAATTTGCATGAGTTTCTGCCAAGACAGATTGGAACACGTTGGCTTGTATGATTTTTAATAAATCATGATTTTATGCTTTGACTACGAAATTTTTATGGTATATACTGGACATACAGGGGAATTGCTCTGTAAAATTGCATGAGGTTTGGATGTGAATTGGTAGTCCATTTGTATTTCATAAGTAAAGTATAAGCTGCTGGAATGAAATCAGTGAACAGTAAGGGACATGCCTAACTTTGTAGATTTAATTCTAAAGTTAGGTTGAATGATTTGAGCTATAACTCATTATGCTCATCATTTGATATGTCGGGATCATAGAGTAATTTTTGTATAACTTATCTCAAGGTTTATTACTCAAATGAGGGGTTCTAATCCATTCGATGGTTGTTTTTATGAAGCTGTCTTGTTCAATGGGTTGTATGTTGCCATGTGAATGTATACGGTTACATGATCATGCTTAAAATGATGTATATTTATGCATGCATTATTTCCCTAAGCTCTAAGTACCTTTTGAAAAGAAGTTGGCTCCTATGGAGATATGATATAAATATGAGAACGATGATTTTCTTTAGTTTGGTACATCACGGTGTTGATGAATGCATAATATGTTTGTGGGAACCTCTTTGAGGTGGGATTAGGATTCCTTGGTTCTAAGAGATAGACTTTGAGATGAATGTGTAAGTTTAAGATAAATAATAATAGATAGTAATAAGTTTTGATTTCGGTTTAGGTGTTACCAGCCGCCAGGTCTAAGCTCCTTCGACTTTAGGCTCTCGGTTCCTCTGCTATTAGGTAAGGGATAAGTTATGTGAGCATTTGGTAAGTCATGAGGTTATTTTAAAGTATGTTATGCATTAAAATGTTTTTTATTAGAGATATGGCATGTAAGCATTATCAGACAAAGATATGTTCATGGGCTTCCGAAACCCTATGTATATGATTTAAGCATATTAATGCTATTACTAATTCCACGAACATGATGATTAAAGAAAAGAATGGAAATGCTAGTATAATGAAATATTATGCAAAATAAGAAATGTCAGTATGATGTAAAGTATGAAATGTTTTCAGGTTATGTCCTTTGCTGATCTGAACTCTGCTAGTAAGGGGTTAATTACTAGCTTTCCATGGAAAATATTATCTGATTGGCCATTATAAGTGGGACTGGCTCTGCTGTACCCGCCCCTTGTTGGTTACGGCCAACTTGTGGGGGAAGCCAACCTACCCCCATGGTTGGAAGATATGTATTATGATGTGATCCCGGGAATACCTGGCATTGTGGGGAATGCTGGATGCCTAGCACTATGGTGCTAGAAGCCTCCCAAATAAGTACAGACTTATCAGCTATGGACTAACCAATAAGTTATTTATGAACAGCTATATAATGTTATTAATCATGAGAGAATTATTTGTTTAAATGCATTGTGAAAGGTAAATGCTCTCATGAAAATAAGAAGTTTCTGATGAAAAGAAAGTTGTTCATTAAAGATAAAAGTTTCTGAAGTTCTGTTATGCTATAAAGATAAAGTTTATTATGAAAGTACAGGTTATGTTAAGAAGTTATCTGATATCAGTTTCTTTTATGAAACGTTAAGTTTTATGATTATAAAAGTTATAATATTTTATAAGAAGAAGTTTATAAAGGAAAGTTTTATTATTAATTAAAATGTTTTCAGTTTAAGACAAAGTACCGATTATCCAAATTAAGTTAAATGATTATTTTGTAATGAAAATATATACGGTGACTTTGTAAGAAATGAAAGAAATTCAATTCGAAGGGTTTCGATAAAATTATTCTGATAAGGAAAGGGAGAACAACTATTTTCCTACGAAAAGCGTATAAGCTATTATTATAAATAATATAAAATACTATGCATGAAATAATGTTTTTCTATCCGAGCGTTGATAAAATGAAATAAATTAATTTACATGCATCCTTATTGAATTCTCATATATCTTACTTTTACTGAGCTGTGTAGCTCACCCCTTCCACTCTTTCAGTTAGCAGGTTTTATTTTGAAGCAGAGGGAGCCTTAGTCGAGTTTTGGAAGGAGCTGGTTTTAGTTTTATATGTATAGATCCTAAATTAGTATTTGGTGTTTCGTTTTGTGGTATTGTGAATTTTAGGATCTAATGAAAGTTGTACCTTAAGGTATTAAGAGATGTATTATGTGAAAGTATGAAATTTGAAAGACTAATGGATTATGTTATTCTTTGAGTTCAGTATAGATGCTCTGAATGTCAAGTGAAAAATTATACCATTTAAGTAATGAAACAAGGATTTAAATAAAGAGAGAGGCTTTTGTAAAAGTTTTTGTGAAAGTTTTGTAAAAGTTAAGTTGGTTCTTGTTAATATCAGGTTTAGGCTTGGTATTAGCATGCCGGTCATGATCACAAATCCGAATATCGGGTTTGGGGCGTGACAGCCTTGATCAAGCAAACACCTGGGAGGTTCAAGTAATCTTCCTAACAGTTCTAATGATAAGTGTGAACCTCAGGCGCGCATAAGGATAGCAGGAACGAAGAAATATCTAGAAGACAAACTTTAACCACCACATTAAATGCACTGCAACTACTTTTCTGGCCGCATTAATGTGGAGAAGACTCCTGAACAGTACAAACTCAGCTACTGCCACTCACACAAGGCTAAAGAGGATGCCTGATGGGACATGTACTCAAGTGGATGTTTAGATGATGAACAAATGGACGATGAAGATGAGCGAAGAGGGTGCTATATAAGGGGGAGAAGCCTCTGATAAAAGGGATCGAAAAACAAAAAAGGAAGGAGAAGAAGAAGATAACTTTACTGTAGCTCTATGAACTGTAATCAATCTCCATCCAATATATTTCCTCTTCGGACGTTCATGTTTGTACTTGTTCAAGTTTGATTGCACTTCAATTCATACGTAAATATCATAATTCATCACTGTTTCATTCATAATCAGCCCAACTCTTTCACCCACTCTCTACAAATTCATTGTTCAGGGTTCATTGGGCTCATAATCCGAACCTATTGGGCTTGGGCTACAAAAACAGACCCTACAGACATGATTTGTTAGTTTCACATTAACAACATAATATACAAATTTCTAATTATTTTTTTAGTGATATTGTAGTTAGTGCAATTTTTTTAGTGATGATGTAGTTAGTAGCATTTCAGACCATTTTGTTCATATTCGGTTTAATTTAGCTTGCTTTGATCCACTTTGGTCCAATTGGCTCACTTGGTTTATTTTGATCCACTTTAGTCCTTTTCAATTCATTCAGTCCAATTGGGCATTAAATTGATTTTTTTGCAAGGTTTTTTTTTTTTTTTTTTTTTTTAGTTTTGGGCCCAAAAATTCTTTTTTTCCTTAATTTTTGGGTTGAAAAATATATAATTTTATTATATTTGGGTCAAACTCTTTAGTTTTGGGTTTATTATTATTATTTTTTTAAATGACATTAGAAATTAGAGATACATGCCCTAAAAAAGCAACAAAAAAAATATATCAAAAAATTTGGCAACCCCGGCGTTTGTGACTAGTTTAGTATTAAAGCATCAACTCAAAATGACTACAAGAACTTGATTCCTCTCAATTAACTGAATCCATGATTTGCATCAAACAAAAACAAGATTATCAACAAGAGGCCTTTTAGCACAACAAATTAACCAACACTTCGAAATTCTAAAATTCCTAATTGAAACACAACCCAAGGTTAAGAAGCTTAATACGTCTGAGACTTTTTCTCTTACCTTTCCTTCCATTTCCTTTCTCTCATTCTCTTTTCTTGGAGAGTAACCATCTCAAATCAGTCATGTTACCACTAATCTCTCTAAGAATCCATGTCTGCAAATTGTTCATTACATTCTCTCAGGCTTGACCAATTCTTGAACAACTAACAAGCTTTAATATAAACTCCATCTCTCCTTAATTAGCCCAAAGAAAAAAGCAATCAAGTTTTAGAGTCAACCAAGACTAATGTGTATTGATATAAATTGACATGAATGAAATCTTATAAGAGAATTAATCGAGTCCACAAAGTGAGTCTAAATTTGCTGGGTACATCTTTTCTAGAAAAGGCACTACTTGGTCATTATGGCTACCGTGAATTGCATTAGAAAATCATACAAAAATTAGCTTGTATCCCAACCAAATTATATTAGATTTTGGAGATCTATAAATAGAACAGTAGCAATAATGCACAACATCAATTCCAAAAAAAAAAAAAAAAAAAAAAGGTGAACTTATTCTCATTAGAATTGTATCAAGCCCAGGTTCTTCAGCCAGTGCAGCATCTCTGCTAGTCCTTCTTTCAAGCTTCTAGGGTTATAATCCAACTCTACTTTAGCCTTCTCACAGGAATATGCCCACTGATGTTTTAGAACATTCACTGTCTGCTCCAAAATTGAACGAAGAGTGGTAAGACTCTGTTGTAGTCAATGAGATGAACTAAAAAAAAGTAAAGAGAATAACAGGAAGGAGGCCATTTACGCCAAATGACATATTCACTCAAATAAGAACAAGGTTATGGATGAGCTCATAGGCTGAAGTCTAATGAGATGTGTGATTTGCTTACCAATCAACGGAGAGAAATGTCATCAAAAAACAAAAAACAAAAACAAAAATAGAGAGAGAGATGTGCCTAAGGTAAAAAATTCCATTTGCAGTACCTACTTCAAGTGGTGTGAGGTATTGATGTAGTGCAGACATATAGTTGTTACCAGAGAAGACATACATCCTGGTTTTAGTAAATGTCATAATTGTTCAATTTGAGCAATTCCTAAAAATCATTTGATTTTGGGATTTAAGATGTTAAAACATTTATGTTTAGTTCAAAACATTTGGCATTTTCTTTCTATTTTCCATTATATTAACATATTGATAATAATTTTCAAAAGGCTTAAATACCAATCTTTTTTTTTTTTTTTCAAAAGGTTTATTATAAACTGAGAACTTATACTTTGATATTTGGTGGATTAAAATATCAAGAAGAATTCTTTTAATTAATGGTCTACTAATGATTGATACACTATATAAGACTAAAAGGCAACTTCAAAAACCATGAAGCATACCGGGGGGCTGATCAGAGGAAGCTTTCCCGTAATTCGTGAGAACATAACTGAGGCCCAGCCATATGCATCAATCGCCCAAAACGGGATATTAAACATAGGCTTTTTTGTCTCGGTGATGATAGCAGCTATATCAAAAACATGCCTAAATGAGGCATTTTCTCCTGTCAGTAGATATCTTTCACCAGGTTGTCCTTTGTTCATTGCTGCAATATGCCCCTCTACTACGTCATCAACATGGCTAAAAGAAAATTTGTCGTTTCCAGACCCTATATAGCCAGGTAACCGCCAATTAAAGCGTTCAATAATCTGAAAGGAGAAACATAAAATCATCAAATGAGCTATAAATAAGAAATGTGCATCTTGTAGGTGAACATCCAATAGGACTCACTTGACAAAAACCCATATTAAAAGATAATTCCCATAAATATGTAAGTAATATTCTTCCCAACTTACACCAAAGACTGGAAACAAGTAAAAAGCATGCCTCAACCATTTTTTTTCCCAAGTAGTTAAGGAGAATGAGAGGAGTAGATGAAGACCTTATAGGTGTAACCCCAAGCCCACCCCAATTGGAGTACTCTCATGACTCAACCAATTAACATGTCACTTCCAGTTCCAGGGTAGGTTTTATAGTAAATTCAACAGATTTTATTTATGAGGATAGAAAAGGCTCAAAGTGTAGTTCCAACCAAAAGAGGGAGGTGGGACTAGGGCTTGGATAGAGACCTAACCTCTAGACATAGCATTTTAAGAATGAAGTGTTAGCATCTAGACTTAATCTCACACACTTCCAACAGAGCCCTTGATAATCCAATACCTTTCATAATTTGTACCATGCCATGGCATTTGAAGCAATGAAATTTGTTGGCTTGTAAGCATTTTTGTAGTCAAACTGGTAGTACCTTTCGCATTTTCCAAAATATATAATTCAGAAAGTCACAACTGCAATCACAGGTCAAGGGAAGAATTTGTAATAATATCTCTTTATGGAAACCACAATCATGGCCGCAAAAATCTACTTCCTCTCATGAGTTATTGGATGACAAAAACAAAGTCCCACAACTAACTTCCACCGAATGGCTTAGATATAAAGTGCTACTAATTTCAAGTTTCAACATCATCAAAAGAAACTAGACAGAAGAAAAGGTGATAGTATTAATACCATTCTAGCAACAACATTTCCAGCAGTGACCTTGCCAGGCCCATAAATAACTCCGGGGTAAACTGCCACTATTGGAACCCCCTCTGATGCAGCTTGTATGGCAATCTTATCGGCATACGCCTTCGATTTCTCATACTCTGTACAAAAATACTTCTCATGATGAACCTACCACATCACATCACAATTTTTGTTATTCTAAGAAGAAAATACAAGTAAAAGAACAAAATCAAAAGGCAATATATCTCCCTACTTGACTCTCATCAGCAACACATCCATCATCAGTTGGTCCAAGAGCGAAAAACGACGAAGTGTATATAAGCTTTTCAATTGTCTCTGTCTCTCTCACTGCTTGTAACACATTCTTCAATCCTCCAACATTCACCTATTAGCAAAAAAAAAAAAAACACTCTTTAACTATTCATAATCATATATATTATAGAATCCAATTATGGGTCTAATTTAATTTTCTTAATTAAAAAAAATAAAAATAACTCTTTAGCTATTCATAATCATATATATTATAGAATCCAATTCATGGGTCTAATTTAATTTTCTTAATTTCGGTGTAAGAGTGACACACTCATAGTACTCAAACGCGACAACAACCTAGTACAGTTGAATGTTTAGATGTAAAAAGAAGAATATTGGAGAAATTGAAAACGAGCTTACGGAGAAGAACTTAGAAGGATCGGGAAGCCAGGGCTCGACGACGGCAGCCACGTGGAAGATGACGTGGCAGTCGGAGCAGGCAGAGAGGAGGGACCGGTAGTCGGTGACATCACCGTAGACGATTTCGATGGCGGCGGCGGCGTCAGTGGGCGGAGGGAGGGAGCAGAGGTCGCTGGTGCGTCGAACCAACACTCGGACAGGGTGGCCTTGTTGGAGCAGAGCGTGGCATAGCCTTCCACCTAAGTAACCGGTTGCTCCTGTCACCAATATCTTCTTCATTGTAATCACTTCGCACTGTTTCTACTTTCTAGTCAATGGGAGGTGAGAACATTTCAATGGAAAAAACAATAGTTCTACAGTGAACCGCCAAGACTAGCGGTTCACTGTTGCAAGAAGGCATAAAAAAATTATATTATCTTATCACTTAGTTGGGTTTTGTGGCAAAGTGAGAAAGAAATTAATAAAAAAATTATAGTATTTGACTGACAAAAAAAAAAAAATTGGTGTAGGTTAGGATCCGTTTGGTACACATGTTTAAAAATTAAGAATTGATGCAGGTTAGTATTGTGAAATCATGTATTACAGCATTCTCATCAAAGGTGGGATAAATGCTAAAAGCTATTTTTAATAACAAAACCACTAAAACAGCCCCTATATCAATGGTGCTAAATTTTAAATTTTGTAGCACCTTGCTATATTAATACCCTATTGTAGCAAGTTGCTACTCATTTTTTATTTATTTTTATTCCCCTTCTCTCTCTCCCCTCAGATCTCACTCCCTGCTCTCTCTCAAAAAGAATAAAAAAAAATGATAAATAAATAATATTTTAATGAAGTGCTAAAAAAAATAGAAGTTTTGATGTTAGGTGTATTGTAAAACGATGTGTTAAATGTTATAAAGTTGGTTTTTTAGATGCTAAATGCTAAAATTTTTAAAACTCTTTATGAGAATGCTATTAAAATAAATAAAATAACTTTTTGAGATGTTAAATGCTAAAAATTTTAGCTCTACCAATTTTTTTTTTTTTTTTTTGATAAATTGCTCTACCAATGTGGATGCTCTTACTACTGTTTTAAATAAATGTGTATTACTTTACTCCCTTTTCTCACCTATATAGTAAATTCCGCAATGAATTTAATTAGTGGAACATCATGAATGTGAGAAGATGGAGTATCATACTCCTGAATTACACCGGAGAAAAAGTATTATTGAAAAAGTAAGTGGAAAGTGTCTTTCCTATCAAGGGTGAAATTAAGTAGAATTTTACACATTCTCCCTAAATTGTTTAAAGAACTAGTGGTACTCCTTTCTCTTCAGCTCATGCTTATAAGGCAGAGGGGGGAGGGAGTTTTCTTTGATGTGGGATCGCAAAAATGTCTAAGGTTACAACGGACACCCTTGGCCTAGCGCAAAAATGCACCCATAGTTTTATTTTATTTTTAATTTTATATACTTTGATAGTAATAATGGGAGAGAATGAATTAGAATTATGGATGTCTCTACTAGAAATATTAAAACTTAAAAGGTGTCAATTATTTTTTGCAGAATTTATTGTAATGAGTTGGTTCACTTGATATTTAAAACATTTGTAAACATCAGGAAATTATTTTTAACTCTTTTTTAAGTTAGTATCTTATGTATTAGCTATACGTAGCATCTCTCTCACACTATATAGAAACAGACATGTTGTCAAAATAATTTTCACGTATCCACATCTCAGCAGATCTAGTGGACAAAGAACTAGACTCAACATTTTCCCTTCAAAGAAGTGTCGCGTGCAATGATACATTCATAAGATATGTTTATATTCAAAATTCTCTTTATATAACCCAATAAGATTCATTGTATTATGAGGATAAATTTGCAATAACTTATTACAGATACTTGTGCAAGACCAAATATTACCTAAGGAAAAAAAAATGTATCTCATGTGACCTCACTCACAACATGTGGAACCTACATGCAAGATCCATGCATAGTGTGAGAAAAATGTCTAATAAGACCGTCTCATAAAATAATTTTTTAAATACAACATTCATTCATGCCTTTAAAGTCTAAACCATTAATTCATGAAGCCATTAAAGATCTCTTTGTTTATTCATTATACTTTTCATTGTTTCTTTCATCGCTTACCTTTTATTCCCCCAACAAACTCCTCGTAATATGTTGTAACTTGTGGATCTCATTTGATTCAATTGGAAAAGTTTTTTTTGTTTCCGAATAAGATAGTTGGGTTTGAATTCCAACTCTATCAAAAATTAATTAGTATCTTGATATGATAATAAAGAGCAATTATAATAGAGCAAACCCTATTGGTTCAAATTTTATGATACAACTTAGATACAATTCTTTAGGTAATTTACCTCAAATTTCTTATTAAATTTAATTAATGGTTATATTGACCAACATAATTATAGGATGAATTTAATTATTCTTACAAAAATGGTATAATTCAGTCACATCATTTAATTTAAGTGAGAATTTGAGGGCAATGTCTAGAAAACTATACGTAAATAGCCAAGTCATGAATTTAAGAAACTTAAAGTACACTAATATTAATATCATTTAAAAAAAAAAAGTAAAGTAGATCTATACTCTAGGATTCCCACTTGTAAAAATATAAAAAGTAATAAAATAATTGATAATTTAGACACAATGCCAACTGCCACCAACAGCATTTAAAAATGATTTTCTTTTGTACCACAACTAGCATGCCAATTATAAAATAATGACCCATCAGGTTCAAGATACAATTTTTTTTAGGAGTACAATATTATATGATGATACTGATATAAAATTAGAGAGGACAATTTTGCGTACTTGTGTATTACTGGTTCCCTGGCTTCTTATTAGTGCTTACTTGGCACATTGACCATTGAGTGTTTGTTTGGCAAAAGTTAGGACTATTTACATGTCAATTGATGTTGACAGAACCGATCAAAATTGCATGTGCCGATCAGTTCTGACAGTGCCGGCTAGTCCTACTTCTAACATTAGGAGGTGTTTGATGTTGGTGTTTAAACAACAGTTTTTGTTTAAATAATATAATATATATTTTTACAATACTTTTTTACTCACATGTAATTTCATAACACTTAAAACAACATTACTAAAATAACATTACTAAACGGCCCCTAATTTTTTGGAAAACTAATGTCGAGCTGTCAATAACTTATTTGTTTAAGAGTGAGACTATATGTACCCATTTGTGTTTACAAAACTTGCGTTTTCAGATTATTTTTTTTTTCCCCTGCGCGTGAACAATAACATCACATGAGTTCACTGTGCAGAGACAAAAATAACTGTTCACACACTATTCATCACTGTTCACAGCACTGTTCACGCACTAAAAAATATTAAAAATAGGTCTTATGGTATTATTCACATATTTAAAAATTATTTTGCTACAGTATTTTCAATTTCAGTAACAATAAGTTCAATCCAAACGGACCCTATAAGTGTAAAACAAAAAAATTGTCTTATATGAAAAAAAAAATAATAATAATAATCAAATACATATTTCATATACATTAATCCTAACTGGGTTGATATACATCGAAACTTCTTCAGTAGAAAAATTTTTGTATGTGAAATGTAACTTGCAGTTGAGTTGAATTACAATTACAATGATACATCAAACGCCTAGTATTTTGTAAAGCTTTCTCCAGTAAATTATCTACATTGTTGTTAAAAAGAGGTCATCAGCTCAAAATTATGCAAAATTCTTATTGCCTACAAAAACAGCACATCGTACACTTCACATGTCACGGACAGACTGCTTTGGACCAAATATTAATCCCACAAATTTTTCATAGACAAGCACCGAGAAGGCAAGAACTAGTGCATGAGAGATTATAGTCTAGAGCGGCGTATGCATTTGATGGGATTAAATGGAGTATGCCTCCTTGTGGAAGTAAACAGGCGTCCATTTGAAGAACTTGATTTAATATCCCAATCTTCCACATTCTTGGGTACACATACATCAAAAAGGATTTGACCAAGAACACCATGAGCATTAATGCTTGGTAGACTTTGAAGGTGGATCAAACCTTCCTTACGATCATCTTGCACCGACCCAACGTCTCTCCCATCATAGTACTCCATCGAACTGGGCAAGTAATGGTCACTTGGTCCTAAAGCAAGCCCCTGAAAACTACTTGAGTTTGTTGTTGCTTTCCTCAAGTCATCGATTGGCTCAAGGATCTCGTCATGTTTTCCCTCTATGCCCATCCTTTCCCCTTCAAGTCGACGAATTCTTTGAGAATAAACTTTAGCTGCTTTACCAAGGAGCTCAGTCACAGCAGCCTTATAGTCAATCGGATAATGCCGATAATGACCTGTGACAAGATAGAGTCACACAATAATCTTTTGAAAATATCATAGCATGGTCTAGAGGAGTAAATGGAAACAAAATTAAGATCAATCAAACAATGTCATTTTGAATGTACAATATTGACTTATGATAGTCTTCTTCTTCTTTGTTTTAAACATTAACTAATATAGTGGGCTATTGATCAGAGCAGAGGTATGCTTCAAGGGGTGGTAATCTGTGTATTTGGCATTTCTTTACCACAATTGAAAACAATTGTAGCAATTTTGATTGTGTATCTGAGTGCAGTCAGTATGCAACTAGGATAGTTTCTGTAGTGTTAATTAATACACTTAATAAGGTTAATAGAGTGATGCTATAGCTGCTATGAATTTTACTACACAAATACAACAAACTGATGTGTTAACTTTCAAACATAAAACAAAAAAGTAATTCAAAGTTTTATTTATTATGTTATTGACTTATTGATGTAGCACTAATCGCATTCATGTCACGTTAGTTTGTAAAACTTATATAGTTTAATTGGTAGTAGTTTTAACATTTTCCATGGTTGATATTAACATAGAGTCAGTAAGTTTAGAAGCAGACCTACGTGAGGAGAGTCATTCCATTTCACTAGCTTAATGTCACCCCCAAGATCTTGTAGTCGTTGAGCAAAATTGCAGATAGTTTCATAGTTAGCAAGATCATCATTTTCAGAGCATAAAATGAGATATGGGGCCCGCATGTTCTGCAGAAAATAAAGTTGTATAAATGCAGAAGAAAAGGAAGTGAATACTTTGAATTGTACCAAGCCCTCATATATACTTACAACAGAGGAGTACAGAGTCTGCCAATACTCGGCGCGCTGTGATTCAAGCCGGCTGAGGAAGAGGGCATCAAGACTAGAAGCAAGGCTGTGGACTATCCATGATGCTATTCTTGGCGGATGGGACATTTTGAGAATAGTTGGGTGAAGAAGAAATCTTGTACCCACATCACTGGTAAAGTCTGCTGGACTGGAATCATAGATATGGCCAGAGATACAGTCTCTAACCAGTCGGAAGTCATCCTTCATGAGAAAAAAATAATAGCAACAAAAGTTAAATTTGGATGCCAAAGTTCTTAAACTATATGAGCTTTTGCAAATATGAGACAACTTCTTTTGCCCCTACCATATTGAGACTGCTGGAAATTAAACATAATGAGTTTCACCTTGTTATGTATTATATTGCTTTTATGCAATAAAATTGTGATTAATATATAACACTATCTGCTTAATTGCAAAAGGGAAGGGGGAAGAGGGAGAAGAAAAGAAGAGCATACCAGATTTTCTAGTCCTTCACACTTTCCTTCAATTATCTGCTAAAGAAGGAAAATCTATTTACATATCTACCACTGAAAGAAAAAGCTTTCTGATAGCTGCGACGATACCGTATAAAGGGAAACCCTTAGAAAATCACATACTCAGGTCACTTGAAACTTTAGAAGAAATTACCTGAAGGACCTTGTACATGCAAGCTTTAGGACCACCCGAAAAAGAAGCAAGGACTACAGGGCATGGCCTAAATTTTAGCTCCTACATATCAAAATATAAAACAAGGCAATTATTAGCTAACCCTTTCAAAAACTTGAGCATGAGTATTATAGTTTTACTTGTGGAAGAGGAATATGTTAAGTGCTATAGTACTTTTAAGGAAGGGAAAAACTTAGGTATAGTTCCTTAGGTTCCCCAATTAAATTTAACCACATGGTTGCTTTGACAAATGTAGTGTAAACAATGTTATCGTTCCCAAGTACAATTAAATTTAATCATGTGACTTATTGATCTATGCAACCACATTTTTTAATTTAATTGAGGAACCTCAGGTACAGCACCAAAGGAACTATACCTAAATTTTACCCTTTAAGTAAATCATTTGAAACCGGAGGAAGACATATGGATGCAAAAGGTAAACAGATACTGCAACTCTTTTCTTTCTATTTTTAATTACAAATGCCCCACCCAAATCAATGGCAATACAACTCAAGCAGGATTTCCAAAGCATCAAAGTTCCATAAACGTTTCAATAGGAATAGGTTAGAGTAACTGAATAAAAGCTTTTCACCTATGGTAGTTGCAACTATTATTAGCACTGACCTGAACAAGTTCATTGACAATGTCAGCTGCCAGAGTTGCGGCTTTCTCAGGGAAAAACCTGGGCGGATTAAAGATAAATTCCAAATCAACATATGTGCACAAAAAAGAGGAATTATATAATGCAACTTTTATTCTGATAGCAGCAATTGAATAAGACCCAGTAGTCATTCTAACAAATACTAATCTTATTATAAGCCTGCAAATGTAAATTGCAAAACAGCCCATTAATTTGTGATTTGTGTTATCTGCCAAAAAAATACGGTGATTTTGAAACATTTGAAGACTGATTGTTCAAACATTTGAAGATTGATTGTTCAAAGGCACATTAATAAACCACCATTAACAAAATCATGGACCAAAATAGGAACAAAATTATCCTAAAAATACAAAAACACACATACATTTGATAGAACAAATTTGGAGCCAATAAAGTAGTAGCACATAAACTACCATAAAACTAAAGATGCCAATATTAGCAACAAAACCAAAAAAAAAAAAAACTAAAGATGCCAAATTTCACTTTATTGGTGCACACAATTCGCAAATCTAAACCAAACCCAGATAGCCAATTTTGTTTAGCTATGATTTCATATATCTCAACCTCGCAAACTCAGTAAAAAAAAAAAAAAAAAACACAATAGAATCAAGAAAAGCTAAACACACATGAAAGACAACAACTTTAAGAAAATAAATAAACCCAATTCAGAAAAATTAAGAACAAAATTGGAACTCACGAATTGAGAAACTCAGGGTGACAGATGAGTGAATTCCAACCCAAACAAGAGTAGAGCTGCACGTAGTTCTTCAAGTGCCTTTCCTGGCTAGACAACCAAGCAAACACCACCACTATCCCTTCTATTTTCCCACCCCTTTCTCTTCTTCCCCAATAATATTTACCCCCAAATCCCCACATTTTTCCTTTTCCCAAGAATTCAAATTCCCGGAAAAAATATATATATAATATAATATAAATATATATTTTCCACCAATACTTGGAAATCCTTAAACTTTACGAGAATTTTAGAGAAAAGTGACCTGGGATTTGCCTATGACGGAAATTGGACTTTAAATCATCGTAGCAAATCGAGAGAAACACGGGTGGTGGTTGAGCTTAGAGAGAGAGATGATATCATATATGAGCTTCTGTCTTTTTGTTTTTTCTATTTGTCTTTAAAAATTTTGGAGCTGTTTATCTTTATATCAAAGGAACAAAAATACAAGGTAAAGGATAAGAGAGAGAAAGTACAAGGATTTTGATTCTCTGCAGTCAGAATCCTATGATTTCTGTATTAAACAAATAATAATTTGCCACGTAGTTTATAAGCTGCACTTTCTGTTGTGCCCACATTACAAAAGTACCCTGGATTATGTGGTGGCAACATATCATTGGCTGTTAAATCGTATCCAATGCGGCGAATCGATTCGTTTGGACGGCTTGGATAGAAAGTCAAACGCTGTTAAAATTACCGTTGTGTGTGTAAATTAAAAGGAATAAAAGGATAAATAAATAAGACTTAAGTATAGTTCTTAGTAACTGTTCCATATTCTCATTTTAAGATTTTGTCCCGTGAATTTTTTCTCATGAGAAGGAAGTGTATTTTTTAGTTAAATAGTCACATACTTGAATTTTAAGAGAGGAACATAAGAAACAGCACCTAAGATATTGTACTTAACTTTCGTCCAAATAAAAATAGAGTAACACATAAAATTTCGTAATTTTTGCCCAAATATCTGGTTATTTGCTGTATAGGCAATTGTAGGGGTGTTCATCAAACCGCACAAACCGCAAAAATCGTACCAAAACCGCCGGCAAAATGGCATAACCGTACCGCACCGCAAGTAACAGTGCACCGCACCGCACCGCACCGCATGGTGCAGTGCGGTTTGCGGTTTTATAATAAGAAAACCGCACAAACCGCACCGCACCGCACCCTCTCTATATATTAATATATTTATTTATTTTTAATATTAAATATATTATTAATAGTTTAATAACCCTAGTTTCCAAAAAAAAAAAAGTTTAGTAACCCTAACAGGCGTTGACTAGAAAAGCCAACCAAAAATAAAGAAAAACTAGTTCAATAATTTAAAATTTGGCCCAAAAAAAGGGAAAAATTAGTTTTGGGTTGAGTAGGAAAAACCCAAAATTTGAAAAATATACCGATTTCAAACCGCATCTTATACATAGTATCGCACATGTGACCACAAAAATGAGGTACGGTGCGGTTATGGTTTTGGCTAAACTCTAAACCGCACCACACCGCATATGTGACCGCAAAAACAAGGTGCGGTGCAGTTACGGTTTTATCTAAACCGCACCGCAAAGTGCGGTGCTAAAAATGGTCCAAAACCGCACCGCACCGCACCGCGAACACCCCTAGGCAATTGTGACACAAATTGTGGTATTTTATGTGGTTTTAAAATTTTTTATAAAAATTGTAATAATACATTAAAAAAATTAAAACTTTTGTCATAATTCAAATGGTGGAAGTTAGATGGTGAGTCTACAACTTCACTGTTCACAACTTGTCACACTGCAAATTATGAGTAGCAAAAAAAATGATGAGTCCATGCAAAAGTAACATGTAGCCGGTCATACGCTACCAGGTATGATAATTGTAAAAAAATTTATAACTTTTTATATAGTACTAAAATTAATAAATAATAATGAATTCATATAAAAGTAACAATCAACTAATCATAGTTATGACTTTTTACGTGTTAATAGAATTAGGGAAGATAAATGAAATGCTAGATTTGTATTTTCTGTCTTTGCAAATTACAAATTGAGGGTCTATCATCGTTGTCGTTTATATCTATTTGAGGTTCATCCAATGGTGACACAGCGTGGCAAGTCAGTACACAGTTCCAATAATTGACGTAACGCAACAAAACTGAATTTGTCGAGACTTTCAAGATAAGATGAGAATGGGTCTTTGCAATCTTCTTAAGACTTCTAACCCGAAATATTAGACTTTCCTTAATTTGCAATATTAAAGCCGATGATATATCTTTCAAAAACCAAAACTAGAAGAAGATGTGTCACACGGTTACGAGATTTTCATACTACTATAAGAAAGATGAGGGAACGTGTAAACAAACAAATGTAGTGCTAGTCATGTTGTGATACAAGTACAACGTCCAATGTAAACATTACACGTATATGAATGTTATTTGAGCATATGTATGTCATTCGCAAGGGCGGAACTACCCTTGGACTCCCCCTAAATATTTTTTTAAAAAAATATTATTATATATATGTGTATTAATTTTAATAATTTTGTTTTATAAAATTACATTTTATTTTCCTTTAACAATATAATTGATTCTTTTAAGAGTAATGTTATACTCACAAACTTTTTTATAACATTTGTGGGGGGTAAAAGCTCAACCTTACGTATTGGGCCTAGAGCCCTATTTGAAGATTACTGTGTGTCCGAAGAGAAGAAATCAGTTGAGAAGGATTCCATGTGGAAGAGAGATACCTGGAAATGAAGTAGGAGTGCAATCCGAAGAGGTCACCAATGGTCCGAAGAGGTCATACTCCTCGGATACAAATAGTCTTGATTAATCAAATGTCTGGAGGGTCCGAATGATCTTCCTAACAGCTTGAATGATAGGGATAAGCTTCAAGCACGTATGGAGATAATAGGAACGTAAAAATATCTAGAAGACAAGCTGCAACCACCACATTAAATGCACTGCAGCTGCTTTTCTGGCCGCATTAATGTGGAGAAAACCCCTGAATAATATAATCTCAGCTACCACCACTCACAGAGAGCTAAAAAAGATACCTAACGGGACATGTACTCAAGTGGATACTTAGATGAAGAACAAGTGGACGATGAAGATAAGGAGAAAGGATGTTGATGATGAACAAAATCAGTAGGCTGGACAACTCGGCTTCGATGGGCTGAAGGTGGTAGCGAAGGCCTGAAAAAATAAACAAAGTATCAAAGGAGACCAGGGTGGACCGGCCTAAGACCCTCCGATGGCTAAGTTAGTGTCTTCTCTCGAATGGAGTTCTCACTGTATTGGGAGTAAAATTTCAGAATCTCATACCTTTGTTCGGTTTAGATCGGTCTTTATATAGGGGGCTTTGGGGTGGTTATTGGTTCAATAACTTCCCCAAGATTTGTGGAATCTGGATATAACGTCCTCAACTGCTATAGAAATTACAACCGCTGTTTGGAAGTTACATATTTGGAAGGAATTGGCGGCGATGAACTCGGGTTGATTAACCGCCCCAGAATTTGCTAAGTGTTGTGTGGTCGTCCAGGTACAATGCCTATGGACGACTCTTTGTCATGCCGTTGCGTGGTCGTCCATGCGCTTTGCACATGGACGACTCTTTTGACTTGATTATGGGGTTCATTCAATTGGTAAATACTTAGGGACGATGTTTCTGGACGAATCAGAGATGGACTGGTCGTTTGGCTAACTGGTCATTATGGACGACTCTTATGGACGAACCATAGATGTAATTTTTTGTTATCCCATCAGTTGCCCCCTTGTCCATGGTGTCGTCCAAGGATATTATGGGGATTTAATTTTCTTCACAACCATGTGTCACAATCTCAGTGGTTGACCCTTCGTGCCCATTGCGTTTTTCAAAGCGACAGCCACGTGTCATGGTTTCACTGGTTGACGTCGTTTCGTTGACTTGCTTCTGGGCCCTATAAATAGGTACATTCTCTTTCCTGCCCTTCATTATTCTCACAATCTCCCTTCTGCCATCTCGTCCAAGTGTCTCGTCTAGCTCTTCATCCTAGTCCTCAGGTATTTCTTCTTCCTTCCTTAGGTTTTTTTGTCTCTCAATCTTTATTTTTAAGCATGTCCTCGTCTAGTAGTATGGAGAGGGAAATTGACGAGTATCAGGACGTTTCCTCTGGAAGCTATGAGAGTGGTGAAGGAAGTACAAGCTATAGTAGTTCCTCAGACAAGTAATACTCGTCTGGGGTTCCTGGCATTCCTCTTGAGGAATTCCAGGAAATGCAACGCAGAATGACATCTGGATCCGGGGCTAGCTTGTCTAGGGAGCCACCTAGCGTTTCCCAAGACGAGGATGAAGACGAGAATGTCATATATAGTTGTGCTCCTGAGATAACGTCCATTCTAGACGCCCCAAAGTTGAAAACTCTTGTAGATAGATATCAGATTCCTGTTGAATTTAACCCTCGTCTACCCAGGGAAGGAAAATGGTGTTGTTCTCCTTCTTTTGGTTTAGGAGTTTATACTTCGTATCTTTTAGCAGGTCTTAGGTTCCCCCTGAATTCTTTTTGTAGAGCTCTTCTGCATAGGTTGGGTATTGGACCTAACCAGCTCAACCCTAATGGATGGAGGATGATAGTTGCCATGCAAGTGCTATGGCGTGAGGCGTTGGAAGGGAATTGTCCTATCACAGTGGACGAATTCCTTTACTGTTACAAGCCCTCAGAGATAAAGAAGTCTGCTGGTTTCTACCAGTTCTCGTCTAGGGGATCGTATTATAGTTTAATTAAGGGCCGTAGCTCGTCTGACAGGCTATGGAAAAAGGAATTTTTCATTATTTCTGGAAATTGGGCTGGGGACCCAGCTGATGTGGGTAGTGCCCCCTTTCCACCTTTTACTGGCCCTCTAGGTCGCCTTCGTCCTGAGGATATGTTTCCTTCCATTTTTTATTTCATTTTTCTTAAAGAAAATTTCAACTCTTGGTCGTCTAACCCCATTTTTTCTTGATGCAGCTGCTGCTCGTCCACGTTTGGAAAAATTTTATTTGGATCGGATCGACCAAGCACGTGCCTTCCCTGGGAGGACCTTCCACGACCTAGTTACTTTTAGTAGTCTAGCCACGTGGGGACTTGGCCCAAAACCTACCACCGAGAATTTAGGTCACGAGGAAACTACTCGACGAAGTAAGTGTCGTCCTTCCCTTTTTACTCCTTTCTATTCTTTCTCTTTTTTTCTTTTTTTTTAACTGATTTTCCTCGTCATAGGAATAATTACAATGAGAGAAAATAAAGAAAAAACAGTAACCAGTGGGGACGAGGATGCTTCCGTGCCTCCTGTCATCCAGAAGACTGCCGTCCAGCCTGGGAATAGAAAGTCTAAGAAAATTTCAAGTGCTGTGGACCTGGACGACCTTCCCAGTCGTCGAGGTTCTAAAAAACCAAAAACCGCTCAGACTTCATCTCTTCCCAAGGTCCCTAAATTTACTCCTCCAACAGTGAATCTGGACGACCCTCCTGCCATCGTTGAGCCCGTCCAGATAATTCATCCTAGTCAGACTGATCCTACTCCCCCTCCAGCCAAGACTCCTCGAAAGCTTCATCCGTTAGAGCAACCAGATCATCCCTCTAACTTGGTGCTGGACGAGGGGTATGCATGGAGGACGTTCAAAGGAATCGTCACTGACAATGAAGTTAATCAATGTTACAACATGTCAGTGAAGGAATTTGAACGTTCTGGCGTCCATGACCTCTTTAAGGTAGGACCTTAATTCGTCCTTGTGGGCTTCTCTTTTCTTTCTTCTTATATAGAATTTCTAACTTCTCTTCGTCCATGCACAGGCTATGTCAAAGTTCTATACAGCGACGTGCCAGGCCAAGGAACTTGCTGAGGAGGCCAAGACGGCGAAAGAGAAGGCTAAGGAGCTGTGCAATGAAGTTTTGTTGAAAAAGGGGGAGGTGATCAGGTTGACAGATGAAGTCAACTGTTTGCTAGCAAGTGAGACGAAGTTAAAGGAAGAGGTGGAAGAACTCAAAGCAAACGGTGTTGAGAAGGACACTCATGTTGCTCACTTGGAGGGAGAAGTTTCAAGATTCGCTTCGTCCTTGGAGAAAGCACGTGAGGAAGCCATTTCAGCCTTCAAGAAGTCTGACGAGTACAAGAATCGTCTAGACAGCCACTATGCTGCTGGTTATGAGGACTTCCGTGCTAATGCCAAAGAAGCTTATCCTGACTTAAACTTTAATTCCTTCAAGCTTCCCCTTGCCACAGAGAGTTCATTGCTGCAGACGAGTTCCGAGGACGTAAATATTATGGACGACGCTAACACTAAAGTTACTCAGGACGAGCCTAAATGACTATTTTCTTATAAGGTTTATGCTTTTATCTTTGTTGGGGATGCCCGTTGTTTTGGGCTTTTACATTATTCTCTCTCTTTTTTTTTTTTTTAATTTATTCAAGAACAATTGTCTCGTCCAAGTGTATGGACGAGCTCTTATGAACAACTACTCATTACTTTCAAGGGTTTTTGGACTGTGGTGGTCTACCCTTAGATATTTCATGAATGAATGAACGAATGATTTTCATTTCCCTCATTTCTATTATTTTTGAATATGTTTTAAGGATTTATGAACATACCTTATAAGTATCGTCCATGCTGTTAGGAAAAACATTTCACTTTGACTTGGACTTATGGACGAAGTTCTTTCAACACAAAGCTGGGGTGAAAATGAACCACCCTTAAAACACATCTCTAATTCGTCTATGAATATCGTCTATGAATATCGTCTTTTGCTAGTTCAATCATTTAATCAAACTAGAGACGATTATTTATTCGTCTTTGACGATAGTATTCTCAGCGAATTCTCGCCCATGCGATGAATTATTTAGCCCTTTATGTTCGTCCATGGACTATTTGTTTTTTTTTAATTCATCCATGGTTTGGACGATGAAATCTCAATTTCTCCTGTTTTGAACTTGGACGAGTATATCTGGAGTTTTATCTCGTCTTGAGCTTAGACGAAGATTCCATAGGTTTTATCCGGTCCTGAGTTTGGGCGGACATACCTTAGGTTATTTTTCTAGCTTTATCCTTATTTTGAAGGAAAGCATATAGACGGTACATCCTTGCGTCCAAGGAATTTATTCATCTTTGGCCTTTCGCCTTCCGTGGATCGTCTTGAATCATAGAAAATTAAGGATTCCCATACAGTCATACATATACTTAGAAATACATCATATATATATATATACTTGGAAGTCCATAATGTAATTATTCGTCCACAACCATGGCACATGCTTGAGAGCTAGTGCTTTCTAGGAAACTAAGAATACTTAAACATAATTTCGTCCATGAGCAACACAAAATACATACACTTAAAACACAATAGTAGTAATAAGCAAACACCATAAAATAATACTTCATGCTTCGGATCGTCCATGGCACTCGTCCTGCAGCATGTTCGTTCATGATCACCCTTTATTGATAGTACCTTCTCAGGTGTTCAACATTCCAAGGGTGTTCCAACTTCCTTCCATCCAGTGCTTCTAGATAGTAGGATCCCTGCCTCTTGCAGTTGATTACCCTGTAAGGTCCTTCCCAATTTGGTCCCAATTTTCCTTGGGCCGAATTTTTGGTGGCCAAAGAAACCTTCTTCAGGACGAGATCCCCAATGTTGAAGCGCCTAGGTTTCACCATGGCGTCGTGCTGCCTTGCCATGAGGTTTTTGTACCTTGCTACTCTTTGCTCTGCGTCCATCCTTACCTCGTCTATAAGATCGAGATTAAGGCGAATCTGTTCTTTGTTTTCTTCATCTTGATACTTCATCACCCTATGGCTGGCCATGTGCACTTCCGCAGGTATGACTGCTTCACTGCCATATGCTAGTTTGAAAGGAGTTTCCCCGGTAGGGGTCCTTACTGTTGTTCTGTAAGCCCACAAAACACCAGGTAGTTCGTCTGGCCATACTCCCTTTGCCCCTTCAAGCCGAGTCTTGATAATTTTTAACAAGGATCTGTTTGCTACTTCTACTTGTCCATTGGCCTGTGGGTGGGAAGGTGAGGAGTAGTGATTCTTGATCCCGAGTTGCTCACAAAATTCTCTGAAGGGTGTGTTATCAAACTGTCGTCCATTGTCAGATACTAACACCCTTGGTACTCCAAATCTGCACACAATGCTCTTCCAAACAAAGTTTTTGACATTTTGCTGTGTGATTTTCACTAAGGGTTCAGCTTCCACCCATTTAGTGAAATAATCAATCCCTACTACCAAAAACTTCATCTGTCTGGTTCCAGTTGGGAAGTGGCCTAAAATATCCAAACCCCACTGTGCAAAAGGCCAAGGGGCCATCATTGGGGTAAGGTATTCTGACGGTTGCCTAGGAATATTGCTGAAACGTTGGCATTGATCACATACCTTAACATACGCCTTAGCGTCAGCCTGGATGGTTGGCCAATAGTACCCTGCACGGATGACCTTGTGGACGAGTGATCAGACTCCTGAATGGTTACCACACGCTCCTTCATGAACTTCTCTCAGTACGTAATTCGCCTCGTCTAGGGCTAAACACCTCAGGTATGGTTGTGAAAAACCTCTTTTGTAGAGCACTTCGTCCATGAGGATGTATCTGGTCGATCTAACTCTGAGCTTTCTGGCTTTGTCCTTCCCTTCTGGAAGCCTTCCGTCCTTCAGGTATGATACTATCGAGGTCATCCAATTCTCCTCTCCTTCTATTTGCAATATTTCTGGGAGGTCTATGCTTGGCATGTATCGTATTTCATCAAACTTGTCCATTGCTTCATTAGCAGAGGCTTCCTTCGCTAGAGTGTCCACTTCCATGTTCTCTTCCCTTGGGATTTGAACAAAATTAGCTTCCCTGAATTTCTTTACAAGGCGTAACACTTTCTTCAAATATCTCTTCATTCTATCTTCCTTAGCCTCATATGTCCCATTTACTTGGCCTATAATCAATTGAGAGTCTCCTAAGACAAGTATTGAATCTGCTTCCACTGATTTAGCCAATTCCAACCCTTTAAGAAGGGCTTCATACTCTGCTTCATTATTGGTCGTTTGGTACTGTAGGTGAACTTTGTGCTCCAGTTTATCTCCTTCTGGTGAGTGCAAAACAACTCCTATACCTCCTGCATACAGTGTAGACGATCCATCTACATGGACGACCCATTTCTTATTGTCTTCTTTTCCATCCAAGTCCTCATAGCTTGGAGTGAATTCTGCAATGAAGTCTGTCAGGGCTTGAGCTTTTATTGCATTCCTTGGTTGGTACCGAATGTCAAATTCACTGAGTTCAACTGCCCATTGAATTAGTCGCCCTACTGCTTCAAGTTTGTTTATTGCCTTCTTAAGCGGATGATCAGTCATGACATTGATAACATGACCTTGGAAGTAGTGTCTTAACTTCCTAGAAGCCGTTATTAGTGCGAAGACTAACTTCTCTGTAAGTGAGTACCTTCCTTCTGCCCCTCTCAATGCCCGGCTAGTATAATACACAGGCTTCTGCACCTTTTCTTCCTCCCTGATCAACGCTGAACTTACGGCATGTGGGGACACTGCTAAGTATAGATATAGTTCTTCTCCTAGAACGGACGGACTTAGCAATAGGGCTGTGGCAAGATAGTGCTTCAGGTCCTGGAAGGCCTTTTGACACTCGTCCGTCCATTCAAACGCCTTCCTGAGAATTTTAAAAAAGGGTAAACACTTGTCAGTGGCTTTTGAGACGAACCTGTTCAGAGCTACAACTCGTCCAGCCAGGGATTGGACTTCCTTGATGTTCTTCGGTGGTTCCATGTTCAATATGGCTTTGATCTTGTCCGGATTTGCCTCAATTCCTCTTTCTGAAACCATGAATCCTAGAAACTTTCCTGACGATACTCTAAATGCACATTTACTTGGGTTCAGTTTCATCTTGTATTGCCTAAGTGTTTCAAAAGTTTCCTGAAGATCATCCAAGTGGCTTCCCTCGTCTAAGCTCTTCACGAGCATGTCGTCCACGTACACCTCCACATTCCGTCCTATCTGCGGACGAAACATGTGATTCACCAACCTTTGATAAGTTGCCCCAGCGTTTTTTAGACCGAAGGGCATCACCTTCTAACAAAACAAACCTTGACTGGTAATAAAAGATGTCTTTTCTTGGTCTGTCTCGTCCATCTTTATCTGATTATATCCTGAGAAGGCGTCCATGAAGCTCAACAGTTGATGGCCAGTTGTAGAATCAACCAGTTGATCAATACATGGCAAAGGATAACTATCCTTAGGGCAAGCCTTGTTCAAGTCAGTGAAGTCGACGCACATCCTCCACTTGCTATTTGCTTTATTTACCATCACTACATTTGCCAACCAATCCAGGTAATAGACTTCTCGGATGAACTGTGCTGTGGTTGGCTTTTGAAACTCTTCCTTGATAGCCTTCTCTTGTTCAGGGGCAAACACCCTCTTCTTTTGACGAATAGGCTTGGAAGAGGCGGACACGTTTAGTCGATGAGTGATTACACTTGGGTCAATGCCAGGCATGTCATCATGACTCCATGCGAAAACATCAGCATTCTTCTTTAGAAACTGGACGAGGTCTTCTTTTGCCTTCTTCTTCATACTTGTTCCAATTCTAGTGAACTTCTCCGGATCATTTTGTAATAAAACATCTTCCAACACTTCAGTCGGTTCTGCAACAATTCTTCTTTCTTCTATACTCATAGTCTGCATCTGCTCGTCCACAGCCAACAAGGCTAGATAGCACTCTCTGGCTGCCAACTGATCTCCTTGTGCTTGTCCAATCCCACACTCCGTAGGGAATTTGTGCCTTCCAACTGTTCAAGGTTGGTCTTCCAATGATGGCATTGTATGAGGATGAACAATCCACCACAAGGAAATTCACTTCCTTAGTTATTTGCTGCGGGTATGACCCCACCACTACAGGCAAGGTAATGGTACCTACGGGCTGCACTTTCATTCCCCCAAATCCTATCAGTGGCGAACGTGCTGGACGAAGCTGTTCTCGTCCAAGCCTCATCTGCTGGAAGGCAGGATAATATAATATATCCGCTGAGCTTTCATTATCCACCAACACCTTCCTGGTTCTATAATCTGCTATGAGTAGGGTAATGACAATTGCATCGTCATGCGGATGATGAATTCTCTTAGCTTCTTCATCGGTGAAAGAGATGGTTGGTTCGTCCGTCCCCCTCGTCCATGGAGATCGTCCTGAGTGTTGGACATTTTGCACCACTTTGAGATATGTCTTCTTTGATCTAGAAGATTGCCCTTCAGAAGTCCCACCAATGATAACCCTTATTTCTCCGAGTGGGGGCCATAACGACTCTTCCATCTTTGCTTTCAATTTTTCATCCTTATGATCCCTTCCAACGAAATGCCTCAACTTTCCTTGTCTAATGAGATTCTCAATCTGCTGCTTCAAGTCATAACACTCATCCGTGTCATGCCCATGATCTCTATGGAAGCGACAATATTTATTCTTATTGCGCTTGTTAGGATCTCCTTTCATCTTCTCTGGCCACTTCAAGGAAAGATCATCCTTGATTTGCATGAGCACCCGATCAAGTGGGGCATTCAAGGGTGTGTAATTCTGATTCCTTGCTGATAGGCCTGCCTTCCTGTTATCTCCATCTCGATCTTTTTTCTCTTCCGTTCGTCCCTTCTTTGGACGAGGCCCTTGTTCGGAGTGACGCGTGGGATTGACTTCCATTCTCTCAGCTCTCTTCCTCTTCTTAGCTATGATTGCATCTTCTGCGTTCATAAAGTTTTGGGCTGAATGGACGAGTTCAGCCATGGACTGGGGCTCTTTTTCATATAGCTTGTGAATAAACAAGTCCGAGTTAACCCCATTGTGGAAGGCTGCCAATAGTAGCTTGTCGTCCACCTCGTCTACTGTCAGGGCTTCCCTGTTGAAGTGCGTGATGAAGGAACGTAGGCTTTCATTCTCTCCTTGCTCTATGGTCAGCAAACTGGACGAGGAACGTTTGTGCCTTTGCCCCCCAATGAAATTATTAACAAATAATTTACTTAACTCCTCAAAAGAACTTACAGAATTCGGGGGTATTTTGCTGAACCACACTTGTGCTGGTCCCTTAAGGGTGGTAGGGAAGGCTCTGCACATAATCTCGTCTGGAACCCCTTGGAGATGCATGGTAGTTTTAAAAGTTGCGATATGATCAAATGGATCACGCGCTCCATCATATGAATCCAGGGAAGGCATTTTGAACTTTGGTGGCAAGGGATGCCCATTGATGGAAGCCGTGAAAGGGGAATCTGTTCGGTGAACCAAATCCTCTACGGGATTTGCCCTTCTCATGTTCTCCTTCATCTCGTCCATAACCTTCCTCATTTGATTCATTTCCTTCTCCAAATGTGGCACCCTTCGCGAAGTGGTGCCTCTTGATTGGGTCTCGGGCTCAGCATGTCCCCCTCTATCTTCTTAACTCTGGGATTGTCTCTCAGCATGTCCCCCTTCACAGCACTGCCTCTCTATCTCCCTAGTTAACTCTTGATTCTGGCGAGTTTACTCCGCCATAGCGGCCGCCATGGATTGTATATGTTGGATGGAAGGCGACTGCATGACAGGCGCTGATTGGTGATCTCGGTGGGGATGGCTGGAAGCATCCCTACTCTCTTGATGGCCTGGGCTAGTGGCCCTTGATCTAGTCCGAACCATACAGCCTTTTGTCGGAGAAAGAAACTGCCAAACTCGAAGTTTTTCTTTCCCACAGGTGGCGCCAACTAATGATGAACAAAATCAGTAGGCTGGACAACTCGGCTTCGATGGGCTGAAGGTGGTAGCGAAGGCCTGAAAAAATAAACAAAGTATCAAAGGAGACCGGGGTGGACCGGCCTAAGACCCTCCGATGGCTAAGTTAGTGTCTTCTCTCGAATGGAGTTCTCACTATATTGGGAGTAAAATTTCAGAATCTCATACCTTTGTTCGGTTCAGATCGGTCTTTATATAGGGGGCTTTGGGGCGATTATTGGTTCAATAACTTCCCCAAGATTTGTGGAATCCGGATATAACGTCCTCAACTGCTATAGAAATTACAACCGCTGTTTGGAAGTTACATATTTGGAAGGAATTGGCGGCGATGAACTCGGGTTGATTAACCGCCCCAGAATTTGCTAAGTGTTGTGTGGTCGTCCAGGTACAATGCCTATGGACGACTCTTTGTCATGCCGTTGCGTGGTCGTCCATGCGCTTTGCACATGGACGACTCTTTTGACTTGATTATGGGGTTCATTCAATTGGTAAATACTCAAGGACGATGTTTCTAGACGAATCAGAGATGGACTGGTCGTTTGGCTAACTGGTCATTATGGACGACTCTTATGGATGAACCATAGATGTAATTTTTTGTTATCCCATCAGATGTTATATAAAGTGGAGAAGCCTCTAATAAAGGGGGATCAAAAGAAAATGAAGAAGCAGAAAAGAATAACTTTACTGTAACTCTAAGAGTTGTAATCACCTTTCATTCAATAATATACCTCTTCGGACATCCGTTTGTTGAGTTTTCAAGTGTGTTTCTACGTTAATACATCCCTTAATACCATAGTTAAATGTTGTTTAATTCACAACCAACCTAGCTCTTTCACCCACTCTCTACAAATTCATTGTTTTGGGTCTATTGGGTTCATAATCCAAAACTTTTGGGCTTGAGCTACAAAAACTGACCTTACAAAATTTTTACAAACCGTTTTAGTAGCCAATTCTTATTGGTTTGCATATGAGCACACCACTCACATCATTTTTTTACTTACCAATAACAATTTATTACATAAGTAATTTATATAAAAAAAACTTGTAACTCTAGCATTTTCCTCATTTTAGTAACCATAAAAAAAAATTTATAGATCTAAAATCTAAAACAAAATATACAAGCCCAAAAAAAAAATACCAGTAAAACAAAAAACAAAATTAGGCTCAATTAATTAATTTTATCCAAAATAAATAACCTTACCCCTTAAAAAATTCTAAACAAAAATAATTTTGTTATTACCTACAAAAAAAATAAAAAATAAAAAATAATCTTAGCAACTAAGTTGCAGAATCAGAGGTTGAAATCACTGTACACAGCCAACAGTAAAACCGCCCCCTAACTCAAAGTTTTGACTTCATCCCTAGTCATTTGATATCATTTTATTGGTACATGAGTTTTAGTTAACTTAATTGATAAATAAATTTTTTATTGTCAAATAAGAAATTTGTAGTTCGAACTTCGAACTCTGCCTACATTATAAACTAATTGATACTCTAATCTAATAATAAAAAGTAATTATTATGAAGTAAATGTTATAGATTAAAATTTGATTGTATCAATTAAAAAAAAAAGATATATAAGTTTTTTAATAAATTGTGTGCTCTATGATATATATTCAACTTATATACTACGGTTCTATTAATCTATTCACCTTTAATGATTATCTTTCCATATAACCAAGTCTGGGTCCCCTTTTTTTTTATATATATATATTATGGTTCTATTCACCTTTAATGATTATCTTTTCATATAACCAAGTCTTGGTCCCATTTTTTTAAAGTCGACTGTAGATTCTCAATTGATTAGATATGCTCAATCATATTAACAATTAGTTTCTTCTAAAAAAAAAAATATTAACAATTAGTTCTTTAATTTGATTTTTATCTCTATTTGGAATTGTTTTAGTATTTTAATAAAACAATAACATTAATTGAAAAGGTATTGTGGGGTACAGGAATTTAAATAAGGTATTTGTGCAACGTGTCATACCCATAGCTGAGGAGGCTATTATCGTGCCGAGGAGGTCACACTCTTGGACAGTAAAACCACGTCAGTGACACGTTACCAAAAGAGGTCATACTATAGAGAAAAGCTTCAAAGACAAGGTTAGTTCTGACATAACTGAAGGGATGGTGGTTGTCACAACATTTAATGCATCTCACCAAACCTCCTAGCTGCATTTATGTAGAGAAGACCCTTGAACTGTACTATCTTGGTCATCCTAACTCACAAGGGGTTTGGGAAGGTGTCTGATGAAACAAGCACTCAAGTAGTGACCTAGATGATCAATAAATGGACGGTCAAGATCATCTAGAGGGAGCTATATAATATAAGAGACCCTCCAGAGAGAAAGGATCGGAAAATTTGTAGAGAACACACTATAGTAACAAGAATTGAAATTGTATCCAAGTCTAAAAAAACTATATTCAAGAATCATTCTCCTCGGACTTCGTCGAGGGAGAATTTCCTTACTTAGAACTTGTTTTTCTTTGCTTTTTTAATATCTTTAACCCACTATGCGTGTTGCATGATCCATTGAAGACTAGCTTTTAAGCTCACTCTCTACAAATTTATTATGTTGGGCTCTTTGAGCCTGAATCCTTCTACCCTTTGAGCTCAGGAACCAACCTTTACAAGTACGATGTCTTGATAAACCATAAAATAATTGTTTTTGTATTGTATGTGTTAATGTTACTATATTATTTTAGAATCATTGACTTAATTCACAACTCATGTTATTATATTATTAAAGTGATGGATAAACACTTGACGATGTACTTATAAAACTAAAGATGTTTGGAGAAAAATGAGTAATTTATATAGATTTTCAGGATTAAACCAAACATAAGAATCTCACACTCCCAATAATTTAATCATATTCCTAATCAAATCCAAATGACATACTTACATCCCAATTGTCCAAATTCCCAGGTACCACATTTCTAAGAACATATTAGATTCTTAAATGCTATGTTATAGTGGGTTTTTTATTTTTATTTTTAAGGTTCAGTTAAATGGCCAACAATTAATAAATAAATAAAAACCAACAAATTGGTTCTCTTTTAAAATTTTGTTTTTAAAAAAACAAAGAACTGTTTTTTGAGCATAAGAACAAAAATCTATTGATTTCTGCATTAAAATGCTTTTGGAAAAACACTATCCAAGAGGAGTTTTTCTTTTGGTCTGAGAGAAGGCAATTCAATCTTTAAATTTTTTTTCCAAGAGGATTATATAAACACAAATAGGACATGAAAAAGTTATTGATTAATCTCCATTAATAGTTTTTCAAGTGCCTCAATCATGAGAGGGATGTACAAGCAATCCTGGCCGTCCGAATGCCTTCTGGTCTTGACCAATTCATGATCTTTAAATTCTGTCAAATGGGAATTCAATGTAAGCTGGCTGCTGACCAGGAAACGCTCTCTACAGACTGTGTACAAATTGTTAATTGGCATCCCTGAAAAAGAAAGAAAAAAAAAAGACTAAATATATAAAAACTAAAATTCACAACAAAATTCCTTAAAAGTACAGAGAGCTTCTTGCCTTCTTCATCAGGATGAGACAACTGATATTCTGCAAGAACTCTGAAAACGCTTTGGGCATTGGGTGTCAAACTCTGCAAAACTATTGCAGCGGTTTTGGCACTTTGAGCGGTACTGCCATGTGCGAGAATCAAAGGAAAGAACATTCCTTCAACCTTGTATGGTGCAAAGGTTGGAACATGATACCAACACCAGTTGAACTGTGTGTGAACCATCTTCTTGTCCCACACTGTCAACCAAATTAGGATATGGTAATTAGGCTCAAAGAACCCACCCACCCCCCCCAAAACACCAAAAAAACAAACAGTAATATTCAGAATATTCTATCTCTGAAATGCTTCAAATTGGCATATTCTTTTCATGCAGACAGTTTGTTACAATGAAGATACAAACACACAAATATACACTACCAAAGAGTCAACATGGAAATATTTTGTTCTCCACTTGCAGTTGCAGGGAAGGATGACAAATTGGCCAATACCTTTTTGTGGCTTACCAGGAGAAAAGTCAGATCCCAAACTAGCCTAAATGAATGACCAATCCCTTCATTTAGACCTTTCCTCTTTCAATGAAGAAATTCAAAACTTAGAAGAATAAGAGAATTGAATGCATATCAAATCCTTCACACCCAACATCAAAAGTCTCACTTGCAAAAGACATATTTACCTAAAATAATTGAACAATTTAACTTCAACCACACTAATAGAATTAACAGCAAAAATTTGATTGAGATAGTTGAACAATCCAAAGCACAATGAAGAAAAAAAAATGTCCTGTGGCATGAAATCATAATACTATTGCTAGTAATTAGACAAGAAATTAACATGCACACTGCTAAGTGCTAACTTAATCTCTATGAAATAATATTTTTTTGGGTTTCCCACAATGTATCCTCAAAACTTTCAACCAAAGACTAATCACTGTTCGTGACGGGTGGGACCTAGTGGGGTAAATCGCTAGCTCATGGAGTTTTTTATAATAACAAAAATACTTACAAAGAGGTGCATTCACATGGTCAATTGAAGCAACAATACGGATGCACGAACAAGCAGCTATTTGCGCAAGATACTGTTGAGTTTCAGAGTCTCTTAATGCAGGTCCATCAATGTTGTGAATAACAACAGATATGAAACAATCTTTGTCCTCTGCTTCTGATCCATTCAAAAATGCAAGAAGATCATCCATGGACCGAGAATTAAATGGCTGTTGAGCTTTAGGCAGGTTCCCTGAAGAAGTCGCTCGTTTGCTTTTCAATTGATCCCATAGAACTTCAGCTAAGGCTATCACAACCTATATTTTAAACAGCAGAGATCAGTAATGGAGCATGGGGAGAACAAAAGGTCAATAAACAGTACATAGCCTCCTTAATTTTTTTTTATAGTGTATATTGTGTTCCATTTGCAATTCGGTAGTGGAAACAATTTTTTGTTAAATCTGTGTCTGCTAATAGTTTTTAGTTTTTAGTTTTTTTTTTTTTTTGGGTGAAGGGCTAATAGATGTTTTGATTGGTAAGTTATACATGCACTCAATGAGTCATGAACCCACGACCTCACCCTCCATCCATAATTAATGGGAGGAAGAAATACCGATTGAGTTATAGCTCATTGGTTTATGTCTAAAAATAGATACATCAATATAAATAGCAAGCAGTGAAGTAAGCACTTATCACCTTCAAATTTTGTTTGCGCGAATTATACCTGTTTAATATTAATTGTTTGAAGATAGCCATTGATTACAACTACAGAATAGTCAGTCAACGCCGTTGAAGCAAAATCTTCAATCAAAGCTTTCTTAGATCCAAATCCATACATCAGAAGGCCAAAACCACATCTGCTAAATTGAAAAGAACAGATAAAACATGTGAAGAGATTTCCAATAACATACAATATTAGTTACATAACTTTCCAAGCATGAAAATAAAAAATAAAAATAAAAATAAAAAAACAAGTACGCCAACAATAATACATATTATACATGGTTAACCTGTTAATCAATTCCTCAAAGTCATCTAAGCAATGTGCAGTTATGCATGAACTAAGTTTATGCCAGGTGCAAAATTTTAAAAAGTACAAAGTTGGGTTTGTGATAGCAAGTGCCTTCCACCAAAAGCACAAGCACAAGGTTGTGGGTTTGAGTCTGGGAATCAGCCTCTCCAATAAATTGGGGGTAAAGCTATCTACCATAAGAACTTGCAAAAGTGGGAGCCTTGTGCGCTAGGTACAACCTTAAGTTGCGTTTGCTAAGTATAGATGAAGTATCACCTAGAATTATCAATAGAGTACCTATCTTTAAGGGCAACACAAAATAACATAAAAATAAAGACACTGTCTACTGTGAATACAGCAGAGACACATACCTCAAAAGAAGCAATGTCTCAAACTGAAACTAACCCTCGTGCCAAAGAACCTTTGGAAAAATCCCTGTACCACATAAAGGTGCAGTAAGGATGCCTATCCTCACATATAACCATAAATGCTTGGCAGAAGCTTCTCTACTGGTATGCTATTCTTCCCAAAGATAGTCCATTACTTTGGTACCACTGCCAACTTAGTTCAGTGTTTCTGTTTCCCAGTAGCTTCCATGGTTTTTCGGGAAAACACTTTACCTTCTCTACCCTTCCAGATTATATTTGGTTAATGAGTTAAAAAGTTTTGCTCAGAATAGGCAGGTAAATTCCTTCCCTTAGGACTGTACCTGAGAGTTTCCTACCTCATACAGCTCAGTGGAACTCTTTTGGTGGCCATTTTTTAAAACCATTTCTAATTGAATGAGATTTCTCATCTTCCCATGTTGAGCTGGTCAATCAGGGCAAAGCTCCAATAAAAGGCTTACGCCTCAGCCTATTGGTAGCCCATCCAATGTTAGAATTCAGATTGATTCTCACCCCTCGCCCTGAGAGCTGGACACCCACAGCCTTGCTTGGGCTTTAGAAACCCATTCGAAGTAGAATTCCCATTCCAAGCCGTCTTGTTTGCTATATAAGTGAGTCCTAGCCTGGGGCATTGATTTTGTTCCCCATAAGATCAATATCACAACCTAAAAGTTCTGCAAGTTTCACATTTAAGTAATACCCTATCCAATAGTTAAAGATATAAATAGATATATACTTCACAACAATATTTTAAGAAAGAGTATTTTCATATATCAGCAGTTGTCCAGTCCTACCAAACAGTAAATATCCAACGCCAAGCAAGAGAAGGGCAGCAAAGGAGCTATAAAGTCATGCATTTCTCCTGAAAGAGAGGACAACGCCCCTGTTATCCTCAATTCTCATAGGTGCCAGGTTTACTAGGGTAAGGTGACTATGAAATCGTAGTTAACAGGTTTCCCTCCTGTACCATCTTGCTTTCCTGAGTAACTATTCAAAGATGAAACCCCTCAATGTAGATTTCGTTTTGGGTTGGACCAAGATTATTCCCTAGGTTGCAAATCTACAAATACATGAATCTTCTTGATTCTCAAGTTGAGGTTGCTTCTTTGATACCCCTGCTGTAGCATTATAAATATTATTGTTACTCTTGCTACTGTCAAGATAAATACGACTCCTTCCCTTGTTCCTGCCAACGCATATGGGATATTTTAAGTGAACATCTTTTTTAGTAGTGGGGGATACTTCTAGGAAGAAATTTATAGAAGAGTTGGCACTAAAAGCCAGCCAAAATCAAAGTTAATCAGAAGCCTGGTCTAAAATTCCTGAGAAATTAGCTTTTTTCCACAGCTAGTTCTAATCCAATAAGCAAGGCTTCATGGTCAGCTCCGTTGTTCATGCGAGGGGAAAAAAGGCTGATATAAATGGTGAGAAACTAGACCAATAGGAGAGATAAAAATAACACCTGGTCCTGCACCACCTTGCGGCTTGCGCCAAGCCCATCAAATTCTTTTCGGTCTATTATTGTTCCATTACTCTGGCTGCTGCTACTATTCTTTTTTCAGCAGCAAGACATCACCATCTGATATCATGCCATACCAGGATAATTATAATCATTTTTCAGTATAAATTTTGTTCTATGCAGATTATTTCATCCTTTATCTTATCTATTGATTCTATTTTGATTTACTCAATTGTGCTGACCAGTACGCCTCTTCCAGCCTACGGTGTTCATCCTATGTAATTCTTTCTCCAAATTCTTTCACACCATCTCCATTCCATCACCGTAAACACCATACAAGCCCCTCTACTATCAAGTAACTAAATGTGTGTCAGGCTAAAAATAAACATTTTCACATGTGTGAGCATGTGAGTCAGTTATCAACTAGTCAAAGTGCAGTAGAAGTTACCAAAATATAAGGAGGAGTGCAGTAACTGTTTTTGGTCTACTATAAATAAAGATTAAAGGTATTATAAGAAGGACAACAAAAAAACTGACAAACTAGATTCACATACCCAGTCAACGGAAGGATAACTTCATGTTTGTAAGTGCGTTTGCCTCACATGAATTATCTAAGGATAATTTTTGTAATTTAACTTAGGAGTTTGTGTGATTTGAGTCTTTCTTATTTGTATGAACTTGAATTCTGAATTAAGATATCTACATATAGTGATTACATTGCTTGTTCCCTTATTTTTCTTAGTTGAATATTTTGTACTTTTGAAGTCCTATTAGTTTAGGCAGTGGCAGAGCCCATCAATTTGGTGCGAAGTCTTGTCTTGCAAGTAGTTCTTTTCAAGATAGTTTGTATTCTCACAAACAATGTGCAAAATTGGCTCCCTAACATAGGAATCAATCATTTACACAGTTCACGCTATGCAAACTAAAAACCACAAAATTACACACCCATTACGGATTAACAAAAATACATACCATCCCAAAACCAAATCTAGGTATCCATATGAATGAAACAATCCAGGTACACATGCACACACAAAAAATTGTAACAATGCTTACCCTAAATTTGTCACAATTGAAGTGATTTCAGCTCAATATCACTCTCAACAAAACAAAACAAAACACTACACACCAAACTATTTCAAACACCACAACTAAACAAACACACCTCTGTAAATATATATAGAACAACTCCTTCATTTCTTGATTAAATAAAGCAGAGCACACACCTTAGCTCGAAAACCCATTTGGAGTACAAACTCTTGTAGCTGTTCATCAAAGCCACGACCTCTTTCTCGTGCTTTGGCTCAATGTTAGACGCCGCTGCCCTCAGTTCCTAAACATAAATTTCAAAAAAATTAACTAAATTGAAATTTTTTTGATCTTTTTGTGAAGATTAAGAACCCTAGATTTTAAGAGCGAGTACCTGTTCGTCAACGAGGTTAATTTCAGAGAGCTTGCGAGCGGATTTCTTTCCCGAGCTTCCCAATTCTTTCGAGAGAAAATAGTTTCTCGAGAATCCGAATTCCTCCTCTTCCTCCATATCTTCAATGTCATTGTTGGTCTCCATTGTTAACGATTTCTCAAGCTGATTGAAATGCAAGAAATGGCGGTGAAGTCGTAATGAGTGAAGTGAAGAAAATTTGGCTCTTTTTGTTTGTGCCCTAGAAGCGATTTTTCCCGCGTTTTTTTTCCTCACATTCGGGTCGAGAAGTTGAACTGACATAGGACCGGGTTGAATAAGGTCCATTGGGCTCTTTCTCATTTTAACTTATAAGTTGTACGGCAATTACACTCAATACGACCGCAGGGTTTGCCGTTTGAGGATTCTCATTAAATCTACTAATAAATTTTATTTTTATTTTTCAAATTTAAATCACATGCACCCATTACTATATAGTAAAATTATATTGTCATTCTCGAAATTAATATGAAAATAATCTCTTTACATAAGTTCTTAGAGGCATTTAAATAAATCTCTTCATCATTTTTAATTCGTATAAATCTAAATATTTGACTAAAGGCCTTATAGATAATCAAACTGATTGCCCCCCACCCCCCCCCCCCCTCCCCCACCACAGCTTGTAAGGTATTCCAAGGGGAATTTTCTAGTTCAAGAGTGTCATGAGTGGGATAAGGAGTTGATAGTGTGGCATGCCTTCCTTGATAAAGCCGCAAAGGCATGCGCTTGTTCTTTGGTTGGATTATCTTTGTCTTTGGTGTACCCCTTCCGGGGGTTAGTGGGCTGGCACAAACACTAGATCGAAATTGCACCGGTATGTATTATTGTCATCAGCCACTTGCTTGACCATTCATTTACTAAGTTATTTTTAAAAATTGGAATAGTTTCTCGCTATATGAGCAACATCATTCATAAATTCAAATACTCCCACCCTAGCTATCGAATATAAAAATAATAATAATTCTAACCTTCAGAAATTTAAAAGCCATTTTAAAATAAAAATATAACAAGTGCAAGATGTTAAAACTTTAACACATGTTTTTTAAATAAAAAATGGTTGACAAACAAACACTTCTTCACCCATTATCGCCCATCTATCTTTTAATTATAAAAATATACAAGTTTTTTTAAAAATAAATATTAATGACACAACATATTTCACATCAATTTTCACAATGCAAGTTTTTTGGTCAATGCCCAAAGCATATTTATCAAACTCACTCACGGCATATAACAAACTAATGAACTATACAAAATAATAAATTCAACTTTTTTGTTTTGTTTAGTATCATAATTTTCTATTTATTCATCTCTTTTTGTGTACTAAAAATTTGTGGTGAGTTTAATTTTATTGAATGCTCATAAATTTTTTTGTTCAAAATAAAAGAAAAAGTAGAAGAAACAAGGGGAAAAAAAATAGTGTGTGTGTTTAAATTAAAAAAATTATAAGAGATGAGGAAGAAAATAGTGCGTTTATTTAAATTTCAAAATGGACGAGAGATAAAAAAAAATCATAATTTGTTGAGAACGTCGGTTTAGTGGGAGGTTTTAAATTGTGAACTTTTATTTTATGAATTCGCCCCCCTTAATTAAAAGCCTATAAGTGAGTTGAGAAGGGATATTTTGAGATATCCAATATTTAGAGTTAATAGCTTAAATGGTTTAAAAGCCCCTTAAATAGTAATATAAATATAGATTATCACAATTTCACCGGCAATTTCTTGTCTATACAATTCTCTATGCAATGCGTTTGTTTGTAAATTTTTCCGGGGAAAAAAGAAAAACATATTATCATTTTGTTGGCTTACTTGATTTGGATTTTTTTTTCAAAGTCAATGATGCACTTGGATAATACTCCTTTGGGTATGTGGATTAGGATTTAGGTGATTAAAATCCAAATATATTGTTCAAATAAATTAGAAAAGTCAAGGATTTAAATTTGGACTTTGAACTTGCTAAGGACTAACTGTAACTCATAAAAACATGTGTCGTGTACATAGGTCGTGTGAAACTTCAATACCCCTAAATTTGGTAAAATTCACAAAGGATCTTAAAACTTAAAATTATTGGATTTAAAATAACAGTTAATCTCATAGAATCTTAAAATATTTCAATATTCTAAAAATTTTATGATTTCAAATCCCCCTTCGTTTCAAACTCATCAAAACAAATATAATAAAAATAAATTAATAGATTTAAAATTGATTTATTAAAAATCTAAATTCAAATATCCAAATGCAACCTTTGGTTTTTATCTTTTTGAGAACTGGCTTCTCATATATCCATTTGTTCAATATAAAATATGTTTCTTATCATTGCATTAACCCTAACTCTAAAAAAAAAAAGAAAGAGATAAAAATTAATCTCAGAAAATCCATTTGAAAAAATTCAAACCAATTGTTAGACAAGGTGGAAGGAGAAGATGTTATGTTTCACCAAGAATTGTGAATTTATTGTTGGTTATCACTTTTCAGGTGATTAGATAGGATAAAAGTTTGGATGCCATTCTTTCATGTTCAACTTCAAAATGACGCTTGCATTATAGGGAAACCGATTGATCGCGATATCATTCAATTAATTGATTATTAAGTATTTAATATTTTGACACTTGCCAAATAGTAAAGTTGTACTTCTAAACATGCATATTAACTTTCACCTCAATCCTTTCTCAAAAAAAAAAAAAACTTTCACCTTAATCACATTACTTTAAATAAATAAATATAATTAGTATTTTCATTATGGTGGGATATGTACAAATAATATATTTATCTATATCTATACTATTATTTAAAAGGCTTCCCCTGTTTGGATTCCTTATTTTTTTAGTTCAAAAATGCCTTTAAATTCCTATATTTTAGTAGAGACAAAACTAAAGGACAATTCGGTAAAAATGCAACTCTAACTCCCACTAAAACATTGCCTAAAAAATAGGATCACTCCCCTATTAATTTTGAAATTAATTTATTCACTTATAAATTAGATTTTCAAGATATAAATTATATATATAATAAAAAAAACACAATTTTCCTTTTTTATAAAATAGGACCACTAAAAAAAAAAAAAAAGCCTCATTACACGCGCGAAGTGCATGTGATGAGTCTAGTATATATAATTTTGGTTGGAGTATTGTAAACCAGTGAAATATGATTGAACAGACCCAACTAGAACTGCCCAATGTCGAGCCAAATTGGCCTCATGCTACTCCTTCCGATGATTCATGATTTGCAGATTAATGCTTTTTAATAAATATCAATGTTAATAGGTGAAATAGTCAATTTTAGTCTTAGAGATTTGACAAATATTTGTACCACATTGTTTATTAGGGGCAACATCCTTCATAAATTGACACTGTTTTGTGGTTCATGTAAGGATTAAACAAAAGCCTCTCATCCCGCCTTAATGTCAAATTTTCATTAATGTTTGATTTCTCTCTCTCTCTCTCTCTCTCTCTCTCATACATGCAACGACTTCATCGATGAGGTTCACATGCCCTAGATCGAGGACCTCTCAGCATCGCCCAACCCTCCATGCAGACCAATCAATTGAGGACCTCTCTCACCTACTTCACCACTTCATGCTTAGGATCTGGTCGACAAAATAGCTAAATTTTTTTAATGGGTTTTGATTTTTAGACTTTGTGTTGTTAACATGTGTTTGTCTCGCTTACAAAAACAATTAATGATGTCATATGAATTTTGATCCATGCAATGCAATAGCGATTCAACTTTTAGGGAAGTTGATCCACATTGATTTGGCCCAAAAACCTATCTCAAAAGAGATTGTACATTTGTACTAAACATTGTACACTCTAATTGACACAACTTCAACAACTCATAATTAATAAAGGCTTTTGTTAATGGCTACATGACTTACATTCATGCATTCGTTAAGAAATAATTTAATAGACTTCTTGTATTAGAAAGCAACAAAAACAAGTAAACACATATACTTTTTTGGCTTTTAATAAACTCACGTGTGACTTCTCAAAAAAGCTAATCAATCTCAATTAAAAAATTAATCTTAAACAATGTCACTCATAAATAATTTCATTATTTATTTAATCCATTTGTTAATGGGTGCATTTGCACATTCCTTGAGGAAGATTTTAAAATGCTCCATTGCAGTATAAAAAAACTAATCGATCACAATAAAAAAAAATGTAACCTTAATTAACGACTCAAATCACTTGTTAACTGGACTCTATATTTAGTGGGAGGAAAATGCTCATCATACCAGTAATATCTCCATTAATGTGCACAACAAGATTGCAACAGGGGCATTAATTGCAAGATATTTATAGATCCAATAAGGGGGGAAAAGTAATCATTCGACTAAAATCATGACCCCTTTTAACAACCAAATGACAGCTTTTTACCTCGTGATGATGCATTGATACTTATCTCAATAACACAGTCGATTAAACAACGAGCAATAAAAACGAATATCAATTACACACGTTTGATCTTGATAAGCAAAACAAGCATAGTATAAAAAGAAAAAAAGAGCCCAAAAACTCAAGGTTACTTTTTTAGCACAACCACCACCACCAACAATCACGGGAATCACAGGTGATTATTTGTGATTATCAGTGGTATTAGCAGAAGTTAACAAAAAAAAAAAGTGCATGCACTTAGATTGTGGTTTAAGTTTAAGAACACGATATTTTTGTTTTTTGAGGAAAAAATGAAAAAGAAAAGCACAATAGGAAAAACAAGGACCAAAAAAAGACAACTTTTTTAGAGCACAAGCAAAACGCGTGGGTTGTCAAAAAAAGCGACTTCTAAATTCTAATTCCTGCGATCTAATCTGAAAACTGATCTAGTAGTTGATAAAAGAGGGAAAAGAATCTGAGTCTATCTGTGTGCAAAGGGAAAAGAATCTGAGACTTATCTGTGTGCAAATTTCTAGAGAGAGAGAGAGAGAGATGGTGGGATGAGAGTAAAGAAGAAAGGAGAGAGAGAGGGACATGGCGGAAGGAAGATTAAGGAGGGGGTGTTCGTACAAGAAAACCACTTGGGTTGTTTGCTCTATTAACATTGTAATCGCACTCTATGTTCTTCGTTCTCTATATTCTTCTCTGTACATCTACTCCGGTAACGTCTCTAGAAACAGTAAGTCACTTTTTTTTTTTTTTTTTTGTCTTCAATCCAATTCCACCTTTTGAGCTTGTTTCTATGGATTTTGGAATACCCACTTGAGTGTTTTGGGGATTTGTTGAGAATTCCAGTTTCAAATTTTGTTTGTTTTTGTTCAATGCTGGTAATTCAAGGATCATTCTTTTTTTGGTTAGAAATTTCAGTTCCAATAGAGTTTGGGGATTTTGTGAGAAACCCAGTTCCAATTTTCTTCATGTTTAATGCTGGTTTAAGAAAAAGATCAAATTTTGGGAGTCCCACTTGATAGTTTGGGGGATTTTGTGAGATACCCAGTTCCGATTTTCGTTTATGTTCAATGCTGGTTTGATAAAAAGATCAATTTTTAGAATACGCTTGGTAGATTTTGTGAGAAATCCAGTTCCAATTTTCATTTATGTTCAATGAAAGTTATGATTTTTTTCATTGTTCAAAATTTCTGTTCCAATTCAAATTGAGTTTGGGAGTTTTGTGAGGAGTCCAGTTGCAGTTTTCCTTTATGTTCAATGCTGGTTTAATAAAATGATAATTTTTTTTTTTAATAAAAATTTTCAGTTGTTAAATATACCCCGGACCAGATGAGGAAAATGGAGGAATCGATTCGGATTCGGAGAGCATCCGAACCCTTGGAGCTTGTTAAATTGGTAAGATCCATTTTTTCACATAGATGTAACTATTTGAGTATTAGTGTATTTTGAGCTATTGCTTCCTTAGTGTTTTGCTTTGAAAGTTGAAACTCAAATTTTTATGGGGCCAAAAGGTGAAGGTAATTGAGGAGGAGATTTCTAGAGGAGAAGAAGTGGTTCAATTGCCAGGTTCTTTGAAGCAGAAGATCACAGATGAGATTTTGGTGAGGTTGAAAAGCTTGAATGGGAGTGCCAACATTACTCAACAGCAAGGTGGGTGCACCTTAATTTCACCGAAATTTTGGTTGTTAGTCATAAAGGATTCATTTACATTGCTGAAGCATTTTATTGGTGATGTTATAAATTATGGTTATATGCGCTTTTTTGAAGCAATAAATATCTTGAGGTGTGAGTGATGCAGTTATATCTTGAGGCGTGAGTAATGCGGTTGTCCAATGCTTTAGTATTCAGATTAAATCCTTAACTCATTTCCTTGTGGGCTTTTATTGTTTGGTTTTTCCTGAGATATTATGTTGTGCTGGCATATATGATCATGCTTTGCTACCGGTCCACATCTCTTCACAGTGGTTTGTTAAGGTGAATCATAAAACTTTTTTTTTTTGACAAGAAGAGAATACTATTAATAAAAGAATAGCAAGAAAAACACAAAGAGTTCATGGTAGTGAACAAAGGAAAAAAAAAAAGGAACAAAAAGACAGAAGCAGCCCCTAATCTATTCTAATAGACGAAAGAAAATCCATAAGGGTAGAACAATCCGAGAAACCCCAACATCGAGACCAATCAAAGAGGGTCCGCTGGCAAAGCTCTAATAATTGAACCACAATTTTCTCCTCATCCTCGAAAGACCGTCGATTCCGTTCAGTCCAAATAGTCCACATTAAACAGCCTGGAACCAAATCCCAAATCTCAAAACTATGCTTCCCAAGCCAATGATACCAACAAAATAATAAGTCCACAACTGAACCTAACATGACCCAATCCATCCCAAACAACCGAAGCATATATCTAGAAAGAATGAATTATCAGACAAAAAAGTAACAGGTGATCCACAGATTCCGCATTACAACAGCACATACAACAACGATTCGCCAAAGGGCGACCACAAAGCTTAAGATTATTCAAGGTTAGAATCTGACTGTCCACATGAAAAAAGCCACCCTTTTAGGAACCTTAACTTTCCAAATGCCCTTCCAAGGGAAAGTGGAAGGAGCTGCATTTCGAATCTTATGATAAAAAGACTGAGTATCAAACTTCCCACTTCCATTAAGATTCCAACAAAGCCTATCACACCCTCCACCCCTAGGAATACGGGTTTGGATGAAATGAAGAAGGGAGTGGGAAGCCGCCAACTCCTAATCATTGAATTCCCTATGAAATCTTAAACTCCACACTCTATCATTATCACCCACTGGAGGGCTTAACACATCAGAAATACAAGCCTCCTTATTGGCTGAACACAAAATTTACTGAGGATAAAGAATTTTAGGAGGAACATCCCCAATCCACTTATCATGCCAAAAAAGAATATGAGAACCATCCCCCACCACAAAAGAGAAATGCTTAGCGAAAGTTTCCCACCCTTCACTAATACTCCACCATAACCCACAACCATGAGCCCTATTACAAGTTCTAGTGCACCAACCCCCTTTTCCCTCCCCATAAAACTTGTTCCAAAATATAAGTACAGAATAATATTTTGTTTAAGAACCAAAGGTTGTAGTCGGTTATACAGCTATAAGGATTTTGAATGATAATGTACTCACATTGAAGTTCTCTCTCTTCCTGTTCTGTGCTTATCATACTCTGTGGAGTTACAGAATCATGAGAAATGACACATTGATTGTATCTCTAAAAAACCTTTTTGACTGTATAAATTTCTATTGTCATTCTGTAGGGGCACCTGAGATTAGAAATAAATGGTAATTAAATAATAAGTACACAATCCAAATTCTTCCCCTCGTAGATTGAGGGCATTTAGGGTCTTGTTGCTGAACATTGTTGTCATTAGTCATCTAGGATAATAAGTAGCTCCTGATTTGCTGAAGTCCTGCGAGCTATGTGTTCAAACTTGTGCTTATTTATAGGCTGTTGACAAAATCAGATTATTCTTTCTTTTCTGGGTTTAATATGATCACTTTACTTAGTAGTTGATGGTGTCATGTTTAAAATTTGTAATTTTGTAAAGTTGGGATGTGGTGGATAGTGTGCATTACTTACATTCTTTAATTCTTCTCCTCCTTTCTCTTCTTGCAGTAACTTGTATTTTGTCTCTCCAGATTTCATAACAACCCAGATTAATCAAGGATGGGATTTTTTATGGGGGTACATAAGGGAGGGATTTAGGTGTGAAAGGAATTGCTGTTGGTTTATAATTTCTCTTTCTCTTTTCTGAAACAATTCAGTATTGTGTTCTGGGATTCGAGCATAAATTGTAAGGGTATAAGGTTGTGTTGATGCCACTTGGGAAGTTGGAGAAAAAGGGGGGAGGAAAGTCTGTGAAAATGCTTTGTTGGTTCCATTAGGAATTAGTATATTACTCATACTATTTAAGTTGTCTTGTTTTCTATGGCCCAATGAGCTCATTCATAGATAAATAAATTATTTTCTTCAATGTCCTCAGGGGCTTTACCCCAATACTGACTTACATGTTTTACCATCTAGTACAGTTACATGGTATAATTCTAAGGATGATATGCTAGATACCGATTTGTAAGTAATTGCACTACAGGTTGAAGATTGTATTCTACTTGTATTTTGTCTGAGATCAGCTAAGCCAGGTGTAGTAAAATTCACTTTTATTCTTAAATGTAAGCATAAGTGCAACTTAATTATCATTCAATACAGCAAAATTTGCTCTCATTTTGGTAATGGAGGCTTCACATTCGGTTTCAAGTTTTACCTATCTCCACCTCCACTAATTCTTGCAATCCCCTTGGGCACCAGCTTTCTGCCTTTACTGCTGTCTCATCTATCGTGGCCTTTGCTATTGCTACTATCTTTATCTGTACCTCCACAGCTACAACCAAGTCTGTAACTCACGATGCCATTGTTGTTGGTACCATCAATCTTAACGCCATAATGCCAGTTGTAATTATCACCATAAATCCATCAAGACATTGCTGCTAATATGGACGACACTGTTACCGCATCCTTGAGGCTACCGTTGCACTTACTCCAGTATTTATATTTCCAATGCTATTACCACCAGCAACTGCACTATCTCCAAATTCTAGTGTCATATTGTTACTGCCACTACTGTCACACCATTGCCATTTCCTTAGGAGCCATTTATGTTGCTGCCACTTCATGACCTGCAGTGGCGGTTCCACGGAGTCCGATAGTAAGTTTATCTTTTGACAAGTGGCTTTAATAAGCCAGCCTCAGAATTTCTTTCTTCTCTGTTATTGATAAAAGCAATTTCCGTTGACAATTATGAATTTTATTGGGAAATCACTGCCCTTTAGGAATGGAATGGAACATCATTGATTGGTTAGATTGTTGAATGAATGGTATAAACTGTCAAGTTAATGGATTGACCAAAAGAAAGAAGCAAGTGAGATTAGCTGCTGAAATGCAATTTGGTTTCATTTTGTTTCAATGAAAGTTTCTGATGTGATTTTATTTTGATCCCTTTCTGAATTTACTTTGCTTGAGTACCTCTAACCCAAACACCATATAAAATTATGGCCAAATGTTTCTTTTTGATGCGTGATTGATCTATGAAAAATCCAATGTGATGTTGCACCTGTCAAACATGGTGTTTATTAGTTTTCTGCTTGCTGGCTCTAAACTTTGTGTGAGTGTAAACATCACAACATTAGGTTTTCCTAGTGTAAACATTATATTTTCCTAGTGAAATTTAGTGCATGATATGCAAATGCGAGAGTGAAATGAACTTGGGACTGGGTTCTGGTGTATAATTGCACCAAATAACAAGGGACTTGTGATTCAGAGCAAAAATTTGTGGAACAAAGCACGTGGGTCATCTTATTCCTAATGATTTTTCTTTGTATAGGTGTTGTGTGAGTCATATGGATAAAGGAGAATCAATATTCAAAATTTGTATGTAAAAGTGGGATTGTTTTAATGAGATAATTTGTGGTGCAATGTCTAGTGCTTGCTTTTTTAAATTGGTCCAATATGAAATTTGTTCTGGTGGCTGGTCCTACCTTTCCAGTCACAAGTGCTGGTGACTCACAACTGCTGTTGGTGGATGTCACCATCTCATGGAAAATCCACGTTCAAAAGCTTATACATTTCTATATAAGTGTGAGATTGTTTAATTGTATATTTAGTGGTATAGTGTTAAGTGCCCTCGTTTTTAAATTGACCCAATATAAAATTTGCTCCAGTGGCTGGTGCTCCCTTTCCAGTCACTGCTGCTGTTGTCTGTTGATAGATGTCACCAACTCATGGAGACCAGGGAGCCTTTCAGTACTTAATTTTTTTAATGTCCATTAATGGTGCACTATGTTGCCAGAAAAAGCTGAAAAAGAAAAGAAGAAAAGTATATTGCTAATGCCAATGGAACTTTTTTTCCTCCTCTGTTTCGTCCAGCAATGCCACTGGATTGAAAAGGCCAGTAGTATGTAATAACTTCATGATAATATGATAATAATTTATATTGTATTATTTAATTTAAAGTGTATAATTTATATCCAGATTATATTTTTCATAATGAGGCAATCACGTGATTTTCTAATGATTCAAAGGAAACCCTGGGTGTGAAAATTCAAAAGAATGCTAAATGTAGTCATAAAAAGCGTCGAAGCTGTTGTTTCTTATGAGTAAGTGTGAAAATCACCTGTATGTTACCTTTATATCACAGCATTTGCAGTTAAACAATGAAGTTCAGACCTGCATAGGGAACCCTACTTTTACCAAATTATAACTATATTGCTTCCCCCTCTACCTCAATAACTTTTTCCCCCAAGAGTGCACAGTTTTGATCCCTTCTAAAACTATAACCTAAGGAACATACAGATTTTTACATTTACCAAAGGGTGGTCCTACTTTCTCTTGGAAGAACTTTTTAGCTGCTGGTAATGTAGATAACCAAAATTCATTATGTAATAAGCTAAATAATATGTTTCTTAAATTCCTCAGAGTTCTGTGATGATTAATTATTTGAGTCTGTCTATTATTGGCTCATTCTTGCTATTTATCTTGTCGATATTGTTTTTTTAAATAAACAGAAGCAGTTGAAAGTTGGCGGAGGGAAAAACTAGAAGAAGCTAAGCAGTTAACCCTTAACAAAGGGACTTTGAATCCAACTATCCAATATGAGGAAGCGGGTATTGTCTTTGCTTTCAAAGGCTGTATTCTTTGGTATTTGATTCTATTTGTATGGAAAAAACATTAAAAGATCCCCATGCTTGATCCTTTAAACGCTGGTAAATCGTTGTTTGACCGATGGCTAATAGTCTGAACTGCTTTTTCATAGGGATGATAGTAAGAGCCTTGGAGTCTGATTGGGCAGGGCTATCTGAAGGAATTGGCCTTTGGATACCTGGTGAAGTTATTAACAAGGAGCATGATGATAAACCTGAGGGTGTAGAAGATTTAGGTAATTTATTCTCTGTCCCTCTCAATCCCCCCCCATTCCCTCTCTCTCACACCAAAAAAACTCAGTTTTCATTGTATGCTAGATTTAAGGAGTGTATTGTACACATTTTTTGTCGGGTGGAGATCTATAATATTATTGACAAAGGTATACTTTCTTCTCCAGAGGATCAAATTTTACCTGGCAGGCCAATACCAATGGAATGTCATGCTCAACTTCATACGGATTATGATGGTGCAGCCGTTAGATGGGGCCTTACCCACCATAAAGAAAGTGCAGCTGACTGCTGTCAAGCTTGCTTGGATCATGCTAAACATGCCAAGCCAGGTGAAAAGAAATGTAACATTTGGGTTTATTGCCCGTCTGAGGATGGTTGTCATTCTCCCGATATCTATCAACACAAACATCAAGAGTGCTGGCTCAAATCTGTGAGTATCGGGCTATTTCTTTGTTATCTTGGCACTTATTTGCTCAGTGATATTGAGTTTCTTCCTGATTCATTCTAGTCTAATATTCTTGTTTTTACTTTATCAAAACACAGGCGGAAAAGCCCAGACTGAATTTTAAGGACAAGTATCCTGACTCGTATAGAAATTCACACCCAACTGCACCCTTTGTTGTACCATGGGTTTCTGGTGTCATCACTGCCTGATCGGATTGACCAACATTATTTGGCTGACACGGTATGAAATGCCAGCTGCAGCTTAACTTTGTTGTGTTACTATAACATACACACAAGAAGCTATCCGCTCCTTATATGTTGTATTTGCGGAACAAAAGAGGAAATAGGGAGAAGAGATGAGGGCAGTGTGAGTGGGGATGGTACAGTCTCATTTTTGTTTCATCAGTCAATTCTTGTAATACTCGAGTGCGTTCGTCTTCTGGTGCTAAAGGCAAGGTGACATCAGTTAGACGGTGAAAAACGCTTTCTTTGTGGATTCCATTGATCTGCAAAATGATTCATTGTAGTTGGAATGTGAAGTAATCTATGGAAATAATTTCCATCATGGGCATGTGAATACCTTGTCACTGTTTAATGCTGTTTCTCTCTGTGACTGACAAGAATAACCACTTGCTACATAGGTAAGCCACTGTAGTATACAAATATCAGATGAGCTCTGTGGGCTGCAATTCAAGTGTGTTTGGTTGGCTTTTCTTCTGGGAGTTGATTTGCTTAAATATGAGATTGTTATGATAAGAACTACATGAACTTACCTAAATTATATAGATGAAAGTCTTTAGACCAAAAAGGAAAATAATTTATTTAAGTATTTAGCACAATTTAATTAGGTGCATATACATAGCAATATGATAATAATCATTTACGATATTCAATATTTTAGAAAAAAAACATTTAGGATGGTCGAAAACTGTTGTTTACAAAGAAAGCAAGTTTTTCAGGTTATTGCCTTATAAATGTTACATGGGAAAAAAAAAAAAAGGAGAATTAAAATGCTAAAGTCCATAAATAGGACCAACCTAAAAAGGGTGAAGTAGTGGGAACATAATGTTTTTGACTTTTTGGAATCACAGGCTTTCATATGTTTCTCCAAAAAAAAAAAAATGCTAGGCTTTCATATACCTATTTTGGAATCACAACAATGTCTTCGTAAATAATAAAGCTAAAACAATGTTTATTTTAAATAAAGAAAAAGTTAATAAATGTCCTTAGGGTATTGGTTTAGAAAATATTTTTAGAAACTTTTTAAGGGAGAAGAAAAAAGTAATTAAAATTTTGTGTTATTAAGCAAAAAATTAATTGTGAATATAAAGTGTTGTTCATCAACCAGGAAGGAAAAAAAAAAAAAAAACCATAATGATCCTCTAGGAGACTAGGTGTAAATTAAAATTCTTGTTTACAAAGTTATTAAGTTTGATACTTAGTTTGGTAAAATTGAAATATTATTATCAATTGTGTAAAGTCTTTGATGGTTGAATAAGAGATCTGGGTTTAATCTTCTCTTACACCAAAAATCAATTGGTGTCTTGTTCTAATGATAAAGAGCATCATTAAGAGCAGACGTCATAAGTTGAAATTCTCTCAAAAAAACTTGTGTAATTATAATAATTTATTTAACAATCAACTTCAATATGAAAATCCAATATTTTATTAGACATGATAAAATAGCCTCAATTGGACCACTAGACTGAACTTGAACCTTTTTTTTTGTTTTTTTTGTTTTTAGAACCAACCCAACTCGAACATATGGCTCGGGTTTATTAGTTTAAAAATAGGGATAATTACAGTAAACCCACCTGAGATTTGGCCCGTTTGCATTTTGCCTACCCGTGGTTTAAAATTTATCACTTTGCCCACCTGAACTTCAATCCGTTACTCCCCCGTTGCCCACCTCACCCTCAGACGTTAGACAAACACGTTTTTATTCCAAATTAGAACATAACACGGATCAAACAACACAAACTCACTCTCTTTCCCTCGCGAGCCCTAGGAACGCGAAAATCCCTGTAACTGAGCTGGGGTTTTGATTTTTCTGATCATGGTTTCGTGGGTGAGGTTCTGACTTTGGGTTGTCTTGAGGCATTGAATATTCGAAGATAGATCATCACCAGGTACGACATTTCTGCTTTATGGTTCTGAGCTGGGGTTTCAAGTTTTTGATGGTAGCTTTGATTCATAGGAAGTTGGTAATCAATGTCTTCTTCTAGTGAAAATTACTCAGGTTCAAGTGGGCATATGTGTACATATGAGACTTGTGTGTTGAGAACAAGTTTGACAGTGGATAATTTTGGGAGAAGGTTTCTGGGTTGTAGCCGATATAAGGTAAGTATACTTTTTACTTAATCTAGTTGATTCACGTGATATTAGAATGTCATGTGTTCAACTCAATTTATGAACAGGTTGCTCCCAAGTGCCCTTTCTTTAGATGGATTGATAATCCCACTTGTATGCGTGGGAATGAAGCTGCCCATTTGGTGCAACAAAAACTGCAACTTGCACATGAAAGGGAAAGAGAAGCTACTCAGGCAGCAGCAGAAGCTACGAAATGGCAGAAATTGCTCAAGACAGGACAGTAAAAGCCACTGAGAGGGAGAGAAAGTTTCGAGCTTCCTCTGTTCAAGCCAAGGAGATAGCAATGAGAGCTTTAGAGCAAGAGAGAAAGTGCAGAATTACACTAATTCTGTCATGGTGTTTTTTTTATTTTGGTTATGTTGTTTTCATGTTTTGGCTTAAGTGAGAATGTTGGAATGATGAGATTGAGTCTGTCTGATGGTTTGTAATATAAGCTGGTCCTCAATGGCTTTTGTAATAGAACTATGAAAGAATTTTTTGAGAATGAGAGCTATGTAAGGTGATAGATACTGTTGGCTTGAAGCCACTTAATAATATAAGCCTTTTTAAGATAAAGTGTTATTTCTGTTAAATGTTATTGGTATTTTTGTTTAAAGTGAATTGGCTACTTGTGAGCTGTGAGCTGTGAGCTGTTGGTGTTGGTGTTTTGTTGTATGTTGTGAGCTGTATTGGTTTGTGCATAAAGTGCATTGTGTGAAGATAATTGTGTTGAAAGTGAATTTAAAGTGCATAACAATCTGTCAACTTGCAAGAAAAGACAACAAATGCACACATACACCTGCTATTCAACACATACACCCTGCATCCATAAACAAACTCATATAATAATAACTCATATAACAAACTGCAATAATCAGAATAATAATTCTGAATACCTGTCATTAAGTTGGAAATTGTATACATATTTTAAGGTGGTATTGAATAGTCTTTCATCAACTACCAATAATATATGGCATTTGATACAACAATCAAAATAGTTGCAGCTGCCCAATGTTTACAAAACTTACAAAAATACAAAAAGTGTTTGAACAGCTATACAAAAAAGTGCCCTGCCATTGTCTACAAACTACATAAAACTCTAACACTACATAACCCTAATACATTATACATAGCAACAAAAATGGCTTGACTTAGTCTTCATTTATTTCCCCTGCCCCTACCCCTGCCCCTGCCTCTCCCACCACAGCTGGCCTTTCCACCTCTTGTGCTACATTTCTGAGTCCTAGCTGCAGCACCCCTTCCTCTCAAAGCAGCTCCTCCTCCCGTAGCAGGTGGTCTTGTAGGCTACAAAGTACAAGAATTCACATATTAGCTACCAATATCACAGTTTTATGAATAAAATATCAAACCTAACAGTACAGTACCTGTGATGATGGTGCTCTACTGTCCCATGTTTCTGCAGGGGTGTGTGGTACTGGCTGGCTTGAAGAGAACCAAGGAGCTCCTTTAACTGTGTACCTAAAGTCTGAAGAGTACCACTGACTTGGGTTCTGTGACCATGGAGCTGGTGGCCCTAACCATGGAGCTTGTGGCTGTGGAGCTGGAGCTTGTGGCTGTGACCCTGCTGCCTGGTTGGATGAGGATGATGCAATAGTGTAAGGCTGATGTGTTGGTGGGGGCTGAGCTGAGGATTGGGTCTGTGATGAAGATGGGGCCTGGGATCCTTGTCTGTGTGTAGAAGGCCTTCCACTTCCCTGCAACCAAATATGAGCATGTTTTTACAGTGTCAGTTATTGGCATTTTGGATTTGAATAAAAAAAATTTGTAAAAACTTACAGATTTCCCTTTCTACAATCTCTGCCTCCTCTCCCATAGTGTCTCACCAGTGACATTGGCCTTGCATCCCCTTGCATTGTGCCCTTCCTGATGACACATTCCACACCTCAGTGGCCTGTTTGCTTTAGACACCTTATAAGGGTTCGACTCATCAGCATCTCTCTTCCTCTTCATGGGTGGTCTGCCTGGTGGCTTATAGACAATAGGTGCAACAGGCTTGGGTTGGCCACCTGACATCCACTCAGATTGGTCAGGCATGGGAGGTATGGGTGTCTTGTATGTCTCCACATAAGCATCCTTGTAGTAGCATGGATGGGTGTAGTCTTCTAGTTTCTCACGATTCACAAAAATGGCTGCAACTCCATGTTTGCAGGAGATTCCTGTCAAGTCCCATAATCTACAATTGCATGTCCTATTTACCAAGTCCACCACATGCCTTTCCCTCTCATTGTCAACCTCATACACAAACCTCCCAGAAGGCATTACACAGAAACCCTTAGACTCTAATTTTAACTGCTCCAACTTTTTTTGTATGCTTGGACACAACTTGCCACCATACTTTTCTATGCCAGTCTTCTTTATATACAGCCTGCTCATAAGCCTAACTTTGATCCACTCCAGCATTGATAAGATGGGCTTGTCTCTAGCCTTCACAATCATAGAGTTAAAACTCTCACTCAGATTGTTTACAATACAATCTGTCAAAGCTCTTGAAAAAAAGTGGGATCTGGTCCACTGTGCAGGCTTTATATCAGCCAGGTACTTCCAAGCTTCTTCATCCAAACTCTTAAGATGATCCATCCCCCTCTCAAATTCCCTAGTTGATGTTGTGTCAGTACACCTCCACAGTACACTCTTCAACTCCATGCCCTTGTGGTTAACCCTGAAGTTGTTGTATATGTGCTTCACACAATACATGTGCTCCACAGTTGGGAACAGAGTCTCCATTGCAGGTAAAAGGTCCTGCAATCAAGTAAGCAAGTAAGCAAGCAAGCATGTAAAAAGCTAAGCATGTAATGAAGTCATGAACATGAGCTAGATGATAATACCTTCTGCCTGTCACTGATGAATACCAGATTAAGCTCCTCTGGCCTGCCAATGTCATCTGCAAACTGCTCCAAAAATCAGATCTAGCTATCCTTTGTCTCTTGCTCAACCACAGCCATTGCCACTGGGAATATATTGTCATTTCCATCCTTGGCAGTGGCAGACAATAATTGCCCACCAAACCTATTCTTCAAGTGGCATCCATCCAGCCCAACAAAGGGTCTACAACGACCTAGAAAGCCAACCTTCTGAGCATTGTACCTAATGTACATCATTTTAAAATTGGGCTCTGCATTCTCATTTTCCATCTCTGTTTGCAGAATCACCCTACTTCCTACATCTGTCCTTAATATCATTTCTGCATAATCTCTAAGTAGGCCATACTAAGCCTCTTCATTCCCAGTAATAAGCACCCTAGCTGCCGTCCTTACTCTATACACCTGACTACAACTTAAATCAACTGAAACCTTCTGCATCACATGGTGCTTAATACCTGAGACCTCCCAATTAGGATTCTCACCAAAATCCCTCAAATACCTCTTTGCCACATAGGCTGATGTAACTTGCCCATTTTTAAATGTTAGGGGGCAGGTACACTCAGGATAAAATGTCTTGATCTCAAATGTACATTCTCCAGTCACCATTGAGGCATAACACCTCCATCCACAATTGTTCTTACAATGTACAGAAATCTTCTTCTTCTCATTCAACTTCCACTTGACATTAATGTGATGTTGAATCACATACTTCCTCAAAGCCTTCCTAAACACCTAGGAGTTTGGGAACCTTATCCCTTTTGCCAACCTAACATTTTCCATATCAGTCATCTCATTGAACTCCAAATTGCCACCCTGCTCATCATCAGAACTATCCACACTTGCAATATCATCCTCTAAAGCTGATTCAGCCCACTTTCATCTAAATCTATATTTGGAGGAGGAACATTGCTTGGGCCAGGTGCATCTGTGTTTGGCTGATGTGTATTAGTGTTTGGATGATGAGGTGTATCAGTGTTTGGATGAGGTGGAGAAGACTCACCAAAAATGTCATTAGCAAAGTCTTCTCCTTCCAGACCTTGATTCAACCAATCAAACTCCTCCTCTAGATCATCACCCCCTGTAACAGCTCCTGCACCAGCCCCTGCACCCCCTGCACCAGCTCCTACACCAACCCCTGCACCATCAGGAACTTCAACTGCAAGTGGAGCATTACCACTCTTCACATACAGTATGATGGTGTCTCTTAGCCCTCCCTCATTAGGCTTGCACAGGGGTACCACATCTTGATCATCTTGTATGAGTCTCAAGTCTTGCTCCAAGTTGCCCCCAGGACCTAAATAATGAACCCTACATGGTTCATCAATCCCCAATTCCTCACATATACCTTTTAGTTCAAAACAACTAAGTAAATCAGGATCTCTATACACTATTTTAACTTTCCCACCAAAGTATTCTAAACTAGGGTTCCACAGAAAAGCACCCCCATAATGTACCTCCAATTTCACTTCCTCATCCATCTGCAATAACAAATTACCATTTAACACGTATACAATTAACAATTAAAGAATTGTAAACAACAAAAGAGTAATAGAAACACCAAAGTATTCTGTTTTGCTTTTGGGATGCAACACACACAGAGGGACCACATAACACACACAGAGGGAGCACATTTTCTACTTTGTTTTTTATTCTGTTTTACTAAATAGCACATGCAAACACTAAAATTTAAAGCTAATAGAAACTTGGGTTCACTGTGAGACACAATAACCACGACAGACAAAATGCCCACAAACAAACACAAATCCAAAGAACAAGTGGTCACATTTTTCATAAGCATCAACAAACACAACCAATATTCTCATTCCATTACATGTAACATTGACCATTGATTGATTACTAAAAACACAATAAACAACCACGAGCCCAAAGTAAAAACCCAAACAGTGACTAATTTCTTACCAGGATTTTAGTCCCTCGAACAACCCGTTGTTCATCTGGGTTTACACTTGCAACACAATGTCAATATCAGATGCAGAAATGGATTTTCGCGTTCCTAGGGCTCGCGAGGGAAAGAGAGTGAGTTTGTGTTGTTTGATCCGTGTTATGTTCTAATTTGGAATAAAAACGTGTTTGTCTAACGTTTGAGGGTGAGGTGGGCAACGGGGGAGTAACAGATTAAAGTTCAGGTGGGCAAAATGATAAGTTTTAAACCACGGGTAGGCAAAGTGCAAACGAGCCAAATCTCAGATGGGTTTATTGTAATTATCCCTTAAAAATAAATAAATAAATATTGGATTATTTTTAAAGTTATCATGAATTGTGTTAGGTTAGAAAATTCTCAATCAATCAACCTTGTTGGATTGGATTAAACAAAACTTTTTTTTTTTTTTTGAAAAAACACCTTTAATATAACCTAAACCAATCCATACACGCTTAAATATATCCACATTTAAACATTTCATCAAACTCTTTTCCTAATTATTTTTATATTTAGCCCCTCAAGTTTTAAGTGTGGTTTTCCTGTTAACTACCAGTAGCGTTATTGGGGAAGAACAATAAAATGACTTTTTTTGTTTATAGGATAAAACTTTGATACATTATCTAAGATACTGTTTCTTAAACTTTCCTTTTAAAATTATGCCATCTGTCCAGTTACTTAAGTTTGTAAACGGCGTTAACCAACCGTATCTTCCTCTTCTTCTCTTTTTTTTTTCTCTTCTCCTGTGAAAGCCATTCAGAATTCGGAAAAACTCCAAACCCCAACTTCTCACACACAATCTATAAGATTGAGATAAAAATCATCCTACAATGCTAGAGCATCCAAAACCTACATATCCAAAAAAAAAAACCCAAAATTTTTAGTCTGCATTTTGTTTATTCTGTTCTTGTAAGACCACTGTTTTATGGTTTCATCTTTTTTGGGTTGGACGTTGTTGCTAAGTCCAGGGCCCATTGTATACTTCTTTTCTATTTATAATACAAAATTCTCTCTTTTTTCAATCATAAATCCCACAAACCCAGTTCACAAATTCCAAATCCAAATCAACCCGGCCTTCAGCGAAACCAAGTCTAAAAGTGCAAAATTTGACTTAGATCTACTGGGTATGAACCGATCTGAATAGATCGTTCTTGACGGCTTCGTGCTACCGCTTCAGCTGAAAAAATGAAGACGAAGACGAAGAGGAAGAGGAAGAGGAAGATAGCGGGGTTAGGGTTCTCAAAGCTGATTGTATGGGTGGCATTTGAACAGGTGGAATCTTCCATGGAAGATTTCTTTTAGCAAAACTTTTCTTTTTCTCTGGAGAGAGAGAGAGATTTGAGGTTTGAGGTTTTTCTTGTTTTTCTCATGACAGGTTGGGTTTCAGCAGAACAAGAAAAGTAAAAAAGAAAAATACGGATGGCCAAACTTAACGCCGTTTGCAAACTTAAGTGGTTGGACACGTGGCAGAATTTTTAAAGAGGTACCTAAAGATCAGGGTAGTGTGGCAAGCAAACTGACCCGTTCCAAATTCAAATCTTAATCCCAACCCGGTTCCAAATCAAATTGCAATCTGAATTTGGATTCACAAACGCACATGAGAGAGAGAGAGAGAGAGAGTGATTGAACGGACCCTAGCTCTAGCCGCCTCCCTCCGCTGGAGACGGTGGCCTCCTGCCTCACGCCGCTCGCACAGCCTCGCCGTTCCTTCCTCCTCCGATCTCAGGTATTACACTTGTTTCCTCTGGTTGTGCAACCCAGTTATATATATATATATATATATATAGTTTCTAGCTTGTAGGCCTAGTCTGCTATTGGTTTTTTAGGATGCTACTTGTGCTAGGATCTATGTGAGAATCTAAAATATGCATTGGTAGAAAGCTCGAGTCTTGGAATGTTTTTGTTATGTGGAAATCGTTGATTGAAGGTAGCAGATGTTGAGTAAAATAGATAGAGTGAAAAAGGGAAAATGCGTTTTTAGGACTAGAAATAAAGTTGCCGCCTTTCAATGACATCGTGTAATAGGCAAAAACTTAGATACAGTTACTTGGATGCGGTGTTGTACCTTAGGTTCCCCGGTTGAAATACAACAAAAAAATTGGTATCTTTTTTAAAGACAATCAAATTCAACAAGGTTGTTTATTGGTCCATACTCAATAGTCAATACTACCACATGGTTGAATTTAATTGGAGAACTTAATGTACGACGGTATCGAAGGAACTGTATCTAAGTTTTACTCGTGTAATTGGTGTGTTTTCGATGTTGCCCTTTGCATAAGTTTGGGTATCTATTGTATTACTATTAGATATTGAGACAGGTTGTGGATTGCAACATTTATGATCTTTGCTAATTTGAGCTGCGTGGATCATTATGTTAAAAGACCCATGTTTGCATCTATATGACTAGATTAATTAAGTTACTTGTATAAGGATCAGTTGAAGCCTTTATCTAGGACCACTTTGCACGCAAGTGGCTGCTTCAGCAATGAGACTTGAGAGTATTTAAACAACGGAGGAGGATGAATTGCACAAAAATGATAGAAAAGTCCTATAAATAATCATCATACCAGCAGTAATAGTAATGAAGTGTAGCTTAAATAGAATTTCTTCTCTTTGTAAGAACGAGGTGTAGGTGAGTGTGGGTTCAAGATCCACTGGGTGCATGTGTAATTATCGATAAAATTTTAATTATTATGCCTGCAGTTGGGTAGTAACATCTTTCTTAACTGTGTAAACCAGAATATTTTACCTAATATTATGTAAGGCTTATGACTTTCAGTCTTGGTTGTACAAAATTATCATGCCTTATGATTAATAAGTTGCAATATGTGGTACTCTTGTATAGAAGATACTATGGTTGATAGCTGAAGCCTCACATTAAACTGAAGTGGTTGGGGAAATAATTGGAAACCTTGCTAAGGCAAAACTCCCTGAATTTCAGAAGATTCCCATTTCCCAAGCTTATATGGAATTTATTTTGGCCACTGAGTGGTGCATAAATTTCTAAATTCAGCTGTTCTTATTAGTGCTTGATCTAGAAACTATTTGCTATCGCTATGCTTCTTATATCACAAGTAAATATAATTTAAAAAAATCTTTTCATTGCAGTTGCAGTGTAAGATATCTGATAGCAAGCAAATTCCAACCATGCTTCTTGGTGAGAACTCCATTCTGGAAACTCACTACGATGTTCTATCTGTGAAGGAGGATGCAAGCTATGAAGAAATTCGCACAAGCTACCGATCTGCCATCCTAAATTACCATCCTGATAAATTACAGAAGAAATCTGAGACAGCCAACCCTGACCATGAGTTAAGGGAAAGATTTTTGAAGGTACAGAGAGCTTGGGAAATCCTCAGCAATTCGAATTCACGAGCTATTTATGATAGTGAGTTGCGAGCTTCAAGACAGGATACTGTAGTTGCAGATGATATCAGCTTGGAGGATATGACGGTTGAAGATACTGGTGAAGCGATGGAGCTCTTTTACCAATGTCGATGTGGTGATTACTTCTTTGTCGATTCCCTGGAATTGGGTAAAATGGGATATTCATTGTTGAGAGATGGGAATAAGATTTTATTAGAGACACTGGATGCTTCACCAGCATCAGTGGTTCTTCCTTGTGGGTCTTGTTCTTTGAAAGTTCGTGTATTGATCAATTCAGATATTATTCTTTCAGTTGATGATCATCTATGATTGTTGTTGTCATTGGCACTTTGTTTGATTGCCTAGTGCTTGATTTCCATGTCATAATTTCCTTCAATGTCTTCTAGGCAATCAGTTGGGGCAGTTGGGTAAGATACACTAAAATTGCCACTGTATGCTGTTAAGAAGACAATGAAAAATTTCCAGAATCTTGACATTATTTTCTGGACACGGTTGTTGTCTTGTTGACATAATAGAGTGTGTTATTGGCGAAGAGCCTTATAACTTAACTAGTTAGCACCTAATGGCATATCCAACAGTGACATCAAGAGTTCGAATACCCCCTCTCCCAATTATCTAATTATTAAAATAAAAAGAGAGTATGTTATTGGTATTTTCTTATGCACATAATGTATATCATCAATTATACATGTGCATATACCTGTAAGATCTGCTTGTGGACATTTTTTCCCCCGCTGAACTATTATTTGGTGAAGCTGTTACTTTTTGGTTAATCTACAAGGCCAAAAAATGCAGCCTTAGAAGTATACGTTTTTTGCAGCTCAGTTAGACTAATTGGCTAACTAATTATTTACCATAGAAACTAGAGAAACCCATAGTCTCAAATGTGCGTGGCACTATCCCACCCTGACCGGAACAGTATTGTTGATCCCCTAGTGTGGCTATTTTTTGCGGGTACGGATTTTGCTTGCTCTACCCCTTTATACATATTTTATTAAAAGACTCGTTTCTCTATCACATTATTTCTTTTGAGAAAGCTCTTTCACTACATTAAGGATGATCAAATATTTTTTTCCGATATAATCTTGATTTTTCTTATAATTTTTTTCTATTATAAAAAGGGGATGAAAACGGCACACTGATAAAGCAAAGGAAAAAGTTAGTTAATATTCTAAAGACATTAGTTTAAAAATTATTTTTAGAAACATTTTAGGGGAAAAAAAGTAACTAACTTTTTAAACAGCTTTGTACATTCCACCAACCAAGACATGGGCGAATGTTTATGTGGTTGAATCTGGACCCTACTCGTGGAGTGGCTGTGAGCAAAGGAAGAGGAAACGTTGACTACAAAGTTTTATTCTTAGCCTGTGCCAAAAGCATGATTGCCTTGGGAAGGAAGTAAGATACGCACTTAACATGGTACTTAAACACTCACAAAAAGGGAGATAGTGACTTTTTAAGGTCAGCAGCTATAAGAACACCCCTTATTGACTGAGTGCATGTTGGACCACTTCAGGGACAGGTGTATTATTTACAATACTCCTGATGTCCCTCTCATTGTCCAAGAGTTGTTCCCCAGGCAGTGGCAGAGTCACCATTCTCTCTTCTCTAGTCACCAAATAGTACCCTAGCTGTGAAAAGGTCCAAAAACAAGAAAATGATGACTTGACACCTGTCTTTGTACTCAGTCATATTTCTCAGATTATAAGAGGAACATGCAGCTGAACTTTTAGGGTAAGAACCCAAGTAGATCTTTTGAGAAGATGGTAGAAAGTTGATAAAATAGGAAGATAGAAAACAATGTCTCTCTTTTAAGGAAGAGCACCCTTACTGTGCAAGAGTTACCTTTTCTTTCCACATAATAACAAGTTGAACAGAGTAAGAATGGAACATTCTTCTTGCTCAAACCGTGGTTTTTCATCACTTTTTTAGGGTTTTCCACATATATCTTGTGTCCATTTTACATTCTTGCAATCACTTTCTTCTTCTCTAACTTTTGTGATGTCAAAGCTTGATAAGGCTAATTCGGGTCAAGTTTGTGCCCAACCCGGAACTGACCTGACCAGATCAGATGGTTAGAATTTCAACCCGCCCCGACCGGAGTGGTTGATCGTGTCAAGTGGATCTAACCTTCAACGGATGGTGATCGGTTTGGTCGGAGTTGGAGATCTTAAAATCGGCCCAAATCCGGCCAGTTAATGGCGAAATCAATGAAATTTCGGTGATATTTTTGCCGAGTTTGGCGAAATCTCACCAGATTTGGCGAGATCTCGCCAGATCTAAAAAACTTTGCCGGGAAATGCTTTATATCTCGGTTTGATTGGATTTCTTCGGATTTTGAGGAGAAAACCCGCCAACCGACCCACCGTTTTCGGGTTTTGGAGGCAGAGATCCACTACCAACCGTCACCAGAGACCCCAATACCAAATTGCTAAATTTATGGCTCCAGGTGGATGCTCCCAAAATGCTTTAAGCCTAAAACTTCTCGACCCAAAAGAAAAAAAAAAAATCTTATTTTTCTGTCCGATACTCCAAAATCCAAGTAGAGTTGTCTATCACACCTTTTTTTTTTTTTTTTTTTTAACTGATAAGAGATCATAGGAGTCTGGATAAAGATAGAGATCTTAATAGTAGTATGTTGAAGAATGGACTAATAAGTACTTATGAGCTTATCCTATCTTTCAATGATAATCAATTTAAGCGATCCACAAGGCACAGAGCCAGGATATTTGCATATGCTTCTGTATGTATTCATGAAACCTTGGACGCTTGCTTGCTGTTGACTCCTGAGGTAACACTTGTTCTTATTCATCTATTTCGAAGAAACACAAAATTAGAGTTCATTCTATATTTTTCTAATTAGGAATTGAATGCCAAGGTTGGATCAGAGACCGAGAGAGAGTTATCTTTTCTGGGTAACAAATAAATTGGGATCATTCCCAATCTTTCGTTTTCTTCATACATTTTGTTCCTTCTCAACTTAAGGCCCATGAAAATCTGTAGTTTTTTAATTAATAGAGTGTGATTCTCTGTTCAAAATTGAAGCTTTCAGGGCTGATATTGGTGATTATCTTTAGGTTTGATTTGGGTTTGTGTCACATACATCTGGGTATTCATTGGGAACAAGATCTGGCCTCTGGGTCTAGCTTGCTTAAGCTCAAAGTTTTTCTATTCACATGCAAAATTTACCAATATGGATAGTCAAATTGTCGAATTATTTTGTGCTAATATGTTAGGAGTATTGTGATTCATTTTTTGAATACATGTGGCCTGACTCTAACTAGTCTGTTGAGGAGCTATAGCCAACCCCTAAATTTTGGGACTTGGGATTGGTTGTTGTTGTTGTCGTAGTACTGGTAATCATAGTCAAGAAAAAAAATTGAGATGGGTTCTGGAGAACAAAACCCCAGGTGGAGTGTTTCTGATGGGGTTAAGGTTATTCCAGCAGCACCTGAGGCTCTCATGGCAGAGATTGATATAGCCATTTCTAAGCTTGAGTATGCTCGTGCTACTGCTAGGCTTGAGTCCCCATCTTCTTCTTTTTCTTCTTCTTCTTCATCTTCTTCTTCCTCTTCTTCTGTATTAAACAATACGAGCTCGGATTCAAGTCCAAGGCCTCAGTATGATGCCCGACTGGCAGACGATGCTTACAGAGCAGGATGTGCAGCCTTGGCTGCAGGCAAGCTTGATGAGGCTCTTTACTCTTTGAACGTTTCTCTCTCTAAATGCCCACCTGATAAGACTAATGCCGTTGCTAAGCTTCAGTCTCTCATTGCTCTTACGTCTCAGCAACTCTACAAGTCTCCCATTTGAATTGCTAGGTACCTTTTTTTAATACTTCTAAATTTGTGATTTTTATGCATTTTTTTGTTAATTTAATGGTGTTATATAACATATCTCTTTGAACTGGTAATGAGTACAAGAACTAAAAGTTTATTTTTTTGCTTGATTGTTCTGATTTTCTCTTCATGCCTTACGGTGATGTTTACACTCTATTTGGATATTAGGAAAGGTGAAGGAAGTGGAAAGAAAAAGTAAAGAAAAGCTTAAGCAAGGAATCTATTTTCTTAAGCAATTCAACAATTTCCTTTTCTTTTACTTCACCCTTTCCAAGAGCTAATCAGGTCCAAACGTTTTATACTTCCCACTGTCTCTATAACCTTCCTGTATAAAGTTAAAAACAAGGAAAGCAATGCATAGAAATGTAGGTTTGTATCCATCAATCTTATGTACTATTGTATAATCTCACAAATCTAGGTCTTTAATATGCTTCCATAATGCTAAAATAGTGAGGTATATTCTATTAAACAATTTGAACATTAGTAATTCAGTGAATCAATGTGCTTGAAATTAAAATGGAGAGAACTTTAAGAGGCACTTTTGATCTCCCAATATTAATAATTAACCTGGACTTCAATTGTTGCTAAAGTCATTGTCTCTATCATTTCAGGAACTCAAGAAATATTCCAACCGGATTAAATGTTAAACTTTATACTACAAATTCTGGTATAAGGTTTATTTGTCAATGTTACTTTGATCACTCTGATCGGAAGACTGCTTGATGTTAAATGAGATGTTTCTCTAATCTAACTATGAACATTTATTAACACTTCAGCATTTTATTTGTTTCTCATTTCCTTGTTTCTTGAATTTGTGTGTTAGTCAGCCTTTGCCCTTTTTGAATTTGTCTCTGCCTGGAGTGACTGTTTCTTGTTTTTTTTTTTGTTTTTTGTTTTTATGAACTTGATAAATTACAGATGTTGGCTGCAGATCTTTTTATTAAAAACCTGTGCAATTGATTGGAGACCACTGGCTGGTTCAATAATGGAAGAAACATGAGGGAGTGCTCATAACAAAATGCTGCAGGATCTAATTGCTAGTAGATATGCCCTTAACACAATGCTGCAGGATCTATTTGCTTGTGGATATTCTTTGTTCACTTGCGTTTAAGTCGCTAGTGGGCACTGGGAAGGCAGGTTTTGCTGCTTTGGTGGACATCAGAATCAGACAGCATGTCAGCTTGACAAACTTTTCTTTATGTGGCCATGTATTGTCGGTTAGGTGTGCAAAAAATTTGTATGTTATGTTGTTTGTGTACGAATTCCCACATATATACTTGGTCTTTGTACTGGAACAAGTTGGCAACTCACATTTTTTTTAATTTTTTTTTATAGGTAACTTGGCAACTCAGATTACATTGCATGGTTCCTTGCATTCTTTTGTTTTGAACTTTTGATACATCTTTCACAACAGTACCCAATCTCCAGAAAAATAATAAGAACAAGGACACCACGTTTTTCATAACTGTTGACATGGTTTGTTGTGATTTGTGTATAATAAAAGTGATATCAATGTTAGATCCGTATGAAAGTGATGTTATTTCAATCATACCAAAAAAAAATGTTGTGTTCCTAAAATTGCCCTTTGAAAAGAATGATGCAGTCAAGCTGTTTAAGGTGCATGGTAGATATAATGGATGGTAGGCTTAATTTCAGGCCTCACACTTTCTTTCTATGCAAGCAGTTCAATCATTTTAATTGTTTGGTAGAGCTGAATAATATCCTGGAAAAAGTGAATATTATACTGCTTTGAGGAAGTTCAGGCTATCTTTAGAGGCTTGAAAGTTGATGTTGAGGGTCATTTTTTGAAATAGGCAAAAGGCAGCCCAATCCATAAATATGGGCAGCGGATAAGCGGCAGGCTAAGAAAAAAACCATTAAACTCAAGCAGCAGGAATAATGGATCACAGACCCTTAATATGAATAAACGGGTCTTGAAGGAGTAAGTGGGCCTAAAAGGCCCGGAAAGAGAGAAAACAGCACCCATGGGTACTATGTGGTATGAAAAAGTGAGAATGGGCCGCGGCAGACCCAAAGTAATGTAAACAAAGAAAGTAAGGGATAATGGCAAGCGCATGAACCCCAAGGATGAGAATGAGGAAATTGGGTCAGGGAAGCCCAATTGAGTTAATAAATGTCCATGGGATGCAAAGTTAGTAAATGGACTGAGGAAGTTCAAAGGAAGTAAATGGGCCGGATAAGCCCAAGTGAAAAGAGAGGGACATTGGAGCCCACAAGCGAGAACACTAGTGGCCATATTAAGCCACTAGAGGAAAGAAAGGAACGGCAGGCCTGAAAAGAGGCCCAGCAGGAGCAAATCACCGCGGCAGGAAATGCCGAGTAACACGGTGGGAAGATAAGGCAATTAAAGAATTGGGCTGAAGAGAACACAAAGCCCAGTACTCGGTAAAGTCCAGACCCTATGGGGGTGGAAAATCAGAGTAGCAGCTCGGGAAAAACCAAGAACGGACGACAGGCAATGCCAGCAAAGTGTCCAGTACACGGCAGATGCATGAACAGCAGGCAGATTTCAGATATATACACGCGCAAGGCCCAGGCACCACCAGCCTATACCCAGCCAATACAGGACGTGGTGGAGTCGTGGGTCAGAGGTAAGAGGGCATGGTTTGGAGGTGGGGAGAGGGGAAGGTCTGTTTTGAGGTTCCTGCTCAAGCTCTTTTGGGGGGGTACGTCCTGCTGGGATGACATACTACCCAAAAGAGGTAAGGCTGAGTTGGAACCAATAGGTGCATGCCATGAGGAATAGAGAGAGAGAAAACATCACCGCGGCAGGAAGAGGTGCAGCGGCAGACTAACGGACAAAAAGTTGTCTGTTTCTGTAACAGGGGAACTCGCAGATGGAACAGTAATGGTCGGCAAGTATGCCCAGACCAGACAAAGGCGGTTAGAGGGTAGAATAGTAAAAATCGTTCACAGCAGGCACTATAAAGGAAGCCTCTGCCGTGTACAAAAACAACAGGCACGAGAGCAATACAACACAATGTAAAGGAAAATACTCTGTAACATACTTAGAAAAACAGAGGAGCATAATACTAAAAACTACCATTGTGGAAATCACTAAGAAAAGACCATAAAAGTAAGAAAGAAAGAGAGAAAAAGAGCAAGTGTTAGTGGCATGCACCGATAGGCCCCTTCCCTTCTCTCCCTCTCAAATCCCTGCTCTCTTCTAGAATCGTCCTGGGCATTGTCTATTCAGGTCTGCCTCCCTCAAACTCATTAATTTCCACGGCAGGAATTTCCTTTTCCTCGGAGGTTAATCGTTCTTGAGAAGAGGCGTTCTTCCTCCCTAACCTTACCCCCGCGGACCAAACTGGGTTTATTCTTTTTAATCGTTGATTAATCTTTATTACCATTTGCGCTTACTACTTTATTTGTCAAAATTATTCATATTATTGTGATTATGGATCATACGGTCATTCATTATTAAAAGAATTATCTGATCATTCCAGAATATATTGCTCTGTTTTTATCAATTATGTTTGTCTACCGCAAGCTTCTCTGAAACAGCACTGTCTGCCGCAAATACTCTCCTGGCAGATATGGCCTAGTTTGTGCACAAGCCGGCCAAGTTGAGTCCTAGTTGGACTGGTCTCGACTCCCACAACCCAGAACACTTGGGCTTATAACCACGAAAAAGGCAACCTAGCCCAACATAGTGAAAAAGGCCCCTACAGTTGAGAGTGAAAGAGATGACCTCAAATGATCCATGTATATGAGTTTGATTTGCTAGTCCTACTGGGTCACTGGCCCTCTCAATTTTCACTCTTCCCAAAAACCTGGAAATCGGTTCTGTGTAGGTTAAAAGTTAAGAAATTAAAGAATTCGGTAAGATTTTGTTGAGGATGATTGTTTCAATTACTGGAAAATTTGGGTCTAATGACAATAGAACGATGCCTCTATCTAATTGGCGGTTTACTAGATCTCGACCACTGTTTTTTTTTTTTTTTAAGTGGGAAGTTCTAAATATGCTTTTGAAAATGCACCCTCCCTCACTTTTTTGCCAAAGAAAGTATTTTTGACATCATTTCTAAATTGATATTTGTACTTTGAAAATTACAATTTACATCCTTAAACTATAAAAGGATATCAATGTGTCTCTTCTATTATGATCTCTCACATTTTCAACTTTTCACTATTAACTTACTTAAAACTTATATCAATTTTTTTTTTAATCCAAAATTACATTATTGTGTGTGAGTTAATATCCAGATTTAACAAATTATTCAGTCTCAATTTTTTTGGGATACATCGATAGTTGAAAGTAAGGAAATTTGAGCATTGAATGTCTCTATTGAAATACTAGAACATGTCAACTAGTTGAGCTAAAGTGTCTTATCTATTTTGCCTTAAATACTGTAAATAGTACATTAGCATTTTGGTCTCCCAAATAAAGCCCTATTAGTTTCTCAAAAATAAAAAATAAAAAATAAAGCCCTACCATAAGATATGGCCACTTATTAATGCCTTTCCATCGTCAAATTGGTGGTTTACTAGACCACTGTTTTAGGTGAAAGTTGGTCTCCCAAATAAAGCCCTACCATAAGATATGGCCACTTATTAATACCTTTCCATCGTCAAATTGGTGATTTACTAAACCACTGTTTTAGGTGAAAGTTCTAAATGTGCTTTTTAAAATGCACCCTCACTTTTTTTTACCAAAGAAAGTATTTTTGACATCATTTCATGGCATCTTATGTGCCGCGCATACAAGAATTATGCTTTAAATTGATATTTGTACTTTCAAAACTTATAATTTACATCCTTTAACTATTAAAGGATATCAACGTGTCTCTTCCATTATAATATGACTACTAAATCATATTAACGTGTCTCTTCCATTATAATATAACTACTAAACGACTTACCTAAAGCTTATATCAATTTTCTATTTTAGCTTTTCGCTAATAACCTACTTAAAGATAAAGTTTAACAATTATTCTGTCTCAATTTATTTTTTTGGATACACGAATAGCTGAGAAAGAAGAGATTTGAACATTAAAGTTATGTTTGGTAACAACTTTTTGTTTTCTATTTTTAAAAACTTGTTTTTAGGAATATAAAGAAAAAATAATTTTCTTATATTTTTGAAATCAAAAACATGTTTGGTTAGTTGAAATTAAAAAAAAAAAAGTTTTTTGAAGAAAAAAAAATGTTGTTATTAGGATTTGAATTCTAATGCTAACTCATTAAATGAGACAGGTTCATTAAATCAAATGCGTGTTTTTTTTTTGACTTTTGAAAACTAGATACTGAAAACAGCATTTTGCATGTTTTCTATTTTCTTCACAAATTGAGTTTTGAGAATATTTTTTTTTGTCTATTTTGAATTGCTAAACAAGTTTTTTAGTTTCAAAAATAAAAAATTATTTTTAAAAACAGAAAATAAAGAAAAAAAATAGTTACTAAACATACTTTAAATGTCTGCATTAAAAATATCAAAATGTGCCAACCATTTAAATCAAAGGGTTAATTACTCTGTATAGCATATTAGCATTTTGGTCTCCCAAGAAAAAGCCCTACCATAGGATATAGCCACTTATTAATACCTTTCCATCGACATCTTGGTGGGTGCTGCGTGTTTTCCCATCCCACTAGGCTTCTTCCGTAACAAAAGGTTTGAAATGGGAAAACAAAAAAAAAAAAAAAGTCAGACAAAATGGCCGTTAGAAATAAATTTTCTGTTACAATGTTGTTGAAATAAATTCTGTTCATTTGGTTTATCGAACCGACCCTGATTTATTATATTGTGTCGCATTAATGACATGATTTTGAAAGTCTGAACGTTATAAATGGAGCAATTAATAATGCTGTTAAATCAGATTAGTTGCCAAATAGTTTCGACGTGACCAGATCTTGGTCTTGATCCACGAAAAATCTCAATAAAAAGGGTCACTTTTATATCCAATTCTTGAGGATTGGATTGAAAGTTTTTTCTAAAGTATTTTCTTTTTCTCATTATGTATAATTGGATTTCTTCTTAAGTCAGGTAATTATTTTTGGTTGGAATGTGATACTGAGATGGGGCCCCTAATGCCCAATAATTTGTTTCTTTGTTACTATTCGCTTTTTTCCCCTAAAACAAGTTACATAGGAGTGTCATTCTTAGCAAATTTGTTCAACAGCTTTTGTGTTTAGGTATCATGTCCTAGTTCACTAGGTATTAAGGTTAAATTGAAACATCAAAAACTATGATTGTATATATATATATATATATTATTTTTTTTAAAGAATTCTAGGGTCCTTAGTTTTTGAGATAATAGTAATGGTCAAAGCAGCAAGCTAGAATCTCACATGGGTCTCTATAGTGTGTTTTGTTAGAATGTCCTATGCTTGTTTACCCTTTGTGACTTTGTCTTTACCCCAAAGGATGCAAAGCAGTATTTTCAATAAGCTGCAAGGCCACTATCAGAAAAGCATTGTCAACTTGAAACTCAATGCATGTGTGGATTAAATAAACCTTTTAGTTGTGTATATATTTTCATGTCCACAAAAATTCTACCCAACTAGTCCTCCACCATGAGTGTCTTTTATCATGAAGAGTCACCACCAAACTCTTCCAAGAGATGCCAATTCCTCACTGCAACTTTGAAGGACAAATTTTCCAACTGCCATATTTTTGGTAGACGGCTTTCGACTTCAAGCTTGGAAGAGGACTATACAACAAGTGATTTTAATGAAGAACATGAAGTAAAATACTATTAACATGTGCATATTTATATTTTGTATCAACTATTGGTAATTTCTTTTCCTAACAACTAAACATGTTCTTGGGTTATTGTTATTATGTTTGATCTTTCCTCAGGTTGTTGTTTCGGCTATTAGAAGTAAAGCCATGGAGAAGTTGAAGCGCAGGCCTAGCACCTTGACAGATAGCCTTTCCTGGGTTTACTCTCCTATGACTGGAGAATTGTACATGACTCCAAACGGATCAGGACAAAGAAAGGAGGGTTTTGATGATGAAGATGATGACATGGAAGAATTTGTGACTGTTGGAAGTTGTTTCTCTTGTTGCTCAAGTGCTATGAGTAGGGAAGCATATTATTCCATCAAGTCCAACTTTTCCCGCAGTTCCAGCTTGAATGGTCTTGATTTTCAAGAATTTTGGAGGCGATCAATAATCAGAGAGTTGTGCCACTGTGAGGGGTGGCCATTTGGTCTGTGCCGTAAGGCTGTGTTACTTCCTCCCCTGCCTAAATCTCCATCTGAATCCTGGAAATGGCGTAAAGGCTCCAGAATAGTTAAGATGCCTTAAAAAGCTCAAAGTTAATCTATATGTCTCTTCTTTTTCTTCAGTCCACGGATTTAAAAAAGTGATCAAATAAAAGAGAAGATTTTACACTCTAGATGTTGTAACTCTCTTTAAATAGATTTCATACTGTATCATCAGTGCTTCAACCCAGAGGGAAGCATTTGATAGTCATTACTTCAAGAGTTTTCCGCCGCCCCGGCCCGTGGGGCAGGAGGTGGCTATTTATGTATAATAATGTGAGAGATCAATAGGCCGACCAAGCACCGGCCATTAGTTATGGAAGACAACAATTTAAGAAGAATAAATTTTGTTTTCAACCTCGATACTCATTGTTTTCCTAACTTAAGATGTGAGCATGCCATTTTTTGGTTTTTATCACCATACATACGTGTTAGGAAATTAGATAAGCCGCTCAAGTCCATAAATGAGCCAAAACAACATCATAATTTCTGCATTCAAGATAAAATGTATCAATCAAAATCTATTAACTTTTCAGCTTTGGCTTGTCCTTTTATGTAAGGTAGAAAACATGTAGAAATTTTCTTTAAGAATAGGTAACTTCCGATTCTGCAGCACTACCTTTTAAAGCTAAGACTGTAAGATCAAACCATGTTATGACAAATGATTTATTGCTGTGGATGGTATCATGCTATTCATTTTGTCGCACCAGGCAATCAGAGCGCGAACCTTTGTGACAGATTAACGAAGGATCATAGAATATTACAGATGGCCATGTATATATTAAGGATGGATTGAACATTTCAAAAAATCAGAGAGTTTATTTTTCTGAACAATTTTCCTATTTAAGTCTCGAGAAAAACGAGGAGTAAGTCCCTGATTTAGTCAGTGCTGTCAGCAGAAGCAAAATGAAATAGATCAAACTCATTTCAGTCAAAATAAATAAAACTGACAGCATCGTGGGGTCAACTCAAAAGCATAAACATCACAAACTTGGTGCCACAATGTTCCTTTCCTTGTAGTTGCAAATAGCACTCTTATTTAACCGCCATTAAACCCAAACCGTGAAGGTTTTCAAGAAGAGAAAATACCAGCCTGTCTCCAAATCTTTAAAAAAAATGATTCCATACATAATGCTCACAATTACATTAAACCTCTCAGGAACTAAGGGTCTAAGCTCTTTGTTCAACGTATGATCCAGAGAGTCCTGAAGTTCCAAGAACCGTAACCTGCAATCAAAGAGCCAAATTGTATTAGTAACTCATTTATAGGACGAGCCACACTAGAGTTTTGACATGTTATGTATATGAGCTAAATATTTGTTATGGAGCTCGACTGATATATGCCAATGCCACATCCCGCAGATGCAAAAGTAGAAAAGCTAGAAATCTCATGGCTGATGAATCATATATATGCACTTTCTTCTTTGAAAAGAGAGAGGAAAGGGGGTGTTTATCAGTTAAATTAATACTTATTCTTCAGACAGGTCATTCCTTGGCCATGAATACTCCTCCTAGATTAGCCCAAATAGTTAGGAGAAAATTTTATTTATGTTACAAGACTACAAAGAACCAAAATTAAATAGCATATGTTACTTCACATAGGCATTTTTGTTTGTTTTTGGATGCATTTCTCAAAAGTCAGAATGATACATGATTCATCTATGTTCTAAATTTAAAAAATTGGTCAGGTGTTGCAATTAAGTGTTTTATGGCACACCCAACAATAAATGAGTTCCATGAAGTATGTAAGTCAGTAGTATCTACTCTAAGCATTGCCTAACTAAAATAGTTTAGTAAACTCTCAAAGGTATTTGTAAAAATTTTGATTACCTTTCCCCACTCGGAATCCAGGCCACTGCATCTCATCTTTAAGTGTATCATCTTTGTTCCCAATTCTGTCTCTACTTTCTTCCGCAAATAGGTCTCATCAGGCCCAAATGCATCCAAATAAGCAGTGTAGCGATTGAAAGCTGCCTGAAGGGCATTCTTAAGCTCATCTGGCATGGGCTTTACATTCTACAGAAAATCTTAGATCATCAAACTACAGGAACTGGAGAGACAGAAGGATAAAAAGTCCTCAATTTAACATACAGACTACATTACCTCCCCACTTATCCCAACACTGTCATCAATTTCCATCTTCAAACTTACAAGAATACCAGAAAATTCCTCAACTGCTTCAGCGGCACGGAAAACATTGGCCACAATCTCTTTGCCAGTTGTGTCATCAGTGCTTTTAGACAATGCTGCCTTTGCGTCATGGATGAGAGCGTCAGGAAGATGATCCCAATTTCCAGCCAAGAAATCCTTGAAAACATTATGAAGCTCAGGGTCTTTTATGGTGGGCATGTGAGTTACACCTTCACTATACAGTCTCTTGCTTCCAATACCCATTGAAAAAGGAGACATGCAATCTGTGGAGTTGCACCACGAGAAGTTCAGTACATAAGAGCCATCCAATAACAATCATATATCACACATCTAAGCCCAACTAAAAGTTAACCCACTAAGCTAACTGTATGGAAACACTGCTGCTAACTGTCCACATGCTGAGTAGGAAGCACAAGCACGATAAAGACAAAATTACTTACACATCATAAAATATTGTTCGAGTCTGGCACATATAATACAATCTATAACTATTTATTTTGCAGTTTAACAAAGTACTATCATGTTTTGGCCAAACTCTAATCATAGAACTTTCACAGGGCACAACTCAGCCCTAGCCCATGAAGTTCATAGATTTTCTCATGCCTTGGAGACCATCTTTATGGCACACTCTCATAAATACATTTTTTTTTTTTACTGTTTAAAAACATATTATTGTTGATTCAACAGGTTCAAGTGTACACGCACAGACACAGTCACAAACACAAACAAATTCCTTAACATAACCAAAAAAGCGTAAGGCTGATTACAAACTATCTACCCTAATATGTCAAACTCTTATTGAAATACTTAGCATTGTACATAAAATTATTACAATAACTCTAGTGAAAACTATTTTCACAAATTACTGAAATATCATGTTCTGACTGGTGTCAAAGGTGTTGATCACAACTTACCACTCCAACAAGTTGTGAAAAGTGTTGTCCCTCTGGCACTACTGATATTATAGATGCAAAGGGACCACAATGAACTCATGGTCACGAATCCAACCACAACATTAGACATGTTAAATTACATAACAATGCTCTGCACTAAGCTCAGGTGCTTAACACCAAGTACTGAGGACGGACAAAATTCTAAGATATATAACTGATCCACCACTTGAAGATAGACACCCATAACCCATTACATAGCCTGTGTTACTTCCTCCCTACCTAAATCTCCATCTAAATCCTGGTCATGGCGTAAAGGCCCTAGAATAGTTAAGATGCCTTAAAAGTTCAAAGCTACTCTGTCTGTCTCTCGTCTTTTCTTAAGGCAATAGATTTTAACCATAAATAAAAGAGAAGCTTTACAATTTTAAATAGATTTCATACCCTATAATCAGTAATTGTTTTGCCACTATACATTCATGTTTGCGAATTAGATATGCCGCTAAAGTCCATAATGAGCGAGAACAACATCACAATGATCACAACTTACAACCTCAACAAGTCTATGAAAAAAGTTGTGTCCCTAGCATTTACTGAAATCATAAATGCAAAGGAAGGAACCACCATGACCTCATGATCAGGTTTTGAAACACAACATGTCAACATTAAGCATTTCAAATTTCACAAACATGCTTTTCACTGAGCTCAAGTGCTTGCCTTGCATAACACCATGTACTAAGGACAACACTTTAAGACATACAACGGATCGTGTATTGCATAATACCAGGTACAACACATTTGTTTACCAAATCCTAAGACCCCAAAGACAAGATAAAAAGATTCCACCTAAAAAAAAAAAAGACCCAAGTTTTGACTAATTCTTAAAGTTTGCGATTTCAGCGAAAAAAATATAAAAATTGATGAAAAGTGAGAAATGGGTTTTGGGATTGATCGGAAGTAGATTGGGAATAGGAAAGAGAAGAGTAGTACCAGAGAGGAGGCGATTGGGAGATGGGGATGAGAGATTGAAGAGGCTTCGAGAAGGAGAGGCCAAGTGGTGTTGGTGGTGGTGGCGGAGCAGGGTGTGGCTGACGGCGGCGACATGATAAGATCTGGAGCAAAGTGAGCGATACAGTGATCGAACAATCAATTTTTTATCCATTTTCAGCTCTCTCTCTCTCTCTCTCTGAGTCTCTGTACCTCTGTAAAGAAAAAGAAAAGTTTGAGTGAGTGACGAGCGAAGAAGTTTTTTTTGGTTTTGTTTGAGGTGAGCACTGGCATTTGCTGACTAAACTTGTTTTTTTTTTTTTTTTTTTTTTTTTTTTTTATTTAGCTAAATTGCAAACTCGCCCTTAAAGAAAGTTCAGTTGTTTACATTTTACCTCCCTAAAATTTTAGAATTTAAAATTTTACCTTTAAAATTTTTGGAGTATTTGAATTTTACATCTTTAAATTTTAAAACTTCAGGTGTAAAATTTAAACACTTTTAAATTTTAGGTTGTATCCCTTCAACTTTAGAAGATAAAATTCAAATTATAAAATATTAAGGTGTATCCTAAATTTCAGGAATTAAAATTAAAATTCTAAAATTTTAGAGTATAAAATCAAAATAACTTAAACTTTAGGTATAATTTGCAATTTAACCGATTTAATTTTAAATGTATTGGACTTGATTTTCTTTTTCGGGTGAGGTTAAAAAAAAGAGAATGGGCTTAAGCTGGACTTGGCTGAAAGCCTGGCGGTTGGAGAATTAAGCAAGTTCTTCAGAGCTTTTTTATTTTATTTTTTTTATGGACTTGTAAAGCTAAAGAAAACAGTTCATAAAAATATCAGACACAAGCAGGAGAATTGATTTAACAAACACTTTCTCCATCAACTCTAGATAAGATTTTAGCCTTCCAATTTTATGTTCTTGTGTCAATTATTCTGACCTCAACCTCCCACCATGGGAATACACAAGTTTGTATTTAAAACCATATGCTTTTTTGATGGCTAAGAATTTTGTAATAGTGACTTGCTGTCAAAGTCGGTTCAATTCTCATGTGAGTGTCTCAGCTTTACCTCTAATTCTAAATTTTTTTTTAATGTTTACAAATTTATATTATTTTTAATCCATTAATTTAGAGTTTCTTTGTGTGTATGTGTGGGTTTTGATGAATTTTGGTTTCATTTTATTTAATGTTTATAAATGTGGATAGTTCTTAATTTGTAAATTTGGGATGATTTTTTGAGGTTAAAGTAAATATATTATTGCAATTTTAATCGTAGTTCATGCAATAGTAGGATGTTAATTTTATGTTTATATACATTAATTAAGGGTAAATTGCAAATTACACCATAAAGTTTGGGGGTGTTAGATTTTACACTCTGAAGTTTCAGAATTTGAGGGTGTTAAATTCAAACACTCTCAAAATTTAGAAGATAAAATCCAAATTCTGAAACGTCAGGGTGTAAAATTCAAACACCATAAACTTTAGGGGGTAAAATTCAAATTATGAAACTTTAGAGCATAAAATCCAAATACCCCCAAATTTTAGGGTTGTAATTTGCAATTTTTCCTATTTAACATAAACATCTTATCATTTTTTTTTAATGGGAAAAAGAGGAAGAGAACATCTTAGCATGTTATGTGATAATATTAATTTGACAAATAAAAATGCCATTATATAAGTATGTTATAATTATTAGTCATTGTTCCTGTCCTACTTTATCTTAATTGTTATCTGAACAAGTAAAATATATGACTTAGTCTGACCAATATTGTATTTCTCTCTAATCATTAATCAGTGTTTTCCAATAAAATTATACATGTTATAACTTTATGACCAAACCGTACAAGTAGGGGCTTTGCTCTATCTTACACAGCCTATTTTTCTAAAAGTTATTAAAAAAAAAAATCACTCATTGATGTCTTGAACATTATTTTTCTTTAATAGTTTTATTGGGGCTGACTTTTTGTCTTTTTTAACACACAATTTAAAGTAGTGGTCCCAATTTGAAATTAGTAGTGGTCCCAATTTGAAATTAGTAACAATTTATTGTTAAAATATTGTGAATGTAAAAAATAATATAATAAAATATAAGACTAAGACTTACTACAACTAAAAATAAAATGTCTTGTGAAAAATATTGTAACATTTTGTTGTGTTTATAGACTCTCTTTTTTGATTTAGTCAAATTTGGTGAGGCAAAGTTCACTGTTTGAGGCATAATTTTCTTTTTTAGCAGTTTTATTTTGTTTTATTTTAATTTTTTCTTTTAAATGCACAATTTTAAGTGGTGGCTTAATTTAAAATTAGTGACAATTTGGCACTTAGGATGTTGTGAGAATGTTGTGGACTTACTATTATTTTATAATAAAATAATTAAATATCAGGCCAAGACTCACCATAGATGAAAATAAAAGGTATCATGAAAATATTGTGACATGTTGTTGTGTTCTTAGATTTATTTTTTGGTTTAGTCAATTTGTTGAGCCAAAATTTAAATTTTACACACAATTTCCTTGGTTTTTTTTTTTTTTTTTTTGTGGGGAAACACACTGTTTAAAGTAAGAAAAAAACATAATTTTACACCTTTTTTTTTTTTTTTTTAAATTTTTGCAGAATTTTTCCCTTTATGTTTTGAGGTTGTTTCATTCCCCCCAAACTTTAAAGTTGAATAATTTCCTCATTTATATTTCGCTATCATTCTTTGTAGAATTTTATAGTAAGTAAAATATTCTCTTTAGCAAATAGATTATAAGAAATTGTCATAGTAAATAAATATTTATATGTTAAATACCTAATTTACGTTTAAGTACTTTCTTTAAAAAAAAAAAAAAACCTATCTTAATTAATTAATTAAAAAGAAAAATCCACTTGCACGTGCAAAACACGTGCCACCCAAACGAGTTATATAAAAAAGAAAAAAACGCGGAATGCTTTAATTTAAATTTTATTTATTTATTTATATTTATTAAAAGCGTTAATTTTAAGCCAATTCATTTACCGAGTTAGAGTCGGAAAGGATTGGGTATAAATATATCATCACCCCAACGCACATATTTCTTCATTACTTGTATATTTTTTGTGTTAGGTTTTCCGATTAAGTTTTCTTCGTCTCTGCTCTCAAATTTCTTTGTTTTTGTTTTCCGATTAGGTTTTGGTGCTGCGAGCCTGCGACTGGCGTTGTTCCCCAAATTCTCAATCTTCCGCTTGTTTTCTTCTTGGACTTGACTGCTTTGTTGAAAACTCCATTACAATTAAATATGTTATCTTATCTTGCACTGTAACGAGGAATTTTGTTTTGTTTTTTTGTTGTTGTTGTAAATTAGTATTTCTTTCAATACCTTGATCTTTCTTTTGTTTAATGTATCTTTTGTTTAGGTCTGATACTGATGTAATGGGGTTCACTTGTGGTGTTTTAATTTAATTTAATTTTTTTTTCTCTTTTCAATCATACATATGATTTTGTGTTTTGGGTAGCGTTGCTTGTCCTGAATTGTAGCTTTGTAATGCATGTATTTTCAGTTTGCTCTTGTGGGAAATTAATTTACTTTAGTGATTTTAGTACTTGGCAGTTTTTAATGCGTTTGTTTCTGCAAAGTTGGTTTTATAGATTATCTGGGTTTATCTTCTTTAGTGGCACAAATATGTAAATTTTTCTTTCCCTTATTGTTGGGTGGCTGGTTCTAGCGTTGTGTGTATTTCAGCCTGCATTTCTGCAGTCTTAACAGATTCCAGCACTGCTTAGCATGTTTTTGCTCCCATCTACTTGTACTTATTACAACTTTTTTTAATTTAAGATAATTGATTAATTGATTTATCTTTAAAATTTGTTGCAATCTTTGAAATATAGTAGTTCTTTCATTTGTTGTTTTGCAACTCCTGTGATTCTTTGTGCATGTTAAAAATATATTCCTTATATGTCTACTGGAACTGGTGTTTGTTTTTTCTGTGTTTGGCAGCTTAAGCAGCCAAGCTTGATTAGGTGATAATCTCTTTTTTCCTCCCGCTTTAATTATTCTCTTTTGCAATTATGAGAACTTAAATACTTTTTCCTTGTTTTAATTTCTTTTGAAGTATATAGTTCTCTCATTTGTTGTTTCGCAACTTATGCAATTTGCATGTTAAAAATCTGTTCATCGTTTGGTTACAGGAACTGGGTCTTTTTTGGGTTTAGAAGCTTAAGATACTGAATTTTATCTGGTGATGAGCCCTCTTCTCCTCCCGCTTTCACTATTCTCTTTTGCAATCATAAGAATTAAATTTTTTTTTTTGGGCTTGTTTTGATTGTTTCTAATACTTGGGCCTGTAACTTCTTCTCTTAGGGTTTTGTTTCCTGAACAGACAGCCATAAATTCATGTCTCACCTAGTGAGGGCTTGAAATTTCCCTTGCAATTCTTCTTGTTTCTTTGTCTTCTCTTGTTTGAAATTTGGTTATTCAGTTTGATTGTGGTAATGCCTCCTGATGTTGAGGGACAGGTAGATTAACAAAGATCATGACCTTAATATGGTTGCCGAGGGAAAATAATACAGTTTTTTGTTTCATCCTATTGTTATTGGCATGAGTTAGGCTTTCTAGGAATGACTTGGTGCATGGTTTCTTTTAAGGCATGTGTCGAGGGACAGGTAGATTAACAAGAGTCAAGGAATGACTTCGTTCCATTTATTTAATAGATTTTGGTGCGTGGGGTTTTTTTTTTTTAAAGGTGTTTGTTGTAGCAAGCTTCTGTAGACCAATTTGTTTCTTCTATGTGAGCACAAATATGTAAAGTTTCCTTTCCCTTGTTGTTGGCTGGCTGGTAATTATGGGTCTGAAATTTGAAACTCTTCTCTTGTTCTCTTGATTTCACCTTTTGTGCATACGTCTTCTAATATATTGTTCCCTTGAAAGTATACTAGTTCCTTGTTCCATTTGTTATATAGATTTTGGTGCTTTTTATTTTTAATAATATTTTTATTAAGGTTTTGTTGCAGCAAACTTATTTATAGATCGATTTGGTTCTCTACTAGAGGTGCATAAATATGTAAATTTCTTTATGTGCGGATGATGTTTATTTTTTTCTTTTGTGATGAATAATTTCATAGTTCCTGCAATTCTTTGTATGCTGGTGAGGACAAAGACAATTTTAATTTTCTCTTGATCTCATATTTAGCTTATGAGTCTTTTAATATACCATTTCCTCAAACAAAGTAATTTCAAAAATTTCTCTTGATCTCATATTTTATTTTTTAAATGCAGTACTTGAGCAATGGAGTTTTTGTAAATGTCTTACTTCAAAAATTGTGCTTGGGATGTATAATTGAATTTGACAATGGAGAAACTCCTTTTATTCTCTCGACTTCACTCTTCTCTTATATATATATATATATATATATATATTTTGATATACTATTCCTTGAATGTGTTTTACTATTCTTGGTTGTTCAATTTGTTTTATAGATTTTGGTGCTTGGCTAATTTTCAAGGCATTTTTTGCTGTAAATTTGGCATCTTGGTCAGTTTGGTTCTTTTGTATAGGAGGATAAATATGTAAACTTTCATTTCCCTTGATTGTCGGCTTATCCCAACTTTTCAAAAATTAATATTATCAATTTGTTAAATTACAACCAATGAATTTTTGAGCTTGTTCAGTATTGTGATTTATTTTCATTTAGAAATTGTTGGTGCTTTTTCTCTTTAATTACTTGCTTGACTCTTTATTTTTGTTATCTTTTGCTCTTTTTTTTTTATACACATTTCAATTTGTATTCTTTTAATTTGAGACTGGATTGTATGTATTGTCAGTTTGCATTATCTGGATTTATCTATTTGTATGGGTCTGATGTAATGTGAGAGTTTTAATTAAGGCTAATTTGATTGTCTCTTTTCAATCATACACAATTTAGTGTTTTGAGTAGTGTTGCTCTTGTTTTTCTTTCATCTTTAAAAAAAATATTTTTTAACTTGAGTTGTCCTGAATTGTAGCTCTGGAATGCATGTATTTTCAGTTTGCTCTTGTGGGAAATTAACGCCTGCACCACTGAGTGATTGTACTTTCATTCAGTGCTTGTGCAGCTGTCTTAGTGACTTGTTCTGTTGTTATTCTCTGCTTTTATTGATACTTGCCCCATATTTAATTTGGATTTTAATCTGGCATTACCTACTTATTGGTTAGAGGAAGTTTGATCTTTTTTTCACCTTTGGGCAGCTTAAGTAAGTGGAGTTGATTTGGCAATAAGCTCTCTTTTCCTCCTGTTTTTCTTGTTCTCTCCTATAATGATTATAGTGATTCTTGATTTAATTCTTTCTAATATTTGGGCCTGTAATTCCTTTTCTAGGCTTTTGTTTCGGAGCAGATTATAAAGCTTTTCTTGGAATTACATGGATTTAATTTTTGTCTCTGGATATCCTAGATTTTTTTGATTGATATCCTTGTTACCGAATGTGAGTTAGCCAGATGCATCCCTTGTTGAACCAAGTTTGTTATTAGTTTGAAGATTTCACAACTATCTACTTGAGCAACAGAATCTTAGGGTTTTCTTGTACCTTTTCACCTTTTTTTTATAAGTATTTGAATTTTTTTTTTCCCCCTTTAGCATGATCCTATTGCATTTTAATTTATTTTAGTGATTTTGGTACTTATCAGTTTTTAAGGCATTTGATGCTGCAAAGTTGGTTTTATAGATTGATCTTGTCTTCTTTAGTGGCACAAATAAGTAAATTTTCCTTTCCCTTATTGTTGGGTGGCTGATTCTTGTATTGTGTGTATTTCAGGCTGCATTTCTGCAGTCTGAACTGATTCCAGCACTGCTCAGCATGTTTGTTACTGCCATCTACTTGAACTTCTTACAACTTTTTAGAATTTAAGATAATTGATTAATTCGTTATACATTAAAACCTCTTCTGGTTTTTGGAGCTTTGGTCGATATGGTGATTTATTGTCTTTGGGTAGTCATGGAAGATAACAGTAGCTGTGATTTAAACATGTCTGCTCTATAAATGGCTTAAAAGTATAGGTTTATGCCCCTTTCAAACTTTCTTTTCTTCCCTTTTATTGTGAGCTGGCTGGTTACTGTGGATTTAGAAATTGAAATTCTCGTTGTAAATGACAATTGGTGCTTCTATTGTGGGTATTTGAGGCTGCATTTGTGTGGTTCTAACTAATTCCAGCACTCTCAACATGTTTTCTCTGGTTCCTTTTTGTATTGACATCCATTTGCACTCATCACGACATTTTAGAACTTCTTAAGATTTGCAATTTTGGATTTCTCATTTTCTCTACAACCTCATGATATTTTTTGCTTTAGTCAATGGTGATTTATTGTCATTTTCGACAGAATCTTTGGTTTTTCTTGTACCTTTTCACCTTTTGTTTATAAGTATCTGAATTTTTTTTTACTTTAGCATGATCCTTTTGCATTTTAATTTATTTTAGTGATTTTGGTACTTATCAGTTTTTAAGGCATTTGATGCTGCAAAGTTGGTTTGTTAGATTGATCTTGTCTTCTTTAGTGGCACAAATAAGTAAATTTTCCTTTCCCTTATTGTTGGGTGGCTGATTCTTGTATTGTGTGTATTTCATGCTGCATTTCTGCAGTCTGAACTGATTCCAGCACTGCTCAGCATGTTTGTTACTGCCATCTACTTGAACTTCTTACAACTTTTTAGAATTTAAAGATAATTGATTAATTCGTTATACATTAAAACCTCTTATGGTTTTTGGAGCTTTGGTCGATATGGTGATTTATTGTCTTTGGGCAGTCATGGAAGATAACAGTAGCTGTGCTTTAAACATGTCTGCTCTTTAAATGCCTTAAAAGTATAGGTTTATGCCCCTTTCAAACTTTTTTTTTCCCTTTTATTGTGAGCTGGCTGGTTACTGTGGATTTAGAAATTGAAATTCTCGTTGTAAATGACAATTGGTTCTTCTATTGTGGGTATTTGAGGCTGCATTTGTGGTTCTAACTAATTCCAGCACTCTCGACATGTTTTCTCTGATTCCTTTTTGTATTGATATCCATTTGCACTCATCATGACATTTTAGAACTTCTTAAGATTTGCAATTTTGGATTTCTCATTTTCTCTACAACCTCATGATATTTTTTGCTTTAGTCAATGGTGATTTATTGTCATCGGCAGCCATATAAGATAAGATCTGCATGCTTTAAAACGTGGTTGTTCTCTAAATACCAGGGAAGTTTAGGCCTGTGTGTCCTTATGTGCACTCTACAGGTGAGTTGGTAGGGTTTCAAGTTATGTAGTTTTCTCTTGTATTGTTGGATCATGCTCTGGGATACGAGGGTTTTTATGATTTTATTACCCCTAAATCAATCAGTTTAATATGTGTAGGTATGGTATGTCTACTTGGGATTGAGTTTGATGAGCACCTAAGGCAATAATCTCTCTTTATCAATTGATTTCACTATGTCTTGCTATTTGTTGTCTATTTCATCATTGATGTCATTTTTTGGCAGCCTGCAACTAGAGTTTTATTATGTCTTGCTATTTGTTGTTAGTCAGAAGTCTTGAATCTTGATGCGTCTACACAAAGGGAAGTTGTGACTTACAATCTTGATGTGTCTACGGGACCGGAAATGGTGATTTACTTGCGCAACAGAGTGCGTAGAAGTCTTGAATCTTTCTAGGAGGATAATAATCTCTTTTTATCAATTGATCTCGTTATTCTCTCCCCAGCATGTGAAGAATAATGTTTCTGCTTGAGTGTTTCTTTAGTTTGTTTGCTTGCAACTTCATTTCTGCTAAACACCGGAGTTTCATTATGTCTGGCTATATATTGTTAGTTCAAAGACTTAATCATGATGTGGCTATAGGAGGAAACATTGTGATATACTTTTGTAGCTTTTCTTGCTCTTGGGCACTAAGAAAGCCCTTATCATTCTTTTTTGATTTCGCGTTTTTTACCCTTGAACATGATCTTGTCCCTTGTTCAATTTATTTTATGGATTTTGTTTCTTGGCAGTTTTTTTTAAGGCATGTATGTTGGATCGATGTCTGCTTTTCTAGATCAATTTGGTCCTCTTTATTTGGAGTGTAAATATGTAAACTGTCTCTTCCCTCATCGTTGTCTGGCAGGTTATTATGTGTTCCAAGAATTTAAAATTTGCTTTGTAAATGCAAATTTGGTGCTTGCATTGTGTGTATTTTAGGCTGCTCTTGTCCGGCTTTAATAAACTTTAGCATTGCTCAGCATGATTGTCCTAGTTCCTTTTTCTATTGCCATCAACTTGCACTCATGAAAACTTTTTAGAACTTAAGATCGTCAGTTTGTTGCACTTATTATTGTGTATTTTGGAGCTTTGGTCTATATTATTGTGAATTAGTGACTCATTGTTATTGGCATGTATAAAAATAAATAATAAATTGTGATTCATTATTGGGCAATTGTATAGGGTGAACATTTGCAATCTTTAAACATGGCTGCTCTTTAAATTCCAGAACAGTACAGGTTTTTGCTTCCTTGTATGTTCTGTATAGGTTTCAAAGTTATAACTTCTGTGGATGTGGTTTGAATAGTTGGACTTTGTGGGGGGATATTTTGGGGCTTACGTCTCCGCTACCCCAATTCTTGTGTTTAAAAAATTGCATGCTGTATGTCAACTTGAGTGACAAAATTTAATGGGGGACCTCAGGCAATAAGCTTTCTTTATGTCTTGATTATTCTTTTCTTATAATTTGCAGTTTTAAGTATTGGAGTAAGATATGTATGAGTTAGAAAAACAATTTCTTGGACTACTTTGGGTTGAGAATAGGCTTCTACTGCCGCTATGTTTTAGTTTTTGCTTTTGATCCTAATACTCCCTTAACTGCTTGCTTGACCCTTCAGCGGTTTTTGGTTTTCTGTTATATATTTTCTTTTCTTTCTTTGTAATCTTTAAAAAAAAAATAATAGTATTAACAATAATGACGCTTATTATTTTAATCTACATTTTATTACTGGAGATTGAATGTCTTCCAAGTCAGCGTTGTCAGGTTTTGTTTAATTTAAGTGGTAATGCACTTGTGGAGTTGCGGTACTTTAGCTACGGTTGATTTTGTTTTGTTGCTTCTTGATGAAACAAGCTTCTGAGTAGTCTTGCTCTTGATTATTTTTTATTTTTTCCTTAAAAAGAAAAAAAATCTTATAATTTAAATTTGTTCTAAACTATTTAGCTGGATTTCTGTGTTTTTCAGTTTGCTCATGTAGGGGGTCAATGCCAGGACCACAAAGGGTTTGAGCTTTCATATAGTACTTGCACATCTTTCTTCTTGTCTTGATTCTATTGATATTTTCTTGCTTATAGTGGAACCTAGTTATATTGTGCTAGCAGCTCTATTTCTAGTATGGATCATCACGTTGTGTATGCAGGAAAGGATATATTTTTTCTGGTGCTTCACAGCTTAAGCAGCTGAGTCTGATTTTGAGATAAACTCTCTTTTTCTTCCCTTTTGTTTTTCTCTCTTTCTAATACTTGGGTTTGTGACTGAATTTCCTAGGTTTCATTTTCGAGAAGGATGATAATTCCAAGTCTTGCGAAGTGTGGGTTTGAAATTTCTATTGCAGTTCTTCTCCCTTTGTCTTGCTGTCTTATTTTATTTTTGGTCATTATGTGTTGGCAACCTCAATAATGAATTCAGAGCTTAATCAGTCAATGCCTCTTATTGGTTTTGGCTAGAATTATAATCATAATGCAACCTGAGTATGGTGATGTTGGAAAGCTTTGCTTTCTCTTCTCTTGGCATTAGTGGGCTTTCTAGGAGTTCATTGGTATGCATTGTAATTTGTTTACTTGGATTGTTGCTAATTGATTTCCTTGTCCCCCAATATCTTGGCAACAGAGATGAGCTAGGCTTTTTGAGTTAGAAGGATTTATCTCTAAATTTGTTGCATTCTTTGAAATGTAGTGGTTCTTTCATTTGTTTTTTTCGCAACTCTTGTGATTCTTTGTGCATGTTAAAAATATATTCCTTATATGTCTCTACTGGAACTGGTATTTTTTTTGTGCTTGGCAGCTTAAGCACCCAAGCTTGATTAGGTGATAATCTCTTTTTTCCTCCCGCTTTCGTTATTCTCTTTTGCAATCATGTGAACTTAAATACTTTTGCCTTGTTTTAATTTCTTTTGAAATATATAGTTCTTTCATTTGTTGCTTCGCAACTTATGCAATTCGCATGTTAAAAATCTATTCTTTGTTTGTTTACAGGAACTGGGTCTTTTTTGGGTTTAGCAGCTTATGAAACTGAATTTCATTTGGTGATAAGCTCTCTTTTCCTCCCGCTTTCATTATTCTCTTTTGCAATCATAAGAATTATAATTTTTTTGGCTTGTTTTGATTCTTTCTAATTCTTGGGCCTGTAACTTCTTCTCTTAGGGTTTGGTTTCCTGAACAGACAGCCATAAATTCACGTCGCACCTAGTGAGGGCTTGAAATTTCCCTTGCATTTCTTCTTGTTTCTTTGTCTTCTCTTGCTTACAATTTGGTTATTCAGTTTGATTGTGGTAGTGCCTCCTGATGTTGAGGGACAGGTAGATTAACAAAGATCGTGACCTTAATATGGTTGCCGAGGGAAAATAATACAGTTTTTTGCTTCATCCTATTGTTATTGGCACGAGTTAGGCTTTCTAGTAATGACTTGGTGCTTGGGGTCTTTTTAAGGTATTTGTCAAGGGACAGGTAGATTAACTAGAGTCAAGGAATGACTTTGTAAAGGTGTTTGTTGTTGCAAGCTTCTGTAGATTAGTTTGTTTCTTCTATGGGAGCATAAATATGTAAAGTTTCCTTTCCCTTGTTGTCTGGCTGGTAATTATGGGTCTAAAATTTAAAAGTCTTCTCTTGTTCTCTTGATTTCACTTTTTGCGCATACATCTTCTAATATATTGTTCCCTCGAAAGTAATACTACTTCCTTTTTCCATATGTTATATTGATTTTGTTGCGGTTTTTTATTTTTATTAAGGTTCTGTTGCAGCAAACTTCTGTATAGATCGATTTTGGTTTTCTACTAGAGTTGCATAAGTATGTAAAGTTCTTTATGTGTGGATGATGTTTATTTTTTTCTTTTGTGATGAATACTTTCATAGTTCCTGCAATTCTTTGTATGCTGGTGAGGACAAAGACAATTTTTATCTTGATATGTCTACTGTAGAGGAAATTTTAAATTTTTTCTTGATCTCATATTTTGCTTATGAGTCTTTTAATATACCATTTCCTCAAACTTGATCCTATTACTTGTTCGACTTATGTTTTAGGTTTTGGTCCTTGGGAGCTTTTTTCAGACGTATGTTGGTGCAAAGTCGGTTTTTCTAGTTCAATTTTGTTCTCTTGAGCCCAAATATGCAAAATTTTCTTTCCCTTATTGTTGGTTGGCTTGGTATTTATGATACTAAAAACTTGAAGTCACTTTGTGAAAGAAACAGGGTGCTTGGATTGTGAGTATTTGATTCTGCTTTTGCATGGTTTAAACTAATTACAGAACTACTTGGCATGTTCATCCTGTTCCCTTTTTCTTCTGCCTTTTGCTTGCAGTTATCGCAACTTGTTAGGACTTGAAATCATCAATCTGGGCATTCTGGATTGCAACCTCTATTCTCTTTTGATTAATTTTTCTAATACTTAAAATTGAAGTATATTGTTTCTGCTTGTATATATATTTTTTAGTTTGTCAGCCTGCAATACATTTCTTGGCATTGTTTTCTGGAAGGAGTAGATAGATTTAAATTTTCTTCTTCATTTGAGTGGAGGAGGTTTAAGTATTAGATTATGGTATTTTTGAATTCCTATTCACTGGATGACCTGGATTTTGATCGTGCTTCTTATTGTCTTAGTGTATTGTTTCTGTTGTTATTCTCTGCTTTTAGTGATGCTTGCCCCATATCTAATTTGGATTTAATCTGGCATTGCTATTTATTGGTTACAGGAAGTTGGATTTTTCCCCCCTTTGGGCAGCTTAAGTAGTGGAGTTGATTTGGCAATAAGATCTCTTTTCCTCCTGTTTTCGTATTTGTCTCCTACAATCATTAGAATTATAGGGAAGGACTTCTTGATTTAATACTTTCTAATATTAGGGCCTGTGATTGCTTTTCTAGGCTTCGATTTCCAAGTGGATTTTAAAGCTTTCTTGGAATTACATGGATTTAAGTTTGTCTCTGGATATCACAGATTTTTTTAATTGATATCCTTGTTACGGAATCGGAGTAGCCAGATGCATCCCATGTTGAACCAAGCTTGTTATTAGTCTGAAGATTTCAAAACTATATACTGGAGGTAACATCTTATGTCTTTCTCGTGCCTTTTCACCTTTTGTTTAGTATTTGAAGTTTTTCCCTTGAACATGATCCTGTTCCATTTTAATTTATTTTTGTGATTTTGGTACTTGGCTGTTTTTAAGGCATTTATTGCTGCAAAGATAAGTAAATTTTCCTTTTCCTTATTGTTTGATGGCTGATACTTGTATTGTGTGTATATCAGGCTGCATTTCTGCAGTTTTAACTGATTCTAGCACTGCTCAGCATGTTTGTTACTGCCATCTACTTGAACTTATTAAAACTTTTTAGAATTTAAGATAATTGATTAATTCATTAAAACCTCGTATGTTTTTTGGAGCTTTAGTTGATATGGTGATTTATTGCCTTTTTGTAGTCATGTTAGATAACAGTAGCTTGCTTTAAACATGTCTGCTATATAAATGCCTTTAAAGTATAGGTTGATGCTTCCTTATGAGTTGGGTTTTCTGGGAATTACATGGAGAACTTGCATCATAATTTGTAATCTTAGGTATTGTCAATTTATTCATCATAGAAAGTGAGTGGGCTGATCCTGTAAATATTGAACCAAGTTGTTAGTCTTCAGTCTTTTTTATTCTGGACTCTCTGTTATTTGAGCACTGAGTAACACTTGCGACTTTATAAGCTGGTGATGTTCTCTTTGTGGTTTTATAAACACAATGTTGATAATTTAATTTTGATTTTTTACAAGAGGCAAAACTGATTTCAATGTTATTGTATTTATCTTGTAGAAATGAGTTTTTTATTTTATTTTTTTAATTATTATAAATTTTTGTCAACTTCTGCAATTTTGGGAGTGTGTTAAATCTCAATCCTTACATGTCTACAGGAAGCAGATTTTCTTTTTGGACTTGTGGCAGAAGTTTGATTCTACAATAATATCTCTTTTCCTCCTGTTAGTGTCAGCCTGTGACAGTGTGAAACTTCCAGTGTAATTCTTTTCCCTTTGTACACCTGTCTTGTTTAGTTTTGATTATTCTATGTGTGACAACTCATCTCTTATTCAAATGTGGGAACTCATCTCTTGTATGGGACAGGTAGATTGACGGTAATAGTGACCCAAATTTGGTTGTGGAGGTAGAATCATACAGGTTTCTGCTTTTTCATGTGATTGGAAATAGTTTGCTGTGAAGCACCAATGCGGCTCCAGAGGAGCAGCACCGGAGTCGGACTCGGCCGGACGCGGCGATGCGGCAGGGACGCCGCTGACCGCGAGTCCGTGCCGCGTCGGGCCACGTGGCATCGCCGACTCGCGCCGATGCGGCGCGAACCGGGCCGACTCGGGCCGTATCGGCCAATTCGGCCGAATCCGAAATTTCCGGTTCCGGCCGAAATTAAAAAAAAAAAAAAAAAAAAAAAAGGTGCGAAACGCACCGTTTGACCTAACCTAAAAAGACATCACACTCACGCACTCTCACTTGCCCAAAACCCACCCTTTCAGTCCGTCCCTCATCTCTCTTTCTCTCTGTGCTCTCCGCGCGCGGCTCCGCCTCCGGCCTTTCCCTCTCTGCCGTGTTCTCTCCTTCAGGTGTGCTGACTGTGCTCTCTCTTTTCTTTACTTCCCTTTTAGTCTCTATTTCTCTCTTCTCTGTGCTGTGTTTGTGTGCTTGTTTTTTAACCCGATTTCGTCCCTCTCTGTTGTGTTTGTGTGCTTGTTCGTCCCTCTCTGTTGTGTTTGATTGTGAATCTTAGTTTGCTATTCTACTTATTATGAAATTTTAGCAGTGACTTGTTGCACTTGTTAGTAAATAATGATAGGTGTGCTGATGATTGTTTAGATACTCATTTTGTGTGTATTTTCACTATTTTGGAAATGATTTTGGGATTTGTGTGTATTGTTAATTTGTTATTCTACTTATAAATTATGTAAAAAACAAGTGCATTTTCTTAATTTTTCTGTAACTTTTATCTTAGGCTTGTAGGGTGACTGACTGACTGGGTGAGGACTTGAATTTGTGATTTGTGGATTTGTGAATTTGTGAAATTGGGTTTGATTTATTATTAATTTATTTAGTTAATAGTTATTATTTGTAGGTTAAATTGAATCTATTGAATCTATTGTTTTAATTATTATCTACTATTGCTCTTAAATTTGGTATATGTTTATATAATGTGAAAAAGTGTGCTTAGTAATATATTAAAAATATAAATAAATATATTTTTAATAATTTTTTAATCGCCGAGTCCCGCCGCACCCGCACCCACCTTTTTCAAAAATTGCCGAGTCCCGCACCCGCACCCGCACCCGAGTCCCGAAACGCACCCGTGCTTCCTAGATAGTTTGCACTTTGGCTCCTGGAGAATTAAATGGTTTTAACGTCTTTGTACTTGCGTCATAGTTCAGAACATTAGCACTGGTTCCTTTTTCCACTACCATCTACTTGGACTTATCACAACTTTTTTGAACTTGAGATTTCAATTGTGAATTTGGTCATTTGCTCTACCTCTTTATGATTTTTGGAGCATTTGTCAGTATGGTGATTTATTGTCATTGGCAGCCATATAAAATATAAGATCTGCATGCTTTAAAGACTTGTTGTTCTCTAAATGCCTGAGAAGTGTGGGGCTGTGCTTCCTTATGTCTGCTCTATAGTTGAGTTGGTAGGGTCTCAAGGTTATACAGTTTTCTCTTGATTTCATGTTTTGCTTATGAGTGTTTTAATGCAATGCTCCTCTTAGCATGATCATGTCCCTTTTTCAATTTATTTAATGGCTTTTGTTGCTTGGTAGTTTTTGAAGGCCTGTATGTTGCAGCAATAGATCAATTTGGTTCCCTTTTTTAGGAGTACAAATATGTAAACTTTACTTTGCCTCGTTGTCTAGCAGGTTATTATGTGTTCAAGAATTTAAATTCATTTTGTAAATGAGAATTGGTTATTGCATTTTTTGTATGTGGAAACAACAATTTTTGATTATTTAAACTTGATTTGCATGCTGGAGGGAAAACTTTGATTTGGGCTTTCTTGTAATTGAGAAACAGAGATTTTGTAAAAGTTTTACTAAAAAAAGAAAAAAGAAAAAAGAAGAAGAAGAGTTTGTGTAGAAGTCTTATCATCTTTATCATGCTTGGGCTGTGTAATTGCCTGCGACAATTACATTTCTCTTATGTATCTTTTGATATACTATTTCCCTCAAATGTGTTTAATGTTTCTGGTTGTTCAGTTTGTTTTTATTGATTTTGGTGCTTGGCTACTTTTCAAGGCATTTGTTGCAGTAAATTTGGCATATAGGTCAAGTTTGGTTCTCTTATATAGGATAAATGTGTAAACATTCATTTCCCTTATCGGCTTTCTGCTAATTATAGTTTTAAAAAGTTAAAAATTTACTTTGTAAATGAAAATTGGTGCTAGCATTGTGTATGTATTTTAGGCGTTATTTGTGTGGTATTAACTAACTTAAACTTTCTTTTCCCTTATTGTTAGCTGACTGGTTTTGTTATCTTAGACTGTTGCTGATTGATTTCCTCATCATAGAATGCAGTGTGTAGACCAGTCAATATCTGACCAAGTTGTTATCCTCAAGCTTTTGTTATTCTGGAGTTGTATTAGTTGGGCACTGAGTAGCACATGCTTCTTTATAAGCTGGCTGGTGATGCAAACCAGTAGCACATGTTTCTTTGCATTTTTCTTGTAAGTAGTTTATTGTCCTATTCCCTCAAACGTTATATTATACTGTTTGTTGTTCAATTTGTTTTATAGATTTTGCTCCTTGACAGTGGACACTCTTTTAAGGGCGCATTTGTTGAAGTGAAGTTGGCTTTTCTAGATCAATTTGATTTTCTTCTAAAAGAGCACAATCCATTATTGTTGCTTGCTTTTTAATGTAGGAGCATAACCAAAAGTTATTTTAATATTTCGTTTAACATTTTCTGTGGATAATTTCGTATTGTAATGTAGTTATTAGTTTAGTTTGGATTGGTATCTGAGTTTGGTTAAGATTAGTTGTTTATCATTATCATTTGTTTAGGATTATCGGATTAGTATTTGAGATTGTTTAGGATTTGTTTAGGAGAGTTTATCCTTATCATTGTGACTCCTAGAAGCGGCATATAAAGCTCCAGATGATTTCCTTTATATTTTTAGACTATTATTATTATTAATCAGAATATTTGCAGAAATTGCAATGTGTTTGTTTGGTGGTGAATCCAAACACCTTAGGTGGGAAGCCTAAGGTCTACGGTGGGACTAATCTAGGTGGGAAGCCTAGGTTGTCTTGCATCAACTTGGTATCAGAGCCCAACCTGATCACCCCCTTTCAGCAACCCAAAACCACGCCTGACCAACCCAAACCCACACCCACTAGTAGAAAACAAACCAACCACCAGATATGCCATTACTCAAATTCTTACCCCACGAGATTTGCAAACTAGAGCTAGAACCAATCCGCACCATATACCCACTTTGGCCACACGAATTCTTTATCCCAAAACTAGTTGATGCATGATAGACCTTAGGCTTCCCACCTAAGGTGTTTGGATTCACCACCAAACAAACACAATGAAATTTCTGCAAATATTGTGAATAATAATAATAATAATAATAATAGCCTAAAAATACCAAGGAAATCATCTGGAGCTTTATATACCGCTTTCAGGAATCACAATGATAAGGATAAATTCTCCTAAATAAATCCTAAACAATCTCAAATACTAATTTGATAATCCTAAACAAATGATAATGATAAACAACTAATCCTAACCAAACTCAAACACCAATCCAAACTAAACAAATAACTACGTTACAATCTGAAATTATCCATGGAAAATCTAAAACGAAATATTGAAATAACTTTTGGTTATGCTCTTGCATTATACTCCCCTGGTTTAAGAAAACTCTACCTTGAGTTTTGTAGTGATGAAGAATTAAGACTTTGGTGCCTAATACTTCCTTCAGATTAGAAATCACCCTAGGAAGCACTGAGAGTAGAATAACCTTCAATTTCACAACATCATAGAACTCCTCTGGAAACACAAAATCAATGTGTTGAACAAGCACAATCTTATCTTGAACCATAGTATCAACCTTTTGGACTTCATCAACCTGTAGATGTTCATCAACCTCATGGGATCACGAAGGGCTTAACAGTAGTGCTTTCATCAGAATCAACTTCCACATCAAGTGCACCCTTTAAATCTTTGCTCACTTGTTGAAATTTCTCTTCTTGTGTAGACTCTATAATAGGTTCTTCTTGCTGCATGAATGTTGAAACATCATCTATTGGCACCTGTACCTCTATTTCAACATTAGTCTTTGGTGGAAACTGAACATCATTTTTCTGAGTAGAAGAGTCTAGCAAAACCTTTATTATTTTTCTTAAGTCTTGAGCTATGGCAGTGAAGTCTTGATAGATGGATGAGGTGTTTCTTCTGTGATGTAGAAAATTTCCATGAGAGGATTGAGGTTGATAATTCTCTTAATAGGATTGGGGAACATATTTCTCTCTTAGTATTTGTTTCATTTCATTCCAATCAGTTATGGCAGGCTTGCTCCTTCCTTTGCGATGATTCTCGATACTACGCCAAAAGTATCTAGCTCTACTTCTCAATTTCAACCTAGCAAACCTAACTTTATTAGCATCTGGCTGACATATTTGATCAAAGAATTGATCCATCTCATCTAACCAATTAATGAAGGTCCATGGATCTGGACGTCCATCAAATATTGGTGCTTCTAAGACTACCATGATTCATTGGAATAGACTTTCAACAATTTGAAATGAACATGGGCTTGGTAATCTGGGCTTTGGCTGGTGCTCATTATGTGGGGCTTGATGAGCGTGGGCTTGTAGTGAACTCTAGTGTCTGCTGGAACTCTAGTGGGAAGCCTAAGGTCTACGGTGGTACTAATCTAGGTGGGAAGCCTAGGTTGTCCTGCATCACCTTTCCTTCTGCCATCAAACTTTCCCTTATCAAAGCTCTTTAGAATATTTTGATCTTGTAAAGAAGAGTTCTTCAATTTGTTTTTTATGGAACTTTTGCAGTTTTGAGTGTATGTTAAAATCTCTATCCTAACATGTCCACAGTAAGCAGACTTTTTTGGGACTTAGAAAACAAATGGTTTGGCGAGTTTGATTATGTGATACGATCTCTTTTCTTCCTTTTTTCATTATTCTCTCCTACAATCATAAGAGTTATAAATATAATTTCTAGCTTGATTTTACTTCTTTCTAAATTGGGATTGTGTTCTTTTCTGAAGCTTTGGTATCCATGAGGATTATATATCCAAGTCTCACTCTGTGACAGTTTGAAACTTTCGCTGCAATTGTTTTTACTTTGTGCTGCAGTCTTGTTACTTTTTGGTCATGCTGTGTGGGAAAACTAATCTTTTATTCAAATGGTAATGCCTCTTATTTGTATGGGGCAGGTAGATTGGTGGTGATCGTACCTAAATATGGTTGTGGAGATAATAATACAGGTTTTTGCTTTGTCCTGTGATTGGCATGAGTTCATCTTTCTGGGAATTAAATGTTTTTAACTTTTGTCTTTGGATTTGCATCACAAGTCATAACATTAGAATGTTATTGATTAATTTTTTTGGTCATAGAAAGTGATTGAGCAGATGTCACCCATTTCCAAGCAAGACTTTTTCATAAGTTGGTGATGTTAGTTTTGTGACAAGTACTTTCCTGATTCCCATGATTCTTTGTATGCTCGAACGGAAAATGTCTGATAATTTTAATCTTAATATGTCTGCAAGTGGGGAGTTGTGATTCGGGCTTTTTTGTACTTGATTTCCAAGTCATTGAAAATGAGTGAGCAGATGCCATCAAGACTTCTTTATAAGCTGGTGATGTTTGTTTTATGGTTTTGTGATGAGTACTTTCCTAGGTCCTACAATTGTTTGTGTGTCAAGTCAAAAATGTTTGATTATTTAAACTTGATATGTATGCTGGAGGGGAAATTGTGATTATTTAAACTTGAAATGTATGCTTGAGCAACAGAGTTTAAGAGCATGTGAGTTTCTTTCATTTTTTTGCTGGTTAAGAGCCATTTTTTTTCTTTTAAAAGTCAATAATTATGAGATCTATTAGTGCTATAGGACCATAATTAACCATAATAGGTCACTGTGCAACATGAAGTCAGTATTGTATTGTTAGTGCTGTTTTTGTGAATCTTTATAGGACTCTGACTTGTGTGTAAAGATGAGCACACACATATAAATGAATACACACGCACACACACACACTTTAGAAATCTTCCACATTGGTCTCTTTGTAACTTAAAACCTAGTTCAGGTTTGCAAAAAAACATTCCCTGGTTTGCTTTGATCAAGTTTTTGAAAAGCTCCAACTAGTCAAGTTTTGTCATATCAGAGAGGCTGTTACAAGGTTCCTAATCATTGATTTTATTCCCCCTTTCAAAGGACTTGTGTATATTACACAGTTGGGTAGGATAGGACTTGAGTCTTCAATCGACTCTCTTGTCCCATCCTTCTAGAATTTTTGTACTTAAAAAGATTCATTTTCATTATGATTGCAATCAAGTGATGAAACCCACTCATTATTTCAAAACATGTATTAAGTATCCGTCTTGAGTAACTTTCTAAAGAAACAATGCTTTTTTCTTTTAATTTCAACTTTAAAAATCAATAAATAAATGGTTCATTTTCTAAAGAATTTACCCAGGCCAAGATAAGAATATCTATTTATTTCTGAACATTCTTTTTAGATATGGCCTCTGCTTAGATATGGCCTCTGCATCTGCACATACATTAACGATGGCAAAACTGAAAGCACTTACTCCAGTGGTATTTCTTGTTGGTTGCCATTAGCAAGGCATATATCTTGCCCCCTGTATTTGAGTAATATTAATACTGTCAGAAAACATGGAAATCTATACTGCATAATATATAAAAATTTGGATTTGAACTGGTTTTTCTTTTGTTAATTTGTGGATATGATATATGATAGGATCAAGTAATAAAATGGATAAAGAACGTAAATTGAAATCAGTAAAAGGAAGATGTAAACATTATGTTGACTCTGAATTGTGTTTTTGTTATAATTGCCTAGAAAGCAAGTCATCCAGCGGGTGAGTCCACTCAGGATCTCTATGGTATGCGCGATCAGATCTATAACTTTATTATTGGGTTGGTTGGTGAATGATATAAGATCATTATAGTCATAGTATATGGGTCCAACTGTGATGTAGTGAGTTACTAAGTGCTAATCAGTATTCTCATGGAAGCACTCAAATTAAATTAAAGGGTGGGAGGGCATAGTATTAGTAATAGTCATAGTATAGATTACCCTTGAAAAGGGAGAGTAGTTACCCTGAGGTTTGAGACAACACCAGGGTGATGAAGAGCAAGCCAACCATTTGGCCGGATAGTGATATCTGCTCATGTTGCTCCGATTTTTCTAATACCACACTTTTAATACCCTTCCTACACAACACAACACAGCACAAATACATATTTCATTTTTCTTTCTTTGGTTGCTCACTATGTATTAATTTATAACAATATGTCTGATAACTAATGGAATGGTAGAAAGAAGTCAAGTAGTGAATGGTGAATATTAAGTATCTATTAAGAGCAAGAGAAATAGCAAGTCCACATATGCCTGTGCCAACTATTACTATCTCTATCTCTTCCACTTCTTCCATTTTCTATTGTCTCATATGATTTAATGTCTCTGTGGATTCAGTATTTGATGCAGAAGAAGAAGGAATAAAAAAACATGTTTTTAGATCAAACTCAATAGTCAACATTGTAAATATAAATTGATAAAAAGATTTCCAAGTTGAACCCACTAGCACTAGTACGATTGTAGACTTTTAGTTGGTTTAAGAATAAGAGCGTTAACTAATTACTAATGAAACACTATATAATAACTTCTATCTTTCTCTTTTCTTTCTTTAAATATTATTAATATAGAGCGTTAACTAATGGTTAGATTGTTGAATGTATGGTATAAACTGTCAAGTTAATGGATTGACTGTTAAAGAAAGAAGCAAGTGGTTAGCTGCTAAAATGCTATTTTGTTTCATTGAAAGTTTCTGATATGATTTTATTGTAATCCCTTTCTGAATTTATCTGGTTTGAGTGCCTCTAACCCAAACACTGTATACAATTTTGGTCATATGTTTATTTTTGAAGCATGATTTATCTATGAAAAATCCAATGTGATGTCGCACCTGTCAAACATGGTGCTTATTAGTTTGCTGCTTGCTGGCTCTAGACTTTATATGTGTCTATAAACATTGCAACATTATATTTTCCTAGTGTAAACATTACAACATTATATTTTTCTAGTGAAATTTATTGCATGATATGTGAATGGGTGTGAAATGAACTTGGGACTGGGTTATGGGGTATTCATTGCACCAAACAACAAGGGACCTGTGATTCAAAGTGACAGTTTGTGGAACAATGCACCTAGGTCATCTTATTCCTAAGGGTTTTTTTTTTTTTTTTTTTTTTTTTTTTTTTTTTTTTTTTTTTTTTTTTTTTTCTGGTTTTTGTATAGGTATTGTTTGAGTCATATGGATAAAGGAGAAAACATTGAGACGGGTTCTGGAGAACAAAACCCCAGGTGGAGTGTTTTTTATGGGGTTAAGGTTATTCTAGCAACGCCTGAAGCTCTCATGGCAGAGATTGATACAGCTATTTCTAAGCTTGAGTATGCTCCTGCTACTGCTAGGCTTGAGTCCCCTTCTTCTTTTGTATTAAAGAATAAGAGCTCAGATTCGAGTCCAAGGCCTCAATATGATGCCCAACTGGCGGGTGAAGCTTACAGAGCAGGATGTGCAGCCTTGGCTGCAGGCAAGCTTGATGAGGCTCTTTACTCTTTGAACATTTCTCTCTCGAAATTCCCACCTGATAAGACTAATGCTGTTGCTAAGCTTCAGTCTCTCAGTGCTCCTGTGTCTCAGCTACTCCACAAGTCTCCCATTTGAACTACCAGTTACTTTTTTACAGTTTTAAAATTTTGTGATTTTTATTCTTTTTTTGTTAATTTAATGATGTCATATAACATGTCTCTTTGAACTGGTAATGAGTAAAAGAACTTTAAGTTATTTTTTGCTTGATGGTTTTGATTTTCTCTTTGTGCCTCATGGTGCTGTTTACACTCTATTTGGATATTAGGAAGGGTGAAGGGAGTGGAAAAAAAAAGGTAAAGAAAAGCTTAAGCAAGGAATCTGATTTCTTAAGCAATTCAACATTTTCCTTTTTCTTTACCCTTTCCAAGAGCTAATCAGGTCCAAACGTTTTTATACTTCCCACTGCCTCCATAACCTTCCTGTCTTGAGTTTAAAACCAGGACAACAATGCTTAGAAATATAGGTTTTGTATCCATTGATCTTATAAATTATTTTATAATCTCGCAAATCTAGGTCTTTTATATGCTTCCATAATTCTAAAATAGTGACCAGTGAGGTACATTTTATTAAACAATTTGAACATTAACAACTCAGTGAATCAATGTGGATGAAATTAAAATGGAGAGAACTTTAAGAGACACTTTAATCTCCCAAATAAATAATTAACCTGGACTTCAGCTGTTATTAGGCTAAAGTCATTGTCTCTATCATTTTAGGAACTCAAGAAATATTCCTACTGATTAAATGTTAAATTTATACTTCAAATTTTGGCGTGAGGTTTTTTTTTTTTAATTAAAAAAAAATGTTAGTTTGATGGGAAGAAAGATTCATGTTATATGAGATGTTTCTCTAAACTAACCGTCTTACATTTTTTTTTTTTGATAAGTAAGAAGAGAATATTATTAATTAAAAGAAAAGTAAGAGAAACACCAAGAATTCACGGTAGTGAACAAAAGAAAAAAGGAACAAAAAGACAGAAGCAGCCCCTACTCTATTCTAATAGATGAAATAAAATCCATGAAGGTAGAACAATCCGAGAAACCCCAACAACGAGACCAATCAAAGAGGGTCCTCTAGCAAATCTCTAATAACTGAACCACAGTTTTCCCTTCATCCTCAAAAGACCGCCGATTCCGTTTAGTCCAAATAGTCCATATTAAACAGTCTGAAACCAAATCCCAAATATCATAACTATGCTTCCCAAGCCAATGATACTAACAAAATAATAAGTTCACAACGGAACTTGGCATGACCCAATTAATCCCAAACAATCGAAGCATATACATCCACAAAGAATGAGTTATCGGACAAAAAAGTAACAGGTGATCCACAGATTCCGCATTACAACAACACAAATAACAACGATTCACCAAAGGGCGACCACGAAGCATAAGATTATCCAATGTTAAAATCTAACCATGAGCTGCTGTCCACATAAAAAAAGGAGAGATATTACGTCCACAACATTTTTACAACAAATCATAGGTGGTTAGTTGTTATTGGTTCAAATTTGAACCTAACACTAAGATTACTTTTTTGCCCCAACAATAACAACCAGTAACAACCTGCTATTTAAGATTTGTTGTAAAAATGTTGTGAAAATGTTGTGGACATATCATTTCTCTAAAAAAAGTCACCCTTTTAATAACCTTAACTTTCCAAATACCTTTCCGAGGAAAAGTGGAAAGAGCTGCATTACGAATCTTATGATAAAAAGACCGAGTACCAAACTTTCCACTATCATTAAGATCCCAACAAAGCCTGTCACACCCTCCACCCCAGCAATTCGGGTTTGGATAAAATGAAGAAGGGAGTAGGAAGCCGCCAACTCCCAATCATTGATTTCTCTCTGAAATCTTAAACCCCACACTCTGTCATTATCACCCATTGGAGGGCTTAACACATTAGAAATACAAGCCTCCTTATTAGTTGAACACAAAAATAACTGAGGATAAAGCATTTTAAGAGGAACATCCCCAATCCACTTATCATGCCAAAAAAGAATACAAGAACCATCCCCCACCACAAAAGAGAAATGCTTAGCGAAAGTTTCTCACCCTTCACTAATACTCTGCTATAACCCACAACCATGAGCCTTACTACAAGCTTTAATGCACCAACCCCTTTTTCACTCCCTATATTTCATGGCAATGACCCTTCGCCACAGATGAGAGGTTTCATGGCCATACTTCCAAAGCTATTTCCCTAATAGGGCCTGATTAAAAGGTGCCAACTTTCGAATTCCTAAACCACCCAACTCACGTGGTAGGCAAACATTTTCCCAAGCCACCAATGGATATTTGAAACACTCAACTGATGAGTCCCACAAGAAGTTCCTTTAAATGCGTTCCAATCTAGTCACCACATCTTTAGGGATAGCAAAAAGGGAAAGATAATAAGTCAGAAGGCTAGAAAGGATACTCTTCAGCAAGGTGAGTCTACCACCATTTGACAAATAAAGCCACTTCCAGCCTGAAAGCTTCTTTTCCATCCTTTCAAGGACCGGATTCCAAATAGAGACTGTTTTGTACAAAGTTCCCAATGGCATACCCAAGTAAATCATAGGCAAACTGCCCACCCTGCATTGAAGGATATTAGCCAAAGACTGGATGTTACGCACCTCCCCAATAGGGACTGTAGGGACCCAAGTTTGAGGGAGTGGTCCCCGCAATGAATTTATAGAGGATTGGCTCAAGAACTAGGCGTTAACGAGGAGTACAACAACCATACGTGGTTGCATGGGGATTAGACAGCATGATCGTGAACTGGGATGAGTAGTAATGCACCTCGGACGTGATTTCCAGGGCCTAGAGTTCTTATTATTTTTTCGAAAAAAGATTACAAGGCTTTCCAAGATCATACAGGTTGCTACAGTGCTCTTTTAATTATCATTTTTCTTCCTCCCGTTCTTGGAGGGGTTCCTTGCATTATATACCCCCCTCCCAATCGATCCTAACCCTACATTTGTTGGGGAATTAGGCCATTACTTGAGTGCCTGTCCCATCAGCCACCTTCTCATTCTCTCTGTGGGATGCGGCAACCAAGGTGGCACTGTTGAGGCGTCCCCTCCTCATTAATGCGGCCAGGACGTTAGTTGAGGGCATTTAATGTGGAGGTGACAGTTCGTCCTGAACTTGCTCCTCCACCATGCTTCTACTGCTGGTATGCGGTACCTGCTCCTTGCCCTTCAAATGATCAGGAGGGCTCCCTTGGTGACGTGTTGCCTGTTTACATTATGGTGTCGGATTTCCAAGGATGGAGTCATCCTCGGCGTGCCTTATTGGGCCCCTGGGCCTACTGCTTCCATCCTCGGACCAAGAACGCCTCCTCGGCTCGGGCCTTGAGTCTGGTTCGAAGTGGGCCGGGGTTGCCTGACTATTTCTGGCCCCACAGGGACAATTTCACTTTTCCCCACATTCACCTTCAAACCAGTAAAAACTTGAAAACAAGACAAAACCAGCCTCATAGACAGAATCTGCTCTTTAGAGGCATTACAAAAAAGAATGGTATCATAAACAAATAAAAGGTGAGAAACACGGATACCAGTAGAATTAATAGGACTCACATGAAAATCTTGAATGAAACCACCTTCCTTAGTTTTTTTTAGGATACAACTTAAAACCTCCATGATCAAAAGAAAGAGAAGGGGAGACAAATGATCACCTTGTCTGAGACCTTTAGAGCTACCAAAGAAACTAGCAGGAGATCCATTAACCATAACTGGGAAGCGCACGATAGAGACACAAGTCTTTAGCCATCTCCTCCATGTATCCCCAAAGCCCATCATCTCCAACAGATAAAACAAAGTGTCCTAATTCACATGATCAAAAACTTTCTTAATGTCTAACTTACACACCACCCCCGGAGTACGACACTTTAGTCTACTGTCTAAACATTCATTGGCAATAAGCACTGAATCCAAAATCTGTCTGCCACCAACAAAAGAATTCTGTGACTCCGAAATAAGATTATTCAGCACTCGCCTTAATCTGTTAGATAAACCTTGGACAAAATCTTATACACACTGCCCATTAAGCTGATAGGCCTAAAATCTTTGATATTCAATGCATTATTTTTTTTGGGAATCATAGATAGAAAAGAAGCATTCAGAGACTGTTCAAACTCTGAGCTCCTATGGAAATGATCAAAGAAGGCCATAACATCTATTTCCACTACACTCCAGCATTTTTGAAAAAAAGCTATAGTGAAATCGTCGGGACCTGGGGCTTTATCACCCTTCATCTCTTGAAGAACCTTTACCACTTCCTCCTAGAAAAATCCCTCTCTAATTCAAGCCGCTCATCCTCCTCAATGCTAGCAAACTCTAATCCATCCATAGAAGGGTGCCAAGTATCAGACTCAGTGTACAAACTCTGGTAAAAATGGACCAGCTTAGACCACACCTCTTCCTCATCCTTATAGAGGACACCATCCACCTCTATACCCCGAATATGATTAGTTCTTCTATGGGAGTTTGCAACCCGATGAAAAAAGCGAGTATTATTGTCCCCCTCCATCACAAATAAAATCCGAAACTTTTGTCTCCAAGAAGTCTCCTCCAAAGAGGCAAGATGTGCAATCTCTCCTTTAATTTGAATACGACGAGTTTGATCCTCCTGAGAAAGACCTGACAAGTCCTCCCTAGCATCCGAACCCAACAATTCAAATAAAAGATATTTCTTCCTAAAGGCCAGATCCCAAAATTCCTCCTTATTCCACTTTTTCAAGTCCTTTTTAAGAGCTTTTAATTTACGAGCCAGAATAAAGCTAGGAGAACCCGAAAAGCAATACCCATTCCACCATTGCCAAACCCTCTCTATGAAACCCTCTTCTTTCAACCACATATTCTCGAACTTAAAGGCACTCCGACCTTTATTAACACTACCCGCCACCACCAAAAGAGGGTAATGATCATAAACTACACAAGGGAGTACCCTTTGAGACACGTTTCCAAAGTGATCTACCCAATCCACCGATGCCAAGATTCTATCAATTCTTGACATACAATCTATCCCCAAATCTCTAAACCAAGTAAACGAAGCCCCTTCAAGGGGTAAGTCCACAAGGTAATTAGCCTCAATAAAGTCTGAAAAAGCAAACATAGCCGGACTAAAAGCCTCACAACCAAATCTCTCACTCGGATATCGAATGGTATTGAAATCCCCAAAAAAACATCATATTCCACCTGGAGTGCATCATTGAAAGTTCTTCCCATAGAGCACCTCGCTGATTGTCCTCATTAGGCCCATACACTCCTGAACAAGCCCATACAAAATCATCTACAACCCCCTTCAATAAAACATTAACAGAAAACAGACCAACAACACTGTCAACTTTTTCAAAAACTCTCTTGTCCCAAACTAGTAACACTCCCCTGCAGTATTAATTGCATCTAGAACAACCCAATCTAGGAACGGACTACCCCAAAGGCTTCGAACAACAAAAGAGTTTAAAGAAGACAACTTAGTTTCTTGAAAGCAAACTATATCACACTTCCACTCCTTGAGAAGATTTTTACATACCTCTTGCTTTTGAGGATTATTTAATCCCCTAACATTCCAAGATAGCAGCCGTAAACTCATTTAAAATTGGTAATAGCCCCCGTACATACTGAGAAATCTTTGTTCCTCCCCTTAGATGCTACCCCATCATAATTAATAGAAGAAAACAAACCTTTGAGTTCCCTAAGCCCTTTTTGCTTGGAGTTCACAATACCTTTAGAAGAGCCAACACTAACAACATCAACACAATCTTGTTCGAGGAGATGAAACAGAGCCAGGCATTGATCTTCGTGCTTAACAATAGGAAAACCCACAATTCTACAGAAATTTTTCATCAGGCTACAAACTCATTTTGAATTTTTCATCGCTGACCCCCGAACCTCTCCCTCATCACCTTCCTCGATCACCTCCAACTCCTTTTGTTCATTGGGATCCCATTTAGATAGAGGTGAGCACTCCAAAAATCCATTCTTAGCCTCAGCATTTGTATGTGTTTCTCATTTCCTTGTTTCTTGAATTTGTGTGTTTGTCAACCTTGGCTCTTTTTCAATTGGTGTCTGCCTGGAGTAACTTTTTATTTTATTTTAATGAACTTGATAAATCACATATATTGGTTGCGGATCTTTTTATTGAGAACCTGGGCAATTGATTGGAGACCACTTGTTGGGTCACTAATGGAAGAAAGATGAGGGAGAGCCCTTAACACAATGCTGCAGGATCTGATTGCTTGTATTATCTGTAAGGTGTGTAAAATTTGATTGTTATATACTTATATATTGTTTGTTAACGAATTCCCACATATATACTTGGTCCTTGTACTGAAACAGCTTGGCAATTAAGATCATTTTGTATGATACTTGTATTCTTTTGTCTTGATGCATCTTTCACAACAGTAACCAACCTCTAGAAAAACAGCAAGTACATGGACACAACGCTTTTTACAGGAGACCTCTTCATTCATTTTGAATTTCAAACCTCAAAAACATTTTGCTTCCAAAGTGTGAAATGTGTGACATGATGATGATACTAGGACAATTTTCTGCTTCAAATATGCGCTTCTCCTATGCAACTGGCAGTTGAAAATTCTGATTCTACGTTAGAATTTAGAACATCTAGTACCAACACAATCTCATCTCACTTCATCTAGCGTAGTTGCCACGCAAAACATGACTACATTTTCGATGCACGTTTTGTGGAAATATTAATATCTTTTTTCACTTAGGGAAAAAAGAAAAAAAAAAGAAAAAAAAAAAGAGAAAGATAAAAACTTTATGAAGACTGAAATGACCTTGAGAAGAAAGCCATCTTTGACCATTCCAAGATAAAAAGCAAAAGTCAACATGCCATCAGCAAGGTCCAAAAATCAACTAACAAACTAGCTAGCATACAAAGACCAATGACCAAGTGAAAGACGTATATATCCATAGGCACAAACGAGAGGAGAAACAACTCAAAACTCACAACACACTTCCTCCTCTCTCTCACCCATCATCCATGGACTCAAGCAAAGCAGAAATAGCTCAAGAGTTTACCGGAATGATACGAGTCTACAAAGATGGTCATGTAGAAAGGTTAGTAGAAACTGATTTTCGTTCCAGCATCAAATGATACCATAACTGGTGTCACATCCAAAGACATAACAATCCTATCCAAATCCAATATATCTATCTCCGCTCGCCTTTACCTCCCTACAAAACTTGCCAATCCAAACCAAAAGCTTCCTCTACTTGTTTACTTCCATGGTGGTGCTTTTTGTCTCTCTTCCCCATCCACTTCCAAGTACTACAACTATGTTAACACTCTTGTGTCTGAAGCTAACGTTGTTGCAATCTCAGTGAATTATAGGAAAGCCCCTGAACACCCAATTCCAGCCGCATACGAGGATTCTTAGGCTGCTTTACAATGGGTTGAGTCCCGTTGTAACAATGGTGGGCCTGAGGCTTGGTTGAATGAGCATGTGGATTTCTCTCGAGTGTTCTTAGCTGGAGAAAGTAGTGGTGCTAATGTTGCTTATAATTTGGCTATGAAGGTTGGAGAGACCCAGGCCCAGGCTCAATTTGGGCTTAATATGGGCCTTCTTGGGGTTGCTTTAGTCCACCCATTTTTTTGGGGTTCAAACCCTACTGGGTCAGAGGCCCAAAACCCAAGTACGAAGGCAGTGTTGGATCGGTTGTGGCCATTTGTGTGCCCAGCCCAACCAGATAATGATGACCCATGGGCTAACCCGGTGGCAGAGGGTGCACCTAGCTTGGCCCAATTGGGGTGCGGGAGGGTTTTGGTGTGTGTGGCTGAGAAGGATATATTCAGGGATAGAGGGTGGCTTTTTTATGAGGCATTGAGTAGGAGTGGATGGATGGGTGTGGTGGAAATTGAAGAAACAGAAGGGGAGGATCATGGGTTTCATTTGAATGATTTGAAATGTGAGAAAGCTAGGGATTTGATCAAACACTTGGCTGATTTTTTCAATAGGGACAGTCCTCCACTGATTTGATTTGATTTGATTGTGGGCTCTTGCAGTTGAGGAAAATCAGAAGCTGTAAGTATCCTTTGTTTTTTTTTTTTCTTATTCAATTTTAAGCTTTAAGATTTGTTGATTTTGGTTTGTCTCTGTTAGGCTTTTTCACGTAAAGCTTTGTCATCACTTGTCACATGTGTGGTATGTACAAATAATAATATTGTTTTTCTTTCAAAAAGTAAGACCGGGTATTTGGGTCCTATATATGTGTTTGTGTGTGAGAGACATAGTGGTGAATACACGCAATCATATATACATTGGAATTACTTAAAAATTTTACCAACTTCTAATGAGTAATTACCAAAAATAATTATTAATTCATCTTACTCTTCATTCAACTGGAGTTCAAATTATTTGTATTTCGTGACTATTTGAAGCTTTTAGGGCTATTGAATGCATGTAAATATTATTACGGTCATATAAACTAGTATGTAAACCATACAAACGCATTAATGCGTTTACAATTAAATAAAATTTTTATTATAAAAATATAAATAATTACTCAAATTATTAAAAAAATAGCATGTGACACATGCATATGTATAGATACATTTAAAATTAAATACAATTTTTATCATAAAAATATAAATAATTAGTCAAATTATTTTTTTTTAAAAGTAAATGTAATTAGTCACATATTAAAATTTTTATTAAATTTAATACTACTAATGATCATTGTAGAGTCAAGATTTGTAACCCAGGCCCAAAAGAGATGGGATGTAAGCCCAATAAACCCAATACAATAAATTTGTAGATAGTGGATAAAAGAACTAGGCTGTTTGTGAAGTTTACAACAGTTAATCAAGGTTTTATTAAAAGAACAAGTATGAAAATACTGGGAACTTGAATAAATTTAGGTCCGAGGAGACAAATTATAGTTTGACTGGATAAGATCACTCTTGGAGTTACAGCAAATTTTCTTTCTTCTTCTTTTCCTTCTTTTTTCGATCCCCTTTCATGAGATGTCTCTTCTGTTTATATAGTTTTTTTTTAAGCCATCTTTATCGTACACTTGTTCTTCATCTAAGCATTCACTTGAGTATATGTCACATCAGGTATCTTCTTTAGTTTTCTATGAGTGGTAGCAGCTAGGATTGCACTGTTCAGGGGTCTTCTCCACATAAATGTGACCAGAAAAGTTGCTGTAATGCATTAAATGCGGTGGCATAAGCTTTTCCTTTAGATATTTCTCCATTCTTATCATTTTTATGCTTGCATGAAGTTCATCCTTATCATTGGAACTTCCTGGAAGTTCATTCAAATTGTTCAGGTATCTGCTTGACCGCTATTCTTCAAATCCGAGAAGTACAGCCTACTCGGACTATACTTCTTCTCCCTTTCCTTACATAATTCTCTATACTGGGGCCTTTCTCAATCTTTTACTTCTCCTCGGACATACTTATATATTTAAATGGGGCCTAAGGTCCAATATATGCGTTTGGACTTTTACTCCCCCACAATAGCCCCTCAAAATTTTAATTTTTCCCTCGTGTCCGAGGAGTAAAAATAGAATTTTGAATTGCAACAGAAATAAAGGCTAGAGACGTAAAAATACTTGAATTTACGCATGTGAAAGTATAGATTTAAGTGCTTCATCATTGCGTCTGACGTTTCGGTATTTACGAGGCGCTATTAATTGCTCCGGGCGGCGTTATGTCTTTAGTATCCAACGGTGACCAACTGGTCCAACGAACGACATTTTTCTTCAGAATTTAGGCGAGATAATTCCCACCCATTTTCTGGCCCTTATATAAAGTTTTCAAGGAGATCTTTTCTCCTTTACTTTACAATCTCTCAAACTCTCCAGCGAACTCAGACACTTAAACTTACAAAGCTTTCCAAATCATCAGTATCATTTCTTCATAAATTTACAAGAATCTTACTAAAGACTTAAGGATCACTCCTCAACCTAGTTTGTGTAAGTTCCAGTTTCTTCGCACAAATTTTTTTCTCTTCGGCTATCATTCTCGGCCTTCTAATCTTCATTCCTTCGTTACTGTTCGTAGTGCTTCATTCTTTCTGGTTATTCGAAATGGGTAGATTTAAGTATTTGGTGGATAGTCCTGCCCAGATAGAGATATTTAAAGAAACGTATTACATACCCCAGGACGTACACTTGCGATATTGTCCCCCAGAAAGACTACTAACCGACCGGAGGGTGGGGGAAGTCATAATCCTTGTAATAGCCTTCATAGAAGGGGGAATGACCATTCCTATGGGTCCTATTACCCGAGATTACCTTCGTAATCATAGGCTCAGCCCTGATCAGTGTGCGCCTAATGTCTTTAGGATCTTAGGATCAATTGAGGCGTTGAATCGACATTTAGGTCTGGGACTCACCTGGCTCAATGTAGTCCAGATGTACGAATGCCATATACAAAAGGGGGCGGGATACTACCTGAAATCCCGATCCGACATTGTTGGGCTCATCTCCTGTCTTCCCAAATCTAATAAGGGGATGAAAGAAGACTATGTGATCGTCTCGGGAGCGTGGCATGGTGGTTTTCATTGCCCAACCCAATTAGGAGAGCCAGGTAGGATATCCTAGACTTAGGTTCTTTAGAAATAGATTTAGACTCTCCATTATTAGTGTTATGTGTGTGGTGTGTGTGTGTTTTTTTTATTTATCGGTATTTCACCTTCAGTCTCTGATTATGTTTGTATTGTTAACAGATAAAAGGCACGTATCTCCTCGACTTAGTTTGACGAACGTTGCCGCGCTCAATTACTTACTAAGATCGGAGATTTTTGTAAGTGAAGACGGGCAACTTAGGGCTGCACATCTCATTCTTGACTTCAAGCCACTTTCAAACATATTTCAACCGGTTGGCAACGCTATAAGGCAAGGAGATCATCGCATAAACCGGATTGACGTTGCTCGGCCAAATTTTTTAGCTTATTTTGATCTTGCCCCTGTACTACATCCAAATCCACAGGGTGTGCCGCAACTCATCCAGCCAGTTCAATAGGTTCCCTTGGAAGCAGCCGCAGAAAGGGAAAGAGTTGCTTCCTCGACCCCTTCGCTTGAGGAACAAATTGATTGGTTCCAATTTGAAGAAGAGGCAGCAAGAGAAGTTCAGGTGATTCCAGTTTCGGACGCCGAGGAGGAGACTGACAGACAATCTAGCGTCCACGCTCCTGTCCTTATAACTGCCTTTCTAGATGACTCTTTGGAAGAAGAAGATATGGCAAGTCTAAGGGACTTAATGAAGGCCAGGAAAACAGCAGTTGAGGCCAAAGGGACTAGTTCATTTCAGCCAACTATTAACCTTCCTCCACCACCTCTTCAGGTCCCTTCTGATCTTGGCTTAAAGCCAAACCCTGATCTGAAGAAGAAAAGGGTCATGACAGATATCGAAGAAGGGGAGGTGTTGCCTCCAAAATGAACTAAGCAACAGAAGGTGGTCAGGGACACTAGGAGCAGAAGAGCTTCGTCTACTAAGAGCCGAGAAGACCTTCTTGTTGCTGAGGTGCGACAAGGACACCGCACCTGGTGTCCTAAGCTGGAATTGGATGGTGCTTCTTTTCCTTGGGACACCTCTGTCAGAAATGATCAAGGGGGCAAGGCAGGCCTCATTGCTGAAGCCCTGGAGCAGCCACTTCTCCTACCAAAGGATATGGAGGCTTACATACACTTTAGCTAGCATGAGCTCTTCCTATCCCTCAAAAGGGATTTAGCCATGGTAAGTGAATTAATCCATTTCTTTAATTAAGATGCTAATCATGTTTATTCATTCCTTATCTTTGCTTTATACTACAATTTTCCCTTCTGTTGTGTAGATTACCCAACAAGTCTATGTGGCTGAGGAGTGGAATAAAAACGCTCGCAATGAAGCCCAGGCGGAGGCTTATTCCAGGTTCGAGGTTAAGAGGCAGATGGGTAGTCTCAAGGAGGACTACGATAAACTGTTCGATCAACTAAGAGAAGTGATCAATCAAAGGAATAGCCTCGATGCAGGCCTTAGGACTGCTGAGAAGCAGGCCGAAGACCAACGCAAGCAATTGCACATGACAGAGATTAATCTGGAGACAGAGAGAGAGCTTGTGAAAAGTCTTCGAGCTGAACTTTAGAAAGCCAGGGAGACTGCCCAATTGGCTAAGGAGGCAGTTGAGACTGAAAAGTAGGCAGCATACAAGCTGGGGGTGGAGGAGACCCAAGTTAGACTCACAGAGGAGTTCTCTGCAATTAGTAGAGATTACTGTGATATAACCTGGGGTAAAGCCCTTGACGCTGCTGGGGTCCCTGTAGACTCTGACTTAAGGCAACCTGGGAGTATTTACTACGATCCTGAAATTCGCAAACTCCCAGGTTCTGACTCCTCTCCACCTAAGCAGCTCTCGGAGGCCTCAAAACGGCCTTTGATAAGCCAAGTTCCTCTTGCCCCTCCTGAAGTTCCTAAGGAGTCCATACAAACTGGTGGTCAGGGCAAGCAGGTTGAGGACCCTCACAACAAGAATAAAGGCTTGGGTAAGAAGGCAACTCCTAAACCCATGAACTAGACTCAAGATGCTACTGCCACCCAGTCTGACAAGGCTTACATATTTAGGATTTTTATTTCATCTCCATTAGTCTCATATTGTTATTATTACTATTAGTCTCTTTTATATTTTATATATATATATATATATACACACATTGTAAGGTACTGAAAAGTGCTTTCTTTTTTTGATCAATGAAATTATTCTTCTTTTATTTTCTACACCTTCCTTGCACATATCAGAATATTTATTGTTATTGCAAATGATACTAACTGATAGCTATTGTAATCTGAGTAGGCTTAACAACGATATCCTGCCAGTTATGCAAATAACTTATACAAATACTAGGGAGAAATAGATCGGATAAGAACTGTTAATGAATGTAAGAAACAATTATTAGTATGAAGGTTTTACATATTTTCTGGTACAATACTTACAAAGAGTACCACTGAGCACTATTTCTGAACCAAATACATAACCGAAGAGGCTTATCATAAGTTAGAGTCTATTTAAATATTTCTGAGGGCTTCAGGTGTAATTGCATTTAAGTTTAAACATTAATAAGAACTGTAAGGAAGTGTTAACTAACCCATATCATCTGGTTTGAGGACTTCAGGCATGACTGGATTTAAGTTTAAACACTTATAAAAACTTTAATGGAGTGCTAACTAACCCATGTCATCTGGTCCGAGGACTTCAAGCATGACTGGATTTAAGTTTAAACACTTATAAAAACTTTAATGGAGTACATACAAGAGTCTTATGTAATAAACGGACAAATTGTTCAGGGAAAATTCTCGTTTAATAATAATACCTATTTAGGTTGTTTACATTCCATGGTCGTGGTATTACATAACCGTCTAAATCTTTCAAAAAATATGCTCCGATGCCAGCCCCTGAAGTAATACAATATGGCATTTCTCAGTTGGGTTCTAACTTCCCCCAAACTGAGTTCTTTGTAGCGCCTACAACCTTCCTTAACACCAGATCACCAGGTGACAAAGGTCTTACTTTTATGTTGGCATCATAACCCTGTCTGAGCTTTTGTTGGTAATATGCCAATTGGACCATTGCATTCTCCCGCATTTCTTCAATCAAGTCCAAACTTTTCTCTAACTGCTCGTCGTTGTTGCTCAGGCTGTATGAATTAGTTCTTAGCGTTCGGAAACCAACCTCTAGAGGGATGACAACCTCAGCTCCATAAGTCATTGAGAACGGGGTCTCCCCAATAGATCTGCGAGGTATAGTCCTGTATGTCCAGAGAACATGTGGTAGTTCTTCCACCCATTTGCCTTTTGCATCATCTAACATTTTCTTTAGTCCGTTTACAATGACTTTGTTTACAGCTTCTGCCTGTCCATTTCTCTGGGGGTAAGCAGGGGTAGAATACCTGTTTATGATCCCCAATTCATAACAATAACTTCTGAATGCTTTGCTGTCGAACTGGAGGCCATTATCTGAGATGAGTGTATGAGGAATTCCAAACCGCGTGACAATGTTTTTCCAAAAAAATTTCTTTACGTCCACATTTCTGATGTTAGCAAGAGGTTCGGCTTCAACCCATTTGGTGAAATAATCCGTGCTGATTAGCAGATACCTCTTGTTTCCAATTACCTTAGGGAACGGACCCACAATGTCTAGGCCCCACTGAGCAAATGACCATGGGCTGGATAATGGGTTAAGGACTCTCCCAGGTTGGTGTATGTTTAGTGCAAATCGTTGGCATTGATCACATTTTTTCACGTATTCCTGGGCTTCTTTTTGCATGTTTGGCCACCAATAACCTTGGATAATGGCTTTATGTGCCAAGGACCTACCCCTCGTATGACTTCCGCAAATTCCTTCATATAATTCTGTTAGGATTGGTGCCCTTAAATCCTATTGTAAGATGCTATGTATGATATTAAGTGTGACATTGTGTTTGACATTATGTATGACTTAATATTATGTTTAATAAATTTGTTTTATTATTATCTGAAATAATGGTAACATGAATATTCAGACATTATCACTAAGTCCATGAGATGCATAGTATGTGATTTATGTGAAAAGTCACAGAAGATATAAATCACAAGTTCTTTGTAAACTCAGAATTATAGTTCGTAGTCGGTGATGAAATTGGACATTTCATCTGCGAAGACTATAACATATCAACCACGATGATTTGTCTTGATCATGGAAGTAGAGACTTTTGGTTGATGTGTTAATATGTTTTAAGAGTTAAGACATATTGAACTAGACCGCTGTGAGATTTATTATTTTCCTAAGACTGTCATATGAATAATAAATCTCACGACTTGTATTTGCATGAACTCTTAATCTTGAGAGAATAATGAACCTGATTATGAGATGTAGGTTGCTTTGATATATCAGGAGTGAGATCTATAGTAATGGTCAAAACCTCAGTATGTTGGGCAGCCACATTTAGTGTTGATGGAACATGTATTCTCAAGATGGAATTCATAATCTCTTAACGGAGATATAAAGTATTCCCTTGAGGTAAGTTTAATGAGTTTGTTATTCAGAGAGTTAGGCCTAACCACTTTAGTAAGACTAAAGTATATATTTATGGAATTGGATTTCATAAATATATAATGAATAACATTAAAGGATTAAACCGGGTACTCAAGGATTAAGATGTAGTAATTTACAAAGTGGCAGTCTACATTAATGACTTTGTATTACTACGAATATTTTATGAAGGGGTTGCATGTATAATAAAGTCTTGAGATATAATTTATAGATAAGGCCTAGAGTGCAACTATATTTTTATAGTGGTATTAAATATAGTTAATGGTAACTTTGGACTTGTCAAGAGTTGACAGAAAAGCCCAAGGCCCATTGGAGCTAGTGTCTTATTGGTTCCTTTTGGTCCCACTCCAAGCCACACACTTAAGCCCAATTGGAAAGGCCCAAAAGGCCAGCCCAATTAGATAATTGGTTAGATACAAAGGGAAAAACGTACAGAAATGTAAGAGAGAGAAAAACATCATTGAAAAGTGGTGTGTATGAGAGTGTAAGTCACTTTTTTGGTCATCCCTTTGTTACCAATCGAGAGACCACACATCTTGGGCGTTAGTGGAATTGGAGTGAAGATTAAAAGTAGTTCCAAGTGCTTCAATCTTCAGTTTTGAAATTCATCGCTTCAAGGTACACTCTCTTGTTCTCTAATTCTGAAATTTACTTTGTGCATGTTATCAATATCGAATGAAGTAGATCCGTTTTAAAACTTATTTTTCGCTGCATTTATCTTTATTTCCATCAAATTCCTCAATGATTGATTCGGTTTCCTCAGGGTGTATAGACAACAAATATGGCCTCAAAAATGAACGTTTATACAACTTATGGTTCTCGGACAGCCAGAACCTAGTGGCTTTCTTCCGCACTTTCTCAGTTTCTGACTTCTCATTAGGCAAATCATCTTCCTTCAAGAATTTGATTATAGGGTCCATCCAGCTATGTTCAACTCTGATTTGATGTATCTGAACTGCCTCTCTTTTCATCTTAGTGGGTTTATGCAAGTCTTCCACGAGGATAACCCGAGGCAAATCTTGCGCCGAAGAAGTTGTGAGAGTGGCTAGGGAATCCGCATATGTGTTTCCACTTCTGGGAATATGCAGCAAAGTGAAAGATTCAAACTCTTATTGAAGGTGTCTGACTTGACTTAAGTACTCCTGCATTCTTTCATCCTTGGCTTCAAACTCTCCCTTCACTTGGCCAACAACTAACCTTGAGTCTGAGAACATCTCCACTATCCTTTCGCCCATTTTTTGAACCATGATCATTCCCATTAATAGAGCTTCATATTCGGCCTCATTGTTGGTAGCCAAGAAGTTCAGTCTCAATGACTTTTCGATGATGATTTTTTCAGGGGATATTAGCATTAATCCCATTCCAGAACCTTTTTGGTTTGCTGCGCCATCTACGTATATTTCCCAAGAGAAGGGACCCTGTTGAGTAATCATGCCAACCGATTTTTCATCCATGTTCTGTGTTGGTGTTACTTCTTCTAAAAGAGCCTCAGTGAACTCGGCCACCAGATCTGCAAGAACTTGGCCCTTGGCTGAAGTGCGAGACATGTATTTGATGTCAAAAGCCCCTAGGATTGAGCCCCATTTAGCAATCATTCCCGTGTAGTCAGCATTTCGGAGTATGGATTTAAGTCGGAGCTGGGTGAGGACAATGACTGTATGTGCTTGGAAATAATGAGGCAACTTCCGTGTACTAAGCACAACTGCCAGGATGGCTTTTTCTAATGGCAAATAACGAACTTTAGCTTCATGCAATGACTTACTCACGTAATAAACGGGCCTTTGTATACCGTCGTCAACTCTTATCAATACCAAACTAACTACATAAGGGGCCACAGCAATATAAGCATATAGGACTTCGTCTATTTCAGGGCTAGACATGATAAGGGGTCGAGCTAGGTATTCCTTAAGCTATGGTGCATTCTTCAGTTCACTCAAACCCCTTCCATTTGTTGATCAACAAGAAGAAAAATCTACATCTTTCTGTTGACCGAGAGATAAATCGGTTTAAAGCAGCGGCCATGCCAGTCAACTTTTGGAATTCTTTGGGATTCCTAGGTGACTGCAAATTGTTAATGGCCTTTATCTGGTCAGGGTTTACCTCAATTCCCCTGTGAGTTACCATGTAGCTCAAGAATTTGCTAGACCCTACACCAAACGAACACTTGGACGCGTTTAGACGCAATTTATACTTTCTAAGAACTTCAAAAATATTTTCGAGGTCCTTCACATGCACTGAAACAACTTTGCTTTTCACCACCATGTCATCTATATAAATCTCAATATTCATTCCCAACTCCGGCTCAAACATCCTCGTCATCATTCTTTGGTATGTAGATCCTGCGTTCTTCAAACCAAATGGCATCACTTTGTAGTGGTAGTTCTCAATAGGAGTAACAAAAGCAGTCTTTTCTTGATCACCTAGGGCCAGGGGTATTTGGTGATAAATCTGAAAGGCATCTAAGAAACTCATTCGAGGATGTCCTACTGTTGCATCCACTAGCTGATCAATTTTAGGCATGGAAAATGGGTCTTTCGGACACGCCTTATTGAGGTATGTGAAATCCACGCACACTCTTCACTTCCCATTCTTCTTCTTCACCACTACAGTATTAGCTAGCCATTCGGGATAAAACACCTCCTTAATAGCTCCAGCCTGTTTAAGTTTTGCTACTTCCTCTCGTACTGCATCAACTGCTCCTTAGATGGGCGCTGAGGAGGCTGTTTCTTAGGGATGATCAAGGGGTTGACATTGAGATGGTGACAGATAAACTCTAGATCCACCCCTGGGGCTTCATAAGCATTCCAAGCAAATACATTTATGTTCCCTTTGCGAAATTCTACTAATTCTGCCTTTTCCTGAGGTGGCAACTGTGAGCCGACTTGAAAAACTTCTCTGGGTCGTCCTTGATGGTGACTTTTAACAATTTTTCACATTTGGCCTTCTCGGCTGTTTCATCATTAGGCGTCGTTGGATGCTTTAACTGCTATAACTTTTCTCCTGGAGGATCCAAGGACTCAACTTTGGACTTATGTTGTATGGCTGCCACCAGGCACCTTCTAGCCATCAACTGATCCCCCAAAATTTTTTGAACCCTGCCTTCGGATTGGTACTTAATCTTCTGGTGCAGAGAAGAAGGGACAGCCTCCAGTGCATGAAGCCATGATCTGGCCATGATCGCTGTGTAGGGTGAATATGTGTCCACGACAATAAAATCTACCTTTACTGTCTCCGTACCAACTTGCACAGGTAGTCGTATTTGGCCTCTCGGAATGACTACTTTCCCATCAAAGCCCACCAGAGGAGAACTATAGGGAGTTAAGTCTGCAGACTTTAAGTTCAGCCCTTTGTAGAGGTCAGGATACATTGCCTCAGCCCCACTGCCTTGATCCACCATCACCCTTTTCATATCATACCCTCAAATTCTAAGGGTAATTACTAAGACATCATCATGTGATTGGATGGTCCCGATCTTATCCTCATCCGAGAAGCCCAGTACCTATGGGCTCTCCCTTTTAGCCCTCTTCGAACTCTGATTACTATCTCCTGTGGGTAAATGGGCAACAGACATTATCCGAGATGGCCAGGATCCTGTTCTCCCTGGTGCGGCGAGGATGGCATTGATAGTTCCCAATGGGGGTCTTGAAGAATCATCTCTTCAAGGCTCCGAGCTTGCCTGACCTCATTGGCCACTGGAATGGTGTAAGAGTTGTTTCAATTTACCCTCGCGGACAAGTTGGTCCAAATGATCCCAGAGACTCCTGCAATCCTCTGTAGTATGCCCATGGTCCTGATGATACTGACAATAAAGGTTATGATTACGCCTTTCTGGGTTTCTCACCATTTTGTTCGGCCACTTAAAGTACGGTTCATTCTTGATCTTTTCCAGAACTTGATGTACTGGCTCTTTAAATACAACATTGACTGCTTGAGGATTTGCTAATCCTGACTGCCCAGCGAAATCCTTACGCGGCTTGCTGTTGTTATATCTGTCCGACCTGAAATCCCTCATCTCCTGAGGGATAACCTTGTCTTTTCCCTTCCCTTGTTGTTGATCCTCCTCAACTCTTTTATACTTGTCAATATGGTCCATGAGCTGACGCATGTTTGTAACGAGTTTGCCAGTCAAGGATTTTCTTAAGCCGTGCTCGGACGAAAGGCCGAGCTTAAAGGTATTGATAGCCACCTCGTCGAAATCACCTTCAACCTCATTAAAAATTTCCCAATATATGTCCGAGTATGTTTTAAGATTCTCCCCTTCTTGCATGCTCAAGGACAACAGGGAAGCTACCGACCTAGAAACTTTTCTGCATGTCACAAACCGGGAACCAAATGCTTGGGTGAGCTCACGAAAGGAATTTATGGATTCCACCCTTAGGCCATCAAACCATCTCATCGCAATGGGTCCAAGATTGGATGGAAAGACTTTACACATTAAGGTCTCGTTTTTGGAGTAAACAGCCATTCTTTGGTTAAAATGGCTCACATGCTCAACAGAATCCGTTCGCCCATTATAAATGGTGAATAATGGCTGATGAAAACGCCGGGGAAGTCTCGCCCCTTCAATTCCACGCGTGAAAGGCAACTTGGATATTTGGTCCAAGGCCTTACTCATAGCATCGTTTCCTACACCCCTGAGTGGAGGGCTCTTAAACTACCGCTTGTCGTGGAACTCTTCTTCGTAAGAGAAAGATTCGTTGGGTGGGGTTCGAGACTTCCGTTTGTAACTGACGTCTCTTTCATCCCCAGAAGAAACGTCACTATCTGAGGAAGCTCTTTTCCTTTTTGCATGGCGTAGCTCCCTTTTTAACCGATCAATCTCCAGCTGCATGGCCCTGTTGCCGTCTGCATGGGAGACACGACTATCACCTCGTGACTGGCTCCTCTCATCATGTATTGTATGTACACTTCCTTCACGATCACCTCTTCGTTCGAGGTTAAGGAAAGGATCACCGTGCTGGGATGCTCTGGACTCTGCTGGTTATTAGCGTGGCTCAGCTATCGTTAACTGGTGATTTCACTCCAGCTCAAGCTCTTCCTACAGACGGCGCCAATTGTAGGGTTAAGATTTGCAGCCCAGGCCCATAAGAGATGGGATGTAAGCCCAATAAATCCAATACAATAAATTTGTAGAGAGTGAGTAAAAGAACTAGGCTGTTTGTGAAGTTTACAACAGTTAATCAAGATTTTATTAAAAGAACAAGTATGAAAACACTGGGAACTTGAATAAATTTAGGTCCGATGAGACAAATTATAGTTTGACTGGATAAGATCACTCTTGGAGTTATAGTAAATTTTCCTTCTTTTTTCGATCCCCTTTCATGAGAGGTCTTTTCTGTTTATATAGTTTTCTTTTAAGCCATCTTCATCGTACACTTGTTCTTTATCTAAGCATTCACTTGAGTATATGTCACATCAGGTATCTTCTTTAGTTTTCCATAAGTGGTAGCAACTGGGATTGCATTGTTCAGGGGTCTTCTCCACATAAATGCGGCTAGAAAAGTTGCTGTAATGTATTAAATGCGGTGGCATCAGTTTTTCCTTTAGATATTTCTCCATTCTTATCATCTTTATACGCGCATGAAGTTCATCATTATCATTGGAACTTCCTGGAAGTTCATTCAAATTGTCCAGGTATATGCTTGACCGCTATTCTTCAAATCTGAAGAGTACAGCCTACTTGGACTATACTTCTCCTCCCTTTCCTTACATGATTCTCCATACTGGGGCATTTCTCAATTTTTTACTCATTCTCGGACATACTTATATCTTTAAATGGGGCCTAAGGCTCAATATATGCATTTGGGCTTTTACCCCCCCCCCCCCCCACAATCATATATTTTTCTTATTTTTAATAAGATAGAACATGTAGCGGTAATTTTTATTGAATATATGTGATTGGTTTTTCTTTAAAAAAAATTTATAGTTCATTAATATTAGATTTTTAGTAATTTGCACTATTAACTCACTTGGCATAAAAATTAAAAAATTTAAGTGAACACACGACACAAACTTAAATGGATAATTATAGTGTAGTTCCTACATAAATTAGATACATAGCATAAAATTGGATTCTAATTTCAAATTCTAATTGAACTTTTTTTGAACTTTACCTATTAAAGTAATACACCATTTGAACTTTTTTTGAACATTTTTTGTGATTTGGGGTTATTTGTAATACACAATTTTAAATAGTAGATGTAACTGTTAATTATTTTTCGTTGTTGATGTAAGTAATCATCACATGGAATAACTCAATTCTTTTATTTCTATTTATATAATTCTATCTGCTTCTTCCCCTTTAACATGAATCAATAAAATAACTCGGGAAAATATAAATTGGCATGAAATTCCTAAAAACAAAAGGACAAACTCTAATGTGACGTTTGGTACAAGGTAATGTTTTAGGATTTCTAGGAATGTTTAAAGATTCTCATGTTTAGTTGCAAATCATGCTAGGGAATCAAATGCCAGGAGAATCTAGATTCCCCTCTTAAACCCCTCTCAGTAGGAATGTGGATTCCCTTTAAAATAAGTGGGAATCCAGATTCCCAAACTTAAAGGAAATTGTATTTTTTATAAATTGACAATTTTAACCCTTTTTTAAAAATGACTTAGTAGTTCACATTCAAATCTAAGGATAGAATGAGAAAAATAAATAATTCATTTAAGATTCTTGGAAATAAACCAAACATAGGAATATTTACATTCTTAGAAATGTGATTCCTAGGAATCACATTTCTAGGAATCTGGATGGTAGGAGTAATGTGGATTCCCACGTACCAGGAGTAATGGGGTTTCCACTTCTAGTTGAGAAGCCAAAGCAACCGATTTGTTTTGGCATATTGGCATCTCCTTTAGAAACTTCCACTGAAACCCATCTTACGTTCGTGCTTGAATTTTTTTTTTTTTTTTTTTGCTTTCTTTTTATATAAGTTGAATTTGCTTTGCTTGGATTGTTATTGAGTGCTTTACAAGAAATATATATAAAATACTAGTATAGTATGATTTTTTTGTTGCGTGCGTTTCTAAGTGTTCATAATAACTACCCTATAAAATAACTACCCTATAATATTTACAATTGATTCTCAAAAAAAAAAAAAAACAATTTTAGAATGAGATGTGCAATCTTATTATATTTATAACTCTGGAAATAACTAACATATAATATTTACAATTCTAGGATGAGATGTGCCCAAATCTTATAATTATATTTCCGGAATTTCCCTGTTACCTATTCTCAACAAACGCCCAAAAAGGAAAAAAAAAAAAAGAAAAAAAAGAAGAAGAAGAATGAGATGTGTGCAATCTTATTATATTTAGTTATTTATATCTGTGAAATAGCTAACATATAATATTTACAATTCTAGGATAAAATGCGTCCAAATCTTATATTTAGAGCATCTTTATCAGCTGTGCCATATATGCCAAATGCTAAATATTTGGCACATTTGACACACTAAACATCATTTGACTCAATTTATCAGATGTGCCATATCTCATATTTTTTGCAATATGCTATAGTACCATCATATATTTGCCACTGTACGGAACCGGTGTGGAATATGTATTTATTCTTTTTTATTCCTCTTTTCTCTCTCATATCTCTTTCATCTTCTCCTTCAGCTCACTGCCTCCATCTCCACTCTCTCACATATCTCTTTCTTTTTCTCCTTCAGCTATTCACTGCCTCCATCTCCACTCTCCCATACTCTTTCTTCTTCCCTTTCCCCACCGATTCGCTCTATCCTCTCTGTTCAATGCACTGACGCTGCCGTTTCGCTGTTCCATTTTTCTTCGAGTTGCCGATTTCCTCTCTGTTCTATCTCAGAGTCGCCGAGTCGCCGATCGCTGTTCTCAGATCGTCGATTCGCTGGAAAGGAAGTAATGTAAGCCCAATTTTTTTACTTCTCAATTTGAAAAACTGAAGCATGCTTCTATTTTTGCTCTAGATTTGCTGGGCTTTGCTTTAGATTTGCTGGGCTTTTGTTTGAATGAATCTGAAAAAATTGTGGGTTTTGAATGATGAAGTGATTTGTTTGGTTATCCGTCTGTCAATTAGGTTTTTAGGTTATTTTGACTTAATTTCCTTTTTTGTTTGTTTGTTTGTTTGTTTGCTTTATTTATAAATTGTTAGCTTTTTTTTTTTTTTTTGGGTTTCTGGATTTATGAAACGATGAACTCGATGTCTTATTCTTAGTTGAGTGGGGTTTTTGCTATCTGGGTCTTGAGTTGAGTTGTGGTAATAATGGAAGAACTTAGAACTATAATTCATCAATATTTTATTTTTAGTATTTCATACACCTTGGTGGAAAAGAATACAAATGGCTGATCACGACTAATCTATTGAGGATCCATAGTTGATCCTACAATTTGAGATCAAGGTTTTCTTGTTGTTGTTACACATTATTATCAAACTAGGTTTTATTTTGCCTAAAAATAAGCTGGGCAAAAGTATAGCTCTGCATTCCCAGATGAAAAATCAGCTAAACCAAACAAACAGGAATTCTATTTGCTACATTTTTGTTGTCGTTTGTCTATATTTACATTGTTTTGTGATATGTAATGAATGCAGGGGTCCAATGAAAATCAAGTGTAGTCTGAGTGCAGCACAGAAATTCACTCCTGACATTTTTCCCAAGCCTTCGAAGATGTGAGCAGATATGCACGAGAGTTATTGCATTACTGTTTCTATCTATACTAAATGGTAGAGCTTTAGACTTATCATTTCACCTTTGAATTAGGGAACAAGAAATCAATATGAAATCTTTTATTAATATCTGTCTTTAATATATGCACAATCTTTCTTATGTTATATGATCTTGAAAATTGAAATATAAAGAATCTTTCTTATGTTATATGAGGTTTATGGATCTGGAAAATTGAAATATAAAGTTGGATGATGCCATCCATTTTGGATGTACTTGTTCCATTGATTGAATCCATGTGTGCTGTAGATTTGTTGTCTTTGATGCCTAATCTTCAATACGGATTAGTTAAGTTCCAATCTTTGCACCCCAAAATAACTTATTGTAGAATTGATAGTTTTGTCAAGTCAAATATTGGATTAGATTTCTGCATGACGTGATTGCTAGTTATGATATATTTTCTGCAGACTTTATGTCCGTGTGCACTATCTTCATGAACAAAGTGTATTTCTAAAGTCTTTTTGAGGTTTTCACTTTGAGAGGTTGTCAACACCACAAACTTTTTTCTCACACTGTGGGGCTGCAATTTCTACCAAGGCTAGAGTACAAGTTTCACTAACTTTAACTAGCATGTTTTGGTGTTAACCACACACCAGACTCTTGAAATAGTTGGCTACCCTACTACGCTGTTGGCATCCAGTGTGTGTTACCCATTGAAATCAGAGTGGACTACAAAGATTGTTGGGTAGGGGGCTTCAAATTTCTTGCCTACAACACAACTTAAAAAGTTAAAACCATCTAGCCTATCTTAGAGATGAACATTTTCTTACTGTTCCATGAATCTCCAAAGCCTTTCTTTTGGAGATACTGACTCCACTGTCTTTGCTCTTCATCTCGCTCTTCTTATTCTTGAATAATTAACCCTGCCTCTGAAATGAATAAATCAGGCTAATTTTCAATGTCAAGATTCTTTCTTTTGCATTTAAAAGAATGTTGAGCATAGTTGTTCATCAACTTAGTTCAGTTGAAACAACTTCAACTTGACAGGTTGGCTTTTAGATTGCATATGTTTTTGGCTTTTGATATGAGCCTTGACAGGGTGAGACGTCTCAGTATAAGGATTATGAAGGTGATGGCTTTTGAATATTTGGATGTGCCTTCTTCTCTCTCTTTTTTTTTTTTTTTTTTTTTTTGAGAAACAAAATGATACCGTTAGAATAAGAAAATTTGAAAATATGATTGTTTAGGAACAAATATTACTATTAGGAACAAATGATAAAGAAAGAATTAAAAAATAATATTTAAATGAAGTGGTAAAAATATAGAATATTTGATAAATGGGATATTGTAAAATGATGTGGTAAAATAATAAAGTAGACTTTTAATGTGACAAAATGACATAATTTTTATAACATCTACTACGGATGCTCTTGTATCTCCGGAATTTCCCTGTTACCTAGCCTTAAGTGCCTTAAAAATAAAGACGAGTCCTACAAAAAAAGTAAGACCTAGGATGATTCTATGATTATGATCCCCGCTAAATAAATACTATTATACAGAATAGTCTCATTTAATTTTCCACCACACAAACAATTGGATTGGGTCCCATCATCAATCGTCGGTAATAAAAGAACATATCTATCTCCTCTCTCCTCCCTTGACAAAAACACTTGGTTTTCGTGTAAGTCTCCGGAATTCGAGTCATTTTTTCCCATTTTTAATAGGGAAATGCTGACTGATTCTATTCTTACGATGAAATGTCATTTATTATTATTATTTTATATATATATATATATATAATGTGCTGTTCTTTTTATATATATATATATATGTTTTAAATCAGTCATGTGATTATTTAATTGAAAAATACATTTTCATTTTATGAGAAAAAATTCACATGGTAAAATTTTAAGAGATTTAAGGAACAACACTTAAGTAGTGTACCTAAATTTTGGCTTAAGTAGTATATCTAAGTTTTGTTTGAAATTTAAGTTGTCTATTTATATGGTTTAAAATTTGACACTTATTTACCTAAAGTTAGCTTAGTTAAAATTCTGTAACGTACCTTTGTAAAAAACATGATTAAATATGTAATTTTGCTCTACTTTTATATCTCTCTTCTCAAAAAACATAAAAATACAAGATCAAGTAAGATAAAAAAGGATCTAGCAAACACTTTTATCATGAGATTTTAAATCATCAGGAGGTAATTTAAATTTCGGTCAAATCTCAAGTAAGTAAAGTGTTAAATTTTAAACTATAAGTAGGTAATTTAAATTTCGGTCAAACTACAAGTGGATAAATTGTAATTTGTCCACACACACACATATATATTCTATAGTTTTAGAATCACAGTAAATCATCAGGAGGCAATTTAAATTTCGGTCAAATCCCAAGTAAGTAAAGTGTTAAATTTTAAACTATAAGTAAGTAATTTAAATTTCGGTCAAACTACAAGTGGATAAATTGTAATTTGTCCACACACACATATATATTCTATAGTTTTAGAATCACAGTTTTCAAGTGGTGAAGAAAAAATAATATGTTAAAATAAAAAACAATCAATCATAATCTACCACAAAAGTATTTATATGTTAAAATAGGACAGATTTGTATTTGATTTTTTTTTTTTTAACTTGAGTTATTTTAAGAAGAGTTAAACAAATATGTGATAAATTGGGACGGATGAAACGAGTAAAAAGCGTGACAAATTTGTATTCCAAGCTGTCCTCTTGTGTTGTTGGAAGTTGGAACCGTCTAAATACAAGCTGTCCTCTTGTATTGTGGGAAGTTGGAACCGTCTAGACGTCTAGTTCCTTCCTTTCATAAAGGAACACATCCAAGTCCAACATATCCGATTCCTCCTCACCTCTTGCAATCTCTCTGTCAAAGCACACGAGTGCACACACACAAACACACAGATGAATCCAAGCAACGCAGATGTATCTCTTGAGGTACCTCCTTACCTCAGAGTATACAAAGATGGAACCTTGGAAAGGCTTGCAGGAACCCAAGTTGCCCCTTCTGGGTTAGATCCTCAAACTGGTGTTGTATCCAAGGACATAGTGATAATACCACAAACCGGTGTCTCAGCTAGACTTTACTGTCTCAACAAAGAAATCAATGACCCTCAAAAGCTTCCCATAGTTCTTTACTTTCACGGAGGAGCATTTTGCATATCATCAACCTCTGATCCCTTCTACCACAACAGCCTCAACGCACTAGTTGCTGAAGCTAACATCATTGTTATCTCTGTAAACTACAGGATAGCCCCAGAGTTCCCACTTCCAACAGCCTATGAAGATTGCTGGGATGCGCTCAAGTGGGTGGATTCTCAAGCTGTGGGAAACGATGGCCTTGAGCCATGGCTCAAAGACAAAGCTGACTTTGAGAGAGTTTACTTGGTTGGAGACAGTGCCGGTGCTAATATTGCACACCACATGGCCTTGAGATCTAAGTCCAACTCGGACTTAAACCTCATCAAACTCAATGGGATTGGTTCAATTAATCCTTATTTCTGGAGTGAAAAGCCAATTGGGTTAGAGGTCACAGATCCAGTAAGAAAAGCAATGGTGGACAAGTGGTGGAACTACGTGTGTCCATCTGATAAAGGTTGTGATGATTTACTTATCAACCCATTTGTGGATGGTGCACCAAGTTTTGCTAACTTGGCCTGCCATAAAATACTTGTTCTTATTGCTGAAAAAGATATACTGAGGGATAGAGGTAAGCTTTATTATGAAAAATTGGTGAATAGTGAGTGGAAAGGTACGGCTGAGATCTTCGAGACTGAAGGGGAAGATCACGTGTTTCATATCTTCGACCCCAATTGTCAAAAAGCGAAGATCTTGATTAAACGCCTGGCTTCCTTCATCAACCAGTGATACTAGTCGCTGATCTCTCGTGTCAATGTGTGATGGAGTATTAAATTTCAAAGTTTGGAATTGAAAAATAGAGAGAAAGCTGACTTTCTACAGTTTGCTTTCAATTCTTAGCTTGTCAAAGTTTCTAACTTCCATCTATAATGATTCACTACGCCATTTAATATTGTATCGCAAATTGTGTCCTTCAGTTATTGTCATGCAATAAATAATTACAAGCTGCTTCAAATTTTCAATCCTCGTCTTCATCAATGACGAAGTAGACTATATTTTTACAATTTACTTTAAGATGTTATTAATTTTCATGTGGCTGATTACTGACATAATCATGTAATTAATTGACATTATCCATTTCTCTTGTAGATGAGAAATTTGGATTTAAATAGCCTTCTCACTTAAGTCCTAAGACAGACCCAAATTCATAGGGGTACTGTGACAAATACTAAAATTTTAATATTTAGCCCACCAAATATAAAAAATCACTTTCACACTTCCATAAAATGTATCAAATATCAAATAAATCTGGCAAATTACTACGGTATTCAAAAAATCACTTTCATAAAATGTGTCAAACAAAAAATAAACTTGGTATCTGCAACAGAATCATGCTTGTGGCACAAGTTGTGCCATATAAAGTGGCACAAGTTGGGCAGCACAGCTCGCTGCAATAAGCTGTGCTCGACTATTTTTTATTCAATTCTTCCCACGTCACATCCCACGTCTTATCACATCCCATGTCCTATCACTATGCCTCACTCTTTGGCAGTTCGATGTGCTTAACATATTCGTTTTTGTCTGCCGTTTATTCTCAAAAAAAAAAAAAAAAAAAAAACATATTCGTTTTTGTAAATTTTTTAATATAAAAAATAATAGATTATAATTTTTGTCACAATTTATTGACAAATTAAAATTATAGAGTAAAAGTTGTGAGTTTATGTGGGTCTTCAATTTCACCATTCACGACTTACTACATGAGCAGATTCAAAAGTTGTAATCCTAACATTACTCTTTTAATATAAAAGATGAGCGGTTTGTTTTAGATAATAATAATATGTTGTAATTTCAAAATAGAAAATGTGATACAGGGTGTATTGTAAATTGGCGTAATAAAAATATATATATATATATAATAATTTTTTAACGTGTCAAAATAATAATTTCTTAAGATACCTGTTAATCAGGGGTGGAACCACGTTGCCCCTTGGGGGGGCCGTGGCCCCTGCAAAAAAAAAAAAAAAAAAAAGTCCAACAGAGTAGGTATAAAATTGATTGGGCCCCCTGATAAGTGTAATTTTTACATGATTTTTATTATCCTCTTATTTATTAAAATTGTTAGTTTTCCTTTATTTCTTTTGATTTGATTTGATTTTTTTACTTATATTTATCTATTCATTTGTGCTTTGAAGGATTGAGAAAATTTCAGATTAATCCACATCTTGTGGAGGTAAATTGGTTGACTTGAAGACCCAATTAAATTTAAGTCCAATTCGGATTAGGATTCCAGCCCGCACATCAGTTAGTATTTTTGGCATAACTTTTAGCTCAGATGTCCAATCGAGATGATTCAAGTTGGGCTGGAAAGTTAACTTAAAGGGTTACAACTTTGTAGTTTACCAAAAGTCCGAATTTTGACGTTAAATGGGCCAAAATCGTCGGTTAAGTAAAGCCTAAAAATCTGGGATTTTCTCCAAACGGGAATTCAACTTGTAATAGGATTCCTTGACCTATTTAAAGGCTCTTTAGGGTAAAAAGAAGGGAGGAGAAACCTGAGAGGAAAAAGGGGGCTGCCGCATAGAAGAATTTGCTTTTAGGAGTTTTTCTGAAGAGGAGGATCTGAGGACAAAGGCGAGAGCTTCATGTTGATCAACCAATGCAGATGAAAGACATAAGTTTTATTTGTTTTCTTTTCAATTTTATTATGAACTAAATTTTATTTTCTAGAGCGTTGATGTAGTCTAGCAATGAACACACAATTTATTTTCTGAGTTATTTTATTTTTAATATTTCCATGATTGAGTGTTTAATTCTTGTTCTTAATGCTTTCTATTTTTTACAAATTATAGTTTGATCAATTGAATTACAATGAGACCGAGAGGTGATTTGTTATTTTAGTTCTAGAATTAAACACCATTAGTTGAGCGAAAGTAGAGATGCTTTACCGCGACTAGTGTGATTTTTCAAAAAATTCAAAGTACGAATTGAGTCTCCAATTAATTAAATTCACATAGAGATATGGAATTGTTAGTTGAAGATATTTTTGATATTATTCGAGAGAAGATATTGAATACTTAAGGAATTTTTAATCATCAACTGGAGATTATTAGAATTTAATAATTAGGAAGAATAAATTGTGTGAGATTTGTTAGGTGAAATCAACTGCTCTAAATTCATTCTTATCATATTTTTACATTGTTAGGTTTTTTACGCCTTGTTAATTCTTTTTATTCGTAGATTTATTTTTATTAAATAGTTTAATTTAATTCAGAGAATAGAACGTTCCATTTATTTTCGATTTTCCAAATAGTAATTAATTTAGTGAATTTCAGTATTCAATAACATAGTTAATCCTTGTGGGTTCGACATTCGTTTTCTAAAAACACTTTACTACTTGTTACGATTCTGTGCACTTGCAGATTATTTTACGCGAACACCCCCCCACAGTTAGACATCTGGCCCCCCCTCCATATCTCCCAGCCCCCACCTTTAGTTTTAGGCCTCTCATACTCCAAATAAAACACAAAATTGGCCCACTAACATTTAAATACTAAAATCCAAACACATAACAACAAAACCACACTTTCTCCATCTCCAAAACCCACCCCACGGTCCCCATGGAATCCTTATTCTTTCCTTTTCTTTGTCTTCTCTGATACACTTCCCACTTTACTTCTTATACTTTTCTTTTATTTGTCTCTGGTACCGCCTACCAGCCCCCAAACTCAGCAGCATCAGTCCTCCAGTCCAAAAAAAAATCCTGACCAATTTTTTCTTTCTTCTTGCTTTCTAAAACAAATCACTCAGCATTCAAATTTTAGGATTTGGAACTTGGTGACTGCCTGGTGAGTTTTTTTTTCTTATTTGAGCACTAGACTTTCATCTTATCATCTATTTTCAGTGTCTTTTTTTTTTTTTTTTTTCAACTATCTACACCTAAATATTCACATGCTCTTTATATTTTCATAGACTTTTAGAGAAATATATGATTGAAGGCATGGGGATGGAGATAAGGAGATTGTTTGTGATGACTGATGAGTCTTGAAGGGAAGAATATCTACAGTTGTAGGCAATAAGCATTGCCAGTCGCCACACGGCCCACCCATTTTTGCACTTTGTGATTCTGTGAACACAAAGTTTCTAAGGTAAATTATTTTGATTTATTACCCATTTTTTATTAGTTAGATATTATGTGGCTGTGGGAATTGTTAAATTGTTTAATTTATGTTGTGTACAAATACTTGTGTGTTTAATTTTTGTTTTTGTTTGAGGGGTTATTATTATTTAAAGTTGTATTAAAAAAATTAAAATACATGAAAATTTTAATAATAGGAATGATGATGATTGATGGGCTGACTATTTAAATTATAGTGAAAATTTTGTATTTTTAGTATGAATAACATCCATATAACTAAGTAAAAATTTCTAATTAAAATTTTATTTTTTAAAATTCTTTTCAGGTTAATTTTTGAGTCATATTCTTAAAGTTAAAAGAATTATGAACAAACGAAAAACAATTGATTCATTCTTTAAGAAAAAAGATGTTAGCAATTCAGAAATTAGGACACTTGTGGCTGTAGAAACAAATGTTGATACTTCAATGCCTGATGAACACCCCTCTAAATGTTTAAAAATTCAATCTGTAGAGATAGATCGTGATCCAGGATCACGTAAACAAATATGTGAATTCCCTATCAACAAACAAGATGAAATCCGACGAGTTTATCTTAAAGAAGGTCCATATCAACCTAAAAATATAGACTATCCATACAATGATGATACTCATCGTCGTTGATTTCAACCTTTATGGTTTGCATCACATAAGGATTGGTTGGAATACTCACCTTCAATGGATGTGATATACTGTCTACCTTGCTACCTTTTTAGTAAGAAACCAATAGGTTGTCCCGGATCAGATGCATTCATTTCAACAAGTTTTAATAATTGGAAAAAGGTGAAAGATGGAATGAATTGTCCTTTAATTCATCATGTAGGGAAATATCAAAACTCCCCACATAAAATTGATGTGAAATGTTGCGAGGATTTAAAGAATTATTCAAGACATATTGACAAGCTAATTGAGAAACAAACGTCAAAAGAATTAGAGAATAATTGGTTGCGACTCAAAACCTCAATAGAGAAGCCATGTCAAAATGGCGAAGTATATTTCTGTTACAACCCGGCCCCCCCAAGTAATTATTCATGGCTACACCCCTGCTATTAATATTCTAACATACTTAGTCTTACCTTGTAATTGGTGTACTTAATTTTTTTTCTTTTCTTTTCAGGAAGTACTTGTAGCGGTCTCATTTGTAAGTACGCAAATCCAATCATAAGTTGACACCTTGACAAGTTGTGAAATTAAGTGTAAATTTGAGTGCAAACTTAATATAAGTAAAAAAGACGTCCTTTTATTGTCCATATCAACAATTTCACACCTCAATGGATTGTGAAAAATGTAATGGAAAAGATTAAATCATAAATGAAAGTTGGCAGGTAAAGGCGGGCAAGATATTGACAGTTCGGATCTCTTTAATCTTGGAAAAGTAAAAGCAAGAAAGACATTACAATCCTATCCAAATCCATCATCTTTATTTCCACTGACCTTTACGTCCCTACAAAACTCACCAATCCAAACCAAAAGCTTCCTCTACTTGTCTACTTCAATGGTGGTGTCTTTTCTCCATTCACTTCCAAGTATTATAAACTGCATAAACACTCTTGTATCCAAAGCTAACGTTGTCTCAATCTCTGTGAATTATAGGAAAGCCCTTGAAAACCCAATTCCAGCTACATACAAGGATTCTTGGGCTATTCTACGATGGGTTGAGTGCCATTGTAACTATAATAGGCCTGAGGTATGGTTGAATTATGTGCATGTGGATTTTGAGAGAGTGTTCTTGGCTGGAGAAAGTTCTAGTGCTATTGCTTGTAATCTGGCTATGAAGGATGGAGAGGCCCAAGCCCACTTTGGGCTTAAGATGGGCCTTTTCTGGGTTTATTTGGTACAGGATTCATACTATATTGGGTTGGAGGCCCAAGATCCAAGCAGGAATCGGTTATGGGCATTTGTGTGCCCGAACCAACCGGATAATGATGACCTGCAGGTTAGCCCGGTGGCAAAGGGTGCACCTAGCTTGGCCCAATTGGGGGGTGTAGGAGGGTTTTGGTATGTGTGGCTAATATAGATGGTGCCATTTTTATGAGGCATTGAGCAAGAGTGGATGGATAAGTATGGTGGAGATTGAAGAAACATAAGGGGGAGGATCATGGGTTTCATTTGTATGATTTCAAGTGTGAGAAAGCTAGGGATTTGATCAAACGCTTGGCTGATTTCTTCAATAGGGATACGCCTCATTGATTTGATTTGATTGTGGGCTCTTGCAGTTGTGGAAAATATAACATCCTTGTTTCTGTTGGGCTTTCTTCGCGTAAAAGCTTTGTCATCATTTATCACATATGTAGCATGTACAAAAATATTTATTACTATTATTCTTCTTTTCAAAAAGTGAGACCGAGGCATTTGGGGCCAACAAAGCCTATAATATGTACCAAAGTTCTTGTTAAGCACAATTAGGGGATGCCATCTTCAAATTTAATTAACATAGAGGTGGGCCAAAAAAAAAAAACCAATTATATATACCAAAGTTCTTTTTAAGCACAATTTGGGGATGTCATTTTCAAAATTAATTAACATAGAGGTGAATCCACGCACTCATGCATGTATATATCGGAATTATTTACTTATATTTAAAAATTTTACGAAATTCTAATGACCAAAAAAATTATTTATAAAAAAATTGCCAAATTATTTTTATTTCTTAATTATTTGAAACTTTTAAGCTGTTTGAGTGTATGTAAATTGTTAGAATATATTAACACATTCGTATTATCATAAATAAGTAAATCGTGATTTTGTAATATCATCGAAATCTATGATTTTGGGTTATTTTTAATACACAACTCTAAATAGTAGAGGTACTCATTAATGGTTTTTCATTTATTGATGCAATCATATAAGTAATTGTTAGGAAGAATCACGCTAATTCTTTTACTTTTATTTTTCCGTTCTTCTCTTTATATCATTTTATTTTTTTTCTTTCCAATTTAACATAAATCAATAAAATGACTCAAGAAAATATAATTTGGTGTAAAATTCCTAAAAACAAAAGGACAAACTCTAACAGGGGTTGTTTTCGGGGGAAGGTTGGGCAGCTCGTTTCCCAGTTGAGAAGCCAAAGCAACCATTTTGATTTGTTTTTCTTTTAAATTAAAAAAAAAAATTAAAGCTAAAAACTTTCAGTGAAACACGTCTTACGCTTTTGCTTGAATTTGTTTTGCTTCTAAATTGTTGTTGTTCTTTTTTAATAAGTTGAATTGTTGTTTTGCTTGGGTTGTTGTTGCCTTGTTGGCTGCTTTACAAGCAAGAAATATGGTAAATGTATGGTATGATTTTGTATTGCTTGCGTTGTTAAGTGCTTACAATAACTAACATAAAATATATACAATTTGGAATGAGACTTGTCCAATCTTTAAGGTTTGGTAAATAAACTTATACACATGTTTTCAGTTTTTAAACAATATTATATATATTTTTATACATTTTTTTTTTATTCACACATATTTTTAAAAAAATTAAAAACTATTATTTAAACATATGTGAGCCTTTTATATTCTTGTATCTCTAGAATTCCCTGTTACCTAACCTGAAGTGACTTGAAATTAAGGAAAAGGGCTTCAAAAAAAGTAAAAGAAGGATGATTCTATCCATGATCCGCGCTAAATAAATATTACACAAAATAGTTCTTATTTCATTTTCCACCACTCAAACAATTGGGCCTATCATCAATTGTCGGTAGTAAAGATTATTTGTCTCATTATTTGTGTTTTACTTTTTCTATTTCATCAATTATAGAATGCTATATATATATTTAAAAAAAACTTAGGTTATTTTTTATAAGATAAGTCCAATGAATTCATAATAAGTTGTGATTGATAAAGAATAAAGTTAAACACAAAAATTAGGATAACTTTGTGTTGGATATTTTTTGCTATTTTAAAAAGAAGAAAAAATCAAACTAATACACAATAAGTTGTGATTGATTGAACATAAAGTTGAACACAAAAAATGGAGTAGGCTTGTATTTCAAGTTGTCTTGTGAATGCTATTTCTAGTGAGTAATGCTAATAGTGTGTAACGCTATTTCTAGCGAGTAATGCTACAGATACAAACTATAAGGATCAGATTTGTGACTCAGTCCAGGATGAATGGATTTAGGCTCAAATAGCCCAAAACAATGAATTTGTAGAGAGTAGGTCAAAGAACTAGGCCCTAGTAAATTGGACAACGGCTAATATGGAATTGGATGGCCATCATGCACAAATAAGGAATACTGACATGAACGAACCTCTTGTCCGAGGAGGCAAGTGTTCCTATCGATCCCCTTAATAGAGTCCCCCCCCCCCCCCCCCTTCTTCACTGTTACTTTCCAGTTTTATATTCCCATCCCCCTTCTTTCATACTTCCACGTGTAGATTTGAATTTATAGTATTGATACTTGTCCTATCAGCCCCTCCCTAAAGTCTTTGGGAGTAGCTGTAAGGCTATAAAGCATTGCTCAGTCAGCTGTAGAGCATTTAATGCTACGTTAGCAGTTTTTTCTTAGATATTTCATAACTCTCTTTTGTCATTTTCCTTCTTGATACTTATCCTCTATGGTAGAATGGTCTGGAGCATTGCTCTTAATGGCAGACCATACCTTCTAACCTCGGCCTCGCCCAGTCGAGGAGGGATTCTTCCTCGGGGCACCCCCCTAGGTGGCTTTAATAGGATTTTTCTCTTCACTTACTAATGCAGATCCTTATGAAAGTGTTTTACTTGTCCTTGGATTGTTTGCATCCTCAGGTTGGGCCTTTGGCCCAATATATACGTAGATATGGGCTCTTGGGCTTTTCCTCCATACACAAACATTTTTACAAACCGTTAATGTGACGTAATTTTAGCATTTTCCTTTCTTAGTTCACTCCTTTTAGAGCACTGGCATCTAAGGATGCAAAAAAAAAGAAAGAAAGAAAAAAGCTTTATTTTATATTGTCAAACACTATTTTATCTATTTTACCATCTCATTTTACAACTTACCCAACATCTCAGTTCTTATTTTTACATACAACTCATTAAAATAATATAAACTACTCTATCTAGTAATAATGTAAATATTAAATAAGTGAGACAAAGTGGGAAAAAAAATGAATAAAATATATTATTTTAAGTATACAAACTCATAAATAGTAAGTTATAACTGTTCACAAGTTCTATAATATTTTAAGTATGAGAAATACTAACGAGTGTCCTTAGGGTACTGGTTAATAATCTATTTAAAGAAAGTTTTGATACAACTTTTATAGGAAATGAAAAAAACTGTCAAAATATTAATTACTTTTTTTTTTCCCCATAAAAACTTTCTTTAAATGAATTATTAACCACTCGCTAGCATTTTCTTGTATAAATCCCTAGGGAGCTGGTGAGGAAAAAAAAAGGAATAAAATATATTATTTTAGTTTTCAAACTTATAAATAGTAAGTTATAACTGTTCACAGGTTCTATAATATTTTAAGTATACATCCCTAGGGAGCTGGTGAGAAAAAAAAATGAATAAAATATATTATTTTAGTTTACAAACTCATAAATAGTAGGTGTGGGGCCTGTGGGCCTGGTAACCTCGGCCCACCTTGCGTCTGGCCCATGGCCCATTCCGAGGACGAAAGTTCGTTCGAGGAGGATGCGTGAGAGCGTACTCTTTAAGAATCCCGCCGAGGATAACCCTGTCCTCGGCTGACCGAGATTAGCTTCAGATGGGGAGGCGGGCCCAGGACAGGTTGTCACCTCCGCATTAAATGCGTTCACCTAACCCTCTGATCACACTAATGAAGATGTGACTCTTAGACAGGGCGACCTTGATTATTGTGAATCACTTGAGTACTGATAGTGTTGCTGATGGGACGGACATTCAAAGGGGAAACGCTTGGATGATCAACAGATGGAAGGGAGAGATGGAGAGAGAAAGGACTATATAAGAAGGACCAATAAAGCGCAAAAGAGGGGAGGAGCTCCTCGGACCGAGGCCGAGGAGCAAATTTGAGGAGAAATTTAGGGGCATTGGCCTTCAAAGGTGATGGGTTTATGATTGGGCTCCGTTAGCTTGCACAGGCCAATTTCTTTAAACCCACTCTCTAGAAATGTATTGTTTGGAGCCCTACAAACTGAGTCCCTACAATAGGTTATAACTGTTCACAGGTTCTATAATATTTTAAGTATACATCCCAAACTTATAAACAGTAAGTTATAACTGTTCACAGCCTCTATAATATTTTAAGTATACATTCCTAGAGAGCTGGTGAGGAAAAAATATATATATATATATATATATATATATTATTTTAGTTTACAAACTCATAAATAGTAAGTTATAATTGTTCGCAGGTCCTACAATATTTTAAGTACTCAGTGCCTATTTTAGAACTGGGGGGTTTTCACCTCCGATGCCGACGCTCTTATTGTAAATAAACAAACAAATCCAAGTCCTCCTCACCCCCTCCCAACCTCTCTCAAAGAACACGAGTGCACAAACACAAACATACGAATGAGTTCAAGTAAAGCAGATGCATCTCTTGAGGTACCTTCTTTTCTTAGAGTACACAAAGATGGAACCTTGGAAAGGATTGCTGGAACCCAAGTTGTCCCTTCCGGGTTCGATCCTGAAACTGGTGTTTTATCCAAAGACAAAGTGTTCAAACCAGAAACCGGTCTCTCAGTCAGACTTTACCGTCTCAACAAAGAAAGCAGTGGTCATGAAAAGCTTCCTATAGTTATTTACTTTCACGGGGGAGCATTTTGCGTATCATCAGTCTTTGATCCCGACTACCACAAAAGCCTCAACACGCTAGTTGCTGAAGCTAACATCATTCTTATTTCTGTGAACTACAGGCTAGCCCCAGAGCACCCTCTTCCAACAGCCTATGAGGATTGTTGGGCTGGGCTCAAGTGCTTGAATTCTCAAGTTGCGGGAAATTATGACGTTGAGCCATGGCTCAAAGATAAAGGTGACTTTGAGAGAGTTTACTTGGTTGGAGACGGTGCTGGTGCTAATATTGCCCACCACCTAGCCATGAGGGCTATGAACAACTCGGACTTCAATCTCGTCAAGCTCGCTGGGATTGGTTTAGTAAATCCTTATTTCTGGGGTGAAAAGCCAATTGGGGTAGAGGTCACGGACCCAATTAGAAAAGCAATGGTGGACAAGTGGTGGAACTTCGTATATCCGTGTGATAAAGGTTGTGATGATTTACTCATTAACCAATTTGTGGATGGTGCACCAAGTTTTGCCAACTTGGCCTGCCATAAAATACTTGTTATTTTTGCTGAGAAAGATATATTGAGGGATAGAGGTAAGCTTTATTATGAAAAATTGGTGAATAGTGAGTGGAAAGGTACGGCTGAGATCTTCGAGATTGAAGGGGAAGATCATATGTTTCATATATTTGACCCCGATTGTCAGAAAGCGAAGAGCTTGATTAAACGCTTGGCTTCTTTCATCAACCAGTGGTACTGATCTCTCTTGTCAATGCTGATCTCTCTTCTCGGAAAAGTGTTGCTAATGCTATCAATGCTGATGTTTTATGTCATGGGGAATTAAAATAAAACTATATTTTACTATTTAATAAGATAATATGTTAAGTTGTTATTAATTTTTATCGGACTAATAACGACTGAGATGACCCTATTGTTGTCAAGAATCTTATACTTTAATTAGACTTATGTGGTTGCATATACCTTAACTAGAGCAAGACTTTTTTTTCCGTTGTTAGTTTGGATGGAATCTGTTCCACAAGATATTGATACTTTTGTTTCGGCTGATTTTGTAGTTCATTAATAAAAGTTCAGGCATGGTTTTTACCTTAAAAATAAAATTATTATTTATTTATTTATTTATTTTGTTTAGTATTATAATATTTAAAAGTGATATATAACGGAGTGTATTTTTTTTAATTTTTTTAATAAAGGGTTAAGGTAATGTTAAAAATGAGATTGAGATAGTATACTAAACTCATCACATGTATTTTGTGCATGCAATAATGCTTTTTTTTTTCTTTTAGTGTTATGATGTTTAAAAGTGATATATAAATAACAGTGTTTTTTTTTTTTTTAAAGAGAGATGTAAGTTAACATGAAATAATGTTTAAAAATGAGATAGAGATAGTGTCCTAAGTTTTAGGCTGATTAGGAAAGATAAATGAAAAAACCTCAAACTTAGGAACAATAAACTACTCTTTTAACTAGTTTGTGTTTTTTAATTTAAAATTATTTAACTAAAAGGTAAGGGTATTTTAGAGAATTTAAGAATTTGTGTGAGGGTATTCTAATATGCAAAATATTGAAACCCATATAGAAAATTGTAGGGCCGAAGAGTTTGGCAACTGCGGCCCACTTTATACTAGGCCCAAGGCCCATGCCGAGGAGGAAGAAGTGGTTAAGGATGAAAGAAGCAAGTCCAAAGTGCCCTGAAATGTCGCCGAGGACGATCCTGTCCTCGGCCAACCGAGATCAAAGAAGAGAAGAGTGGCATGCTATCAAAGGCAGCCTTTCATAGCATCCCAAGGAAAAGGACAGGTACAATGGGTTAGCCATGAGAGCACGGTGGAGGAGCAATTCAAGGAGAAACTGTCACCTCCACATTAAATGCCCACAACTAACGTCCTGGCCACATTGATGAGGGAATGACCTCTGAACAACGCTACCTCGGTTACCGCAACTCACAAGATGCCAGAGAGGGTGTCTGATGAGACGGGCGCTCAAGTATAGACTTGGATGATCAACAAGTGGAAGGCCAAGATCAATTGGAAGGGGGTATATAATGTAAGGAACCCTCCAGGAAAAGGGGCGGGAGCATTGTAACAATCTCAAGAACTCCTATAACCATTATTATCCAATATATAAAAGGGCAGAGCTCCTCGGATTGTGCCAAGGATGAACTTTCTATGATAAACTCATTCCATCTCTGTTTAATTGTCACGAACACCATATTAACTGTTGTCTATGCACTAAAACCTAGCTCTTTCACCCACTCTCTACAAATTCATTGTATTGGGCCAGTTGGGTCTGAGTCCATTCATCCAGTAGAAGAAGTGCTCAAATTCAGTCCCTACAATTGGCGTCGTCTGTGGGAAGAACTTGTGCATTAGTGAGTGCAACGATTAATCATTGTAGGATTAAGCTCCCATCAGCAAGAGTCTCTAAAAATGGTCATTTTGGCGGTGGTGCATGCTACACGAAAGCTTCCCCATTATTTCCAAGAACACACATGGTTGTTGTCATAACTCAGCTTCCGCTCAGGTCTACACTTCGAAGCATTGATTACGGGGGCAGGATTGTTAAATGGGCACAGTTCTAAGGGCTTTTGACACCAGGTATATGCCCCATACCTTTATCAAGGGGCTGGTTCTCGTGGGTCTAGTAGCTCGGTTCGCTGAACCCCCATTGGAGAAAGAAGCCGAGAATCAAGGCATGGATGGAAAATCGGTTGGCACCATCTCCTTGCAAAAACTTCTATTCCGGAAGGAATATATTGATATCCTGGAATCTTTTGATGCGGTTAAACAGAAACTTAGCCATGCCGGGTCCTCGGACCTCCTGCTTTGGGGAAATTAACATGCACTGGCAACATTCTTTGATGGTGGCACAGCCTGCAGTATAGAGCACATAGTTATTTTCTTAGTTGTTTCTACATAGTTAACTTATTTAAAGTTAGCGACCGAGTGCTACTATCGGTTTTTTTTGTTAAAGTCAGAGTGACAATTTTTTCGTTACCATCAACAGCATCAACCCTAATCCCCATTGGAGGGAAAAATAACAACACATCCATTCAGGAAATAGTCATTGCAGAGAAAGACAAGACTCATAAAGTAAAAACTGCAGCCTTTTTTATTAAATAAAGGAAAGGTACATCATATACAAAGTGGCTTAGGCAGGCTTGTTTTAAGCTAACTATAAAAAGAGAAAGCCCATGGGAATGGTAGATTCACAATCTTGTTCTAGCAGCAATCAAGCTAGTATGGGTGGTATCAGAGATGAGAAAGAAGAAGAGGCGGAAACACTAGATGGACCCCCTTTTTCCTAACTGCAAGATGTTCTGCTATCGAGGCTGAGAAACAGGAAACCTGTTTATCCTTGTCCTTGCTGATTTGCTTGATCAACCTTGGGTTGCTTTCGCATTTATGCACACATAATATATGCCGCCAAGTGAGACCTGAACTTTGTCGCTCCAAAAATCTGATGCGATCTACACCTGCTTTGGTTCTTGGCTGAAGGAGGAGGGTCTTCTTTCTTGCTCGGATGAAAGGTAGTAACATCTTTGGCCTATGCTTCCTTTGCCTCAATCGCGTCATCCTGGATCTTAGCGGCATCCTTGGTTTCTGAGGGGGGCTTGGTTTCCTTTCCCTTGCCTTTATCCGCGGCCACCTCATTCCCTAGGCCATGATCACAATCTTGGCAAGATCCTTAGGAATGCCTGAAGGGTTGAGAACTTGAGATTCCTGCAAAACTCAAGGATTTGTAAATGAGGAAGAACGATTCCCCCAAGGTGCCTTATATAGAAGGCGAAATCTAGTAGAAATTAATCCGCACGAAATTCAAAGAAAGAGTTACAAGCGAAATAAATCTTGCCCAGTTTCCAAAGAAATCATCAGCCGTTGGATCTGTGTCACTTCACAAAGATATCAATGAGGGCGCGCTCCGTATACCGAAGCGCCAGGAACGTGCATTGGACAAGTGAAGAGACTCTGGCACCGACAGAGGACAAGACTTGACAAGCCATGACAAAGGCCCGAGGACACCAAAACCCTCCTCTTCGTCCGAGGAGCCGGACAGCAAGATTTTGAGGGGCTATTGTGGGGCCGAAGAGTTTGGCAACTGCGGCACACTTTATACTAGGCCCAAGGCCCATGCCGAGGAGGAAGAAGTGGCCGAGGACGAAAGAAGCAAGTCCAAAGTGCCCTGAAACGTCGTCAAGGATGATCCTGTCCTCGGCCAACCGAGATCAAAGAAGAGAAGAGTGGCATGCCATCAAAGGCAGCCTCCCAGAGCATCCCAAGGAAAAGAACAGGTACAATGAGTCAGCCATGGGAGTACGGTGGAGGAGCAATTCAAGAAGAAACTGTCACCTCCACATTAAATGCCCACAAGAATAGGCTTGGATGATGAACAAGTGGAAGGCTAAGATCAACTGGAAGGGGGTATATAATGTAAGGAACCCTCCAGGAAAAGGGGCGGGAGCACTGTAACAATATCAAGAACTCCTATAATCATTGTTATCCAATATATAAAAGGGCAGAGATCCTCGGATTGTGCCGAGGATGAACTTTCTATGATAAACTCATTCCATCTCTGTTTGATTGTCATGAACACCATATTAACTGTTGTCCATGCACTAAAGCCTAGCTGTTGTCGTATAACTGTTGTCCATGAAAAAGGGTAACTAGGGGGGGAGGGAGTATCAATTCTTGTGGGAGTAAGGGTCGGGGTTCAAGTGCCCAAGAGGGAACTTCACCTCTCACACATATACTTAGATTAGGTTAAAGTATGAATTTTATCTCACATAAAAAAAAAAAAAAAAAAATTCACAACTCAATGGATTGTGAAAAATGTAATGAAAAAGGGTAGCTTGAGGGAGGAAGTAAGGAATACCAATTTTATTATTAAGACTTTCGGTAACCAATTTTATAATAATAAAAATTAAGAAGTCTTAATTTCGATTATTGAACCAGAAAGAAGGAAAAGAAAAATTCAAGTAGCTTTTTCCAAAGCATGAATCAATTATAGGAATCAATGTTCATGAGCTTTTTTATTGAAACAACCATCATTTCTTTGACACTATATATAGCTGCAACACAACCAATAACAATATTTTCAGGTATATATATATATATATATATATATAAACACACAGGGACAGAACCCAAGGTCCGAATTTTTATTTTATTTTTTATTTTATAGTTATATCCCTTCCAAAATCTTAGGCCCCTTCTCCCTAATCAGCCTAACTAGCTTAACCCAAATAGCAAATATCCAACTCAAAAACTTAACAAAAACAATAAAAACATTCACAATGGTGATTGTATTTTAGCAAAAAAAAAAAAATTACCATCAAGGAACCAAAAAATCATGTGTTATTGGAGAAACTAAAGCTAAATTTTTTACAACTAACAGTTGTGGTGGGCTTTTTTGTAATGTTGGGCTGGGCTGCCTCCTGCTGTACTGGGCCCAAATGTTCTGGATTAGGGAATTTGGACCAGTTCAATTATAACCCACCTTGGTCCAGCTTGTGCACAAACTATGACCAGTTTGCCAAAACTTTGATCACATGCCCATGGTAGGTGGAGCTGCTACGGGAAAGTTATGGCAGACAGATATAATAAAGATAACAAAAAAATGTGTTCACTATTTAGACAATATAAATAAAGCGAAATGACAAAAGACACCCCGCATATAAAACAACATAAATAAGTGGGGAAGAAATAATAATGAATTTGTTGAATTAAAGAGGGAAATATCAGTCTGTCGTGCCAAATTATATTACAAGGCCGAAACCAAGAAGGGAACCATTTGGGTGCTTTCTCTCTCCCTATCCCTAATGGCATGCACCTAGTGGTTCCAACTCATCCTTACTTCTTTTAGGCAGTATGTCATTTCAGCAGGACATTTTCCCCAAAAGAGCCTAAGCAAGAATCCTAAAATAGGTTTTTCCCTCTCCCCACCGCCAGACCATGCCCTCTTACCTCTAACCCATGACCCACCACCTCCTGTATTGGTTGGGTACAAGCTGGTGACGCTTAGGCCTTGCGTGTGATTCACTTCTACGTATGTCCAAAACATGCCTGCTACTCATGCGTTCGCCATGGTCTGAAGGCTCGTCTGCACATTCTGCTGTCTATCCTTGACTTCTTATGGCGTGAATTGCTTTTTGATTTCCCATTTATTATGGCTTGCTCCCTTTAAGGGCTGGGCTTTGTTTGATTATGGGTTTTTCTTCTTTCAGCCCACTCTTTTTTTCTTTTTGCAGTCTTGCTACCATTTCTTGCCACACCACTCTGTCATTCCTGCTGTAATGTCATTTGACCTAAGCCTGCTAGGTTTCTTTGGGCCTGCTGCTTATTCTTCTCTCAATGACTCAGTATGGTCATTAGGCTTTTTATTACATTACTTGCGGGCTCCTGTGTCCCATTTATTTTCTCTTGGACCTCCTTGGCCCATTTACTTTCCTTGAGCATCCTCGACCCTTTCTAATTCTGCGTTCCCATGGGCTTTTACTAACTCCTTTGGGCTTCCCTGACCCAATTACTTTATCCTTTATCCTTGGGGCTCATGGGCTTTCCATCAACCTCTTACTTTCTTTACTTGCATTACTTCGGGCTTGCTGTGGCCCATTCTCGCTGTGGCCCATTCTCATTTTTCTATATCACATACTGCCCATGTTGCTGGACTTCTTTCTTCTACTGGGCTTCCCAAAATGAGCATCAATAACAGTAAACTGGTATAATTATCAATTGACTGTAGCAAGTTGTTATAAATAAAATACAATATTCTATTAAGATTATATCTCTTCCTTCAATTAAAAAACTCGAATTCTCTTTCTTCATTTATTATTTTAATGAGTTGTTTATAATATTTTAAATGAAGTGATACAAAAATAGAACATTTTATATTGGGTGTATTGTAAAGTGAGGTGGTAAAATAAATAAAGTAGTTTTTTGAGGTGCTAAAAGCTAAAATTTTTAGCACTACCACTGTGAATACTCTAACTTCAAAAAAAAAAAAAAAAAAAAAATCTAGCCAACCTAATGTTAAAAAAAAAAAAAAAAAATTTGTTTTTTGTTTTTTTCTTTGTTGGTAGATGATTACATTTTAATGTATTTAGAAATAATGATTTTGTGTATTTACTATATGGATGCTTATTTGAAGTTTTTATTTTTATTTTTATTTTATACTTTGATCCTAGCTAGCTTAAAATCTTGAATCCATCCCTATATATATGTATGTAATATATCTTTGAACTTATACAAATATACAAGCCATAAATAACAATGAGATTAAATTGAGTCAGAAACTAATATAAAAGATGTGTTTTATGCCAGCCAATCCTGACCCGAATGTCAGCAAAATAATAAAAAAAACTACTTTCTCTCTTCCTCTCTCTCTTTCTTCCCATCCCCTCACTTTTCCAGAAACATTGTAGGCCTGAAGCGACGTTGAAGGAGCCACAATCTCTCTTTTCTTTTCTTTTATTTTATTTTTATTTTTATATATCTTCCTCTTTTCTACAAAATCCTTTGAAAAAACTGCAACTTTTACAAAAAAATCCTAGCAAAGGGGCTGTTCACACACCCAAACCAACCATCAATGGAACTCACAACAAAATACAGTGAGAAACCCATGCCACAAACTCAGATCCACCAAAAAAAAAGAAAAAGAAAAAGAAAGAATCAACCTAGCAGTTTCAACTAGCAATTTTACTTCAATCTTGCAAATACCCAAGCCACAAAGAACAACATAGACAACAATATTACTAAAAAAAACTCAAAACCACAATATAAAGCAATTTCACTTCACAGGCCTTGCAACATAAAACCTTCAAATGCGTATTTGAATAAAGATAAAAAATTAATTAAAAAAAAAAGATAGAAGAAAAAAGTAACCTGTGAATCTTGAACTAAAGAAGGAAAAAAAGGGACCTAAGAAAAAAGACGAAGAAGAACTAGGTGCTATGATGAGAGGCGTGAGAGATAAACTAAATCCAACATAAACCCACATGAAAAACCTAATGGAAATCAGTCAAATTAGCCGCCGTTGCTGCCACCAGATCTACCTTGCTGCCACCGCCGCATCTGCCTTGCTGCCATCACTAGATCCAACCCAAATGGACTTAGATTGACATGGGTTTGTGTTGAAGTGAAGTTTTTTGGTTTGTTTATGGAGTTTTCTGGTTTATTAATGGAGTTTTTCGGTGAAGAAAGGGGCAAAAGAAGAAAACTTGACCGGTGAAGAAAGATGAGAGAAAGAAGAAAAAGAAAGAAAATTCACCGTGTGAGAGAGAGAATAGTGTTCAGAAAAGCAATGTTGCTTCAGGCCTACAATGCTTCTGGAAAAGTGAGGGGAATGGGAAGAGGAGAGAGGAGGTGACAAGTAGTTTTTTTTATTGTTTTGTTGACGTGTTGGGTCAGGATTGACCAGCGTAAAACACAACTTTTACGCCAGCTCCTGACCCAATTTAATCTCAATAACAATATACATCTACAGTTCTACTAAAAAAATCAATATTAGTAAGAATATTTTGCATGTAGACCGGTAAGAATATTTTATTTTTATTTTGATAGAACCGACTTGGGTCCAATGCTAATTATTTATTTTAAGTTAGGACCACATCTTAATTTTCATCCATAATAATCTAATATGTTGATAGTTTTCAAGGGTGTTTGGAAAAAGCCTCACGAAAGAAGAACAAGAGATTGGAGAAATACCAAGTCTCCATAATCCATTTGAGCATCTAATATGTTGAATTTCATATGATCATTTCTCTAAGAAACTAAGGTTGAGTTTGGTATTGGCTTAAAAAGTTAGTTTTATTTATTTATTTATTACTATTTAGATTATTTTTGTAACTATTCAGTTTTATTTATTATTTATGGGACCCATTGCACTTTTTGGTATTATTTATGGATCCCACTATATATTTCAGTTACATTTTAGTTTTATTTATAGTACTTTCAGCAAAAAAATTTCAGTTTCAACTAAATAAGTTGTTCTCAATCGGATTCTTGTGGTCTAAAACACTAAATTTAACACTAGAATTTTAACCCCCTTGGCATCATATCTTCAACAGTAGTACTAACTACTGAAATTTCAATACTATTTTCCATTAATTTGTACAAACTAAGTTGTTAAGCTTATCAATATCACATTCCTTATTGGTAAAACAATAATCTATAATCTATAAGACTATAACAATATCTAAAAACTGAAACGTAGCATTTATTGTCGTTACAGTCTTGTTAAAACACATCAATGTAACATTTTAGTCCAATTCGGTCTAGTTCAGTCACTTCGGTCTAGTTTGGTCCCTTTGGTCCATTTATTTTGGACTAATTGGCATTTAAATTTATTCTTTATTTCTTTTAGTATGTTGCTTTTTTAGTATTGAGCTTAAAAATTCATTTTTTTTTTCTCCTTAATTTTTGGGTTGAAAAATATTAAATTTTATTCTATATGGAACAAACTCGTTAGTTTTGGGCTAAAAAATACAATAAAATAGACATTAAAAATTAGAGATATAGCCATATAGGCACTAAAAATGCAAAGTGTAAAAAGGGTCATAGTTTAGAGTGGAAAAAGTGCATTCAAAAAGTTTAGGGTGCAAAGTGTAATGTAGGGACTGAGTTTGAGCACTTCTACTGTTGAGTGAATGGACTCAAGCCCAGCTAGCCCAATACAATGAATTTGTAGAGAGCGGGTCTAAGAACTAGGTCCTAGCAAGCGGACAATGGGCAATCGCAGTGTTTTCCACTGTCGAACGCCGGCGAACCGAAGCCATCCTTAAGAATCTGTCCTCAGCCTGGTCCAAGGAGCTTGTTAGTCGCCCTTCTTCCATGGGGATCCATCCCCCCTCTCAATCTGTTTCTCCCACCTTATATAGTCCTCCTCCCACGATCCTTTTCCTCCACTTGTTGATCATCCATGCTTCCTTCTGACAACCTGTCCCATCAGCCACTGTACCAGACCTCCTGTGAGTCGCAGTAACCTAGGAGGCATTGCCTAAGGGTCATTTTCTCATTAATGCGGCCAGGACATTGGTTGTGCGCATTTAATGTGGAGATGACAGTTCATCCTGGACTAGCTCTTCCACCATGCTCCCACGGCTGACGTGTTGTACTTGTTCTTCCTCCTCGGATGCCTTGAAAGGCTTCATTTACTGGTCCACTACTTCCTCCTCCTATGGTCTCGGTTTGCCGAGGACAAGGTCATTCTCGGCAAGGTTCTTGGACAGTTTGGACCTTCGCATCTCGTCCTCGGACGTTTCATCCTCCTCGACATGGGCCTTAGGCCTGATATGGAATGGGCTGGAGATGCCAAATTCTCTAGCCCCACATGTAACACGAGGTATAGTTTAGGGTAGTAAAATATAATTTTCCCTATATTATATTTGGAAAGAAAAAAAAAATGCTACAATTTTAAACTTATATAATAATTTAAATTTAATGTAATATGTGTTGAGGTTCAAAATAGATCGTAGTCTAAAGCCCAAAGAAATAGCACATTAGGCTATTTTCATGGAAATGAAGCTAGAGAAAAAAAAAAAAAAAAGGGTTGGGCTCACGTAATAAAGAAAAGAGAAAAGGAAAGAAGAAAAGGGTGAGAGTTCCAGAGAATTGGGATCCAAAGACCCATGGAAGAACAGAACTTAAAATACAAGAAGCAAAGGAAAGGCCCAGCTAGCTAGGATCAATAAACCAAAAAGAGCCCAATAAGAAGAGCTGGGTCAGGATCCCAGGAGTTACTAGAGTCCTGGGATCCTTGGGACGCGCAACACGGTCTAAGTAAGATTGAAGCAGGTTCAAAAAAAAAAAGGAAAAAAAAAAGAAGACAAAGAGCATGCGGGTCTCATGCGCCCAGACATACAGTGGGATCAGAAAGTACAAAGCAAAAGCATTCATGAACGCAAGAATTGTGCCTCAAAGGAACCAAGAATGACAAAACCATAAAAAGAGGTAATTGGAAGGAGCTTTCAACCCAGCAGTAAAAGATTCCAACTATTTGGGAAAAATGACAAAGATTGAGTGCAACCAAAAGCTGGAAAGGTGAAAGAAATGGCCAAAATAGCTGAAGAGCAGCGACCTGAGGGGACCTTGAATCGGAAAATCAGCTAGGGGGTTTTCGGCTTGGTCGCACCAAAAGGAAGAAGTTATGAGAAAAAAGGGAAATGACCAGCCCCTGAGTAAACTGACACAGCACGAACTTTGAGGGTCAAAAGGGAGAAATCACTGGTACCCTGGAACCTTAGAGCTGCACTATAAAAGGAGGGGGGATCCAATTTTCAGGGAGGGATTTTTATTCAGGCATTCATCGCCATTTTTTTGGATTCCTAGAAAAGATATAGAGCCATAGAAAGAACTCTGTAAAGTTCAAGGAAAAACAGAGGAACTGCTCTCGGTATCCCATAGACAGCCATTATAGCACGTACTCGGATTCAAAAAATTCAAACTTTGCAAGTCTTGGAAGCTTGAATAACTATTAAAGTCTGTAATTTTTGAACTTAGTTGAACCTTGTATCACGTCTTAGTGAGCATTGTAATCATAACTAAAGAAAATTAATAAAATGTCTCTCATTGATTCGAGGATCCCTAACTTTTTTTTTTTTTTACTATATTTTATTTGCTGTGCATTTCCTTGCTGTTTGAACTGTCATTCAATATAGATATTTTTGCTTGTTAGTTTATTTGTGTTGTAGGAAGTTTGCTTTGTGCACCACTTGGTTCTTAAACAGCCTTTTGGCTGCGGTGAACCAAGCCCAGTCCACCAAGAACAAATTATTTGGCCCAGGATCTTTGGGCCACTGTGCTGAAAAAAAAGGCACTCCCACGACATGTTATATTTATATCACTTATATGTGTTCCATGGAATATGGGTGTACATTTCTTTTTTTAATATTCTTGGATGTACAATTTTTTTTTTTTTTTGAAAAACAAATATGTTTAAATTAGTTAACTGATTGTGGTATATTTAAAAAAGAAATTAAGAAGGACCTTGTCCAGTTTTTGAAAAAAAACACTAATATATTTGCTTGGAGTCATGAGGATATGCCGGGCATAGATCCTAGTGTCATTACCCACCGACTAAACGTATGTCTTTCCTCCAAACCAGTGTGACAAAAGAAAAGGGTGTTTGCCCCTGAGAGAGATAATGCTATTAAAGACGAAGTTCAAAAGTTGATGCTGGCAGCGAAGTTTATATGAGAAGTGTACTATCCAGATTGGTTGGCCAATGTAGTAATGGTCAAAAAGGCAAACGGCAAGTGGAGGATGTGTGTGGATTTTACTGATTTAAACAAAGCTTGCCCCAAGGACAGCTATCCATTGCCGCGCATTGATTAAATAGTGGATTCTACCGCGGGCCATAAATTACTTAGTTTCATGGATGTTTTCTCAGGATACAACCAAATAAGGATGGACGAGGCTGACCAGGAGAAGACGTCCTTTGTTACTAGTCAGGGCTTATTTTGTTACGAAGTAATGCCATTTGGCCTGAAAAACACTGGAGCAACATACAAACGACTAGTTAACCATATGTTCCGTCCTCAGATTGGACGGAATATAGAAGTCTATATGGATGACATGTTGGTAAAGAGCCTGGACGAGGGAAAACATCTAGACGACCTGCAAGAGACCTTCAATACGCTCAAGCGGTACAATATGAAATTGAATCCCAGCAAGTGCGCTTTCGAAGTTGCGTCAGAAAAATTTCTTGGATTCATGGTTTCACACAGAGGGATCGAGGCGAATCCGAAAAAGATTAGAGCAATTCTAGATATGAAACCTCCACAGAGTATCAAAGAAGTCCAGTCTCTTACCGGACGAGTCGCTGCCCTCAACAAGTTTGTTTCTAAAGCTACTGACAAATGTTTACCATTTTTCAAGGTTCTAAAGAAAGTATTTGAGTGGACGGACGAGTGCCAAAGAGCCTTTTAAGATTTGAAGGCGTACCTTGTTACGGCCTCGTTGTTGAGTCCGTCCGTGATGGGAGAAGAGTTATTTATATACCTGGCAGTGACTCCGCATGCCGTCAGCTCCGCATTGATAAGAGAAGAAAGAAAAATAAAAAAACTAGTGTATTATACAAGTAAAGCACTGAAGGGAGTGGAAGGACGATATGCACTAATAGAAAAGCTGGCTTTCGCACTAATAACAGCCTCCAGGAAACTAAGGCATTACTTCCAAGCTCATGTCATCAACGTCATGACGGATCATCCGCTCAAGAAGGCAATGAACAAGTTGGAGGCTGCAAGATGATTGATTCAATGGGCTGTCGAGCTCAGTGAGTTCGACATAAAGTACCGACCAAGGCATGCCATAAAAGCTCAAGCACTGGCAGACTTCATTGCAAAGTTTACCCCAACCCATGACGATATAGGGGAGATGGAAGACAGCAAGAAATGGATCATCCATGTGGATGGTTCGTCTACACAGTATGCAGGAGGAATAGGTGTGGTTCTACAATCTCCAGAAGGGGATAAACTAAAATACAAGGTTCGCTTGCAGTACCAAGCCACTAATAATGAAGTAGAATATGAAGCTCTCCTCAAAGGTCTGGAATTAGCTAAGTCTGTGGAAGCAAAGTCCATAGTCGTCTTGGGAGATTCTCAGTTAGTCATAGGCCAAGTGAAAGGGATGTATGAGGCTAAGGGAGAACGAATGAAGAAGTACCTTAGTAGGGTGATGCGCCTTATGAGAAAATTTGAGGAAGTTAACTTCGTTCAAATCCAAAGGGAGGAGAACATGGACGTTGATGCCTTGGCGAAGGAAGCCTTGGCGAAGGAAGCCATGGACAAGTTTGATGAGATTCAGTATATGCCAAGTATAGACATCCTAGAAGTACAACAAGTGGGGAGCAGAGGAAATTGGATGACTCCAATTATATCATACTTAAAAGACGGACAATTTCCAAAAGAGAAAGACGAAGCTAGAAAGTTAAGGGTAAGGTCGGCCAGGTACGTTCTTATGGACGAGATGTTGTATAAAAGAGGCTTTTCACAGCCTTATCTTAGGTGTTTGGCTCCCGACGAAGAAAACTACATATTGAGAGAAATCCATAAAGGGGCGTGTGACAATCATTCGGGAGCCAGATCACTTGTTCACAAAGTCGGCCGTACAGGATACTACTGGCTAAATATGCAAGCTGATGCAAAAGCTTATGTCAAGGTTTGCGATCAATGCCAACGATTTAGCAATATCCCCAGGCAACCATCGGAGTATCTAACCCCAATGACGGCCCCATGGCCCTTTGCACAATGGGGACTAGACATCCTGGGTCCTTTTCCACTAGGTTTAAGGCAAATGAAGTTCCTCGTGGTTGGTATTGATTATTTCACCAAGTGGGTAGAAGCAGAATCCTTAGCTAATATCACACAACAAAATGTCAAGAACTTCGTATGGAAGAATATTGTATGCAGGTTTGGAGTGCCTAGAGTGCTGATATTCGACAATGGACGACAATTTGATAATGCACTCTTCAAAGATTTTTGCATGCACTTCGGGATTCAGAATCACTACTTCTCACCAGCCCACCCACAAACAAATGGCCAGGCTGAAGTAGCAAACCGATCCTTATTAAAAATAATCAAGACTCGGCTTGAGGGGGCAAAAGGAGTATGGCCGACGAGTTACTAGGTGTTTTGTGGGCATATAGGACGACAGTAAGAACTCCTATAAAAGAAACTCATTTCAAGCTAGCCTATGAAACTGAAGCAGTCATACCCACAGAAGTGCACATGGCTAATCATAGGGTGGCCACCTATCAGGACAAAGACAATGAAGAGCAACTTCGTTTGAACCTCGATCTAATAGACGAGGTAAGAATGGACGCTGAACAAAGGATGGCAAGGTACAAAAACCTTATGGCTAGGCAATGATGCAATGGTGAAGCCAAGGCGATTCAACATAGGAGACCTCGTCCTGAAAAATGTATCTTTAGCAACAAAGAACCCAGCTCATTGGAAGTTGGGACCTAATTGGGAAGGCCCTTACAGAGTTATCAATTGCAAAAGAAAAGGATCCTCTTACTTGGAGGCCCTAGACGAGAGGAAGTTAGAGCATCCTTGAAATGTTGAGCACCTGAGGAGGTACTATCAATAAAAGGCCAGCCTAGATGAGCATAACTCTGGACGAACTTGGAGGCTACATAAGACTTGTTTATCTATATATGTCTAATATTGTCTATATATGTCTAATATTGCTCTATTATTATGTTAAAACTTATGGACGAAGTTATGGTTTGGTTTGTATTTGTTTTCATAAAAAGCACTAGCTCATAAGCATGTGCCTCGTTTGTGAACAATATTTATGCTATGTACATAATGTTGTATGAATTCTTGATTTCCATACTACTTTTATTCAAATCAACTCACTGAAAGGCTGAAAAGCCCAAGACGAGAAAATTCTCTGGACGCAGAGATGTATCGTCAAACTTTCCTAAAGTAAAATCAAGGCAAGCTCGTCCAAAGAAAAGGACGAGATAAAGCTTATGCCACGGCAAATCAGTAAGACCAAGGCTTACTCGTCCATATAATGGACAAAGTAAAGCAAGGTGCATATCTCAATTATGGACGAGAAAATGTATAGATGAGTATTTTGAACAGGCACCTACGAAAACATTCCAGTCCATGGATGAGCAAAATGCAGAGTCTTATCATCATTAAACATGAAAATCAGCCAAATCTAAGGACGAGTAATGCTGATAATTACCATTTTACATGGACAAATTACACTTAGTGAAATTCCAATAAAAATGGTAAAAGTATATGAAATGTAGACGAGCTAAGCATAAAGTCTTGTATATGAAAATAAAAACTCTCGTCCATGCATATATAAAAGAAAAATAATAGCATTCATTCAATTGTTTCAAGGGTGGACAACCAACGTCCAAACACCTTTGTAAAATTAAAACTTAAGTTTTACAAAAGTTCGTCCTTAAACTATGGACGAGCCTAATGTACTTGAATTACATAAAAAGGTCCTAAACAGTGGACCAAATAAAAAGAAGGGAAAATACAAAACATTGAAATATTTTCTAAGTCTGGGGAGCATTTGCATTGGAGGCATCCTGAGGAGGAAAGGTTGTGGCATCGTCCTCAATGTTGACATCCTCAGAACCGGTTTGAAGGAGAGAGCTGGCAGCAGCATTCAGGTTAAGTTTAATGGAGCTAAAGTCCACTTTAGGGAACTTTTCCATAGCCTCCATCCTGAAGTCCTCAAAGCCTGCTGCGTAATTGGCGTCTAAAAGATCAGTGTATTGCTTGGACGCCTTGAATTCGGCCACTGCATCTTCTTTTGCCTTGGAGAGAAGAGTACTCAGCTCGTTATTCTTTTTTTGCATATGGTCAAGACAAGTATCTTTTTCCACCGCATTAGCTCTCAACTCCTCAACCAGGTTTTGTGCCTCCTTCGTCTTTTCCTTAGCTTTGGCAGCTACTTCAGCCCATTTTTTAGATTCGTCCTTCACTTCTTGAATCCTCGTCTCCAACATGACTCTCGTCTTGTCCAATCCAGTAGCCTGCCTAGACGTTGCTATAAACTTTGACATGGCCTAAATAATAATAATAATAATAAATAAATAAAGAGGAGAAAAAGATCTTGAAGTAATAAGGACAAGGTAAAAATATAATTGCACACCTTAAAAAGATCATGAACACCAGAGTGTTCAAAATCCTTTAAGGACATGTCATAGCAGGTGTTTATATCCTCGTCAGAAACAGCGTTCTGGAAACGCTCCCATGCCAGATCTTCATTCTTAATAATGTTTGAAGGGGCCTTTTGGTAATGTTGAGACGAGGTAGACACAATCGTCTTGGGCAGAGGAGTCTTGGACGGAGTTATATCAACTGGAATGGACGAATCTACATCAAACACTTGAGTAGGCTGCTGAGACGAAGGGAGGTTACAATCTAGGACGAGTCATGTTTCCCCTTTTTGCCTCGTCGGCTGGGGAGACTTCCCAAATCCAAATTCTTGGATAAAGTTTTCCTCTTCTCCCCTTGTTCTCTTTCGGTGTTGACATTCCTAAAGCGAATAAGAATAACAATAAGTGATGAGTTGAAATGAGTTGTATACAAGTTGGAAAAGTATAATGTAAAATACTTACTTTTTCGCACTGTAACCTCGTGAGCAATAGCCTCGTCTAATGGATCAGGACTGAGTCCCCACTTGAAAAGATTGCGAAGAGTAACTAAGGAGTGAAAATACCTATCAGCGTGAAGACGAGCCCTATGGACGTGGTCATGGAGGAATTTGCTTAAAGACGGACGTTTAACACCTGTAAAGTAGATAATACATGAGTTAGAAACATTGAGATAAGATATATGTATACAAAAAGAGGGAGAGAAAAATAAGAGGGGAACGACGTACTCTCAGGACGCAGGTTCCCTAAATCTCCAGAGTAAGGAGCAAAAGGGTCCCCTCCAACATCTACAGGATTTTCGGACCAAAAACCAGAGACGAAAATGAATTCCGTCTTCCAATTCCTGTCAGACGAGGCCAGGGACTTGATCAATCTACAATCCCTACCCTTTGCGGTAAATTGGTGGAAGCCAAGAGACTGGCTTATCTCAGAGGGTCTATAACAGAAAAGAAACTCGTCCATAGTAAGAGGACGGTCCTTTCCAGATACTTCTTTCCACAAAATTTGCATTGAGATAATTAATCTCCATGCATTTGGATTGAACTGACATACCCCCAAACCTAACCTAACTAACAATTCTCTAGCAAATGAATTTAAAGGAAACCTAAGACCCCCCAAGAAGTAGGCCTCATAGACACCTATTCCAAAATGGGGATTGCAGCACCATTCTCCACAGACGGGTAACCTAGGGTTGAATTCGTCCGAAATCTGATACCACGTCCTAAGATTGGCGAGCCTTTGCTCAGATGTTTTGGAATGAACACCTACTGCACAACTACAAACGACCTCCTCTTCGTCCATAGGGTTGGACGAGGGGACATTAGACAAGGTGCCAGCTTGGGAACCTGAAGCTTTCCTAAGTTGCTCTTGAAGAGCTTCTATAGGAAACCCAGGAACACCAGAGGTATATTCCTCGTCTGTAGAACCCCTTTTGCTACTATAACTACTATCATTGGAACCATTATAACTGGTGGAATCCCGATACTCGTCTATAGCCTTTTCTATACTATTGCTAGACGAAGAAATAATGGTTGCTAACATTTTGAAGACAACTTAAAGGAAAACCTAAAAAAAGAAAAAGAAAAAGAAAGAAGGGAGTACCTGGTTCTAGACGAAAGGAGACTATGGACGCGAAGAGACTTCTAGACGAGGATCTATACGAGGGATTTCAGGAAGAAAATTTCAGAAAATGTGAACGGTACAAGAGGGATTCCACTATTTATAGGCAACCCAACAGGGCACTTGAAGCAACACAAACCAATTAGAAGAGGCCACATGGTGTGCACCTCAAAAGAATAAAACGACGCAACCATAAACCAACAGAATTACGACACGTGGCACATCCAGTCATTAACGTAAATGTGTCTGACAAAAAAAGTGATTTGAAAACATACATTTCCTTAGACGACCTATGGACTGGGGGCAATTGATGATGTTATAAAATGGTTAACTTCTAAACTCGTCCATATGGCTCGTCCACAGGAAAAGGATGAGTTGACTATAAATAAGCTTGTCCATCCGTCTATCTGGTGGACGTTCGTCCAAGGATTGGCTCGTCCATCAATCTAATAAGAAGGACGAGGGTTCTGGACATTCCCCTTTGAGCAAACTCCGTTTTCCTATCAGGCTATAACTGTTCCTTCCAATGAAATTGGTTATAGTCAATAGACCCCAAATAATGTAACTTCCATGGCAGTTATGGAAGTTATCTCCGAATCCTCCGAACTCTACAATGGTAGGAGAAATAACTGCCTCAGGTAAACACTATATAAAGGCTCTTCTACGGGAAGGTAAATTCATTCAAAGATTTCCACAAAAAAAACACTTCCTCTTTATTGGAAATTACAAACTCACTGACTTGATCATCGGAGGACTTTTGGCCGGTCTCCACCAGTCTCCTCTGACTTCTTGTTTGTTATTTTCGGGATTCAGCCTGCAGATCGCTAATGCCTAAGACTTTCAGCTTACTGATTCAAGAGAACTATCAACATCCTTTGCATTTATATAAAATAATGGCTAAAATGCAAAACTGGCCCTTTAAGTTTCACATTTTGTCATTTAAGTCCTCTAAGTTTCAGTTTTGTCATTTAAATCCTCTAAGTTTTAAGTTTTGTCAAGTCAGTCATCCATTAGTATTCTATTAAGTGACGTGATTTACCAACCAAAACAACGTCGTTTTGGATTTATTTTTATTTCTTAATATTAAAAAAAAAAAACATTAATTACAAAAAAAAAAAAAAAAAAAAAAAAAAAAAAAGAAAAAGAAAAGAAACTAAGGGCTCAGGGAACGATGCCGTTTCCCTAGCCACTGAAAGTCAAAATCAAGATGGTACTCGGTATTATGATTCAACTCCCAAATTCATGATTTTTTATGAAAACATTGAAAGAATGATACAGAGATATATACTATTACTTTATTATTTTGAACAAGTGATTCTTTTTTGTCTTCTTGCCAATCCAAAAGTCTCCGTTCTCACCTCTATGTTGCTTTACTTGTTTTGATTTTTGAGTTTACACATCAAATTCCACTCTATCAAGTTTTGACAAAACCCAACTTGGTGCATTGGTAAGCCATAGAGTGAATGCCGGCCAACCTTATGTTTGAAATCAGGAATCTTTGGATTTGCCTGTAAACAACAAAATCAATCAGATAACACAATCACTTGAACAGAGGGGTCCACACCGATCCATTGCGCTTACTATAATACTATCACGGTTATACCACCATTGTTTCAGATCATCAAGAAGATCTCTCCAAGAATTAATTTTAGTTTCCTCACTTCTCTTTCTCTCTCGGTCACTCCCTCTCCCACTCCTGATCTCTTACACTATGTTTGGATTGGTGGATTTTAGGGACGATGGAAAAATTTGGAGAGAAAATAGGAGAGAAAATGAGAAATTGTGTTGTTTGGTAAGAAGGGAGGGAGAGGAAAATTTTTGGTGGGGCCCCGGCATTTTCCACCCAGGCCCACCTAAAACTTGTCTCTCCAAAATGGAGAGAAAATGGTGTGAGAGGAGTTTTATGGGTAAATGACAAAAGTGCCCTTGCACTAATTTCGTCCTATTGTCTTTTTTTTCTTTTTCTTTTTCTTCTGCCTGCTTTCCTAGGCATTTGCTCCTGGACGTTAGCTGCCTTCCTTTGCTCTTTTTTTTTTTTTTAAAAAAAAAAATCCTTTTTTCTTTTGATTTTCTGGGCTGTACGTGTAGTTTTTTTTTTTATTTTTAATTAGACATGATTTTTTTTTTTGGTGGACATAATTTTTATTGTTTAATAAATTTGGGTGATTGTTTTTTTTTTTATAATTGCTTGTCATTTTTTTATTTTAATTGTGCATCATTTTTTAACAAGGGTATATAAGTAAATTTATATAAACTCACTTTTTCCATCCCTCTACTTTTTCACTCCCAACCAAACAAAAAGGAGGAAAATTAAAATCTTTTATATCCTCTCACTTTTCTATCCTCCCACCATTTTCTATCCTCCCACTTTTCCACCTCTCCAACCAAACACACCTTTAGTCTCTCTCTCCCCCTTCGATCTCTCACTCACTCTCTTTCTTCACCAAATTTCTCAGTTTAATCGGGTTAGGGTATCGGTGGGTGTGGAGATAGTTTTTAACTTTCAGTGGCTAGGGGAACGATGTCATTCCCTAGCCCTTAGTGTGTGTGTGTGTGTTCATCATCTTTCTTTCTTTTCTTTTTCTTTTTTTTTTAAGAAAAAAATCCGGGGTTTCAAAAAAAAAAAATCCAAAACAGCGTCGTTTTGGTTAGTAAACGGCAACACTTAACAGAATACTAACGGAAGATTGAATTGATAAAACTTAAACTTAGAAGACTGAAATGACAAAACTAAAACTTAAAGGATTGAAATGACAAAATATGAAACTTAGAGGGTCATTTTTGCATTTTAGTCTAAAATTATAATTACATATTACTGTTGAATGCAAAATAGATTACATGTTCCATTACATAAAACTTATAAAAATATAAAATAATTTTAAATAACACATGCACTTCTAATATTTTATAAAATAATTATATTACATTTTTTCTTATGCATCGCGTGGATTTGAGACCAGTTAACTTTAAAATTCCAATCAACGTTGTTTTATCACTATCAACAAATTCATATAAGGGATAATAAGGCACCATTTATCAACCCATGGTTCATTTGATGCCTTGAAATGAAAAGATCATAGGCTTTTAAATAATTTTTATATCCAAGAATCATAGCTAGATTTAGGCCTGTCCACGGGTTGGTTCGAGTTGGGTTTATGCCCAACCCGAAATTGACCTGACCAGATTGGGTGGCCAAAATTTCAACTTGCTACGATCGGAGTGGTTAATCTGATCGGGCGGGTTGGAGCTTCAACGGATGTCGAGCAAATCGGTCGGGTTTGAAGATCTGAAAAATGGCGATAATCCAACCAAGGAAAGACGAAAAACGGCAGGAATCCAACGAGAAAATTTTGAAAAACAGCCAAAATTCAGCGAGATCTCGCTAGATCCAGTGAGATCTCGGCCATTTTCGGCAAGATCTTGGCTAGATCTTCTAGAAAAAATCCAAAAATTCACCGAATCTACGACTTCTCGCCAGAAAAATTGATGGGTCGGTCGGTTCGGGTTTCTCGGATTTGAGAGGAGACCCGATATTTGAACTGTTGATCTCGGTTTTGGAGAAAGAAATTCGTCATCAACCGTTAGAGAAGTCAGTTTGGTCGGCGGTGGGTCAGGTTCAGTCGGCAGCAGCGGGTGGGTCGGGTCCTTGGACAGCCCTAGCTAGATTGATATATTTGTTCAACATTAATTGCATACATCATCCCCCGTCAATAAAATTTTCCTAAGATGTTTTGCCATCAACCTAATATTACATCCATGCTAATTTCTAATGTCAAAAGACTCAAAACCACCTTTATGCTTAGTTAAGACTTAAAAAGTATAACTATAAACTTCTCCTATAATACCAAGGTCTTAAGTTTTCTCTCATTATCATTCTGCTGAAAGACCGTTCTTCAAAGTTGGCTCTTCCTTCTAATCATTCTGCTGAAAGCAAGTTCTTCATAGCTCCTCTATTTTATCATGGACTTTTAATGCTAAAGAAAACAGTTCATAATAATATATTAGACACAAGCAGGAAGAATTGATTTAACAAACACTTCTCTATCAGCTCTAGATAAGATCTTAGCCTTCCAATTTTATGTTCTTGTGTCGATTTTATTTAACTAAATCTAAACATATATCATTCTACCTCAACTTCCCACCATGGGAATACCCAAGAGTTTTTATGAATTTCCTGACAGCATCTTGTTAATGAGTTATTAGTTAATAAATTCTTAGAAAAGGAAATATAAGATTTACCAAAATTCAATCAACTAGGCTGATGCTCCACCAAACACATTTAAGAATTTTGTAACAGATGGATTAACGACCAATGTATTTGAATGAAGAATCAAATTAGACAAAAGTATAACTGATACAGGAATACAAGAAATCCAGAAATCATATGGTGCTAAAACTTCCATTCATCACTTTCTTGACCAGCATTGGTCTTTCTAGCAATTATAAGCTGATTGCCAAAATGTTCACAGAAAACAAACCCATCTGATGCAATAGTTTCCTAATTGCCTCTAGATATAATCTAAGGCTGAGATTTGAAACGATGAACTCTAGAAAACAACTGTATCAAGCATGGTTCCCAGGGTTTGAATTATATTTGAAGACATCAAGTTGGAGACATGTTCTTCAAGGTGCTTCTTGGCATCTTGCCTTCCCACATTTGCAATTGCAAGTTTTTCTGGTGGTAACTCATCTTCCTCCTGCACTGCCTTGTTGTATTTGATAGCTAAGTTTAGCATCTCCTGCACATCCCAAAACAAAAGCCACAATGTCATGAAATTTGGCAGTATATAACAAGTGTATGCACCAACATATCAATAAAAATCAACTCATATTTGAATCTTAAAAAAAAATTCCTATGGTCATTCTAACACATGATTGCTGTGCTGATGAATTGACAGGTCTAATGGAGGACCAAAAAAGCACAATGGTTCAGATCTGATACTTTTCCCAAAAAATTGCTTTCATTCTCCTTTAACGACAGCCTCAGTATTAGGATAGCTTATCATTTGCAGGGGACATATACAGATCAACATATGCAAAACCAGGAGATTTACATAGTTCCCATGGATGAAGGATGAAATCCAAAAGTCCAACCCAGAGCAAGTAATAACATAGAATTAAAGATATTTGGTAGGGAGAGCACTACAGTCGGCATCTATGGCAGACAGTGTAACAAGGACCTTAGCTGTCTATAAAACTTTGTTTAAAGTTAAACACAGACAACTACATCTTTTACTCAATTGCAACAAAACTCAGGTGCTTTCCAGTCTTTCTTCTATAATTTCTGATGGCAGAGGATTGGAAAGGAGATGCTAGGTCATGAACCTTATGAACCTTCCATCCATGTTAGACATGAAAACAAGTATCTGCCTTTGCCATTATAAGTGTGCTGTGTAAACACAAAATATCAAGAAAAAACAAGTAATGTAAGCAACTTTGAAAGACAATAAGCCTTGACTCACCTGAACAGTTTGCTCATTAGTTTTAGAATGGGTATCAAATCGCTTAAGTGTCAAGCCATCAGTCCATTTCTTCTTGTGAAGGTTAAGCAACATCTTCTCCTCGAGCTCATTCTTTCTGTAGTTAATTGCTATCGAATAATAATGCCGATTCAACCCATGGATCAATGCCTGAAAAACAAGGCCACCAAAAGAGTCAAAAGCTTGAAATGCAAAGAAGTAAAGAGCAGCTAGACTACTATTTGCAAAGCACTCACTTGGATGGATGGTTTATTAAGATGCCCAAGGTTGGATGTTGTCTGTCGTGGTTCTTGACCAAGCATCATGGTTTGAGGGTTAATCAGACGAAAGGCATCAATCACCACCTTCCCTTTTACACTCTGAATTGGATCCACCACCACAGCCACAGCTCGTTGATTTAAAGCTTCAAAACTCTGAAGAGAATAACAGATTTGAGCATTCAAGGATTTCGATAAGATAATGAAAAACACAAGCCAACCCCCAGCCGCCAAGAAAAGAAAGGAAAACATTCATGTGAACTGAATTAAGTAGTGGCCCTAATCATAGTAGCAGATTCATAGCTTTTCACAGATTCTGAATTAAGTAACATCACACACACATACATACATATATGTGTGTGTGTGTATATATATATATATATATCATATTTCTGCACATGACTATCAGATTCAGAGGTCTGGTCAAACATCATCCGAATGATTCATTAAAGTCCACAAGATGCAATATTTTTGTAAACATGGTATCCATAGATCTTCTCAATTTCTCATTCTACTGGAAATCTTACTGCAGTTCCCAGTTTGACCTTTTTAGGTCTCAGACATCTTATAATCATGTCTAACGCTAATGTCGAATTACATGTATGTTAAATTTCAACATTTCCGGAGGACATACAAATACTGTCATTTCACAACATTCCCATGTCCGTGTTCAAAGCTTGGCTATCTCCTAAAAGGGTGCTACCTCTTCTCCATGGCGAAGGATCCAGGTATCATATGGTAACTTGGAAATATTCATACTTATATATATACAAATGAACCCATATCATAACAATCCTCCATAAAAAAGCATCAACATTATAATCTTCAAAGACATCCTAGTGTGTGTTTGGCATAAGCTTATTTGGCTTTTGGCTGATTTCTTTTTACTGAAAGTGGGATTAAAAGTGAGAAAATGCGAGGTTTTAAAAAGTTTTACATGAGCAAAAAATAAAAAAAAAGCTAAAAGCAGAAGCTACACCTAACAAGCAAATGCTTTTTTTTTTATTGATAAGCTACACAAGCATCCAATGGGTCTAAAATCCACAAACTCACCCTCCATTCCAATATTGTGGGAGAAGGAAGTGCTAATTGAGCTATAGTTCATTGGCCATCCTAACAAGCAAACTACTAAAGGAAATCTCTCAAAAGTAATAACATATTCATATCATTTGACTATAGGTTAAGAATAAATTCAGTAGTAGCAAAGTGAGTGTGGTTGATGAGTAGCACTTATTTAATTAAACCATGGTCTTCAAGAAAGTAATCCTATAAAAAGGTGAAAATATTATACGACATTAAAGATCTTCTAATTAATAACACATGTTTCAGATCAGGTGGAGAAAGCCAAAAAAATACACAAGTGAGAAACCATTTGTACAAAAAAGGTGAATGGACCTGCTGACACACGAAAGGTGTTAGGCAAAAAAAATATGAAACCCGTACCACTGCCTTCATAATGAAGATACATGTTCCCTGGTTTGTAGTAAAACATAAGATGTATACCATAAAAAAAAACTTATTGATTATTTAACAAAAGTGCCAAATATCAATGCAGGGTAAATGAGTACTACACTACTACGTGAAATAATAAAGAAGAAAAATAAACTCACTTGCCAAAAAATTAGTAAAAAGAAATACATAAGAATAAACTACCCAACCTGCTGTGTATTTATGTCCACTCCCGAGAGCCAACATCCAAATCCAGGATGTGAATGGTACCACCCAACAACCATCTCTGGTCTGCAATACCAAGCAAAAAAATAATAATATAAGGAAGAAGTAATAACAGAAAGTAAGCGAACCAGAAAAAGTTTCAAAATTATTTACGCATGTTAACCATGGAAGCACTAACATATAAATTAAAAATCTAAAGCAACTACTTCATAAAAATATGACATCTTCAGCATTGATTTGGATCCTCAGAATTACACAAATGTAGCAATTAAAAATGAATGCCAATACAATATGCTATATTCTTCACATATAGAGTTGCAAAAATGAGTGCCAATACAAAAATGCTAAATTCCTCACATATACATTTGCGGCACACAATACACAGAATACCTTAACAAAGTTGATCTCCCAGCCTTTTTCCTTCAATAACTATAGTTAAAGTGATACACACCTCTATTTGAAAAGTTCAGAAGGTTGTTACAGTGGAGGAAGTATTGCAAATTTCTACCCTTTGTTTCATAAGCCAAGATAATAAAAGTGCATTTTAAAACCCCACCAATCCACAGCCACAAATTCTAATTATGGAAATAGAAGTTTCATAACTTTCATGTTTCTGCATAAAGCAATTAAATTTTAATGGTTCCTAATTAATTTTGAACAATGGCTTCACGCAATTGCAATTCTTTTAACCATCGTCTAACCTTTAAATCCTTCATAAATCCAGTGCCCAACTGAACAAAATTCAGCCACATTCTCCCAAATTGCAATTTAAAAAGAATAAGCAAAACCCAAAACACCCATAACCTACAAATCTACCAAGCAAGCTTAGGATTTCACATTCCACTAGTAGCAAGCAATAACATAACAATCAAATCTCACATATACAAAAATAGAAACACGAATTACCGTCCAGTCTGTTTAAGCATATCGAGCATGTTAGTCTGGAATACGTGATCGACAGCTTCAACACTAACGCCGGTACCACTCTGCGGCATCGCAAACACATCGACGACACGAACAGTGTACTCATCCACAAACTCCCCAAGCATCAATCCCATAACCTCCATGGGAACCCCTGCTCTCCCTATATCATTCACAATAATACATAATTATTAACAATTTTGGTACTCGTCAGATACAAAACCCTAAAAATTGAAACAAACACACACAAAAAGCTAAACCTAGCTCAAAACCCTAGAATTGAAAACAAAAAACCAGAATAACCAAATAATTAGGGTTTAAGATTAGAGTCTTCAATATATACAGAGAGCTAGAGAGAGAGAGAGAGAGAGAGAGAGAGAGGAGTACCGTGTTTGAGCATTTTGAGGAGAGCGAGGGAAGAGATATAGACTTGCTCCGATGAATCGAGAGTCGGTGAATCTGGTGGCGGATGGCCCAAACCACCACCGGCGCCGGCGAACATTCGCTGCAATCTCTCCATACCTGACATATAGGGTGTGTTTCTCTCTCTCTCTCTCTCTCTCTCTCTCTTCTGAGTTTTCTTTCTTATCAAGATTTCTCTGATGCTCTCTCTCTACTCTGCTTTTGCTTCGGCTTCGGCGTTTTTTATATTGGTTCGGATCCAATAACTTATATATATATATATATATATATGAAAACTTTATGGGCCTGATTTAAATATGGTCCATACTGAAATTAAATGGGCTTATGTTTTGTATTTCAGCCTATAGCGACATCTGGGCTAGGCCAGTTTTAAATTCTTTTATTGCAGATCTAGGCCTAAATATGGGGATTTGGGTTATTTTTTGGGTCATGATAGGGCATTAAAACTAAAAACCCAATTAATTATGTCCTTCATTCCCCAAACAAATCCATGAAATTTCCCATTTGGTAAAGAAAATTAAACAGATCATGTCCTACACAAATTTTAACATAAACCCATCCCACATATATTTGGGGAATCTAAACTCAAATTAGTCTCAAACGGTCAAACATGAAAAATTATTAGGTATTTAGGGAGTATGGTAACATGATACTTCATTCTTTTGCATATATGGGTGGACTCACAATAAATTTAATTAGTGAGACCCACCATGAATTTGAGATGAAAGAGCACCGTATCACCATATATAATATGAGAATACTTAATAATTACTTTTGTTTTCAAAAAAAAGAAAAATTATTACTTCTCAAACATATAAATTTACTAGCTAATAATTCCTGTATATCCACGATTGCAATTATTAAAAATAACTACAATTGTATGTGTATCTATGGAGCTTTTTTGTTTAAATAAATAGGGTAAAATGCAAAACTGACCCTCTAAGTTTCTTCAGATTTCATTCCAGTTCTCTAACTTTACTTTTGTTCATTTCAGTCGTCTAACTTTCAAGTTTATTCAATTAAGACTTTTCCATCAACTTTTGTTATATGTTGTGGTTAATTTTTCAATTTTATAAATTTTTCTTCAAATTTTTTAAATTAAAAAAATTCAATTAATGATTGAAAAATATTTTCTAGATTTTTTTTCCTGAAAAATTTTAACAAAAGTTAACAGAAATGCCTTAATTGAATAAATCTGAAACTTAGAAGACTGAAATGAACGAAAGCAAAGTTAAAGGACTGAAATGAAATCTGAAGAAAGTTAGAGGACCAGTTATGCATTTTAGCCAAATAAATAATATATTGTATACATTCATAGTATTACAGAGAAATATAATAAATTCAAATTGAGCTTTTTTTTTATAGGATACAGCTTAGAGATGGTGATTGTATTCAAGGGTTCTTTGGGGAACCAAACTCCAAGGGAAGAAAGTGGAAAACAGAAAGATTAGAGAGAGATTTAGAGATTAGGGAGACATGCTTATGTTATTTCTGCTCAACCTGCCAACTCTCATAGCTCTACATTATATACAGTTGAGTACAGTTGGTAGTTACAGCAGTTACAATCATTAGTCAATCATTAGCTCAGCATACAGCTGGCACCCTTACCAACTTCCTAACTAGCATGCTTAATACTAACATACTCAGCACCACAATTCTCACACGCGCAACACCAACATTCTGTATTAGTATACCAAGTAACTCATGCACTCAGCACTAACACCAACTCAAGTCAATCAACTACTCCTATCATTTTTACATTTTCTTAGTTTAGGCATGAATTTGAATGTAAATATAATTGATACAAAACTAAATGGACTGACACTTAGCATACAAGTGGAATGCATTAAACATCTAAAGACATGTAGCATCAAATAAAAGTTCATCTAAAGATACTAGTGGTAAATTGTCAAAATTGATGCCTCTGATTTAAACAAAACAAATATATATATATATATATATATATATTTTGTAACGACAGAGCCCCCACAGTCCCCCGCTGCCGCGTGCACATACTTCAATATACCTTTCTTAACATCATACTTTTCTTATAATTCCAAATAGCTCAATGGCTCATTTATCATACATATTAGTTAATCCAACTGTAAGTCTGTCACAACTTTGGGAGGCTTCCAGCACAAAGTGCCAGGCATCCAGCATTCCCCACAATGCTAGGTCATTCCGGAATCATATCATAATACATCTTTTCAACCATGGGGGTAGGTTGACATCCTCCACAAGTTGGCTATTACCAACAAGGGCGGGTACAGCAGAGCCAGTCCCACTTATAATGGCCAATCAGAATTTCCATGGAAATGCCAGTACTATAACCCCTACTGGCTGAGTTCAGATCATAACGATGGAATAACTAAAAACTATATTTTTCTGATAACTTTGCTTTTACATAAACGTATCACAATAGTAGCATATCCGCTTCATTCTTAAATATCTTGTTCGTGATATAAATAATAGCATCAATATGCTAAAATTATTATGTATATAAGATTGAATAACTCACGAACACACATTTTGCTTAACTCATGCTTATACGTAATATCTCTAAATAAAATTTTTAATGCATAATACTTTTCTAAATAATATCTATACTTATCAAAGACACATATCTCAAATCCCTTACCTGAAAGCCGAAGACGCGAGAGATTGTACAAGAGGAGCTCAAGCGTCCGTGTTCTCGTTCTCGTCACCTAAATGAAAACCAAAACTTATACTTTCATCAGAAACTTTATCTTTATAACACAACAGAATTTCAGAAACTTTTATCTTTAATGAACAGCTTTCTTTTCATCAGAAACTTCTTCTTTTCATGAGAGCTTTTAACTTTTCATAATGCATTTATACAAAATAATTCTCTCATGCTTAATAACATAATATAGCTGTTCATAAATAACTTATTGGTTAGTCCATATCTGATAAGTCCGTACTTATGAGCGCGGACGCACCGCCATCCTCATTACATACTTTAATTGAGCGCGGACGAACCGCCATCCTCAATGCATACTTTGATCGAGTTCAGATTACCAGAGGACATAACCCGAAAACATTTCATACTTATACATCATACTGAAATTTCTTATTTTGCATAAAATTTCATAATACTAGCATTTCCATTCTTTTCTTTAAACATAATGTTCGTGGAATTAGTAATAGTATCATTATGCTTAAATCATATACATAGGGTTTCAAAAGTCCACGAACATATCTTTGTCTGAATAATGCTTACATGTCATATCTCTAATCAAAAACATTTTAATGCATAATATACTTTAAAGTAACCTCATGACTTACCAAATGCCCATATAACTTATCCCTTACAGTCTGCAATACGATCCTCAAATGCTTCTCATGATCTTCCTGGCTTTTAGAATAGATTAAAATGTCATCAATGAATATCACCACAAACTGATCTAAGTAAGGCTGAAATACTCTATTCATAGTCTTTAAAAATCAAAGCCTCATGTACTTAAATATAATTAAGATCATAACATGCATATAAACCCCAACTTAATTGCCTATTTAATTTATGGGTTTATATGCATGTTATGATCTTAATTATATTTAAGTACATGAGGCTTTGATTTTTAAAGACTATGAATAGAGTATTTCAGCCTTACTTAGATCAGTTTGTGGTGATATTCATTGATGACATTTTAATCTATTCTAAAAGCCAGGAAGATCATGAGAAGCATTTGAGGATCGTATTGCAGACTGTAAGGGATAAGTTATATGGGCATTTGGTAAGTCATGAGTTGAGTCTAAAGAACAAGTTATTTATTTCCATTTAGGTGTATAAAATGTTGCGCAACAAAATCATATTAATTAGTACAATCAATAAGAAATTCTAGACGTTGTTTTATGTATTTCAAAATTCCAAGCTTTTAAATTGGAAATATTTAGTTCAATTTGATTGCAAAAATGCAAAGGATATTATATTCAAAGATGTTAAAAATTTACCCTCTAAACAAATTTGTAGTTTTGTACAAGATGACAAAAGCTCTTTTAAGTTTTTTATTTTTATTTTTTAAAGTTGAAATTGTATATATCAAAGGAGAATCAAACTCTATTCCTGAATTTTAACCTGTGGATTTTTATACTGCTGCTCCCTGTCACTGAAAAGTCCACATATATAATAGTCCCCTGGCTCCCGGGTGAAAAGAAATAAATGGCCATAAATAAAAGAAAATTACAAACTAGTCATATAGATTATAGAATAATTGTTTCTCAAAAAAAGGAAAAAAAATTATAGAATAATTGGTATCAATTACTATCTACGTTGTGGAAATCATGTTTTTTTTTTAAGTCAAAGTCAAGTCTCTTGCTCATTTCTGCCACCAAACCCTAGAAGAAGAAGAAGGTTAAAAAATAAATAAATAAATAAAAATGGAGGAGGGAAGAGTACAACTGTACAAGTCTCATGTATACCATCAGTGGCCGCCCAGGATTTTTTTTTAAGGGGGTCAATAGTGTTGTAATTTTTGTATGTTAAAAGTTGTGCAATTTTTTCCTAATAAAGAAGAAAAGTGCAGGAAAAACAACTTCATTTTACGGCCAATGGTAAAGTAAGCCAAAGTCTGGAGAGTGGATTTATTTATTTTTAAAGATGAAGCAGCAGTTTTAAGAGTACAACTAGCTACTATACAACACTTTCACAATAAAATTTATGTGACAAGTTGTTAAAGATATATAAACAAGTGATGTAATTTGTGGATTTAGATAAAAACCAATTAAAACTTGCCATTTAACTTTTATTGTAAAATTATTGTGAAAATAGCACTAAAATAATTATATCCAACCTTATTTCAATTGGGATTAAACAAAATTTAGGATTAGAATGTTCAAAATTTTATTTTAAGGGTCAAAAAAAAAAATTTATATATAATTTTTGGTTTTTGGCCAGGTCAAAGGTTGATTTGAACCCCAACCGTCTCTGTATACTATTCAAAAATCCAATAGTCTTTACTCTTCAATATAGGAATAGTATGGCTCATCTACGTACGAACAAAAAAAGAAGCCAAAGTTAGGTCTCATTTAAAAATTAAAAAAATTGGTGTTATTGAGGCCCAAAAAATCACAATGCTGTACCAAAGCCCAAAACAACACAAATGATTGAAATCTAGAAAACATTTGAGCTTTCAATAAAAAAGGGGGAGGCCCAAATCCATTAAGGGTCCATAGGAAGGGACCTAAGCCCATGAATGGGCAAGCTTTGGACCTCACGAAACAAAAGAAAGAAGAAGTCCAGCCTAGCCCTCAAAGGTAAGAAAATCACTGGGGAACCCAGGGAGAAAAACTGGACCAGGATACCTGGGGATTCCCAGGAGTTTGAAATCCTCGGGATGTGCAGCAAGGCCAGGTTGGGACGAAGATAGTTCAAGGGGGTATGCCCAAAAACACAAAGAACGAGGGCAAATATGTCCCATCAGCTACCTAATGTGCAGAAAAAGGATCAGAAGACTTAGGAACCAACAATTCATTAGTAAATGTCTGGTACCTCAAGGAACCGAGGAAGATGGACTATGAAAGCAGTGGCGGAATTAGGAATTTATCTTTGGGGAGGCCAAATAGAATATAAGATAATAAATAAATCATTTGAGCTTTAAAATTAATCTCTTCAAGTTCCACCATTGACGATTCAAAAGAATGCTATTCTGGTTCAATCACTAAAAATTTAGAAGAACGCTTATTAGATGTCAAAGTTTTTACATTAAAACCTAGTAGTGTATTATTTTCTGAATTATTATCTTTCTTTCTTTTGAAGAATGAATTAATGATTATTATCTTTGTCCATATTATCAATTAAATTATAACCCACTAAGTATAATGACTGAGATTCAACAAATACCAATAGTAGACAAATTGTTTTTCAAATTTCAATGTCTAAAATGCTGATAAAACATTTAAATGTATAAAAAAATCTTATTAAATACAACTAATTAAATTTTATAGTATTATTTTAGATATGATATACTATAGTATATTATATTCATTCATAATGTTATATAATATAAAATACTTTAACAACAAATAAGCATGAAAAGGAAAAATCATATGGCCCATACCGAACCACTTGTGTGGGTATTATCAATTGCTTTTGAAGACTTCAAGTTTAACCATACACGTGGTAGAGGCAACGGGCAATTGATAAGTGTTTCTTGGTTGGGCAAAATGTAACACTCTAGTACTCTACTTCGTAAACAATGGAAGAACCAAAGAAGTAATGAAAAGGAAAAAAGAAAAAAAAGAAAAAAAAAAGAGAGCAGATCATATTAGGATGCCAGAGACTGAGAAAAGTGTGAAGACTCACTTGTTATGGTTGCCACCGTTGCATCATGCGTATGTTGCTCTATTGCTTTAGGTACGTTGGAATGAGATTCTAGCGAACTTGTCGTGATGGATGAAAAGCTAGAAACCGTTTTTTTCTCATTTTAGTTTGTGAGATAAATGTTGAAATATCTGTATGTTTATTGTAAGTTTGTGAATGTGTGGTTCTTGCATATCTATTGCTTAAAATTTTTCAAATTTGGTTTGGATGACTCATAGATTGTATATCTATTTTTTTTCAAAAATTTTGGGGAGGCCAAGGCCACCCTCGGCCCCAATGTGGCTCCGCCACTATATGAAAGAAGAAGATTGGAGATCTTTCAGCTTGGTAGAAAGAAATTAGCCATTTAGGAAAAATGACAGAGGGAAAAGTAGCCAAAAGGTGGGTCTGAAAAGGTGGAATTTAAAAGTCTTGAAAAATGAAAGATCAAAAGTCAACCCTTTAGGACCCCCAGAACGGGAAAGTCAGCTAGGAGCTTTTGAAGAGGGAACCTCAAAAGAGGGAGATAGTGAAGAATGAGGAAGGAACTAGCCAATAATGAAGGGCATTTTTCAGCAACAATAGAATTACAGTGAAAAATTCTTTAGAAAGCTCTATCAAAATTCAAAAAGGAGAAAAGAGAGGGAAAACACTGTTCGGAATCCTCAAATAACCACTAGAGAATGCACTTGGATTTAAAGGGATTCAAACTTCGCAAGTCTTAGACGCTTGAAGAGCCACCTAAGTTTGTGATTTTTGAACTTATTTGGACCTTGTAACATGTCCTAGTGAGCGTTATGTATTACAAAATTAAGAAAATAATGAAATATTTCAATTTGACTTAATGATCCTTAATGTGGATCCTAATGTTTATTTTTCCTTTCTTCCTCATTATTTCGTTTTTTTACTGTTCTTTGCTATTAAATGCGCATATATTCTGTATGTTAATATGTATATGTTGTAGGATCCGCGCTTTGTGCATCACTTGGTTCGAAATTAGCCCAATTTAATTGCAGTGAACCAAACTCAGTCCCTTAAAGCGTAAAGCATCAAGCTCAGGATCCTTGCTTCTTTACTTGGGCCTGTGTGCTGTTTACAAAGAAAAAAAGAACCCACACAAATGGTACACCATACTATTCCATCAAATAAGTATTTGTTCCATCACAAATAAAATATCTCATGCTCTTTTGTTTGATTTTCTATCAATAATCACAATCTTGATTTTTGATTCTAGAAAGAATTCTAAAAAAGTCCTAATTATTCTAAAAATCTAAACCCATATTAATTTTAGCTTGAAAAATCATCACACACGTCTTATTGGAGGTCCCATAAGGTGAGTTATTTCCTCATGGTACAAAAACTTTTCCCTTTCACCAAAAGAATTATTATTATTATTTTTTTTTATCAGACCAAAAGAATTATTAGGCAGAGGAATTGAAAATTGTCTCACACGAAAGGGTCAGTACTCTTGGCATCTTGCATTCAAAAAGTCACCAAATTTTGTTTTTGTTTTTTTTAAATGATATGAATTATATTAATCTTTATGATTCTTAAAACATATAGTTTTAGACTTTTCCAGTGTTCTTATCAACCATATTCATATCAAGTGGAGAGACGACAAGTACTCACATGTTCTTATATATGTAAATGCTTACATTTTGTTTTATGTTATGGCATATATATCATCAATCTTTTTTATTATCATTATTATTATTATTATTATTATTTTTAATTCTGAACCTCTCCATTCATGCACAAACATAATTAAGATTTTTTCTCTGAAAAAAATTAAGATCTTTGTTTCTAGATTTTTGAAATAGTGTTTTTGGTGGTTAAACTGTCGTTTTCCTTTTAAAACTTTACAAAACCTTGGTAATTGATTTTTCTAAGTCCTGTAACATTTATGATGTTGATGGATGGGGCTCAGTAAGAAGATGGACTGTATATCTATGATGAATAGATAGGCACGGCAATGTGGTGGGTGTTGCCGTGTTGTAGAGGTTGGCTTAGTTTGTGAGTCTTGTGATTTATTATATGGAGTTGATAAGGTAATATGGAGATTTATTATGTAAGATAATGTCTAAAATTCTAATTTGACTTTATCATAGCATTTTTGCTTTGTCCAATAAAAGTATTCATTAACCACCAAGAAAATATACTCTTTGACCACCAAAAAAAATAGGAATTAAAATCTTATAATTAAATAGACAATAGAAATAAAGATTTGGTGGCTTTACCCAAGAGTCATCCCCCATAAGAAGGAAATCTATATATATAATAATAGGTGAAGTTGAGAGAAACTCAAATTAAAATTCTAAATTAAAGTTCTAATTTTGCGCAATTTGTTCAAAATTATTTATTCTTAAAGAGTTTTATTTATTAATTTTAGAATCAAATGTGGGATCACATCATAAATATTCATTTAAGTAAGTTATTAAGTACAAAAACCAAAGAGTCTAGAATAAATGAATCGTAAAAAAAAAGTGCTTCAGAATAAATTTTTTTTAAAATGACAATTTACATTTTATACTTAATAATATCCTTACAAATTTTTTTAAAGAGTTAACAAAATATAAAAACTATCAATAGTAATTAAATTATATATATATATATATATATATAAGAATTATATTATGCATCTTACTGTATATTTTTAAGTGTATCCATGCATATGCATAAGGTTACAACCTAATTTGAATTAATTTGAGAGAGCCTTATAGAGATTTTATAATTTGTGAGTCCTATTTGAGTCTGTATACAGGTAGTAATCTCTTTTTGATATAGTGAATTCATCTGCTACAACTTGTGGACATAGGTTATTGTTGAACCACGTAAATTACTAGTGTTCTTCTCATGTGTTGGGTTTGTCTTTTTTTTTTTTTTTTTCCCCCATTAATTATTTGGAAATCTTTCAAAAACCCATAATAATTTTTATAATCAATCTTGTGTGGAAGTGTCACCCAGAGACACTTTCTCGCAATAGATTGGTATTTGATGTTAGAAATATAGCTAAATGATTAAATTCGTCATTTCTTAATTGTTTAAACTTTTGGGACTATTAATAATTTAATATAGTATCAAAGTAAGAGATCATAAATTTGATATTTGGTTTTACTCTACCTTTCATTTAAAATATTAAAAATCTCATATATTGGGCCACACTTATTAAGGGGGGGAAGGGGGAGTTTAGGGCCACATGTGAGAGGAAATATTAAAATTATGGTTAAATGATTAAATTCAAGTTTTCCTAATAGATTAAACTTTTAAGACAATTGATAATTTAACAATTGATAATTTAACAATTTATAATTTAACATTAGAGATGACAAAATATCTAAAAATGAGAAAAATTGTATATTATATTCTGAGTAAAGAGAGTATGCCCTTACTCTTGATTAATTATTAGGTACTTCTAGAGGAATGAGCAACATGTCATTGTATATCAGGAGTATCAAATACTTTTCCCTTACTCTTGATGCAAAAAAAAAAAAAAAAAAAAAAAAAAAAAAAAAAAAAAAAAAAAAACACTATCCTACTCAAGCAATGAGCATAATATTGTTGGAAGCCCTTACTTTCATTGAAAATTTAAAAAAGTGTGTTGAGGATAATAAAAAATATACCCAAAAAAAAGAGATTAATATACATATATAGACATAAACTATGAAGTAGGATTAAAAAAGGAATTTGCATTCATTTGGGTATCATGTAGTTTCTGGTAGCTGATTTGCATTGTCTTTATGTATCATGTAGTTTCTAGTAGCTGATTTGCATAGTCTATGTCATAAGTGAGATAAAGTTAAAAAGTTATTTATTCATCATATATAAAAATCATCATCAACCACATTTAGTGTCTATTTGGAACATCTTATTTAGTTGAAATTGAAATTGAAATTTTTTGGTTGAAAGTGTAAAAAAAAAAAAGTTAAAAAATAAGCTGAATAGTACAGTGAGACTCATTAATAGTATTAAAAAACGTAGTAGAATCCATGAATAGTAACAAAAATAAGTTGAAAGTGGAGATAAGCTGAAAAATTCAGCTCATCCCACACACACACTAATTTCAGTTGACAAAAAAAAAAAAAAAAAACCCTTCCACCAGTGTAATGCCCCCCCCCCCCCCCCCCCCCACTTTGATTATATGGAAATGTTAAAAAATGCAATAAGGTATTTGTAGGAACTCAATTTGGAGGGGCCCTCTAAATTTAGAGGGGAAGCCCTCCTATAGGACCCAAACAATACATTTCTAGAGAGTAGGTTGAAGAAATTGGCCCTTACAAACAAACAAAACCCAACCATGGACTCATCACCATTGAAGGCCGTGCACCTCAATCCCTTTTAGAGTTGCTCCTCGGCATTTATCCGAGGAGCTTGACCTTGCTCCCCCCCCCCCCCCCCCGTTTCGCTGTTCTATAGGTCCCTCTTATATAGCCCTCTTCCTCCCGTCTCTCTCTTCCACCTGTTGATCATCTATGTGCTTTCCCTCTGACTGTCCGTCCCATCAACAGCACTATCAATACTCAAGCAATTCACAGTAATCAAGGTTGCCATGTCCCAGAGTCACGTCTCCACTAGTGTGGCCAGAGGGTTAGGTGAGTGCATTTAGTGCGGAGGTGACAACCTGTCCTGGGCCGTTCCCCCATCTAAAGCTAGTCTCGGTCCGCCGAGGACAGGGATATCCTCGGCGGGGTTTTTAAAGTTTAGGCTCAGACGCATTGTCCTCGGGCGAACCTTCTACCTCGGCATGGGCCCTGAGCCGGATGTAAAGTGGGCCGAGGTCACCAGGCCCTCGGGCCCCACAGTATTGGTTTAGGAATTATTTTATGAGAAAATAATAAAATAATTAATTTTATTGATAACATTTTATATTTCCAATAAAAATGATGTCAAAACTTTCCTAATATATATATATATATATATTTTTTTTTTTTTTAAATTCTGAACCTCTCCATCCATGCACAAACATAATTAAGATTTTTTCTCTAAAAAAAAAAAAAATTAAGATCTTTGTTTCTAGATTTTTGAAGTATTGTTTTCGGTGGTTAAACTGTCGTTTTCCTTTTAAAACTTTACAAAACCTTGGTAATTGATTTTTCTAAGTCTTGTAACATTCATGATGTTGATGGATGGGGCTCACTAAGAAGATGGATTTTATATCTAGGATGAATAGATAGGCACGGCAATGTGGTGGGTGTTGCCGTATTGTAGAGGTTGGCTTAGTTTGTGAGTCTTGTGATTTATTATATGGAGTTGATAAGGTAATATGGAGATTTATCATGTAAGATAATGTCTAAAATTCTAATTTGACTTTATCATAGCATTTTTGCTTTGTCCAAGAAAAGTATTCATTAACCACCAAGAAAATATACTCTTTGACCACCAAAAAAATAGGAATTAAAATCTTATAATTAAATAGACAATAGAAATAAAGGTTTGGTGGCTTTACCCCAGAGTCATCCCGCGTAGGAAAGGAATTTATATATATAATAATAGGTGAAACTGAGAAAAATTAAAATTAAAATTCCAAATTAGAGTTCTAATTTTGCGTAATGTGTCAAAATTTATTTATTCTTAAAGAGTTTTATTTTTTAATTTTAGAATCAAATGTGGGATCATGTCATAAATATTCATTTAAGTGAGTTATTAAGTACAAAAACCAAAAAGTTTTGAATAAATGAATCGTTAAAAAAAAGTGCTTCAGAATATATATATATATATATATATTTTTTTTAAAAGGACAATTTACATTTTATACTTAATAATATTCTTACAAATTTTTTTAAAGAATTAACAAAATATAAAAACTATCAATAGTATTTAAATTATATATAAAAGAATTATATTATGCATCTTACTGTATATTTTTAAGTGTATTCATGTATATGCATGGGGTTACAACCTAATTTGAATTTGTAGGGACCTGGTTTGAAGGAGTGGACTCAAGCCCAGTTTCCCCGCAATGAATTTATAGAGGATGGGTTCAAGAACTAGGTGTTAGTGAGAAATGCAACGATCACACATGGCTGTACATGGGTTGGACAATTTGAATGTACATTGGGGTGAATAATAATGCTCCTCGGACGTATTTTTCTAGACCGGGAGTTCTTCTCATTTCTTTCCTTTAGACTAACTATGAAGTTCTCTCAGAATATGTAAATTATTACAGTGTTTCTCTCCCCCCTCCCTTAGGAGGGGTTCCTTACATTATATATCCATTTCCCAATAGATCCTAACCCTACATTTGTAAAAGGATTAGGGCATTGCTTGAGTGCCTGTCCCATCAGCCACCTTCCCCCTTTATCTCTGTGGATGACAGCAACTAAGGTGGCACTGTTGGGGCGTCTCTTCCCCATTAATGCGGCCAGGACGTTAGTTGGGAGCATTTAATGTGGAGGTGACAGTTCATCTGGGATTTGCTTCTCCACCATGCTTCCATGTCCGGTATTTGGTACCCGCTGTTTGTTCCTTGGATGCTCGGGGAGGCTCCCTTTGAGGGAGTGCTGCTTGCACTTCCTCGAACCTCGGACTTCCGAGGATGCTATCATCCTTGGCGTTGTTTAGAGGGTAGCTGGGCGCTACACTTCAGTCCTCGGTCCATGGGCGCGTCCTCGGACATGGGCCTTGGGCCCGGTTGGGAGTGGGCTGGGGTCGTCTGACCATTTCTTGGCCCCACAGAATTAATTTGAGAGAGCCTTATAGAGATTTTATTATTTGTGAGTCCTATTTGAGTCTGTACAGGGACGAAACCATGTTAAGGCTGAGGGGGGCTGTGGCCCCCTCCAAATTTTTTTAAAAAATATTAAATAGTAGGTACATATTTAAGATTTTTGAAAATGAGCCCAAGAAAAATTATATTTGCCCCCCTCAAGAAAATTATATTTGCCCCCTCTTGACTTCGAATCCTAGTTCCGTCCCTGAGTCTGTATACACTTAGTAATCTCTTTTTGATATAGTGAATTCACTTGCTACGACTTGTGGACGTAGGTTATTGTCGAACCACGTAAATTACTAGTGTTCTTCTCATCTGTTGGGTTTGTCTTTTTTTTCTTTTTTTCTTTTTTTTCCCCCATTAATTATTTGGAAATCTTTCAAAAACCAATAATAATTTTTATAATCAATCTTGTGTGGAAGTGTCACCCAGAGACACTTTCTTGCAATAAACTGAAATTTGATGTTAGAATTATAGTTAAATGGTTAAATTCGTTATTTCTTAATTGTTTAAGCTTTTGGGACTATTAATAATTTAATATAGTATCAAAGTAAGAGATCATAAATTTGATATTTGGTTTTACTCTACCTTTCATTTAAAATATTAAAAATCTCACATATTATGCCACACTTATTAAGGGGGGGAAGGGGGAGTTTAGGGCCACATGTGAGGGGAAATATTAAAATTATGGTTAAATGATTAAATTCAAGTTTTCCTAATAGATTAAACTTTTAAGACAATTGATAATTTAATATTAGAGATGACAAAATATCTAAAAATGAGAAAAATTGTATAATATATTATGAGTAAAGAGAGTGTGCCCTTACTCTTGATTAATTATTAGGTACTTTTAGAGGAATGAACAACATGTCATTGTATATCAGGAGTATCAAATACTTTTCCCTTACTCTTGATGCAAAAAAAAAAAAAAAGAAAAAAAAGAAAAAAGAAAATTCCTACTCAAGCAATGAGCATAATATTGTTGGAAGCCCTTACTTTCATTGAAAATTTAAAAAAGTGTGTTGAGGATAATAAAAAATATACCCAAAAAAAGAAAGAAGATTAATATACATATATAGACATATACTATTGTGGGGCCAAATAATCCCACGGCCCAGCCCACTTCATTCCTGGGCCGAAGGCCCGAGCCGAGGAGACATCCAAGTCCGAGGATGACCTCATCATCGAACGTCCGAGAGTTTAAGGAACATGCTCGCAGCAAGCTGTCATCTCCACACTAAACGCACTTGACAACCGCCCTGTCCGCATTAATGAGGAAATGACCTTCACCAGTGTCGCCTTGGTTGCCGCAACTCCCAAAGAGACTGGGAAGGCGGCTGACGGGACAAGCACCTGAGCGAAGGTCATGATCACTCAACAAGTGTAGGGCTAGGATTGGTTGGGCAAGGGGAATATAATGTAAGGGAATCCTTTCTGAGGAGGAGGGGAATAATTTACAGGTTCTGGGAGAACTTGATGGTTAGTAGGGAAGAAGAAAGGAAAAGAGAGAAAATAGGGCAAGAGCCTCCTCGGCCCATGGCCGAGGAGCCCATCCCATTTGTAAACTGTTTTAAGTCTTTTTCTTTAAATAAAAGAGACCGGAGTTCACGCCACTCGAGCGCCGGCCGGCGCCTAGACCTTCGACCCACTCTTTATAAATTCATTGCGGGGTTCGTTGGGCTTTTGACCCGTGTCCATTGGGCTTGGGCAACCAAAAACCTAGTCCCTACAATTGGCGCCGTCTGTGGGAAGGATTAGTGCACCGGTTGGCGCAACAGGCGACCGTTCTAAACAACCATTCCATGGAGGATCGGCGGTGATGCAAAAAAAACTATCAAAAAGAAGAGCGTTGCAGAAAGATAAAAGCTTGAAGACAAAAGATTCAACAGTAAAAGAAAAGTACTTGATATTATTCAAAAAAAAAGTCACAAATTACAATCAGAGGCTTAGGCAGGCTTGTTTTACAACTGTTCCTACCAACTAGTCCTACAATCAGAGGCCCAGGCGGACCCAACCTAAAACTAGCTAGAGGGAGATGTCAACTCGTCCCCTTATTGGCATAAAGAGAATGGGAGAAAGAGAACGGGAGAGCTTGACAATAAGGGGGTGGAAGGGGGCTGAGAGCTTGAACAAAGCGAGGAGCAGATATAGGGGCTCCGGGACGCCCTCCCCCATGATGTTCCCTTGATTCTCTCCAACCTCCACGAGCGTTGGCCGTTGGTGACGGCAACACTCGGGCGCCGCATATAATGAGAGTTCGCATGTCTCCTCCGTCGGGGGTGCGCTTTGAGGAGGGACGTTAGGTACTTCAACAATATCCCTCCGGGCCACCGTGCATGGCGCCATCGGGGTTACGCCTAGATTATGCCGCACCGAAAGCCTAGTGGGGGCTACGGCCACAACGGCTCTTGGCACGGATGTTCTCATGTCCGTCCAAAGCCGCCCTATATCGCCTAACTCCGGTCACAATTCCGGCGGGGTTGTTAAGGGGGCATGGGGAGTTGAAGGGGTATCTTCTTTCTGGTTGGGTTGTGAAGTTCATGGAATGAAGAGAAACCATTTCCCCAGGGAGCCTTATATAGAGGATGAAGGTAGGTGGGAGTTAATCCACGCGGAATTCGAAAAACCGGTTAACGAAGCGTTGGATAGTAATGAAGCGGCCAAATTCCAAGGCAGCCGCAAACCGTTGAGCTTATGGGGATTTACGAGGCCATTAATGAAGGCGCGTCTCGCGCACCGAAGCGTCAGGCGCGAAACACGAACGGCCAAGGGACGCTTCGCAAATGACAGAGATGAGGGCTCAAGATGGAGATGAGATCAATGCCACGTGCAAGACCATGAGCCGTCCGAAGGAGGAATCGTCCCCAGTAAAGCAAACCGAGAACAAACCCCTATTCCCAGAGGCCAAGCGTTAGACAGAACCAAGGCACTGCATGGTCCTCGGACTCAGGCCTATGGGGAAACTAACCGCTCCAGAGGCCAAGCGTTAGACAGAACCAAGGCACTGCATGGTCCTCAGACTCAGGCCTATGGGGAAACTAACCGCTCCAGATGCCAAGCGTTAGACAGAACCAAGGCACTGCATGGTCCTCGGACTCAGGCCTATGGGGAAACTAACCGCTCCAGAGGCCAAGCGTTAGACAGAACCAAGGCACTGCATGGTCCTCGGACTCAGGCCTATGGGGAAACTAACCGCTCCAGATGCCAAGCGTTAGACAGAACCAAGGCACTGCATGGTCCATGGACTCAGGCCTATGGGGAAACTAACCGCTCCAGATGCCAAGCGTTAGACAGAACCAAGGCACTGCATGGTCCTCGGACTCAGGCCTATGGGGAAACTAACCGCTCCAGATGCCAAGCGTTAGACAGAACCAAGGCACTGCATGGTCCTCGGACTCAGGCCTATGAGGAAACTAGCCGCTCCAGATGCCAAGCGTTAGACAGAACCAAGGCACTGCATGGTCCTCGGACTCAGGCCTATGGGGAAACTAACCGCTCCAGAGGCCAAGCGTTAGACAGAACCAAGGCACTGCATGGTCCTCGGACTCAGGCCTATGGGGAAACTAACCGCTCCAGATGCCAAGCGTTAGACAGAACCAAGGCACTGCATGGTCCACGGACTCAGGCCTATGGGGAAACTAACCGCTCCAGATGCCAAGCGTTAGACAGAACCAAGGCACTGCATGGTCCACGGACTCAGGCCTATGGAGAAACTAACTGCTCCAGATGCCAAGCGTTAGACAGAACCAAGGCACTGCATGGTCCTTGGACTCAGGCCTATGGGGAAACTAACCGCTCCAGATGCCAAGCGTTAGACAGAACCAAGGCACTGCATGGTCCACGGACTCAGGCCTATGGAGAAACTAACTGCTCCAGATACCAAGCGTTAGACAGAACCAAGGCACTGCATGGTCCTCGGACTCAGGCCTATGGGGAAACTAACCGCTCCAGATGCCAAGCGTTAGACAGAACCAAGGCACTGCATGGTCCACGGACTCAGGCCTATGGGGAAACTAACCGCTCCAGATGCCAAGCGTTAGACAGAACCAAGGCACTGCATGGTCCTCGGACTCAGGCCTATGGGGAAACTAACCGCTCCAGATGCCAAGCGTTAGACAGAACCAAGGCACTGCATGGTCCTCGGACTCAGGCCTATGGGGAAACTAACCGCTCCAGATGCCAAGCGTTAGACAAAACCAAGGCACTGCATGGTCCTCGGACTCAGGCCTATGGGGAAACTAACCGCTCCAGATGCCAAGCGTTAGACAGAACCAAGGCACTGCATGGTCCTCGGACTCAGGCCTATGGGGAAACTAACCGCTCCAGATGCCAAGCGTTAGACAGAATCAAGGCACTGCATGGTCCTTGGACTCAGGCCTATGGGGAAACTAATCGCTCCAGATGCCAAGCGTTAGACAGAACCAAGGCACTGCATGGTCCTCGGACTCAGGCCTATGGGGAAACTAACCGCTCCAGAGGCCAAGCATTAGACAGAACCAAGGCGCTGCATGGTCCTCGGACTCAGTCTCACGGGGAAGCTAAATACTTCGGATGAACCTAAGTGTTAGGCAGAACCAAGGCTCTGCATGATCCTCGGACTCAGGCTCACGGGGAAACCAACCACCTTAGATGATCCTAAGAGTTAGACAGAACCAAGGCTCTACATGGTCCCAGGACTCAGGCCTATAGGGAAACTAACTCCTTCAGAGGATTCCAGGTGTTGGACAGAACCAAAAGCGCTGCATAATCCCAGGACTCAGACCTATGGGGAAACTAACTACTTCAGAGGATTCTAAGTGTTAGACAGAACCTAAAGCACTGTACGGTCCTCGGACTCAAGCTCATGGGGAAGCCAACCACATCAATGAGTACTTAAGTGTCAACCTAAAGAATTTTCTACCCGGCCCTTAGGGAAAGATGGGCCCACTCGAGCATACATGCCCTCGCTGCAACAATTGGTGCCGCGACTGGCCGAGGTGCAATTAAAGATAAAATTACACAAGTAAAGAAAGAACGAATAATGTGCAAGTAAGCAAACAACCACAACAAACAGGAAAAGGAATAAAACTCACATTCCATTAAGTTCACAAATATTACATGATGAGTACCACATTACAGTCACAAAGTAAAAAAAAAAAAAAAAAAAAATACAAAGGACCAGGAAGACAACAGGGTCGGAGGGCCTGCCCCACTCGCTTATACTCCTCCCTCAATTAGGGGCTGGACCATAGCAGCATCAAGGCTTTCTGAGCTTTGGCCAGAGGGGACGGCCTGTGAAGGCGAAGCAGGAATAACTGCCTCCTCAGCAGCAGGAGCTCCAGCTCCAGTGCCAGACTTCACAGCCTCCTGGGGCGCCTCCCCAACGGGGCCCTCACCCGATTCTGCCACCTTGGAAGTATCACTTCCTTGGGCGGGCTCAACAGTTGATGTGTCCTCACCCGTAGCAGTGCCGGTTTCCTCCACAGCCTCCTCGGCCTCAGTGCCACTTGGAGCCGCCTCGCGGATGGCAGGAGGGTAGTACACATTCTCCTCCTGCCACAAGTCGGATGAGGCCTCGACCCCAGCCTGCCTGAGAGCTTCCCTCCAAACCTCGGCAGAGTAGCGCCTGCACAACCCGGGGACTTCAGACCTAAATGTTGCTGCTGTCTCTTCCATCCCCGCGACATAAGCCTCCTCCTCGGCTTCTTTCATAGCGGCCAGGGCTTCCTCCCTGCCCTGGTCAGCCTCAAACTTGGCCCTCACGGCCTCGTCCCTCGCCCACTCGGCTGCCTTCTTGTCCGACTCGGCGGCAGCCACCTTCTTGGGCAAATCTGCAAGCAACCCCTTTGCAGTCTTCAGCTGCTCCTCCGCCTCAGCCAGGCGCTTCGAGTAATCCTCGGCCTGCTTCTGAAAACCGGCGAGACCGGACAGGGCCGTGTCTCGGGCACTGGTCATCGCACTCAACTCCTCCCGGGCCTTGGATAGATCAGCCTCAGAGTGTTTAAGAACCTGGGTGGCCTCCGGACGTTTTTCGCGCTCCACCTCCATGGCTTTCCCCTGGTCACGGGCCACGTCCTCCAACCTATAGGTAGCCTGAACGGCCTGTCCAGCAAAACAAATACGCCATCAGCTGAGACCAAAAATCGGAAAGGAAGAGCTACAACTAGGAAATGTCACAAGTATTGAGGGGCTTACCATCCCCAAGTACCGCTTGAGGCAGAGGAAGACCTCCCTGCTCCTCATAGTCGCCAGCTCTGCCATGTCGGTTAGGAGTAACAGGCACCTCTCCACCGTGTCGGCCACGTATGTGCCCTCGCCCTCGTTGAAATCTCTGAGGGAGGAGTCTTCCCTCAGCGGCGCCCCGCGGAGCATGGGGGCAGGAAGCCAGGCCTGAGGCTCGGGCTGGTCGTCGACCTGTTTGTCCTGGCCTCGGGAGCCTATCTTCAACTGTTTGGACGGCCGCCGATCATCACCCTCCTCCCGTGGGGACTCGGACCTCTCCTCAACTGGCCTCTTGCCCTTATCCTTCTTCTGCTTGGGATCAGAGGGCTCACGTCTGGAAGGCAGACTCGTCTTGGGCAGAGAGGGAGGAAGCCCTGATTGGGTAGAAGCCGACTTGCCCTGGGCAGAACGAGTTTTTGGAGGAGGAGGAGGGAGCTCCGACTTAGATTTCTCTGGCTGGCCTTCGATCAATTTCGCCAAGCTAACTTGCGGCTTCTTCTTGTAGCCCATTTTCTGCCGAGAAGAGGACTTGGACGCTGAGAAGAATCACCACCAACCATATTTAGTGTCTGTTTGGAACAACTTATTTAGTTAAAATTGAAATTTTTTTTGTTGAAAGTGTAGAAAAAAAGTTAAAAAATAAGTTGAATAGTACAGTGAGACTCATTAATAGTATTAAAAAAAAATGTAGTGGGACTTATGAATAGTAGTAAAAATAAGCTGAAAGTGGAGATAAGCTAAAAAATTCAGCTCATCCCAAACGCACACTAATTTCAGTTGACAAAAAAAAAACCCTTTCACCAGTGTAATGCCCCCACTTTGATTATATTGAAATGTTAAAAAATGCAATAAAGTATTGGTTTAGGAACTATTTTATGAGAAAATAATAAAATAATTAATTTTATTGATAACATTTTATATTTCCAATAAAAATGATGTCAAAACTTTCTTAATATGGTTTATTAACAATGAGAAATGTTAACTAATACTCTAAGGGCATTGGTTAGAGCATTGATTTATGAATTATTTTCAAAAACATTTTATTAGGAAAATAATAAAATAACAATAAATGTTGTTGACAACTTTTTATATTTTTCTTGAAAGTAGTGTCAAAACTTTCCTATTATGATTTGTTAACAATTACCCTAAGAGGTGAGTTCTAGTTAGCTCAATTAGTAAAATTTCTGATTATTGAATAAGAGATCTAGAGTTCAATTCCTGCCTACATCAAAGACCAATTGGTATCTTGGTCTAATAATAAATAGTTATAATTAGAAACGGACGCTATAGGTCGAATTTTTTTTTTTTTTTTTATTACTTAAGAGTATATATTAATATGACTCATTAACAATTGTTCTAAAAACACTTCTAACATGACCCTTGATATAAACTCATGCGTGGTTGAATCTTTTATGATGTATTTATTTGACAATGTTACACAAAGCCAATTAATGGACGAGTAATGCTACAAACACAAACTAATTTACAACATTTTTACAAACTGCTGATGTGGTTTTAATAATTTTCAAATAATTATTAGTAAACATAAATGTGATGTTAGTAGCGGACCCATATTAAAACTAATAAGAATTTACCACATCAGCAGTTTGTAAAAATGTTGTAAAATTATTTGTTGCTATAACATTACTCTTAATGGACTCGATTACCGTATCCGGCGGGATTATTATGTAGCTCAACATTGATTGTTAATTGCTATGGTTGGCCAACGAGTGCTGTTTACATACAGTTCTCTGAATATTTCATGGCCCCTATATGTTCGTACACAAAATTGAATGTACAATGGGTATGGATAACGCCCTCACGACAAAAAATTGAATGTAAAATGGGTATGAATAATGCTCACTACAAACTACAAAGTAGAAACAGCTTTTCAAAGCTAACAGCACGCATACATAATTTCAACTAGTTTTGGAAATATCTAGATTTGGTAAATGGCCCATTCTCGATGTTACAACACTTTAATACAAAGATGCAGTTTATATCCAATGCACCAAGATACTATTTTTTTTTTGATAGGTAATAACAGACTTTATTGATAAATGCACCAAGATACTAATACGTTAGGATACGAACATATGTCCGCATTTTAATATGTCCAGTGTATTGATGCATTTGATATAATCTCAACCCTTAATACAACATTAGCAAAAAAATTATATGCTTAGTCTACTAAGACCATTTGTTTTGTGAGTACTGGGGGCTTGATGATCATGAGCGCGTGACATTTGCATGGCGAAGGTGCCTTTCTTGGGAGAGTAATTTTGCAAACCTGCAACAGCATTAATTATATGCTTTTGCATTAGCTTAATGTGAAAACTAAAAACAAAACTTTTCTCTAAAGAAATTGTAGAATATATATAATAACAGTTTGATATATTTATTTTTAGTACCTTGTGAGAGCAGCTTCATTAGTTTCATAGTTAGAAGCCTCATAAACTCCTGTCTCCAAGTTCACCCTAGCTACTGGTTTCTTTAGCAACTCTTCACCAACTTTCACAAGATCATCCAAATTTTGTTTTGTGGCCACGTCCACAGAAGTTACTGTCCCAACCAAAGTATCGTCCTGCATTGTTTTGATTCAAACTTGCCTATGATAATCAAGTGAACAAAAACCTTTGACTTTTATATCATGAATTTTATTACATAAGACTTGTATAACAATGTGTCAATTCTTAAATACAAAACAAAAAATGTAAGAAAAATATCAAAGTTTTTATTAATTTTACTATAAATGTTTTCAAACTAACGTCGTCATAATAAATGTGATCATTGTCACTTCAACACATAATAAATAAATGTTTGAATCAATTTTTTAATTCATGACAAGAAAGTCTCAATGCACAATAAAAATCTCACAATATTCTTATGATACATTTATTTTTAGTTGTAGTGGATCTGTGTATAATCTTATTTTATTTTGACCTATGATGAATTGGCACCTCAACTTGTTGAGAAAATATTGTGAAATTTTGTTATGTCCATAAAATAACTCGATTGGTGAACATTGATTTATAGGATTTGTGTAATAAAATATGTACTAACTCCTAGTCTCACCCAAAGAGAGATTAAAAAATTTATTTATTACTATATTATTGATGTGTCATTAATTGCATTCATTGACATGTAAGTTATTAATTTATTTTTTCGTAATAAAATTGGTAATAGTTTTAGTATTTTCTTATGTATGGAAGGTCTGAATAATATATATGTACCTGAATCCGCAGGTAATTTTTCTCAGAATGAAGGGCTTGAAAAACCACAGAGAGGTAGACATCAACCATGTCTGCACTTGCGTGAGAAAATACATCAATAATTGGGGTGGAACCACCACTTGTTAACCAGTCTAGCAGGCCCCACTTAGATGCCTTCTGTGCCGTGTATTTTCCTTCGGCTTTTTTTGAGCCAGTTCCTAATGATATCACCAAAAACCTTTCATAGTCCATTGCTTTTATTAGAGAGAAGTCAGAACTTCCTCGAAGGATCTGCTTTGTCACTTCACCAATGGCAAGTAAAGCCTGAAATTGCACCAATTTAGTAATACTAGAATAATGATTAAATGATTAAATTTATTATTTTTAAATAGGTTTATAATAAAAAAATATTAGGAAATTTATTATGGAGAATGTTAACCAGCACCAGTGCAGAAAAGACAAAAAAAAATTTGTCAGAAAAAGTCAAAAAAAATTCTGAATAGTACTACAAAACTGAAAAAATGACATGAATTGCAAAAAAAGACAAAAATTTGTCAGGAAAAAGTAAAAAAAAATCTGTGGTTAACGGGCACCGCACGGTACCCGTTAACACAACCCATTTATTATATATAATAATCATTAGGAGTCATGTGAAGTTTGAAAAAGACATATACCGGATTATTAGCAGCAACACCACCATCTGTAAGGTTAAATTCTCTCACAAAACCCTCGGGGTCTACAGTTTCAAAGTAATAAGTTGGAAGATAAGTTGGGGCAGCTGAGGTTGCTATGCAAATATCAGAGAGTAAGGCATTCATGCTTGGGTTGTTCTTTACCTGTTTTCATGACCAAATCAGAGTAAATGTTAGTACAATTCAGCCCCATCATTTGCAGTCACTTTCTTATCCAGGGTTAATCTGAACCACTACATATATTTGGAAATTAAAGAAAAAAAAAGTACTGCGGCAATTAACCAATTAAAAAACCATTTTAATTAGAAGAAGACAAACCTCATAGCTAGAAAAAATGGTTGGCTGGAGTCTTTTGATGTCAAATGTTGGAATAACAACATTAGTCAATGTCTTTTCCAATTTTGTATGTCCTAGTTTTTCCTTAACAAGGTTATGCAGATATTTCCCATCATACTTTGGTCCAGCTAGAGCTTTGATAATCTTTGTAAGATGAGGAAGTACTTGACAACTGCAATTTGGAAAAAATAATATCATGTTAAAAACCAAAACAAATGGGGTCAAGTCAATAATCAAACAGATATATATATATATATATACACACACACTAATGATATTTTTATATCTCATACTCTAGTTCTTACCTGTTCTGTGGGAAGATGCAAGGGCAGTGGTTTAGGTAGAAATCCTTGATATCCTTGGCAGCAAAGACAGGTCGGTTATTTTCATTTGGAGCAGCTAGCATGGCAGTGACAAGACCACCTGTGCTTGTTCCTGAGATAACATCAAAATAATCTGCTATTCTTGCATCTTCACCATCCAGTTTCTGCACCATACATAAACAATTATAGAGTAAGTACTTGGAAAGATTGCATGTTGAACCCTTATAAATGATTTAACAAAGCAGAACTTCACTAGTGAATGAAAAGTGTTGAATCTCTTTAGGTTTGTGGCATGAAACATGTATGATTAATATATAATATATTTTTCTACCTGAAGTTCAGATTCTAAAAAACTAAGGATAATTCCTGGGATAACCCCTCTTATTCCACCACCATCAATGCTGAGAACAGTGATTAGGTTTCCATTAGTTGGAGGTTGTAGGGGTACATTTGTTGAACCCATTGGGATAAAGATGCAGGTAAGGAGAGAGAGAGAGATAGAGAGGATTTAAGAGCTTTATAGAAACTATGAACTTTTAAGGAAGTTAAGAAGAGAGGATTATGTGACTTGAAATGTCTTCTTTTCATGGAAGTATGTGTATTTATAGTACTCCTCAGTCATCTCCTTGTCCAAAGATTCAACCGCGTCATTGGATTGGGTCATAAGCCTTAAAAGAAAGTCATTGGATCAAAGTGTATCAAATTTGACCGATAACTTGTACCTTTTCTGATATTGTTTACGTACATATATACTGAAAATTCATAAACCAATGTAGTGATTGGAAAGTTCGTGTGAATTACAAGCATTGCCTCTTACTTTGTCACAAAAATTGTCCCTTTAGGCTATGGTCACTGTAAGTGAGAATTGTAGGGGTGACCACTTCAAAAAGAATTGTAGGTAAGAATGAGTTTGGTTAGACCATAAAGGCAATATGGTTCTGGACCTCTGGTTAGGCAACAGGCCTAACAAAGGTGCTCATGAATGGCTACCCCCAAGTTAATCCCTATGTAGTGGCTAAAATTAAATTTAATATTATTCTCAAGCTTTGCTTTTGCCACGTACAATGGCTGCAACATTCAAGAACAACAAAAGAATCAAACTTTGCATTTTACATGTTAATTTGATTCGCAATAGGCGGTGCCTCAAGTAACCAAAGATGTGTTGGATATATACATGTGAGTAGAATGTTCATATAGAGAAAAAGAAAGGAAGTTGAGAAATTAATATAATATAGTAGAGCTCCTATGTCATATTAAGGACTCAATTGGAGTTTTCCCAATAGTATTATCTTCCCAACATGTTGATGATGTTGGGGAGATAAACACCTTGGACTCGATTGGAATTTTCCTAAATATTATCTTCCTGACATGATGGTGATGTTGGGGAGATAAAACACTTTAAGGAGACTTCTTGAGTAGTTAATTTATAGAGACACACTTGGCTCAAAAGGTCTAACTATGAGTTCAGCTATGTTATATTAACCATTTATTATTATTATCATCATTCAATTTAGGATTTCAATAACGCGTATACACCCAACCGTTGATCATATCATTGAAAAGTCATTTGGGGTACTTGTTAGAATTCAATATTCAAACAAATGTGTACAATTCAATTACATCTAATGCTTAAAGGAAATGTGAATAACTTAATAATTCTATTGGACTTATGCATTTTGTCTTCAAATCGTGTTGAATTATTGATACTATGTATCTATACCATTTTGCAAATCCGACATGCATGGTTATTCATTCTTAAAAAATTTGATTGTTCTGTCAAAAAGGAAAGGAAGCAAGTCTTATAGCTATGATACTTAGTTTTGGTAAATTTCCCAGTTGACATAGTCAAACTTTAGAGAGAGTTGTCTAGGTTATGCTTCCTTTTCTCTTTGGCTAAAACAAATGTAAAGAAAGGGTAAATGAAATTTTAAATGTGGAGAATATTATATCCATTATCAGAGGATAACTTGCAAAGGCAATTCTAGTAACTGAGTACTTGTTAGAATTCAACATTTCAACATATGTGTACCATTCAATGTCAAGCGCTGCATAAGAGAAATGTAAAAACTTGATCATTTTATTGGCTGCTTTGTTTTCAAAACTTGATCATTTCTAGGACCTTCAGTAGAGATTAATTAAAAAAAAAAAAAAAATTTACAGTAGAGATTAATGAAAGAACTGCAGCATGAAATTATGCGACTTGTCTCTAAAACTTAAACTATTAGGAAAATGGTGAATTAAATCATTTAACCATTATTCTAGCCGTAAGTAGTTCATGTTGAGAGTTTACTAAGTTTTTTTTTCACCGGAACTTTGATTTAGCACCACCGGTTTAGAATTTTCTATGGCAGTATTTGACTTACTGCATTTCCAATCTAGTATTAACTGATATTTGAATTGCTGCAAATTTTTTAATTTTCTATATTATATGATTTGTTTTTTTCTTTTGTCTTTGGTCTTTGCCTTTATTTATCTCTTTGTCTTTGTCTTGTCTCCATATTCTGCACTACTAACAAAAATTTTTCTTTGCTTTACTTTTTTTTCTTTCTTTCTCACTTGTCCCTATTATTGCCCAGACAAACACTACTCACAACACTAATATATTCTCTAATCTCCACAAACTCTACTCTCTCTCTCTCTCTCTCTCTTATCTATATAATATAAGAGAGAGTCACAAACACAGAGTCACAAAGCCAAAAAGCCAAAAAAAAAAGAAAAAAGAAAACACCACAGGCAGTCAGGCACAGATTCAATTCACAATCACAGAATCACCAACATCAGTTCATCACTCATCAGTAAAAACACAAACACCACAAGTCCACAACCACAAGCATAGATTGTTAGATTCTGAGATTCACAAACAGTATATTAGGTTTTAAAGGAAAGGATAGATTAAATACCTGTGAACTGTGAAGGCTGGAGCAGTGGAGCAACGAAGCTGGGCTGGGCAGATCGAGCAACCGTAGGCGGCAGCAAGATGGGTCTCGCATGGCGGCGTGGGTGTGGCTGTTTCCGGTTTGGGTATGCGACAGCTGACAGGGACGGGTCTCGCGTCATGGCGGCGTGGGTACTGGGTAGCAAGATGGGTCTCTCTCGCGTGGGCGTGGGCGTCTCTGAGTACTCTCTAAGTCTCTCGCCCCTCACTTTCTTTTCTTTTTTTTCCTTCGTTTTTCGCTTTTCGGTTTGGTTTCGGAGTCTTGGACTGCTGGAGAAATTATAAAATTCACATTGGGGAAAAGTGACGTTATAAAATTAATTATTGACTTAACAATTTTAACCAAGCAAATTTTTTTTTTAATGAAATGATAGTTCACATCACTACTCAATAATTTCGCCCCTTAGGCCCTCACCTGGGTCTGTCACTCATCAGATACAAAACCCTAAAAATTGAAATAAAACACACACAAACAGCTAAACCTAGCTCAAACCCCTAGAATTGAAAACAAAAAAACCAGAATAACCAAACAGTTAGGGTTTAAGATTCCATGTAATTATGATTAGAGTCCTCAATATATACAGAGAGCTAGAGAGAGAGAGAGAGAGAGTACCGTGTTTGAGCATTTTGAGGAAAGCGAGGGAAGAGATATAGACTTGCTCCGACGAGTCGAGAGTCGGAGAATCTGGTGGCGGATGGGCCAAACCACCACCGGCGCCGGCTAACATTCGCTGCAATCTCTCCATACCTGACATATAGGGTGTGTTTCTCTCTCTCTCTTTTGAGTTTTCCTTCTTATCAAGATTTCTCTAACGCTCTCTCTGCTCTGCTTTTGCTTGGGCTTCGTCTTTTTATATATTGGTTCGGATCCAATAACATTTATATATGAAAGTTTTTTGGGCCTTTTTTAAATATGGCCCATACTGAAAATAAATGGGCTTATGTTTTGTGTTTCAGCCGCTAGGGATATCTGGGCTAGTCCAGTTTTAAATTCTTTTATTGCAGATCTAGGCCCAAATATGGGGACTTGGGTTTTTTATTTTTTTTTTGGGGTCATGATAGGGCATTAAAACTTAAAACCCAACAAATCCATGAAATTTCCCATTTGGTAAAGAAATTTTAAAGAGATCCTGTCCTAAGCAAATTTTAACATCTTATTATAAGCCCATCCCACAGGTATCTAAACTCAAATTAGTCTCAAATGGTCAAATATGGAAAATTATTAGGTATTTAGAGAGTATGGTGACATGATACTTCATTCTCTTACATATACAGTGAATTCTTAATAAATTTAATTAGTGAGACCTGCTAGGAATGTGAGTTGAAAGAGCATCACATCACAATATATAATATATGAGAGTACTTAATAATTATGTCTCAAACATATACATTTACTAGATAATAATTCTTGTATATCCATGAGTGCAATTATTAAAAATAACTACAATTGTATGTGTATCTATGTAGCTTTTTTGTTTAAATAAATAATATATTGTATACCTTCATAGTATTACATAAAAATATAATAAATTCAAATTGAGATTTTTTACATTTTCTAAGTTTAGGCATGAATTTGCCAAAGGCATTGTAGTTGAATTGTCACCTTCTCATGCACAAAGTGCTTGGGGTCTAGGGGGGAAAGGGTTCGAGTTACGGGATTAGCAGCATGTTGTAATTATCTCTCAAGTTTAGGCATGAATTTGAGTGTAAATATAATTGATACAAAACTAAATGGATTGACACTTAGCATGCAAGTGGAATACATTAAACATTTAAAGACACTTGGCGTCAAATAATAGTTCAATCTAAAGACACTAGTGGTAAATTGTCGAAATTGATGCCTCTGATCTTGGTTATAGAAGTATTCTTTAAAAAAAAAAAAATTGAGTCTAAAGAACAAGTTATTCATTTCCATTTAGGTGTATAAAAGGTTGCGTAACAAAATCATAGTACAATCAATAAGAAATTCTAGATGGTGTTTTATGTATTTCAAAATTCCAATATTTTAAATTGGAAATCTTTAGTTCAATTTGATTGCAAAAATGCAAACGATATTATATTCAAAGATGTTAAAAATTTACCCTCTAAACAAATTTGTGCAATATGACAAGCTCTTTTAAGGATTTTTTTTTTTTTAAAATTTGAAATTGTATATATCAAAGGAGAATCCAACTCTATTCCTGAATTTTAACTTGTGGATTTTTATACTGCTGCTCCCTGTCACTAAAAAGTTCACATATATAATAGTCCCCTGGCTCCTGGCCGTGAAAAGAAATAAATACCCATAAATAAAAGAAAATTACAAACTGGTCATATAGATTATAGAATAATTGGTATCAATCACTATCTACGTTGACTGGTAGAAAATTAGAAATCATGTTTTTTTTAAAGTCAAAAGTCTCTTGCTCATTCCTGCCACCAAACCCTAGAAGAAGAAGAAGAAAAAAGTAAAGAGGAGAGAAGAGTACAACTGTACAAGTTTCATATATACTGTCGGCTCCGGATTTTTTTTGAAGCGGTCAATAGTGTTGTAATTTTTGTGCGTTAAAAGTTGTGTAATTTTTTGCTAATAAAGAAGAAAAATGTAGGAAAAATAACTTCATTCTGCTGTCAATGGCAAAGTAAGCCAAAGTCTGGGGAGAGGATTTATTTATTTTTAAAAATGAAGTAGCGATTTTAAGAGTACAACTAGCTACTTACATAAGACTTTAGCAAAATTTAAGTAGCGAGTTGTTAAAGATATATAAAAAAGTGATGTGATTTGTGGGTTTAGATAAAAAATCAATTAAAACTTGTCACTTAATTTTTATTGTAAAATTATTGTGAAAATAGTACTAAAATAAATATATTCAAACTTATTTCAATTGAAATTAAATAAAATTTAAAGTTAGAAGGTTCAAAATTTTATTTTAAGGGTTTTTAGCCAAGTCAGGAGTTGATTTGAACCCCAGCCACCTCTGTATACTATTAAAAAATCCAATAGTCTTGACTCTTCTTTATAGGAATGGTTAAAGTGTCAAACTTCGGTCTCATTTAAAAATTAAAAAAAAGGCACACCATACTATTCCATCAAATAAGTATATGTTCCATCACAAATAAAATATCTCATGCTCTTTTGTTTGATTTTCTATCAATAATCACAATCTTAAATCTTGATTCTAGAAAGAATTCTAAAAAAGTCCTAATTTTATTTTTTAGAAAGACGCAGACTAAACACATGTAGCGAGTGAGAACCCAAGTTTAATATCACAACATATAAAAATTGGTAACTCTTGAATGCTGTGTGAAGACTTTAAAACCCATTGGAAGACACAAATATTAATTTTAACTTGAAAAACATCACACACTTCTTCTTGGAGGTTCTATAGGGTGAGTTATTTCCGCATGGGACAAAAACTTTTCCCTTTCACCGAAAGAATTATTAGAGCATTAGCACTGGGGAATGCTAATGCCATATCTAAGAGAAATTTGGCATTTCAAGCCTCAAAACCATCTGCATCAGGGAATGCTAAAACCAAGTATTGCAAATTTTTTTGCAATACTGTTACAGTGCAATTCTAAAGGTAGAATTGCACTGTAACACAATTCTAAAACCAAAAACAATATTTTATTCGGTCTGACTCATCCTCTCTCTTCTCTACTTTCTCTCCATCTCCTTCTTCTCTGTCTATTGGCGTGGTGGCTTTGCTGCCATGGTTGATGGATTTCTAGATCAACAACAGCAAGATTGGTGGTGGTTTTTTTGTGGGTTTTTCTTGGTGGTTGCTGGCCGGTGTTGTGGTGGGTTTGGTTGGTGGTGGCTGGGTTTGGTGGTGGATGGTGCAAAGTTTGATTTTTGATCGGTGCTGATGGGTTTGTTGGGTTGATGGGTTTGATCGGTGTTGTGGTTGTTGATGGGTTGATGGATCGATGATCGGTGATGGGTTTGGGATGGGTGATCGGTGATCGGTGATGGGTTTGGGACCGATGATCAGTGATGGGTTGATGCATAGACTAGGAGTCCTTCCGATGGAGGTGATGTTCAGTGGTACTTTTGCAAGGTCCCTTTAGCTGAGAATGGTGAGATTTTTCTTATTTTCAAATAATTTTGGAAGCATATGGTTTATCTAGTGCATGAAAAGAAAAAGGAAATGAACAAAGTGGAGGATTTGGTTGTTCGTGGTGGTGGTGGTAGTAGGTGGTGATTTGGGTTTTTTTATTATTTAGGTTTGGGGATATATTATTTTATTATGTAGATATATTATTTTAATGAGTAGAATAAGAAAATAAAAGTTTGGGATACTAGAGATATTGTAAAATGGTATGGTATAATTGATAAAATAGATTTTTGGGATGGTAAAATAGAATAGAGTAGCATTTTTTGATGCTAATTCTCTTATGCAGAGGAATTGAAAATTTGTCTCATATGAAAGGGTCAGTACTCTTGGCATCTTGCACTCAAAAAGTACCAAAATTTTATTTTTTTTAAAAATGGTATGAATTATATTAATTTTTACGATTCTTAAAAGCGTATAATTTTAGATTTTTTCAGTGTTCTTATCAATCATATTCATGTCAAGTGGGAGGTGGTATATCTTATATCTGGCATATATGTCGAGTACCTCACAAGGAGGTGGGATCCACACACTATGGGGCCCACCTCTTTGTGAGGTACCCGGCATATATGCCGGGTACAGGATATACAAAATCATGTCAAGTGGAGTAACGACAAGTACTCACATGTTCTTATATATGTAAATGCTTGCATTTTGTTTTATTTTATGGCATATATATCATCAATCTTTTTTTCTCTTTTTCTTTTATAAAAAAAAAAGCTTTTCAATTTCGAACATGACTTAATTATTTTTCTCACCTTCACCAAACTTTTTATTATTATTATTATTATTTTAAATTCTGAACCTCTCCATCCATGCACAAACATAATTAAGATTTTTTCTCTAAAAAATAAAAATAAAATAAAGATCTTTGTTCCTAGATTTTTGAAGTACCGTTTTCTGTGGTTAAACTGTCGTTTTCCTTTTAATACTTTACAAAATCTTGGTAATTGATTTTTCTAAGTCCTGTAACATTCATGATGTTGATGGATGGGGCTGAGTAAGAGGATGGACTTTATATCTATGATGAATAGTCGGCATGGCAATGTGGTGAGTGTTGCCGTGTTGTAGAGGTTGGCTTAGTTTGTGAGTCTTGTGATTTATTATATGGAGTTGATAAGGTAATATGGAGATTTGGTAAGTAAGATAATGTCTAAAATTCTAATTTGACTTTATCATAGTATTTTTGCTTTGTCCAAGAAAAGTATTCATTAACTACCAAGAATTAATTTCAGAAACATTTTATTAAGAAAATAATAAAATAATAATAAATATTATTGACAGCTTTTTATATAGTGGTGTCAAAACTTTTCCACTATAATTTTTTAAACAATTATTTTAAGAGCATAGGTTAATATAACTCATTAACAATTGATCTAAATGAATCATTAACAATACCTTTATTATAAACTCATGCGCAGTTTATTCTTTTATGATGTATTTATTTGACAATGTCAAACAAAGTCAATTGATGCACTTGACTAACGTATCCAGCGGGATTATCATGTAGCTCAGCATTGATTGTTATAGTTGGCTAATGAGTGCTGTTTACATACAGTTCTCTCAATATTTCGTGGCCCATATATGTTCGTACACAAAATTGAATGTACAATGGGGATGCCGTATGGATAATGCTCTCGCGACAAAATATTGAATGTATTAATGGGTATGGATAGCGCTCACCAAAAGTAGAAACAACTTTTCAAAGCTGACGTTTCTCAAAAAAAAAAACTTTTCAAAGCTGACAGCACGCTTAATTTCAACTAGTTTTGGAAATATCTGGATTTGGTGATATTATTAAAAGGTTGATTAATCTATTAAGTAAATCACTTTCCTGGTTGATTCAACAAATTCATCATCGCTAAAGCTAAAGTCATTATTGATTATTTCAATTTCCAACCACTAATGGTGAAATCAAGGACTAGATTTTAATTTCTTGGTCACGCAATTGTGGAAATTTGATCATATTACCATTTATTGGAAGCTCTCTCTTCTTCACTTTCCTCGTAAGTCGTAACCCATATACTTTTTTTGATGAAATCGTAACCCATATACAATTACGTGCACGAGCCAAGAAAAATTGTACTACAAAACAAGGAGTAAAGTACTCAGAAATTTGACTAAAGAAACGAGATTTAAAAAAAAAAAATTCTTTTGAATTAACAAAAAGAATACTTGGAAGCTAAATTTGCTTTCATTTATCAATTACAAATCACCCACCAAAAAAAGAAAAAAAACATTTGTTTCAGTGTCAAGTTATCTTACCCAACATTTTATTCAAACCAATACTACCAGAGAATCAAAATGTGGGATTTTTGTGTCCCATTCTCGATGTTACAACATTTTAATATAAAGACAAGATTTATGCTCAGTGCATTAATACACTAGATACGTTGGGATATAAACATGTATCCGTATTTTAATATGCCCGGTGTATTGATACATTAGATATAATCTCAACCCTTAACACAATATTAGCAAAAGAATTATATGCTAAGTCTACTAAGACCATTTGTTTTGTGAGTACTGGTGGCTTGATGAGCATGTCCAGCGGGGGACTTTGCATGGCGAAGGTGCCTTTCTTGGGAGAGTAATTTTGCAAACCTGCAACAACATTAATTATATGCTTTTGCATTAGCTTAATGTGAAAACTAAAAACAAAACTTTTTTCCTAAAGAAATTGTAGAATATATATATAATAACAGTTTGATATATTTATTTTTAGTACCTTGTGAGGGCAGCTTCATTAGTTTCATGGTTAGAAGCCTCATAAACTCCAGTCTCCAAGTTCACCCTAGCAACTGGTTTCTTTAGCAATTCTTCACCAGCTATCACAAGATCATCCAAATTTTGTTTTGTGGCCACGTCCACAGAAGTTACTGTCCCAACCAAGGTATCGTCCTGCATTGTTTTGATTCAAACTTGTCTATGTTAATTATGTGAACAAGAGCTTTTGACTTTTATACCATGAATTTTATTACATAAGACTTGCATAACAATGTGTCAATTCTTAAATACAAAACATAAAATGTAAGAAAAATATCAAAGTTTTTATTAATTTTAATATAAATGTTTCAAACTAACGTTGTAATAATAAATGTGATCATTATCACTTCAACATATAATAGATAAATGTTTAAATCAATTTTTTATTTCATGACAAGAAAGTCCCAATACATAATAAAAATCTCACAATATTTTTATGATACCTTTATTTTTAGTTGTAGTGAATCTGTGTATAATCTTATTTTATTTTGACCTATAATGAATTGACGCTCAACTTGTCAAGAAAATATTGTGAAATTTTGTTGTGCCCGTAAAAGAACTCGATTGGTGAACATCGATTTATAGGATTTGTGTGATAAAATATGTACTAACCCCTAGTCTCACCCAAAAAGTAATTAAAAAATTTTATTTATTACTATATTATTGATGTGTCATTAATTGCATTTATTGACAGTAAGTTATTAATTTTTTTTTGGGTAATAAAATTGGACATAGTTATAGTATTTTCTTATGTATTTCTTTTCATTATGGAAGGTCTGAATGATATAGATGTACCTGAATCCGCAGGTAATTTTTCTCAGAATGAAGGGCTTGAAAAACCGCAGAGAGGTGGACATCAACCATATCTGCACTTGCATGAGAAAATAAATCAATAATTGGGGTGGAACCACCACTTGTTAACCAGTCTAGCAGGCCCCACTTCGCTGCCTTGAGTGCCCTGTATTTTCCTTCGGCTTTTTGTGAGCCAGTTCCTAATGATATCACTAGAAACCTTCCATAGTCCATTGGTTTTATCGGAAAGAAGTCAGAACTTCCTCGAAGGATTTGCTTTGTCACTTCACCAATGGCAAGTAAAGCCTAAAATTGCACCAATTTAGTAATATTAGAATAACAGTTAAATAATTAAATTTATTATTTTTTAAATAGGTTTATAATAAAAAAAATATTCGGAGATTAATTATATATAATAATCATTAGGAGTCATGTGAAGTTTGAAAAAGACATATACCGGATTATTAGCAGCAACACCACCATCTGTAAGGTTAAATTCTCTCACATTCCCCTCGGGGTCTACAGTTTCAAAGTAATAAGTTGGAAGATAAGTTGGGGCAGCTGAGGTTGCTATGCAAATATCTGAGAGTAAGGCATTCATGCTTGGTTTTTTCTTTACCTGTTTTCATGACCAAATCAAAGTAAATGTTAGTACAATTCAGCTCCATCATTTGCAGTCACTTTCTTATCCAGGGTTAATCTGAACCACTACATATATTTGGAAATTAAAGGAAAAAAAAAGTACTGGGGTTAAAAAACCATTTTAATGAGAGGAAGTGACAAACCTCATAGCTAGAAAAAATGGTTGGATGGAGTGTTTTGATGTCAAATGTTGGAATAACAACATTAGTCAATGTCTTTTCTAATTTTGTATGTCCTAGTTTTTCCTTAACAAGGTTATGCAGATATTTCCCATCATACTTTGGTCCAGCTAGAGCTTTGATAATCTTTATAAGATAAGGAAATACTGGAGAACTGCAATTTGGAAAAAATAATATCATGTTAAAAACCAAAACAAATGGGGTCAAGTCAATAATCAAACAGATATATATATATATATATATATATTATATATAGATATTTTTATATCTCATACTCTAGTTTTTTACCTGCTCTGTGGGAAGATATGAGGGCAGTGGTTTAGGTAGAAATCCTTGATATCCTTGGCAGCAAAGACAGGTCGGTTATTTTCATCTGGAGCAGCTAGCATGGCAGTGACAAGACCACCTGTGCTTGTTCCTGAGATAACATCAAAATAATCTGCTATTCTTGCATCTTCACCATCCAGTTTCTGCACCATACATAAGCAAAAATAGAGTAAGTACTTGGAAAGATTGCATGTTGAACCATTATATATGATTTAACAAAGCAGAACTTCACTAGTGAAAGAAAAAAAGTGTTGAATTTGTTTAGGTTCGTGGCATGAAACATGTATGATTAATATATAATATATAATATATTTTTCTACCTGAAGTTCAGATTCTAAAAAACTAAGGATAGTTCCTGGGATGACCCCTCTTATTCCACCACCATCTATGCTGAGAACAGTGATTAGGTTTCCATAAGTTGGAGGTTGTAGGGGTACATTTGTTGAGCCCATTGGGATAAAGATGCAGGTAAGGAGAGAGAGAGAGAGAGAGAGAGAGGATTTAAGAGCTTTAGAGAAGCTATGAACTTTTAAGGAAGTTAAAAAGAGAGGATTATGTTACTTGATATGTCTTCTTTTCATGGAAGTATGTGTATTTATAGTACTCCTCAGTCATCTCCTTGTCCAAAGATTCAACCGCGTCATTGGATTGGATCATAAGCCTTAAAAGAAAGTCATTGGATCAAAGTGTATCAAATTTGACCGATAACTTGTACCTTTTCTGATATTGTTTACGTACATATATACTGAAAATTCATAAACCAGTGTAGTGATTGGATCGGGTGAATTATAAGCATTGCCTCTTACTTTGTCACAAAAATTGTCCCTTCAGGCTATGGTCACTGTAAGTGAGAATTGTCGGTGAGACCACTTCAAAAGAATTGTAGGTAAGCATGAGAATTGTAGGTGAGACCATAATGGCAATATGGGTCTAGTTAGGCAACAGGCCTAACAAAGGCGCTCATGAATGGCTACCCCCAAGTTAATCCCTACCTAGTGGCTAAAATTAAATTTATTATTATTCTCAAGCTTTGCTTTTGCTACATTCATTGGCTGCAACATTCAAGAATAACAAGTCTTTACATTTTACATGTTAATTTGATCCACAAAAGGTGGCGCTTCAAGTAATCAAAAGATGTGTTGGATATATACGTGTGAGTAGAATGTTCATATAAAGAAAAAGAAAAAAAGTCAAGAAATTAATATAATATAGTGGAGCTCCTATGTCATATTATGGACTCCATTGGAGTTTTCCCAAGTATTATCTTCCCAACATAATGATGATGATGATGTTGGGGAGATAAATACCTTAGACTCAATTGGAGTTTTCCTAAGTATTATTTTCCTAACATGATGGTGATGTTGGGGAGATAAAACACTTTAAGGAGACTCCTTGAGTATTTAATTTATAAAGACACACTTAACTCAAAAAATTTAACTATGAGCTCAACTTTATTATATTAATAACTTATTATTAATATTATTATTCAATTTAGGACTTCAATAACGTGTATACACCCAACGGGTTATCATATCATTGAAAAGTCATTTGAGGTACTTGTCAGAATTCAATATTCAAACTAATGTGTACAATTCAGTTACATCTAATGCTTAAAGGAAATGTGAAAAACTTGATAATTCTATAGGCCTTATGAATTTTGTCTTCAAATCGTGTTGAATTATTGACCCTATGTATCTATACCATTTTGCAAATCCGACATGCATGGTTATTCATTCTAAAAAGATTTGATTGTTCTGTCAAAAAGGAACAAAATGGAAAAGAAGTAAGTCTTATAGCTACAATACTTTTAGTTTTGGTAAATTTTCCAGTTGACATAGTCAAACTTTTGAGAGCGTTGTCTAGGTTATGCTTCCTTTTCTCTTTGGCTAAAACAAACATGAAGAAAAGGCAAATGGAATTTTAAATGTGAAGAATATTATATCCATTATCAGAGTATAACTTGCGAAGGCAATTCTAGTAACCGAGTACTTGTTAGAATTCAACAATTCAACATATGGGTTCCATTCAATTTCAAGCGCTGCATAAAAGAAATGTAAAAACTTGGTCATCCTCTTGGCCTTATGCATTGTTTTCAAAACTTGATCATTTCTAGGACCTTCAGTAGAGATTAATGAAAGAACCACAGAACGAAATCATGCGACTTGTCTCTAAAGCTTAAACTAATAGGAAAATGGTGAATTAAATCATTTTGCCATTATTCTAACTGTAAGTAGTTCATGTTGAGAGTTTACTAAGTTTTTTCTTGACAGGAACATAGATTTAGCACCACCTGTTTAGAATTTTCTATGGCAGTATTTGACTTACTGCATTTCCAATCTAGTATTCACTGATATTTGTATTGCTGCAATATTTTTAAATCAATTATTTGCAGTTTACTAGCAAGGTAGGAAGAAGATTAATTTATGTTTTGAGAAGGGAACAAATTAAGTATGAAAATTGACAATATCTTTCCTGTTAGACCTTATAACATCAGGAATAAGCATGATGACAACATTTGAAAAAGACGCATCAATGTACATCTCATAAGACCATCATAAGTTAAAAAAAAAAAAAAAAAATCACAGAAGCTAGTGCACGGGTGGTATATATTAAATGATATATTATTATTATTATTATTTTATACAAGATAGAAAATCTACTTTAGTCTAATTTAAGTGTATATGTGTGTGAAACTCTCACTTAGAGACTTAAAACTTGGCATTTGTCCCCCACACTCTACAAACACTTATACTTGTGAAGTGACCATCGCATTAAGGGTACGCGATTGTAATGATATATTACTTGATGATGCCGGAGAATCACTAGTGAGCCACACACGATCCTCGTACACTCGAAGTAGCACCTGCACAACAAAAAGAGAAGACCTAATAGAGAGCACTGGTGTGGTGCCGGCTAAATACCCTCCGAAGGTCAAGTTAGAATTTCTCTCACAACTCTAGAGTACCAGACCTGGGATAAATTATGCATACCTTGGTTTTTGAGGATATTGGAGTTTTTATAGTAGTAGAGGGTTGACATCTCTTCCTTGGATTAGAAGTCTTTTTCTTATAGGAATCCTTATAAGTGTATATTGCGGAATCTTTTCCTTGTAGGAGACAAGCACCAAGCGTGGGGTACAAGACATTTTCTTATTTACTCATGCATGGTGATCAAGTCAGGATTATATCAGAACCGTCGACTTTAGAGGAGTCAGCTTTCCATCTTCCCATTGATGACCTCGTCAGGTTAAAGCTATAGACCTCATACTGCCAAGTTGATGGACGTCGGCAAAGCCGATGGGTTAACTCGGAACGCTATTCTACACATTTCCTTTGGTGAGCATATACTTACAATTTTATCCTTATCATTACTAAAGGTTTAAAGCTTAGCTTTCCTTGTTTTTATATTAGGAAAATGCACAAAAGTGGAAGCCAAAAAAGTAAATTGTGAAAAATGAGTCTTCTATTGCCCAATTTTGACTGCACAAACTGATAATATTAACAATAACATTCTTGATATATGTAAGTGCACCCATACCCGGCCGCAAGACATTTTTTTATGCATGGCTGAGGGCTTGAAGCCAGAGCAAAGACAATACAATTCACATGGATGGCTATAGATCCAACTCAGGATAAACAAAACACCAATTAGAATAAATACTAAAAACAAGAACAAGAACAATAATAAACAATACATTAAAACTTAAAGCTCAATCTGTCTCTCACAAGACTAGCTGATATCTTTACCAAGCCTCCTCCACCAAGATGTTTTCGTGCATTAGCTGCCAAATTCAAGTTGGTCTCCACTCACCCAAATGAGTTTGTGAGAGGCTGTTAGAATATAAGCCCAAGGTGCTCAGGCCAATTATTCTAGGTTTCTTGTACTACACCTATATTACTTATACAACGTATCTGTCTACCTATATAAAAGACAGACCTTTGTACTTTATTCTATATAGTTTAATACACGGTCTTTTAGACTTTAACAAGAGGACTCAAGCAAATTACTGACTAGGCTCCATTTCATTGCACTGGAAGCCTGTTCAAAGTTCCATGGAAATATGTTACATTAACTTTATATCATTTCAGCAGTTCTTAGATTAACATCAGTTACGTTTCGCATCTCATTTCTGCAGTTCTTAGATTAACATCAGTTACGTTTCGCATCTCATTTCTGCAGTGATGAGGTTTCGCGACAGTGCTTCTCTTTTGAGAGTAGCTTTGCAAACCTGCAATATATAGATAAAAGCTATTGTTATTATTAACAATGCAGATTTTTTTTTACTTCACAAAAATTTGAATAATCTACACCTTATGAGAGCCTCCTCATTAGTCTCATGTATAGTAGGCTCCAGATTACTCGTCTCTAAGTTCACCCTTGAGACCAGTTTCTTTAATAATCCTTCTGCAACTTTTGCAAGAGTTTCCATATTCTCCTTGGTGGAAATATCAACAGAAGACACTTCTCCCTTTAGTGTATCGTCCTGAAATGTCAATGTTAAAATAATTTTTAAATGATTAAAGTTGTCTTTTTCTATTGACTTAAACTTTTAGAACAAGTGGTAACTAATTTATCACTCTCATATTAATTTGCCAACATGGGTATTGACTATGAAGTTACATCCCTTGCACTTTTTGGACTCAAGGCATCAGTTAAAATCAATCAATGAAATACTGAATTGAATAAAACTTGAGTATAGTAGTATTTGCACACATTGGACTTAAGCATTGAAGTTTAATTATTACCTGAATTCGGAGGTACTTATTTTCACTATCGAGAGCTTTAAAAACAACAGAAATGTGAAAGTCCACTATATCAGCACTTGCTTGAGTGAACACATTCACCAATGGGGCAGAGTGACCACTAGTTAACCACCCGAATATACCCCACCGAGCTGCTTCTTTGGCAGTGTATTTCTCTTCAACTTTTGTTGAACCAGTTCCTAGTGATAGAACCAGAAATCGACCATAATCTGCTGTCTTTATGGAACTGAAGTTAGGACTCCCCCGGTTAATCTCTTTTGTCCCTTCGCCAATGGCAATCAAAGCCTACAGAATCACATGAGAATTAGACAATGATATTGATAAGAGAGTATGATTCCGGAGAGAATAAAAAAGCGAAGTATACTAAACTTATTACCAGATTATTAGCAGTACACCACCATCAATAAGATTGAATTTTCTCACTCTTCCAGTTGAGTCTTTGGTATCAAAATTATGGGCAGGGAAATATGTTGGGGCAGCTGAGGTTCCAATGCATATATCTGAAAGTAAGGCATCAAAGTGTGCATGGTTCTTCACCTAATTAAGGCATGGATACAAATATATGTTAGTTCTTTTTTGTTTATGTGAAGTGTTAATTCCTTCTCATTAGGATTAATTTCAGGTAAAGTTAAAAACTTGGATTAATTTAAAAACCTCATAGCTGGAGAAAATGGCTGGCTGGAGTTGCTTGATGTCAAAGGTTGGGATTACCACATTGGTCAGTGTGTGGCGTAATTGAGTATTCCCTAGTTTTTCCTTCAGAAGGCTATGAAGATACTTTCCATCGTATTTTGGTCCTGTTATGGCTTTGATCAATTTTGTTGCTTGAGCAAATGGAGAACTGTTGCTTAAGCATATTAGTATAGTGTTATTTAATATGGAATAAGACATAGTGATAGCATGAAAAACATTGAGGCTCAATTGTTACCGATCTTGAGGAAAGATTTTATGTCCATTATCAAAATAGAAGGCCTTGATGTATTTTGCAGCATACATGGGGCGTTTGTTTTCATTTGGTGCAGTTAGCATGGTAGTCAAAAGACCTCATGTGCTTGTCCCTGCGATCACATCAAAATAATCTGCAATTCTAGCTTCAGGGCCATCAATTTTCTGCAACACAAGGTAAAAAATGTAAAAAAAACCATGTGAAAAAAATAGTCATGTTAATTGCCATTACTATTTTGAATAACTTATATGTAGTACCACTTTAGTCAATTTTTATAAAGCTCAAGCTTGTCAAATGGTCTTCTAGAAGTTAATCTACACGCATGTCTTGTAAGTGACTATATTGGGATGAAAGTTACCAATCAAACCCATTTTTTATTTGGAAAAAAAGAAGAAGCAATTATGCAAGCTACCAATGATTGGTTTCTTTTTCCTATTAAATAAGAACTTTAGATTGAAAACTAATATTTCAACTTTATACACATAGATGACATGTGCCAACTGGCTGGCATATAACAATATTGTAACCTGTAACTCAGACTCAAGGAAGCTAAGTATGATTCCTGGAATAATCCCCCTTATTCCACCTCCATCAATGCTAAGAACAGTAATGAAGTTTCCATGTGTTGGAGGCCGCAGGGGTGATATTGTTTTTTCCATAAGGGACTGGGATGAGAATATGATTATGGGGCTAGGAGGTTAATTGTGCTGCCGGAAACTACATAGTGCCAATCTATTTATAATCCTTTAAGCTTTCAAGAACTGGTTAAGAATCAACATTTTCATCATTTTTATGGGACTAATAATGCTGTAATAAGGACCATATGCATACATAGTGGTTTCTTCAATATGGTTTGAGTTGATACGTAGCTTTATCATTGACAGGAACAACAGAGTATTCCATTTCCTTATAGTGATCTTTCTTTAGCAAAGAAGAAATTGCATCTTAGACGCTACATATACAGGAATTGTAGTTGAGACTCCAGGAGAATTGCAGGTAAGAAGAATTAGGTGAAGTGATATCCTAATGGCAATATGGATAGTGGATTTCATTATCTAGCAAAAGGAATTTTAAGGCGGGCAATATATTTTGGATTTAAATATCCTATCCAATGACTCTTTTTTGGTTTAATTTCAATAAGTTTAGGATATAAAATTTTTCACAATTTCTTTTACAATAGTGGAGATGATATGTTATGATAGATGTATAATAAAATGATGTCACTAGTGTGAGTTCATGTAAAAAAGTTAGGCACATCTCTAATATTGTTCTTTTGATTTTCAATCTCAAGTTGTAGTGCGTAAGTGTCCATGCGCACACTCTAGGGCAAATGTCTAGTTGTTGCGCTCAATAATTGGCAAACATTTTAATCACTAGTTGAAATCTGGATTTTTTCCACAAGTAGTGGCAACCTATGATGATTGGAATGCAGAAAATTCAGTCATTAGATCACACCGGTTTTTGAAAGATACAATTCATAATGATGTGCATTGGGTCACATTTCTTAGGTCATTTAGTGTTCGTTTTGAGCAACTCATACTTATCTTATCAAAATCTATCATCTCATAGGTATGGTTGTATATTACTAAGTATATTAAGATTCTACTCTTTTTGATATTTTTAAACACTTGATCTAAATTCCTATTCTCGTCACAATAATAAGTTTCAAAATATTCATATAGTTTACTAAATTTTGGTTAAAATTTAAATTATGGTAATTTTTTAAAAGTATTTATACACATTAAATTTATTAAATAAGATCTGATTAATAGTAAATCCAAATCTGAAATGTTAATTTAGTGCTAGTTTGGTACAACTTATTTTCCAATATATTCTTAATTTCAATTAGGGTGTGAGATTGGATTAAATTAATCGAAACTATCTAAAATCTAGATCTTGCTCACGAGTCACAATGCATTTGCAGGTTCACAATTAATTTCGGTTTCATTGATTATATTTTTTATGTTTTTGTTTTTGGACTTGATTAAGATTCTGAAGTAGTGCTCTTCTTCAAAATCATATAGCTCACCTTATTACACATTTAACCAAAAAAAAAAAAAAAAAAAAAAGGGAAAATACACTTTTGGTCCCTAAATTCACCCGTGATACTGGTTTCTTCAATATTCTTTCTCCTATATATTGAAGTTTTTCCAAGTTTTGTTTTGTAGACTCGTCAACTGAAGCATCTGTCCCGGTCAAGGTGTCATCCTAATGTCATATTTCAAAAGACTAGTCAATACTCAATACTAAATTACTTTATATGTATTCAACATAAAAACCTAGAGAGAAACCAGAATTTTTCATACTTGAATTCGAAGGTAAATATGTTCTGAACGAAGAGCTTGGAACAGCACAGCAATATGGACATCAACCATATCTGCACTTGCTTGAGTAAACACATCCACTAGTGGAACAGAACCACCATGATGTAACCAACCCAGAGTGGCCCACCTGGCTGCCTTTTTAGCATAGTATTTTTCTGCTGTCTTTGGTGAGCCGGTGCCTACTGAAATTACTAGAAAGCGGCCATAGTCCATGGGTTTAATTGGGAAGAAATCAGGATTTTCTTTGAAGACCTGTTTAGTCACTTGGTTTATGGCTACTAATGTCTAGACCATGGTGCCAAAAAGAAAAGAAAAACACTATAAAGATTAGGCTTTCTTGTGTTGAAACTTTTAATTTTAGAATAAATTGCATATTTTGTTCTCAACTTTTGATCTTTTCTTAACAAAATCATCTATATGCTTTAAAATGTTTCATTTTAATCCCTCTACTTTCAATATTTCAAAAAAAAAAAAAATTTTAACATCATTTGGTTGATGAAAAATGCAATATGGCAAACATAATTCATGCCATATCATAAGCTCCATATTATCAATGTACTCAATTTCACGAATTCAATTCAATAGATAAATGTCAAAAGTTGAGCATCAAATATGCAATTTAAAATTAACTTTCTCTCTAAATGATTATATACCGGATTGTTTGCAGCAACACCACCATCTATAAGATTGAATTTTCGAACATTCCCTTCATTATCTTGGTTCTTGAATTGGTAGGCAGGAAGATAAGTTGGAGCTGCTGAAGTACTGATGCATATGTCAGACAATCGAGCATCCAAACAAGGGAAATTTTACACCTGCATGAAGTTAGAATTTTCTCTTAGGTTGCATTTCAATTTGAGGATTTACATTTAAGGGATCTAAAAAATGATTGTAATCATAAATTGCTTAATATAAATTTAACAACACATGATGATGTGAGCTTTGAAAATTTTGCTTGAGCAAAAACACACGTGATAATATGAATTTGAAATGACATCTTTATATATTCACTTCAAATGCACGTATTAACAAAGGGAAATTCTCTTCATAAATTTCAACAAAAAAAAAAAAAAAATTATATAATAACTTCATACTCTATATTCAAGTCATTGAAACTAAATAATAAAGTCCAAATCATTCACTTTATATTCACTTATAAAACAAATCGTTAGGCTTGTTCACCATAGTTTTTTATTTCAAGAGAAGCTCCTCAGACTCTTTCATGCACTTCAAATTAAGGGACTAGACGACTAGTGAACAATATTTAATAATAAGGTTTCAAAATCCGTGCAACACAATTTTTTAAAGGGAAAATCATAGTATATACTACAAAAAAAGAGGCCTATAGCTGCGTTTATAAAGCGCAGCTATAAACCCTAAAAATGCTGCGTTTTTTATAGCCGCATTTGTAAATACTGCGCGATAATAGCTCTGCGGGCCTATAGCTTTGCTTATGGAAACACGGTTGTAGGCTTTGACCTATAGCCGTGTTTTTAAAAATGTGGCTATAGGATTTTTTTCCCCCCCCCGCCCAATCACATACCTAATATTCTCATGAGACAATTCCTAGCAGCCTTTTCAACAACAAAACTGCACAACAAAACTGTAATTCATTATCGCAATCAATGGTATGTAGTATAACATGCCCCACCCTCCCTTAAAAGTTACAATGGTTTTTGAGTGGAGTTGTGGTGTGCCTTTGTGTTAGAACCTATTTCCCTCTCCTTTGTGTGTGTGTGTGTTTGTTTCTTAAAAAAAAGAATGGATAACTGTCCCACATTGCTTAAGAGGGTGTGTTGTGTGTAGTATAATTTGCCTCACCATCCCTTAAAAGTTATCATGACTTTTGATTAGAGTTGTAGTGTACCTTTGTATTAAATCCCTTTTTCTCTCTCTCTTGTGTGTGTGTGTTTGTTTTTCAAAAAAAAAAAAAAAAATTCCAAGGGGCAGAAAATTCAAGTTAATTACATCAACATCCATCTTAAGAACAACATACTAGGGAAAACCAGATTTGACATGCATAATGCATCTAAAGGTAAACACGATGGAAAAAAAAACACACAAATAAATTTGTATTGTTTACCAGAAGACTAATGAATGTCTCGCTACCTTTTTCTCATATTTCAAAGCACCCCCTTCTTGGCTGTTTGAAAGAGGAAAAGTAAAAATGAACCAAATCACTAAGAGCAACCACATCAGCTTGTGGAAAAAATTCCGTTTATTTTATACAAAAAATCTACTTTTTCTATTTTACACCATCACATTTATAAAATACCTACATCAGTTTATCTATTTTACAAGGGAGCCACTTGTGGTGGAGGTTCGATGGCCGAACCGCCGAAATAGTGGCTCTGGCGAACGCCGTCGGATTGGTCTCGCCGCCCACTGTACTGCCGAATAGTGACCCATTGGTGGGTGGATTATTAAAATAGTGGTTTCGACAAACGCCGCCAATGCCTAAACTACCAAAATAGTGGTTTTGGTGACTGCCCACCAGATTGGTGTCTCCGACCATTGTACTGCCATCACCAATGGGCCGATTGTTGTAATAGTGGCTCCAACGACCGCCGCCGAATCGATGTCTTCGACCACTATATTGCTAGAATCGGTGACCGAATCGATGTCTCTAACCAACGGTCATTTTTTTTTTTTTTGACCCAATGGTCATAATTTTTATTGTTATATCCACCGGTCATAATTTTGAAATTCAAACAATAATTCAAACCTAACTTTAAACCCAATGATAAATTCAAACCTAAATGTCATATTTTTTTAACTTTAAACTCAATGGTAAATTCAAACCTAAATGTCATATTTTTTAACTTTAAACCCAATGGTAAATTCAAACCTAAAAGTCATATTTTTTTTAACTTTAAACCCAATGGTAAATTCAAACCTAAATGTTATTTTTTTTTTTTTAACTTTAAACCTAATGGTAAATTCAAACTTAAAGGTCATATTTTTTAACTTTAAGTTGACAGACCCTTAGGTAAGTTTGTCAACTTAAGTTTAGTTGTAAACTTACACTAGATACTATCCCGATCATTGGTCATTTTTAACACAACTGCAGCTATTCAACAAAGCTTATTTGCTTAGTAAATTAGTATATGTAGAAGCAAGAAATATGCAAAAAAACAAAACAGTTTCTGCAGAAACAAATAATTATGCAGATAAATAACACTATGCAAGTACAGCCACCTGTTGAGAAAGTGCAAAAAAATAACATTATGCAAAAATCTGTTAAGAAAGTGCTATTTACATTCAAATAGCATATACAACCAATAAAATCAGCAAGTATAGCCACATTCAACAGAGACATTGCTTCACCCAAAACAGAATGACAAGAACAGAATCACAAATTAAATTGAATAATTAAATGCTATTGTCCGTGCACAATACAAAATTTACAACATTGCATCTATTTCCTTGCACAAGTGAAGACTACAAAAATATATCCAACATGATTAGAGATTGAATAATCATGTTCCCTGTACAAGTAAATACTACAAAAGAGATGTCTAATATCAAATCATCTATGTCAACCATGTGCTAGTATCTTTGCACTATACAAAAAATTACTTGATTAGATATTGTCAATAATAATATTCAAATTATGATGGAAATTTAGACCTTAATCTCTCCAAGATTTCCAAACGACGTAGACGAATATATCCTTTTTGCTTAGGATTCATGGTTCTTGTATCTTTCATCATAATTTCATCTTCCATTTTCCTCTTTTCTACTTCATTCATCTCTTCCTTGATACGAATCAACTCTTCACTCTTTTCTTCTTTAATACGAATCAACTCTTTTCATTTTTCGAATGCAATGCGCATTAACTCTCTTCGTTCTTCTAATGCAATGCGCATACTTTCCTTTTTCTCCTCATGCATTCTCCTCTTTTCTTCCTTGATTTCGTCCAATTGGGAGGAAAGTATTGGAACCATATTATCACAATTCTTTATTTTCTTTAATTTCTCCTTTTCGGCCTTCTTGCCTATGGGTGTCACCAAAGTTTTGTCGGTGTTCATCTCATCATTATCATTATCTGCATTTATTGTGTAGCTGGTTGTCTTGTGCAGGCCTTCAAATTCTCTCTTAGAATCAACCACTTAGCGTCATTCCTCAAAATTCTCCAACAATGTTCCAATTGAAATGCATTTTTGCAATTACTTTGATACATAGCTTTTGCATCTTCAATTTACAAAAGTAAATAATGAGAATTATAAAACTAAAAGTGTATTGATATATAATACATATTAGGTGTTGAGTCGAAATACCTTGTCATACTCAGTTTTACCACTTTTATTCCGGTACTCAATTTGGGCCAAGCATTCACAAAACTTGTTGGTCTCCCTTTGAATTGTTGACCACTGACTATTTAAAGAATCCTTGTTGCGGTTAAATTTCTTATCATTGTGGAAGGTGGACCAAATTCCATCCCAAAATGTTGTGTTTTTGGTCCGTCGATGTCACGGCATCTAAGCTAACATTGAGCCACGCCGACACTAACTTAATGTCTTCATCTATGGTGAAGTTGATTCTCTGTTGACCTTTCTTAGTAGTTGATTTTTTTGCAATGGAGGGTATAGATTGTCCCGTTTCAACTTGGGGTGGAGATTGATAGACATTCACGTCTGAATGTGGAGTGAACATCAAAATACTACTGTCAAAAGACTCAAAACCTTGTTTATTGTCTTGTAAAATGTCAAGGAAGAAGAGATTTTGATTTTGTAAGTCCATCACCTAACAAACACCAAAGTAATTCAGAAGCAGCACTAATAAGCAATAAAATTGAAAACAAAAAAGAAAAGGCATTGTTTAACATAGATTTAAGAGTATAACTCGCTGAAAGCACAAAGGTAAATAGTATGAGATCTATAATAGAGCTTCTCCATCATTCAGAAACTAAAAGAAACCTCACGAACTAGGAAGATGAACACAAGAATTTGATCAAAGAACACCATCCGTCTCCATTGACACATGATCCATCCATGTCTAAAACACTAACATTATCAACATAACTCTCAACTCTCAAGTAAAACCCATATGCATTTGTACTTACATTAACACAGAATCAAGGAAACTCACATGCAATACAATAACCAAAATTTATTTAACTGCACAGAGTTAATCAAATTCCACAATCACAACCAAACACCCTTATGGGCTAATTCATTGATCAATTCATGTACAAACACAAGAAAATCAAACCTTAGCAACAAAAATAAAAATAAAAATCAAAACCCTCACTTTCAACCCCACCAACAAAACACAAAAAAAAAAAAAAAAAAACCAAAAAGATAACTACAAGCACAATCCTTCAGCTTTAAGATAAAACCCACATGGAATTCAACCTCAGAAATAATAATTATTCAACAGAATTAAAAAATAAACCAAAATTTAAACCGATTTCCCACAAGCTATTCTCAAATGAAGAACTAAAAAAAGATTGAGATTTTATCAAATTTGGCTTGCAAAAGGGAGACAGAAAGACAAGTAGTTAGCTATACTGCTTGCAACCTATAAGATTAGTCATAGAATAAAAATAAAAAATTAAAGATTAGTCCTAAATTAAAATTGCTCCACAGGCAGAGACATACTAGACAGTTTTTTCATGGCCAACAAACAGTATATGTTTCTCAAGTATATCCCAAAGAAACACCCAAAATCAATGTAAAGGACCCGTTTGGTAGATGTGTTTAAAAACTGAATATTTTTGTTTAAAAACTTTTGTGAAAATACGTGTGGGTAAAAAAGTATGTGAAAATGCGTGAAATTTTGTTTAAAAACTGAAAATTGTTGTTTGAAAACACTCACCTAACACCCCCAAAACCTTTAACATTAGGTTGAAGTAGTTTATAAATAAGTAATAATAGACTCCACCAAATCAGCACAGGGAAAACAGTCCGAAAATTAAGTATATAACTAAGTATATACCCTGTTCAATCAGTCCGAAAACAGGGGAGAAATAGAAATTTAATACAAGTTTAAAAAACTCCAAATTCTTCAAACGCTCCCTACACACGGGGAAACTAATCCCTATCAAAAGACATAAAATTTAATCTTTACCTGAACTCTAAAATAATCAAATATAAATACACATAAAATCTGAAATACTAATAAATTCCAAAAATAAACTTCGGGCTTGCCCTGAAGAATCCCTAAAAAAAGACCCCAAACCAGAAAAAATTTGAAACAAGAAATCCTAAAAAAAAATAGTTTAGAGAAACTCCCAAGAATCTTGCTTGAAACCAAAAAGCAAAAAAACCCTAAAATCTCAATGAGAAAAACCTATACCTTTTTAGAGAAATTAGCCCCAAAATTTGTCAATAGAGAAGATAAGTCTGTCAATTGACCCACCCTGCAAAACCTGCAAACCGATCAGTTTATTATTTCCAGTGGTGATGAGAATGAGCAAAAGCTGATAAGAAGTAGACGAAGAGAGAAGATGAGAGGAAGAGCTCAAGAATGAAACAGGGAGAGAGAAGTTGAGACCTGAGGCGTTGGTGTGCTCAGTGAGAGGAGAGAGAAAAAAAAGAGCGAAAAAAAGTTTTTATATTGTACAAAGATAATATTATTTTAATATATAAACGAGCTACAGTATCCGTGTAAATATACATAGGTACTGCAGCTCATGAAAATACATACACAGTTTTACACATTTTTACACCCACTGATGTGGGTGTTTTTTTGTTCAAAATGTGTAAACTTTGTACTTTTTTCTATTTTAGAAGACTTTAGATGATCTGACGGGTTGCTCTAAGTCTCTAATGAAATGGCAACTAACCTTTAAAAGTAAGTCACAAGGGACACTTTGACGTACAAGATGACCCTTTTGTTTCTATTGCATTTAAGTGGAGTGTATTTTTAAGATATCTGATTAGGGAAAAGTCAATCTGACGAAATAGTGTACTCATACTTCAGTACATAATTCACTTACTCGTACATCATCAAAAAATTTCCTATTCCATTATTACAATCAAAAATAAAAATGAAAAATTAATCAAAATTTCAAAACTTAATTGCAGCATAATACAACAAAGTATAAAAATGGAGCAAATATGAATATTTAAAAAATAAAATCTTTAGAAAGATGAAGAATTAACCTATACGCTGAAGTAATGAACCGTCCTGCTACATGACTTAATAGGTTTCAATGAATCACATCAAATAAATAAACCTTTAAATGAAAAATAGAAACTTGTAATATAACATCACACTTTACTAAACAGTTTTGGATATTTCAAGAAACAGATTTGAAAAACTAAATTCATTGGTAAGGAAGGTATGAGCAACAAAAGGTAGAATAATTCAAACATCAAAATAGAATATTGATGATAAACAAAATAAAATTTTGCTTTTTGATTCAAAAGAACAAGATTTAAGCTTATGCAGCACAGAACAATAAACTTGTCTAATAATTTGTACTCCAATGCCATTAAGGTATGCCATAACTAGAATGTTATTAAAGAAGAAATTTTATGATAAAATTCAATCCTAAATGTTTGCTAGTTATCCACGCATATTCAAGAAAAGGCATTTTATGAATAGAATATCCTTGAGAATTGTAGATGGCGTATTAATGATTGTTATTAAGATTAGTTTTCTACGTCTATTTTGCATCGGTTAAAGGCGTTATGATAGATTCATTACTCAAAACAGTTTTTGACACTTTTTCCCCTGCATCAAATAAACCATAAATTGAATCCACCAGATCAACATCAGTATGGATATCTTGTGCAATGGCTTTGCAAAGGTGCTCTCATAGTTTGAACCAAGACTCATTTTTTTCTGACAGGAGAATGGAAGACAAAGAAACTATTTTTCATAATTATCACATTTATACTATATTTCAGAGACATTTGAGATGTTGGAAGCAGATTTTGTGTCCTGCGAGATAAAAATTGGTTAAAGATTACACCTCTAAATGTTATCCACCATTTATATATACAAAAGATCTTATGCTAAGGCATGAAGCTAGATAGAAGGACATACAATTGTTGAAGATTCAGGCCTGGGTTTGTTCCACATTGCATAATACCGATTCAAGGTGTGGTTGCAAGATTGAGCATCTTGAATGGTCACCTTATGTATTCCTACAACAGCAGAAAAGGAAATAGTTAAAAAAGTTCAAGCCACAAAAAAATGAAGCTAGGAAGAAATGTAAACATAATTCCACTTAAAATCAAAGAAAATATATATTATGGTACCTGAATTCCAAAAGTGATACTCTTTGAGAAGTGCAAGGAGAGATTTTCTAACCAATTGCATATCACTAGCCTGCTGTATATGGCATGAACCATAGCACTGAGGAGGGGAGGCTGGCTGCAAAAGGTACCCCCGAGTTTGTGGTTTAACTCCAATTATATAATCATTTAGATTACGAAAGAAATTATGTAAATGAAATTTGCATAAATGAAATTCATATGACAAAATGTCAACAGGGAGAAGAAAACAAAAACAAAAACTTGAGGATCAAATGATTAAGCCAAAAAGTGTTATATAAAAACTGTATGTGCCCTACCTTTCAACTAGAGACTAGTGTTCTAGTATTCATTTTATTTATAATAAAAAGGTAGCAAAAACAGTTTAAATTTCAGGTTTGGACCATATTAATTAACTAGTGTCTCCTCATCATATGAGAATTGTAGCTCAGTCTCTTTATTGTTATCTTCTGCAGCAAATTAGTACCGTGGTCTAAATGAGAAAACACAGGCTTATATGGGCATATATTTACTATTTAGTATCCGTGGAGAGAAAAGAACACAAAAAGATTTAGTAGTAATATTATTATTCCTCAAAAGAAGATTTATAATGGATACCAAAGCAGAATGGCCATCAGTATTGAAATGGGTGCATATAAATTTACTTTATGTTACATGAAAAGCATAAACTCCATAAGACACATGGAATAAAGTTAATAAGAGCATCTCCAGCAGCCTCTCCAAATTTTTGCCTAATTTTTGCCTGTTTGGAGAATGAACGGTGGCATTTAACTTTTACCTATCCACTTTTTCAAATTCTATCCCATTCTCTATCTCATTTAAATATTATTTCTTCATTTATTGTTTATTCTTAATCATCATTTATTCTTTTTTTAACAACTATATTTTTCAATGAGAAGTGCTATGTTCACAACATTTTACGCAATACCTTCACAACAAAATTTATGTGGAAAGTTGTTACTAGTTTTAATTTAAACCCGCCACTAAAATTATTTTTTTACTCATCAATATTAACTAATAACAATCTGTTACTTAAAATTTATTGTGAAAATATTATAAAAATATTGTGGTAGTATTTTTCAATTAGGATTTTTTATTTTTCCCTTATCTTTTTTTTTTTTCATCCACACGTTTCTTTTCTTTTCTTTTTTCCTATTTTTTTCTCCTTCACACCTTTCCCTTATCTCTATCTTCACTTTTCTTTTTTCTTTTGTTCTCTGGCACTTCGTCTGAGCTCCTTCACTTTCCTTTTTTACTTTTCTTCTCTTCATCTACTCCACTGGAGCTCTCTCATTCTTTCTCTAGCTCTCTCTCTTTTTTTTTTTTTACTTTTTCTATTTCTACTTGATTCTAGAACACTCTCTACCGTGGGTCAAATGGATTCTAGAACACTCTCTAGCATTGTCTCTTTTTTGCTCCACCATGGGTCAGATGGCTTCTGTCTCTTTTTTTTTTTTTTTGCTTTTATTGTTATGATTTGATTAATTTTAAGATTGTGTTTTTGAGTTTGTATTTTGATTACGCTTGAGTTTAGAGATGTTTAAAAGAAATGATTGTTGTATTTGTAGCTGTTGTGAATGTTTGATTGAGACTGAGTTTAGAGATATAGGAGAGAAAAGATCAAGAATAGTTCTGTTGTTACCGTTGTGATCATTGAGTGAAAATTAAATATTTTAATTAGTTGTGATTATTGAGACTGATTTCATTCTTTTGCTCATGAACAGATATCTCTCTTTTCTCTTTTTTCTTTTCTTTTTTTTCTTTTTTTTTTCCTGATTTCATTTGGTTTATGAGAAATTATTTTTGTGTTTGGATTGTATTTTGCGTTTTGTAGCTGTTGAGATAAAGAAGAGAGACGGAGTGAAGAAGAAAGAGAGAGAGAAAAAAATATTTTTTCTAATTCAACCGGTATTATTTTAATGAGAAATAATCTTTGCATACGCTACAGTGATTGCTACAGTGCTCTCCAGGCCCGGAGAGCTACAGTAGCAACTCTAAAAAAAAAATTAGAGATAGAGAGGCTGTTGGACTTCATTTTTGGTGTGAATAGTGGTTTTTTTCTCCAAATTTTGGAGAAAAAAGCCACTATTGTTTGAGGCTTGGCAAGGAAAGTTTGCACGACATCATCACATTGATGTTTGGAAATTAGTGCCGCACTGCTTGATTTGGTGCATTTGGCGTGAAAAGAATGCTAGAAGTTTTGAGGGTTGCGAACGCTCTTTGCTGGAGATTAAGTTTTTTTTCTTACACACTCTCTTTGAATGGAGTGTAGTTTTTTCACATTTTTCTTGTTCTTCCTTTTCTATTTTTCTTGACCGTTGTTCTTTTGTTTCTTGACTTGTGCCCCCATAGTACATCCCCAATGTACTCGGCTTGGCAATCTTTTTATTATTAATAATATTCTTACGTTATTTATAAAAAAAAAAAAAAATTTTAGAGATGGAGAGCCATGTTGGAGATGCTCTAAGAATTGGAAGTTTTGCATTTATGGGAAACGAAATCCTTGACCTGTGCTATCAACTGAGGCAATTCCGAAAACACATAAAACGCATGCATCATGTCTGGATACTCAATTAAGCGAGCCTGTTTCCCAGATTTCTTCAACCACTCATAGTAACTCCTCTGCCGATCCTGTAACGGGTCGAATCTCCCAACAAACACAACCGTTTCCGGATACTCCAAACCCGAAATATCAACCGCATTAGGCCCACTCACATTGACTGCCTCATGATCCTTATCTGACCCTTGAGGCAAAAACACCTTCCAAAGCCAATCAGTTCGTTCCAACGAAACAATTGGACTTTTAAGCAACCGAATCTCCGAACCTGTTCTCTCCTCTCCTCTAAAAAATGGTTGGATCGAAATCAACCCGATAATTTTAACGACCTGGTCCTGGAACTGGAACTGGAACTAGATCTGCAACGGTTCTTGGCAGATCCGTGAAGTGATGAGAGGTTGGGAACCACCATCGTGGTGGTGGCGGCTGGGCTTCACGACTGAGCTAGGAGGCTACGCCTCGTTTAGATCTAAGAGAGGGTGAGACCGATCCAGAGTGAGAGCGGTTATAAGTTTTGGTTTTAGAGAGAAGTTGAGGTTGAGATGTGAAAGGCTTCGGCCATGGTGAGGAGGATCGGTGGTAGAGGGGTGGATTGGCGGTGAGGGCTTGGAGTCAAAGGGAGAGAGTGAGAGAAAAAGTGAGAGACTGGATTAGAGAGAGAATAATCTGAGGTTTTTTTTTTTTTTTTTAATAATATATACCAAACCTGTAGCCGCGTTTAAAGAAACGTAGCTACAGACATGGTTTAAGCCACAATTTACTGAAACACAACTGTAGGTAGGCTATAGCCGCGTTTTGAAAGGCCCCTTTTCAAAAAAATAAAAAAAATTTTGATCAACCTATAGCTGCAATTAAAACCTATGGCTATAGGAAACACTATAGCCGCGTTTTTGCCCCAATTTAATACTGCTAAATTAAATGATTAAATTTATTATTTTTTAAACAGGTTTATAATAAAAAAATATTAGGAAATTTATTATATATAATAATCATTAGGAGTCATGTGAAGTTTGAAAAAGACATATACCGGATTATTAGCAGCAACACCACCATCTGTAAGGTTAAATTCTCTCACATTTCCCTTGGGGTCTACAGTTTCAAAGTAATAAGTTGGAAGATAAGTTGGGGCAGCTGAGGTTGCTACGCAAATATCTGAGAGTAAGGCATTCATGGTTGGGTTGTTCATTTTACCTGTTTTCATGACCAAATCAAAGTAAATGTTAGTACAATTCAGCCCCATCATTTGCAGTCACTTTCTTATCCAGGGTTAATCTGAACCACTACATATATTGTGGAAATTAAAGAAAAAAAAATACCGGGGTAATTAACCAATTAAAAAACCATTTTAATGAGAAGAAGACAAACCTCATAGCTAGAAAAAATGGTTCGCTGGAGTCTTTTGATGTCAAATGTTGGAATAACAACATTAGTCAATGTCTTTTCCAATTTTGTATGTCCCAGTTTTTCCTTAACAAGCTTATGCAGATATTTCCCATCATACTTTGGTCCAGCTAGAGCTTTGATAATCTTTGTAAGATGAGGAAGTATTGGACAACTGCAATTTGGAAAAAATAATATCATGTTAAAAACCAAAACAAATGGGGTCAAGTCAATAATCAAACAGATATATATATATATATATATTAATGATATTTTTATATCTCATACTCTAATTCTTACCTGTTCAGTAGGAAGATACGAGGGCACTGGTTTAGGTAGAAATCCTTGATATCCTTGGCAGCAAAGACAGGTCAGTTATTTTCATCTGGAGCAGCTAGCATGGCGGTAACAAGACCACCTGTGCTTGTTCCTGAGATAACATCAAAATAATCTGCTATTCTTGCATCTTCACCATCCAGTTTCTGCACCATACATAAGCAAATATAGAGTAAGTACTTGGAAAGATTGCATGTTGAACCTTTATAAATGATTTAACAAAGCAGAACTTCACTAGTGAATGAAAAAAAGTGTTGAATTTCTTTAGGTTTGTGGCATGAAACATAACATATTTTTCTACCTGAAGTTCAGATTCTAAAAAACTAAGGATAGTTCCTGGGATAACCCCACTTATTCCACCACCATCAATGCTGAGAACAGTGATTGGGTTTCCATAAGTTGGAGGTTGTAGGAGTACATTTGTTGAGCCCATTGGGATAAAGATGCAGGTAAGGAGTGAGAGAGAGAGAGAGAGAGGATTTAAGAGCTTTAGAGAAACTATGAACTTTTAAGGAAATTAAAAAGAGAGGATTATGTGACTTGAAATGTCTTCTTTTCATGGAAGTATGTGTATTTATAGTACTCCTCAGTCATCTCCTTGTCCAAAGATTCAACCGTGTCATTGGATTGGGCCGTAAGCCTTAAAAGAAAGTCAACGGATCAAAGTGCATCAAATTTGACCGATAACTTGTACCTTTTCTGATATTGTTTATGTACATATATACTGAAAATTCATAAACCAATGTAGTGATTGGAAAGATCGTGTGAATTACAAGCATTGCCTCTTACTTTGTCACAAAAATTGTCCCTTTAGGCTATGGTCACTGTAAGTGAGAATTGTAGGGGTGACCACTTCAAAAGAATTGTAGGTAAGAATGAGTTTGGTTAGACCATAAAGGCAATATGGGTCTGGTTAGGCAACAGGCCTAACAAAGGCGCTCATGTAAGTGAGAATTGTAGGGCTGCAACATTCAAGAATAACAAAAGAATCAAACTTTGCATTTTACATGTTAATTTGATTCGCAAAAGGCGACGCCTCAAGTAACCAAAAGATGTGTTGGATATATACATGTGAGTAAAATGTTCATATAGAGAAAAAGAAAGGAAGTTGAGAAATGAATATAATATAGTAGAGCTCCTATGTCATATTAAGGACTCAATTGAAGTTTTCCCAATAGTATTATCTTCCCAACATGATGATGATGTTGAGGAGATAAAACACTTTTAAGGAGACTTCTTGAGTAGTTAATTTATAGAGACTCACTTGACTCAAAAGGTCTAAATATGAGTTCAACTATGTTATATTAACCACTCATTATTATTATTATCATCATTCAATTTAGGATTTCAATAACGCGTATACACCCAACCGTTGATCATATCATTGAAAAGTCATATAGGGTACTTGTAAGAATTCAATATTCAAACTAGGGCTGTCCAAGGACCTGCTGGAACCGACCCACCTGCTGCCGCCGATCAAACCCGACCCGCCGCTGACCGAGCCGACTGCTTCGACAGTCAGTGATGGATTTCATTCTCCAAAATCCGAGATCAACGGGTCGGAGATCGGATCTCCTCCTTTCAAATCCAAGAAACCCGATCCAACCGACCCATCATTTTTCCGACAAGAAGGTGTAGATCTGGCGAGTTTTGAGATTTTTTTTTTAGGAAGATTTAAGCTAGATCCGGCGAGATTTCGCTAGATCTAGCCAAGATCTTGCCGAAAATGGCCAAGATCTCGCTGGATTTGGTGAGATCTGGCTGGATTTCTACCGTTTTTCAAAATTTCCTTGCTGGATTTCTACTGTTTTTCATCTTTTCTTGGCCGGATTCTCGTCATTTTCCAAATAATCAACCCCGACCAATCCGCCCGAATTCTGTGGAAGCTCCGACCCATCCAATCCGATCAACCACTCCGGTTGGCGACGGGTTGAAATTTTCACCACCGATCTGGTCGGGTCAAATCCGGTTGGGCACAAACCCGATCCGGACCGACCTGTGGATAGGCCTAATTCAAACAAATGTGTACAATTCACTTACATCTAATGCTTAAAGGAAATGTGAAAAACTTACTAATTCTATTGGCCTTATGCATTTTGTCTTTAAATCGAGTTGAATTATTGACCCTATGTATCTATACCATTTTGCAAATCCAACATGCATGGTTATTCATTCTAAAAAGATTTGATTGTTCTGTCAAAAAGGAAGAGAAGTAAGTCTTATAGCTACGGTACTTAGTTTTGGTAAATTTCCCAGTTGACATAGTCAAACTTTTGAGAGAGTTGTCTAGGTTATGCTTCCTTTTCTCTTTGGCTAAAACAAATGTGAAGAAAGGGCAAATGGAATTTTAAATGTGAAGAATATTATATCCATTATCAGAGGATAACTTGCAAAGGCAATTCTAGTAACTGAGTACTTGTTAGAATTCAACAATTCAACATATGCGTACCATTCAATTTCAAGCACTGCATAAGAGAAATGTAAAAACTTGATCATTTTATTGGCTGCTTTGTTTTCAAAACTTGATCATTTCTAGGACCTTCAGTAGAGATTAATGAAAAAAAAAAAAAACAAATTACAGTAGAGATTAATGAAAGAACTGCAGCATGAAATTATGTGACTTGTCTCTAAAACTTAAACTATTAAGAAAATGGTGAATTAAATCATTTAACCATTATTCTAACCGTAAGTAGTTCATGTTGAGAGTTTACTAAGTTTTTTCTTGACCAGAACATTGATTAAACACCACCTGTTTAGAATTTTCTATGGCAGTATTTGACTTACTGCATTTCCAATCTAGTATTAACTGATATTTGTATTGCTGCACTATTTTTAAATCAATTATCTGCAGTTTACTAGCAAGGTAGGAAGAAGATTAATTTATGTTTTGAGAAGGGAACAAATTAAGTATGAAAATTGATAATATCTTTCCTGTTAGACCTTATCACATTAGGAATAAGCATGATGACAACATTTGAAAAAGACGCATCAACATACATTACAGAAGACCATCATATAAAAAAAAAAAAAAAAAAGGTGTATTTTAAAACCCCACCAATCCACAGCCACAAATTCTAATTATGGAAATAGAAGTTTTATAAATTTCATGTTTCTACATAAAGCCATTAAATTTTAACGGTTCTTAATTAATTTTGAACAGTGGTTTCACGCAATTGCAATTGCAATTCTTTTAACCATCGTCTAACCTTTAAATCCTTCATAAATCCAGTGCCCAATTGAACAAAATTCAGTTACATTCTCCCAAATTGCAATTTAAAAAGAAGAAGCAAAACACAAAACACCCATAACCTACAAATCTACCAAGCAACCTTAGGATTTCACATTCCACTAATAGCAAGCAATAATATAACAATCAAATCTCACATATAAAAAAATAGAAACACGAATTACCGTCCAGTCTGTTTAAGCATATCAAGCATGTTAGTCTGGAATACGTGATCGACAGCTTCAACACTAACACCGTTACCGCTCTGCGGCATCGCAAACACATCGAAGACATGAACAGTGTACTCATCCACAAACTCCCCAAGCATCAATCCCATAACCTCCATGGGAACCCCAGCCCTCCCTATATAACTCACAATAATACATAATTATTAACAATTATGGTACTCATCAGATACAAAACCCTAAAAATTGAAACAAACACACACAAAAAGCTAAACCTAGCTCAAAACCCTAGAATTGAAAACAAAAAACCAGAATAACCAAACAATTAGGGTTTAAGATTAGAGTCTTCAATATATACAGAGAGCTAGAGAGAGAGAGAGAGAGAGAGAGAGAGAGAAGTACCGTGTTTGAGCATTTTGAGGAGAGCGAGGGAAGAGATATAGACTTGCTCCGACGAATCAAGAGTCGGCGAATCTGGGTGTGTTTCTCTCTCTCTCTCTCTCTCTCTCTTCTGAGTTTTCTTTCTTATCAAGATTTCTCTGATGCTCTTTCTCTCTACTCTGCTTTTGCTTCGGCTTTTTACACACTGGTTCGTATCCAATAACATTTATATATGAAAGTTTTTTGGGCCTGATTTAAACATGGCCCATACTGAAAATAAATGGGCTTATGTTTTGTGTTTCAGCCTATACGGATATCTGGGCTAGGCCAGTTTTAAATTCTTTTATTGCAGATCTAGGCCCAAATATGGGAACTTGGGTTTTTTTTGGGGTCATGTTCGGGCATTGAAACTAAAAACCCAACAAATCCATGAAATTTCCTATTTGGTAGAGAAAATTTTAAGAGATCCTGTCCCATTCAAATTTTAACATCTTATTATAAGCCCCTCCCATATGTATAGGGAGTCTAAACTGAAATTAGTCTCAATTTGTAAAATATGGAAAATTATTAGGTACGTAGGGAGTATGGTGACATGATACTCTATTCTCTCGCATATACGGTAGACTTACAATAAATTTAATTAATGAGACTCACTATAAATGTGAGTTGAAAGAGCACCGTATCATCATATATAATATGAGAGTACTTAATAATTACTTCTCAAACATATACATTTACTAGCTAATAATTCTTGTATATCCACGAGTGCAATTATTAAAAATAACTATAATTGTATGTGTATCTATGGAACTTTTTTGTTTAAGTAAATACTATATTGTATACATTCATAGTATTACATAGAAATATAATAAATTCAAATTGAGTTTTTTTTTTTTTTAATAATATTTTCTAAGTTTAGGCATGAACTTGAGTGTAAATATAATTGATACAAAACTAAATGAAATGACACTTAGCATGCAAGTGGAATGCATTAAACATCTAAGGACACTTGGCATCAAATAATAGTTCAATCTAAAGACACTAGTGGTAAATTGTTGAAATTGATGCCTCTAATCTTGGTTATAAAAGTATTCATTAAAAAAAAAAAAAATTTTGAGTCTAAAGAACAAGTTATTTATTTCCATTTAGGTGTAAAAAATGTTGCGCAACAAAATCATAGTACAATCAATAAGAAATTCTAGATGTTGTTTTATGCATTTCAAAATTCCAAGCTTTCCTTTCCCCAAAAAAAAAAAAAAAAAGAGAGTAAAGACTATTGGATTTTTTAATAGTATACAGAGGCTGCTGCGGTTCATGTCAACTCCTGACTTGGCTAAAAATCAAAAATTATATATAAAATATTTTAATTCTTTTTGTTTTGACCTTTAAAAAAAAAAATTAACATTCTAACCCTAATTTTTTTTAATCTTAATTGAAATAAGTTTGAATATAATTATTTTAGTGCTATTTTCATAATAATTTTACAATAAAAGTTAAGTGATAAGTTTTAATTGGTTTTTATCTAAACCCACAAATGACATCATTTTTTTTATTATATATTTTTAACAACTTGCTACCTAAATTTTGTTGTGAAAGTGTTATGTAAGCTGCTAGTTATACTCTTAAAACTGCTACTTCATTTTTAAAAATAAATAAATCTTTGCTTCTGACTTACTTTGCCACTGACTGCAAAATGAAGATGTTTTTCTTGCAATTTTCTTCTTCATTAATAAAAAATTACACAACTTTTAACACATAAAAATTTCAATACTATTGACCCTTAGACAAAAAATCCTGAGCCGCAGCTGATAGTATATATGAGACTTGTACAGTTGTACTCTTCACTCCTCTTTATTTATTTATTATTATTATTATTTATTTTTTAGGGTTTGGTGGCAGAAATGAGCAAGAGACTTGACTTTGACTTGAAAAAAAAAACATGATTTCTACCAGTCAACATAGATAGTGATTGATACCAATTATTCTTTACTATAGGAATTAGATATTATGGCTTATCTACGTACAAACAAAGGAAAAGTCAAAGCTAGGTTTCATTTAAAAAATTAAAAAAAAAAAAAAAGGTACGCCATACTTTTTGATGAAAGAAGGTACACCATACTATTCCATCAAATAAGTCACTGTTCCATCACAAATAAAATAACTCATGCTATTTTGTTTGATTTTCTATCAATAATCACAATCTTAAATCTTGATTCTAGAAAAAATTCTAAAAAAGTCCTAATTATTCTAAAAATCTACCCATATTAATTGTAGCTTGAAAAATCATCACACTTCTTCTCGGATGTCCCATAGGCCATAGGGTGAGTTATTTCCGCATGGGGCAAAGACTTTTCCCTTTCACCAAAAGAATTAAGTATATATTACGCAGAGGAATTCAAAATTGTCTCGTATGAAAGGGTCAGTACTCTTGGCATCTTGCACTCAAAAAGTCACCAAATTTTTATTATTATTTTTTTAAAATGGTATGAATTATATTAATCTTTATGATTCTTAAAATGTATAGTTTTAGACTTTTTAGTGTTCTTAACAATCATATTCATGTCAAGTGGAGTAACGACAAGTACTTACATGTTCTTATATATTTAAATGCTTACATTTTGTTTTATTTTATGGCATCTATATCATCAATCTTTTTTTCTTTTTTCCTTTTATAAAAAAAAAAAAAAACTTTTCAATTTCAAACATGACTTAATTTTTTTTTTCTCTCCTTCACCAATCTTTTTATTTATTTAAATTCTGAACCTCCATCCACAAACATAATTAAGAATTTTTCTCTAAAAAAATATATATAATTAAGATATTTGTTTCTAGATTTTTGAAGTACCTGTGGTTAAACTGTCGTTTTCCTTTTAAAAGTTTACAAAACCTTGGTAATTGATTTTTCTAAGTCCTGTAACATTCATGATGTTGATGGATGGGGCTCAGTAAGAAGACGGACTTTATATCTATCATGAATAGATAGGCATGGCAATGTGGCGGGTGTTGCCGTGTTGTAGAGGTTGGCTTAGTTTGTGAGTCTTGTGATTTATTATATGGAGTTGATAAGGTAATATGGAGATTTATTATGTAAGATAATGTCTAAAATTCTAAGTTGACTTTATCATAGCATTTTTGCTTTATCCAAGAAAAGTATTCATTAACCACCAAGAAAATATACTCTTTGACCACCAAAAAAAAATAGGAATTAAAATCTTATAATTAAGGTAATATGGAGATTTGGTCGGTAAGATAATGTCTAAAATTCTTTTTTATTTTATTTTATTTGGGAAACACACACACACATATATAGGAGATAGGGGATGAGATAAGGGAATACACTCACATGCTAACACCAAAACTGCATGCAACAGTTAGTATTGCGGAACAAGTAATAAACATCTTCTCAATATCACACCTTACCGATGTAGGATGACTCGACAACACTGAGTATCTTTTTTTATTTGAAAAACACACACACACACACACACACACACACACACACACATAGGGGAAGGGGGATGAGATAAGGGAATACACTCACACGCCAACACCAAAACTGCATGCAACAGTTAGTGTCGCGGAGCAAGTAATAAACCTCTTCTCAATATCACACCTTACCGATGTGGGATGACTCGACAACACTGAGTATCTTTTTTTATTTGAGAAACACACACACACACATATAGGGGAAGATGGATGAGATAAGGGAATATACTCACACGCCAACACCAAAACTGCATGCAACAGTTAGTGTCTAAAATTCTAATTTGACTTTATCATAGTATTTTTGCTTTGTCCAAGAAAAGTATTCATTAACCACCAAGAAAATATACTCTTTGACCGCCAAAAAAATAGGTATTAAAATCTTATAATTAAATAGACAATTGAAATAAAGGTTTGGTGGCTTTACCCAAGAGTCATCCCACATAATAAGAAACTTTGAATTAATTTGAGAGAGCCTTATAGATATTTTATTATTTGTGGGTCCTATTTGAGTTTGTATTCACTTAGTAATCTCTTTTTGATATAGTGAATTTATATGCTACTACTTGTGGACGTAAGTTATTGTCAAACCATATAAATCACTAGTGTTCTTCTCATGTTTTTTTTTTTTTTTTGGTTTTTTCTTTGTTCCTATTAATTATTAGGAAATCTTTCAAAAACCAATAATAATTTTTATAATTAATCTTGTGTGGAAGTGTCACCTAGAGACACTTTCCCGCAATATACTGGTATTTGATGTTAAAATTAGAGTTAAATGATTAAATTTATCATTTCTTAATAATTTAAGCTTTTGAGACTATTGTTAATTTAATATAGTATCGAAGTAAGAAATCATAAATTTGATATTTGGTTTTACTCTCCCTTCCATTTAAAATATTAAAAATCTCACATATTGGGCGCCACACTTATTAAGAGGGAGGAGTTCAGGGCCACATGTGAGGGGAAATATTATAATTATAGTTAAATGATTAAATTCACATTTTCCTAATAGATTAATCTTTTAAGACAATTGATAATTTAACATTAGAGATGAAAAAATATCTAAAAATGAGAAAAAATGGTATAATATACTCTAAGTAAAGAGAGTATGCCCTTACTCTTTAGTAATTATTAAAAAAAAAAAAAAACTATCCTACTCAAGCAATGAGCATAATGTTGTTGCAAGCCTTTACTTATTTAGTGTTCGTTTGGAACAGCTTATTTAGTTGAAATTGAAAATTTTTTGTTAAAAGTGTAGAAAAAAGGTTAAAAAATAAGATGAATAATACAGTAGGACCCATTAATAGTATCAAAAAGTATAATGAGATCTCATAAATAGTAGCAAAAATAAGCTGAAAAATTCAGCTTATCTCTACTAATTCAACTTATTCCCAAATGCACAATAATTTTAGTTGACCAAAAAAAAAAAAAAAAAAAAAGCCTTCCACTAGTGTAATGCCCGCACTTTTTATTTTTTTATTTTTTATTTTTTATAGAGAGTTTCAACCTATGACATTCACTTCTGATAATAGCTCTTTATCATCAGACTAAAACACCAATAAGATTTTTGGTGTAATGCCGTCACTTTGATTATATGGAAATGTTAAAAAATGCCATATGGTATTTATGGGATCAAAGAATTTGGCAACCGCGGCCTATAGGAAAACTATGGGGAAACTAGTTAATTTAAGAAAAAGCTAAGTGCTAGGCAGAACCAAGGTCTTGCATGGTACTCAGACTCAAACCTATGAGGAAACTAATTACTTCAAGAAGAATCAACATGCTAGACAGAACCAAGGTCTTGTATGGTCCTCGGACTCAAACCTATGAGGAAACTAACCATTTTCAACAAAAGCCTAAGCATTAAACAAATTCCGGGTGTTGTGTGACTCCTCGGATCACTTGCCTTGCCCATTCATAAGCATCACTTAAAGCATTTCAAGGTACGCTTAGGTCATTTCACCTAAGGTATCACTTCAAGCATCAATTATTTTTTCCTTTAAAATCAACACTGTAATATCTCCTTAAGGTCAGTAAGTTCACGAGGAATGTGTGTTTGCACATACTATCACGACTTATGAGCCTAGAAAATATGAGGTCTGCGTTATAAACGTAAGTTCTTTTGTAGCTCACCTAATGGGAGACAAGTTTCGTTGTTGAAGTTATTCAATTATTAGTTTAAGTTTGAATTAAAAATTTACGTGACGAATTTAACATCCTCGATTGTCCGATTAATAAAGGGTGAAGCACGCTACTAAGGATAGTCAAGTGTTAGTAAAAGCGTGAAAACATAAGGAATAGTAGGACATTACCATTAAAAGAAATGAGCATGTTCCATTACAAAAGGGCCAATTTCATTACAAAAGTTCAAGTACACTTAAAAAGAAAAGAAGAGAAAGAAACTTGGGGCAAAAGCACAACCGAGGCGGCCTATTTCTTCAACTTGATCTTTTTTCCCCCCTTGGGATGCTGGTCTGAAGCGGCCTTAGGGTCCTCGAAGGTTTCATTTGGGGGAACAGCCTACAGAGGCACTAGGCAGAGAGCTGTCTCCTCGGTATGGGGAGCCTGGGCATCAGCTGAGGACTTTGCAGCCTCCTGGGGTGCCTCCTAGTTAGGGCCTTTGTCTGTTTTAGTCATCCCGGGAGGCTCAGCTTCCTTGGCAGGCTCATCTGGAGTAGTTGAAGCAAGGGCAGTGTCAGGATGGCCTGCCTCAACCACCTCAAAAGAAGTATCAGTCTTAGAGTTGGGAGGGTCTTGCTCTCGAATAGTAGGAGGGAAGTATACATTCTCCACCTTCCACAGATCGGATGAAGCCTAAACTCCAACTTGTTTAAGGGCTTCATTCCAAGTCTGGGAACAGTGGAGTTTGCATACCCCAAGTACTTGAGTCTTGAGATCAGCTTGGGTCTCGGCCACCCCCAAGGCAAAAGCCTTCTCCTCGGCTTGCTCTTTAGAGCTTTCAGCCTCTGCCCTCGCAAACTCTGCCTCTGCTTTAGCCCTCAAGGCCTCATCCTTGGCAAACTCCACAACCTTACTGGCCCACTCTACCTCGACTAGCTTCTTCTTCAGATCAGTGATTTGCTCCTTGGCAGTCTTCAACTGATCCTCAGTCTCATGTAGATGCCTTGTCTGATCCCCAGCCTGTTTCTGAGCGCCAGCCAGATTTGCTTCGGCGCTATCCCTGGCCTTTGTCATCTCCTTTAGGTCTTCCATCGCTTTCTAGAGATCGGCCTCGGAGTTTTTGAGGGTTTTTGTCGCATCCAGGCGCTTGTCATGCTCGAGATCTAGGGCCCTGCTCTGCTTATGGGCTGCCTCTTCCAGCTTGTAAGTGGCCTGGACAGCCAGCCAACTGAAACAATCACAAGATAAGTCAGAAACCAGAGAACAAAAATCAGCGGAGTCACAAGGGTTAGACGTCTTACCATGCCTAAATACTTTTTGAGGCTGAGGAAGACCTTCTGCCTCCTCAAATTCCCCAACTCGGCCATATCGCTGGGGAGTAGCAGGGCCCTTTCTAACGCGTCGGCCATGTAGGTGCCTTCACCCCCTTGAAAGTCCCTGAGGGAGGCGTTATCCATCAGAGGCTCCCCATGGAGCATCGGCGCGGGGAGCCAAGCTTGTAGCTCAGGCTGCGCGGCGACCTCTTTCTCTTGGCCCTGGTGCTCGATCTTTAATTGCTTTGAAGCTAGTTGGGCTTTATCTTCCTCTTGAGAAGAGCGAGATCTCCTCCCATCCATTGGCTCTTTGCCTTTGGAAACCTTCTTCCTCTTTGGGTCGGCGAGCTCTGGCCGAGGAGGTGGAGTTGGCTGCGTGGAAGATGACCTGGTCTGGACAGGCTGGGGCTTAGGTGGTGGGGGAGGAAGCTTGGGTGGAGGAGGAGGAAACTTGGATTGTGGCTTCCCCGGCGCGTCCTTCCCTGGTTGGCCCTCAATTAAGTCGAGCAGGCTGGTTTGGGGTCTTCTCTTGAAACCCATCTTGGCCTGGGAAGAAATCCCTACTGATAGGAGATCTGCTTCGATCAAATTGGGGTCGCCCAAATCACCAGAGGGATCCTTGGATGGATTGACTTAGTTGAAAATACCAAATTCGTCTTCGGACGAACCCAAATTAGCAAACTTCTTCTTCTCCCTCGGCCTCTGCAGCCTAATGGGACGAAGAAGGGCCTGCCAACGGAACACCTTTTGGGATAGGAGATCCTTTAGGGAGCAGGAACCTGTGTTCTGCTATAGTGATCTTGTGAAGTCGAGGATCTTTGGCTCTAATCACGTACTTGGGCGCTGAAAATGACTTCTGGAGGGGATCGTACCCGAGGATCTTGTGAGCGGCTCTAATTTGGTTGTCGGCCTCGTTCACAAAGATCTCCGCCCTAAGGATGGTTTTCAAATCTTCTCGATTGACCAAATGAAAGTGTCGTTCAAAGGCGTGTGGATCTGCAAAAAAGGAAGCACATTCATATTAGCAACTAAACAATGCAAACTATGATAACACAAAGGATCAACCCTCTCCTACTCTAAATACCCCACCTAGTACCCCTTCCTCTATCGGACAGTGAAGGCCATTGTGCCACTCCCCAGACACGATGAGAAAGTCCTTATTCAACCCCTTGCTGGACTCGGGGAGGTACTGAATAAGCCGAACCTTATCGTCCATCGTCTTCATATAATATGACTTACCCTTTAGGTGTTGGAGGTTGTAGCACTAGTTTACATCGTGGTGGGTTAACCTCAACTCCATTTTCTCATTTAAGGTGTCCACACAACTCAGGATCCTAAACACGTTAGTGGCGCACTAGGTGAGAGCTAATTGGAAATGCCTAAGGTAATCCCTCATCACCGGCCCCATAGGGATTCTCATACCACTTTCTAGGAAGGCGATCATGGGAATCACTACTTCCCCATTTTGTCTTCTAAAGTGCCACTCCCCTTTTTCACAGTATCTTAAACCTACGCTACTGGGTATCCCATAATTGGCCATGAACTTTTCCATTGCCTTTTCAGACTCAGCTAACTTTTTAAACCTACCCATCTCTAGGAACGGCTAAAGCACTCAGGGAAGGACGAAGGAAAGAGAGAAATCGTGAATTAGAGGGAGAAGAAAGCTTACAGAAATGAGGAAAAACGCCTCGGATAGGCTTTTTATGCTGAAAAGAGACGTAAGTTTGGTTGGAGACTTGACCAAATTTAGGGAATATGCGCAAGAACTCTTAAATGCAAAAGTAATGAGGCAAATCGGTTCAAATGGGTATTTATACCCCCAATAAAAAAAAAAGGACCGTGCGGGTTTCCCACCCATAAAGGCGAAAAAATCCCCACTGTTAGATTACCATCACACCGTTGAACATGGGTAGTACAGAGCCACCAGAATTTAATGAGGGCGCACTCCGTATACCGAAGCACCAGGAACGTACCTTGGACAAGTGAAGAGACTCTGGCACTGACAGAGGACAAGACTTGACAAGCCATGACAAAGGCCTGAGGACATCAAAACCCTCCTCTCTGTCCGAAGAGCAGGACAACAGGATTTTGAGGGGTTATTATGGGATCAAAGAATTTGGCAACTGCGGCCCACCTTATACTGAGCCCAAGGCCTATGCTGAGGAGGAAGAAATGGCCAAGGACGAAAAAAGCAAGTCCAAAGTACCCTAAAACGCCGCCGAGGACGACCCTGTTCTCGGCCAATCAAGATCACAGAAGGGAAGAGCGGCATACCATCAAAGGCAGCCTCCCAGAGCATCCCAAGGAAAAGGACAGGTACAATGGGTCAGTCATGGGAGCACGGTGGAAGAGCAATTCAAGGAGAAACTGTCACCTCCGCATTAAATGCCCACAACTAACGTCCTAGCTACATTAATAAGGAAGTGACCCCTGAACAGGGCTGCCTTGATTGCTGTAACTCACAGGAGGTTTGGTAAGGTGGCTGATGGGACAAACACTCGAGTAGTGACTTGCATGATAAACAAATAGAGGGCCAAGATCAACTGGAAGGAGGTATATAATGTAAAGAATCCTCTAGAAAAAGGGGGAGGTTGGAACAGAAAATATAGTAACAATTGGTATTGTCTTCGAAATCCTTGTAGCCAAACACTGAAGAAATAGGAAGAACAACAAGCCCCTCAGAGGAGGGTCGAGGACAAACTTTCACATTTTAGTCGACGTTCTGGTTATTCGGTCTACTCATAACTGTGTTTAGTTGTTGTAACCCTCACTAAGGCCTAGTTCTTTAACCCATTCTCTACAAATTCATTGTATTGGGTTAGTTGGGTCTGAGTCCACTCATCCAACAGAAGAAATGCTCAAACCCAATTCCTATAGTATTGGTTTAGGAACTATTTTTATGAGAAAATAATAAAATAATAAATTTTATTGATAGCTTTTTATATTTTTCAAGAAAGTGGCGTCAAACTTTCTTATTATGATTTATTAACAATTACCTTATAAGCATATGTTAATATGACTTATTAACAATTGGCCTAAAGGCACTGCTAACATGACCTTATTATTCCCCCTCAAAAAAAAGAAAAGAAAAAAAAGATGACCTTATTATAAACTCATGTGCAGTCTATTCTTTTATGACGTATTTATTTGACAATTGTTAAACAAAGCCAATTAATGCACTCGATTATCGTATTAGGTGGGATTATTATGTAGCTCAACATTGATTGTTATAGTTGACTAATGAGTGCTTTTTACGAAAAATTATTAGGTATTTCAAGAGTACCATAAATGTGTAGTTTTACCTCTTATATAAATGGTGAGTTTTACCATGAATTTAATTAATAGGACACACCATTCATATGAGAGGAGGAAGTATGCATTTACAGAATCAGAGAGTACACAATAATTTCTGGTTGTTTACATACAGTCCTCTCAATATTTCATGGCCCATATATGTTCGAATACAAAATTGAAGGTACAATGGGTATGGATAACGCTCTCACGACAAAAATTGAATGTATTAATGGGTATGGATAACACCCACCAAAGTAGAAACAACTTTTCAAAGCTGACAGCATGCTTACATAATTTCAACTAGTTTTGGAAATATCTGGATTTGGTGATATTATTAAAAGATTGATTAATCTATTAAGTAAATCACTTTCCTGGTTGATTCAACAAATTCATCATCACTAAAGTCATTGTTGATTATTTCAATTTCCAACAACTAATGGTGAAATCAAGGACAAGAGTTTTATTTTCTTGGTCACGCATTTGAGGAAATTTGATCATGTTACCATTTATGGAGAGCTCTCTCTTCTTCTCTTTCCTCGTAAATCACGAGCCAAGAAAAATGGTACTACAAAACAAGGACTAAAGTGTTCAGAAATTTGACTAAAGAAACGAGATTTAAAAAAAAAAAAAAACTTTTGAATTAACAAAAAGAATACATGGAAGCTAAATTGGCTTTCATTTGTCAATTACAAATCACCCACCAAAAAAATAAATAAAAAAAATACATTTGTGTTGGTGTTAAGTTATCTTACCAAACATTTTATTCAAATCAATACTACAAAAGAATCAAAAGGTGGAATTTTTGTGTCCCATCCTCGATGATACAACACTTTAATAAAAAGATGTGGCTTATGCCCAATGCATTAATGCACTAAACACGTTGAGATATGAATATGTATCCGCATTTTAAATGTCCTATGTATTGATGCATTAGATATAATCTCCCTTAATACAATATTAGCAAAAGAATTATATGCTTAGTCTACTAAGACCATTTGTTTTGTGAGTACTGGTGGCTTGATGAGCATGTCCAGCGGGGGACTTTGCATGGCGAAGGTGCCTTTCTTGGGAGAGTAATTTTGCAAACCTGCAACAACATTAATTATATGCTTTTGCATGAGCTTAATGTGAAAACTAACAACAAAACTTTTATCTAAAGAAATTGTAGAATATATATAATAACAGTTTGATATATTTATTTTTAGTACCTTGTGAGGGCAGCTTCATTAGTTTCATGGTTGGAAGTCTCATAAACTCCCGTCTCCAAGTTCACCCTAGCAACTGGTTTCTTTAGCAACTCTTCACCAACTTTCACAAGATCATCCAAATTTTGTTTTGTGGCCACGTCCACAGAAGTTACTGTCCCAACCAAGGTATCGTCCTGCATTGTTTTGATTCAAACTTGTCTATGTTAATTATGTGAACAAGAACTTTTGACTTTTATACCATGATTTTATTCCATAAGACTTGTATAACAATGTGTCAATTTTTTAAATACAAAACAAAAAAATGTAAGAAAAATATCAAAGTTTTTATTAATTTTACTATAAATGTTTCAAACTAACATCATAATAATAAATGTGATCATTGTCACTTCAACACATAATAAATAAATGTTTAAATCAATTTTCTATTTCATGATGAGAAAGTCTCAATACACAATAAAAATATTACAAAATTTTTATGATACCTTTATTTTTAGTTGTAGTGGATCTATTTATAATCTTATTTTATTTTGACTTATGATGAATTGACACTCAACTTGTTGAGAAGATGTTGTGAAATTTTGTTGTGCTCGTAGAAGAACTCGATTGGTGAACATCAATTTACAAGATTTGTGTAATAAAATATGTACTAACCCCTAGTCTCACCCAAAAAGTAATTAAAAAATTTATTTATTACTATATTATTGATGTGTCATTAATTGCATTCATTGATAGTAAGTTATTAAATTTTTTTTTTTGGTAATAAAATTGGTAATAGTTGTAGTATTTTCTTATGCATTTCTTCTGATTATGGAAGGTCTGAATGATATATATGTACCTGAATCCGCAGGTAATTTTTCTCAGAATGAAGGGCTTGAAAAACCACAGAGAGGTGGACATCAACCATATCTGCACTTGCGTGAGAAAATACATCAATAATTGGGGTGGAACCACCACTTGTTAACCAGTCTAGCAGGCCCCACTTAGCTGCCTTGTGTGCCCTGTATTTTCCTTCGGCTTTTTGTGATCCAGTTCCTAATGATATCACCAAAAACCTTCCATAGTCCATTGGTTTTATTGGAAAGAAGTCAGAACTTCCTCGAATGATCTGCTTTGTCACCTCACCAATGGCAAGTAAAGCCTGAAATTGCACCAATTTAGTAATATTAGAATAAATATTAAATGATTTAATTTTTTATATTTTAAACAGGTTTATAATAAAAAAAAATATTAGGAGATTAATTATATATAATAATCATTAGGAGTCATGTGAAGTTTGAAAAAGACATATACCGGATTGTTAGCAGCAACACCACCATCTGTAAGGTTAAATTCTCTCACATTCCCCTCGGGGTCTACAGTTTCAAAGTAATGAGTAGGAAGATAAGTTGGGGCAGCTGAGGTTGCTATGCAAATATCTGAGAGTAAGGCATTCATGCTTGGGTTTTTCTTTACCTGTTTTCATGATGACCAAATCAAAGTAACTGTTAGTAAAATTCAGCTCCATCATTTGCAGTCACTTTCTTATCCAGGGTTAATCTGAACCACTACATATATTGTGGAAATTAAAGGAAAAAAAGAGTACTGGGGTTAAAAAACCATTTTAATGAGAGGAAGACAAACCTCATAGCTAGAAAAAATGGTTGGCTGGAGTCTTTTGATGTCAAATGTTGGAATAACAACATTAGTCAATGTCTTTTCCAATTTTGTATGTCCTAGTTTTTCCTTAACAAGGTTATGCAGATATTTCCCATCATACTTTGGTCCAGCTAGAGCTTTGATAATCTTTGTAAGATGAGGAAGTACTGGACAACTGCAATTTGGAAAAAAATAATATCATGTTAAAAACCAAAACAAATGGGCCAAGTCAATAATCAAACAGTTATATATATTAATGATATTTTTATATCTCATACTCTAAATTTTTACCTGTTCTGTGGGAAGATACTAGGGCAGTGGTTTAGGTAGAAATCCTTGATATCCTTGGCAGCAAAGACAGGTCGGTTATTTTCATTTGGAGCAGCTAGCATGGCAGTGACAAGACCACCTGTGCTTGTTCCTGAGATAACATCAAAATAATCTGCTATTCTTGCATCTTCACCATCCAGTTTCTGCAAGCAAATATAGAGTAAGTACTTGGAAAGATTGCATGTTGAACCCTTGTAAATGATTTAACAAAGCAGAACTTCACTAGTGAATGAAAAAAAGTGTTGAATTTCTTTAGGTTTGTGGCATGAAACATGTATGATTAATATATAATATATTTTTCTACCTGAAGTTCAGATTCTAAAAAACTAAGGATAGTTCCTGGGATAACCCCTCTTATTCCACCACCATCAATGCTGAGAACAGTGATTAGGTTTCCATAAGTTGGAGGTTGTAGGGGTACATTTGTTGAGCCCATTGGGATAAAGATGCAGGTAAGGAGAGAGGGAGAGAGAGAGATAGAGAGGATTTAAGAGCTTTAGAGAAACTATGAACTTTTAAGGAAGTTAAAAAGAGAGGATTATGTGACTCGATATGTCTTCATTTCATGGAAGTATGTGTATTTATAGTGCTCCTCAATCATCTCCTTGTTCAAGGATTCAACTGCGTCATTGGATTGGGCCATAAGCCTTAAAGCCATCGGGTCAGAGTGTTTCAAATTTGACCAATAATTTGTACCTTTGCTGATATTGTTTCCGTACATATATGCTGAAAATTCATAAACCAATGTAGTGATTGGAAAGTTCGGGTGAATTACAAGCATTGCCTCTTACATTGTCACAAAAATTGTCCCTTTAGGCTATGGTCACTGTAAGTGAGAATTGTAGGTGAGACCACTTCAAAAGAATTGTAGGTAAGCATGAGTTTGGTTAGACCATAAAGGCAATATGGGACTAGTTACGCAACAGGCCTAACATAGGCGCTCATGAATGGCTACCCAAGTTAATCCCTACCTAGTGGCTAAAATTAAATTTATTATTATTCTCAAGAATAACAAGTCTTTACGTTTTACATATTAATTTGATTCGCAAAAGGCGGCACCTTAAGTAACCAAAAGATGTGTTGGATATATACGTGTGAGTAGAATGTTCATATAGAGAAAAAGAAGGGAAGTCAAGAAATTAATATAATATAGTGAAACTCTTATATCATATTAAGGACTTTATTGGAGTTTTTCGAAGTATTATCTTCCCAACATGATGATGATGTTGGGGAGATAAACACCTTAGACTCAATTGGAGTTTTTCTAAGTATTATCTTCCCAACATGATGGTGATGTTGGGGAGACAAAACACTTTTTTAGGAGACTCCTTGAGTATTTAATTTATAGAGATACACTTAACTCAAAAGGTTTAACTATGAGCTCAACTATGTTATATTAACCACTTATTATTAATATTATTATTTAATTTAGGACTTCAATAACGTGTATACATCCAACTGGCGATCATATCATTGAAAAGTCATTTGAGGTACTTGTCAGAATTCAATATTCAAACAAGTGTGTACAATTCAATTACATCTAATGCTTAAAGGAAATGTGAAAAACTTGATAATTCTATTGTCCTTATGAATTTTTTCTTCAAATCATGTTGAATTACCTATGTATCTATACCATTTTGTAAATCCGACATGCATGGTTATTCATTTTTAAAAGATTTGATTGTTCTGTTAAAAAGGAAAAGAAGTAAGTCTTATAGCTACGATACTTAGTTTTGGTAAATTTTCCAGTTGACATAGTCAAACTTTTGAGAGCGTTGTCTAGGTTATGCTTCCTTTCCTCTTTGGCTAAAACAAACGTGTAGAAAGGGCAAGTGGAATTTTAAATGTGAAGAATATTATATCCATTATCAAAGGATAACTTGCAAAGGCAATTCTAGTAACTGAGTACTTGTTAGAATTCAACAATTCAACGTTGTGTACCATTCAATTGCAAGCGCTGCATAAAAGAAATGTAAAAACTTGGTCATTCTATTGGCCTTATGCATTGTTTTCAAAACTTGATCATTTCTAGGACCTTCAGTAGAGATTAATGAAAGAAAAAAAAAATTACAGTTGAGATTAATGAAAGAACTGCAGCATGAAATTATGCGACTTGTCTCTAAAACTTAAACTAATAGGAAAATGGTGAATTAAATCATTTAGCCATTATTCTAACTGTAAGTAGTTCATGTTGAGAGTTTACTAAGTTTTTTCTTGACAGGAATATAGATTTAGCACCACCTGTTTAGAATTTTCTATGGCAGTATTTGACTTAATGCATTTCCAATCTAGTATTAACTGATATTTGTATTGCTGCAATATTTTTAAATCAATTATTTGCAGTTTACTAGCAAGGTAGGAAGAAAATTAATTAATGTATAGAGAAGGGAACAAATTAAGTATGAAAATTGATAATATATTTCCTGTTAGACCTTATCACATTAGGAATAAGCATGATGACAACATTTGAAAAAGACGCATCAACATACATCACAGAAGACCATCATAAATTTTATTTAAAAAAAAAAAACATACATCACATAAGCAAGTGCACGGGTGGTATATAATAAATGATATATTATTTTACTTTTTTTTTTATATAAGATAGAAAATCTACTTTAGTTTAATCTAAGTGTATATGTGTGTGAAGCTCCCTCCTAAAGACTTGAAAGCACTTACATTTTTAGAGTGACTATCGCATCAAAGGTGTGCAGTGGCAATGATATATTACTAAAGGTTTAAAGCTTGGCTTTCTTTGTTTTTATATTTGGAACATGCACAAAAGTGGAAGCCAAAAAAGTAAATTATGAAATATGAGTCTTCTATAGCCCAATTTTGACTGCACAAACTGATAATACTAACAATAACATTCTTGATAAGGGTAAGTGCGCCCATACCCGGCCGCAAGACATTTTTTTATGCATGGCTGAAGGCTTGCAGCCAGAGCAAAGACAATACAATTCACATGGATGGCTATAGATCCAACTCAGGATAAACAAAACACCAATTAGAATAAATACTAAAAACAAGAACAAGAACAACAATAATAAATAATACATTAAAACTTAAAGCTCAATCTGTCTCTCACAAGACTAGCTGATATCTTTACCAAGCCTCCTCCACCAAGATGTTTTAGTGCATTAGCTGCCAAATTCAAGTTGGTCTCCACTCACCCAAATGAATTTGTGAGAGGCTGTTAGAATATAAGCCCCAGGCGCTTAGGCCAATTATTCTAGGTTTCCACTACACTTATATTACTTATACAATGTATTTTGTCTACCTATATAAAAGGCAGACCTTTGTACTTTATTCTATATGGTTTAATACACAGTCTTTTAGACTTTAACAAGAGGACTCAAGCAAATTACTGACTAGGCTCCATTTCATTGCACTGGAAGCCTGTTGAAAGTTCCATGGAAATATGTTACATTAACTTTATATCATTTTTGCAGTTCTTAGATTAACATCAGTTGCGTTTCGCATCTCATTTCTTCAGTGATGAGGTTTCACGACAGTACTTCTCTTTTGAGAGTAGCTTCGCAAACCTGCATTATTTGGATAAAAGCTATTGTTATTATTAACAATGCAGATTTTTTTATACTTCGCAAAAATTTGAATAATCTTACACCTTGTGAGAGCCTCCTCATTAGTCTCATGTTTAGAAGGCTCCAGATTACCCGTCTCTGAGTTCACCCTTGAGACTGGTTTCTTTAATAATCCTTCTGCAACTTTTGCAAGATTTTCCATATTCTCCTTCGTGGAAATATCAACAGAAGACACTTCTCCCTTCAGTGTATCATCCTGAAATGTCAATGTTAAAATAATTTTTAAATGATTAAAGTTGTCTTTTTCCATAGACTTAAATTTTTAGAACAAGTGGTAACTAATTTGTGACTCTCATATTAATGTGCCAAACATGGGTATTGACTATGAAGTTACATCCCTTGCACTTTTTGGACTCAAGGCATCAGTTAAAATCAATCAATGAAATACTGAATTTAATAAAACTTATGTATAGTAGTATTTGCACACATTGGACTTAATCATTGAAGTTTAATTATTACCTGAATTCGGAGGTAGTTATTTTCACTATCGAGAGCTTTAAAAACAACAGAAAGGTGAAAGTCCACTATATCAGCACTTGCTTGAGTGAACACATTCACCAATGGGGCAGAGTGACCACTAGTTAACCACCCGAATATACCCCACCGAGATGCTTCTTTAGCAGTGTATTTCTCTTCAACTTTTGCTGAACCAGTTCCTAGTGATAGAACCAGAAATCGACCATAATCTGCTGTCTTTATGGAACTGAAGTTAGGACTCCCCCAGTTAATCTCTTTTGTCCCTTCGCCAATGGCAATCAAAGCCTACAGAATCATATGAGAATTAGACAATGATATTGATAAGAGAGTATGATTCCGGAGAGAATAAAAAAGTGACGTATACTAAACTTATTACCGGATTATTAGCAGCTACACCACCATCAATAAGATTGAATTTTCTCACTCTTCCAGTTGAGTCTTTGGTATCAAAATTATGGGCAGGGAAATATGTTGGGGCAGCTGAGGTTCCAATGCATATATCTGAAAGTAAGGCATCAAAGTGTGCATGGTTCTTCACCTAATTAAGGCATGGATACAAATATATGTTAGTTCTTTTTTGTTTATGTGAAGTGTTAATTCCTTCTTATTAGACTGGATTAATTTCAGGTAAAGTTAAAAACTTGGATTAATTTAAAAACCTCATAGCTGGAGAAAATGGCTGGCTGGAGTTGCTTGATGTCAAAGGTTGGGATTACCACATTGGTCAGTGTGTGGCGTAATTGAGTATTCCCTAGTTTTTCCTTCAGAAGGCTATGAAGATACTTTCCATCGTATTTTGGTCCTGTTATGGCTTTGATCAATTTTGTTGCTTGAGCAAATGGAGAACTGTTGCTTAAGCATATTAGTATAGAGTTATTTAATATGGAATAAGACATAGTGATAGCATGAAAAACATTGAGGCTCAATTGTTACCGATCTTGAGGAAAGATTTTAGGTCCATTATCAAAATAGAAGGCCTTGATGTCTTTTGCAGCATACATGGGGCGTTTGTTTTCATTTGGTGCAGTTAGCATGGTAGTCAAAAGACCTCATGTGCTTGTCCCTGCGATCACATCAAAATAATCTGCAATTCTAGCTTCAGGGCCATCAATTTTCTGCACCACAAGGTAAAAAATGTAAAAAAAACCATGTGAAAAAAATAGTCATGTTAATTGCCATTACTATTTTGAATAACTTATAGTAGTACCACTTTAGTCAATTTTTATAAAGCTCAAGCTTGTCAAATGGTCTTCTAGAAGTTAATCTACACGCATGTCTTGTAAGTGACTATATTGGGATGAAAGTTACTAATGAAACCCATTTTTTATTTGGAAAAAAAAGAAGCAATTATGCAAGCTACCAATGATTGGTTTCTTTTTCCTATTAAATAAGAACTTTAGATTGAAAACTAATATTTCAACTTTATACACATAGATGACATATGCCAACTGGCTGGTATATAACAATATTGTAACCTGTAACTCAGACTCAAGGAAGCTAAGTATGATTCCTGGAATAATCCCCCTTATTCCACCTCCATCAATGCTAAGAACAGTAATGAAGTTTCCATGTGTTGGAGGCCGCAGGGGTGATATTGTTTTTTCCATAAGGGACTGGGATGAGAATATGATTATGGGGCTAGGAGGTTAATTGTGCTGCCGGAAACTACATAGTGCCAATCTATTTATAATCCTTTAAGCTTTCAAGTACTGGTTAAGAATCAACGTTTTCATCATTTTTATGGGACTAATAATGCTGTAATAAGGACCATATGCATAAATAGTGGTTTCTTCAATATGGTTTGAGTTGATACGTAGCTTTATCATTGACAGGAACAACAGAGTATTCCATTTCCCTATAGTGATCTTTCTTTAGCAAAGAAGAAATTGCATCTTAGACGCTACATATACAGGAATTGTAGTTGAGACTCCAGGAGAATTGCAGTTAAGAAGAATTAGGTGAAGTGATATACTAATGGCAATATGGATAGTGGATTTCATTATCTAGCAAAAGGAATTTTAAGGTGGGCAATATATTTTGGATATAAATATCCTATCCAATTACTCTTTTTTGATTTAATTTCAATAAGTTTAGGATATAAAATTTTTCACAATTTCTTTTACAACAGTGGAGATGATATGTTATGATAGATGTATAATAAAATGATGTTACTAGTGTGAGTCCATGTAAAAAAGTTAGGCACATCTCTAATATTGTTCTTTTGATTTTCAATCTCAAGTTGTAGTGCGTAAGTGTCCATGTGCACACTCTAGGGAAAATGTCTAGTTGTTGCGCTCAATAATTGGCAAACATTTTAATCACTAGTTGAAATCTGGATTTTTTCCACAAGTAGTGGCAACCTATGATGATGGAATGCAGAAAGTTCAGTCATTAGATCACACCGGTTTTTGAAAGATACAATTCATAATGATGTGCATTGGGTCACATTTCTTAGGTCATTTAGTGTTCGTTTTGAGCAACTCATACTTATCTTATCAAAATCTATCATCTCATAGGTATGGTTTTATATTACTAAGTATATTAAGATTCTACTCTTTTTGATATTTTTAAACATTTGATCTAAATTCCTATTCTCGTCACAATAATAAGTTTCAAAATATTCATATAGTTTACTAAATTTTGGTTAAATTTTAAATTATAGTCATTTTTTAAAAGTATTTATACACATTAAATTTATTAAATAAGATCTTATTAATAGTAAATCCAAATCCAAAATGTTAATTTAGTGCTAGTTTGGTACAACTTATTTTCCAATATATTCTTAATTTCAATTAGAGTGTGAGATTGGATTAAATTAATCGAAAGTATCTAAAATCTAGATCTTGCTCACGAGTCACAATGCATTTGCAGGTTCACAATTAATTTCGGTTTCATTGATTATATTTTTTTATGTTTTTGTTTTTGGACTTGACTAAGATTCTGAAGTAGTGCTCTTCTTCAAAATCATATAGCTCACCTTATTACACATTTAACCAAAAAAAGAAAAAAAAAAAAAAAGGACAAAAATACACTTTTGGTCCCTAAATTCACCCGTGATACTGGTTTCTTCAATATTCTTTCTCCTATATATTGAAGTTTTTCCAAGTTTTGTTTTGTAGACACGTCAACTGAAGCATCTGTCCCGGTCAAGGTGTCATCCTAATGTCATATTTCAAAAGACTAGTCAATACTAATTAACTTTATATTCAACATAAAAACCTAGAGAGAAACCAGTATTTTTCTTACTTGAATTCGAAGGTAATTATGTTCTGCACGAAGAGCTTGGAACAGCACAGCAATATGGACATCAACCATATCTGCACTTGCTTGAGTAAACACATCCACTAATGGAACAGAACCACCATGATGTAACCAACCCAGAGTGCCCCACCTAGCTGCCTTTTTAGCATTGTATTTTTCGGCTGTCTTTGGTGAGCCGGTGCCTACTGAAGTTACTAGAAAGCGGCCATAGTCCATGGGTTTAATTGGGAAGAAATCAGGATTTTCTTTGAAGACCTGTTTAGTCACTTGGTTTATGGCTACTAATGTCTAGACCATGGTGCCAAAAAGAAAAGAAAAACACTATAAAGATTAGGCTTTCTTGTGTTGAAACTTTTAACTTTAGAATAAATTGCATATTTTGTTCTCAACTTTTGATCTTTTCTTAACAAAATCATCTATATGCTTTAAAATGTTTCATTTTAATCCCTCTACTTTCAATATTTCAAATTTTTTTTTTTCATCATCATTTGGTTGATGAAAAATGCAATAAACATAATTCATGCCATATCATAAGTTCCACATTATCAGTGTACTCAATTTCACGAATTCAATTCAATAATTAAATGTCAAAAGTTGAGCATCAAATATGCAATTTAAAATTAACTTTCTCTCTAAATGATTATATACCGGATTGTTTGTAGCAACACCACCATCTATAAGATTGAATTTTCGAACATTCCCTTCATTATCTTGGTTCTTGAATTGGTAGGCAAGAAGATAAGTTGGAGCTGCCGAAGTACTGATGCATATGTCGGACAATCGAGCATCCAAACAAGGGAAATTTTACACTTGCACGAAGTTAGAATTTTCTCTTAGGTTGCGTTTCAATTTGAGGATTTACATTTAAGGGATCTAAAAAACAATTGTAATCATAAATTGCTTAATATAAATTTAACAACACATGATGAGGTGAGCTTTGAAAATTTTTCTTGAGTAAAAACACACGTGATAATATGGATTTGAAATGACATCTTTATATATTCACTTCGAATGCACGTATTAACAAAGGGAAATTCTCTTCATAAATTTCAACAATAAAAAAAAAATTTATATAATAATTTCATACTCTATATTCAAGTCATTGAAACTAAATAATAAAGTGCAAATCATTCTCTTTATATTCACTTATAAAACAAAGGCATAAATGTACTTTTAGTCCCTACATTTTGCATTTTTTTCATTTTAGTCCCTACATTTTATTTTTACCACTTTTAGTTCCTAAACCAATTTACGCCTGACGTTTAAGTCCTTTCCGTCACCCTACTCACGGCAAAAGCTGACGTGGCTAACGTGGCTGACATGGACATTAAAATATTATTAAAGAAATTATTTAACATTTTTTAAATGCTAAAATTAAAAAAAAAATTAATTACTCAATTTTAATTAAAAAAATAAAAAAACAAACAAAAAAAAAATTACTAGCTTTCAAACAAAAATTTTACTTTCTTTAATTAAAATGAATTACTGGTTTTCAAACCAAATTGATCCTTATTTTCTTATCATTTTCTTTTCCTTTCTTGTACTTTCTTTATAACCAAACACATCAAAATAAAATAAATTAATTAAATGTCTTTCTTATCTTTTTTTATTTTATTTTTTCTTTTCATTATTTTTTTCAGAAGAACATGTTCATGTTCTTTGTGTTCTTCCCTAGTGTTCTTCCCTATAATCAATCTCCAGCAAAAACAAACCCTAAACCCAGATCCTAACCAAACCCTGAACATCATCATAAGAACACAAGAGCACAACCCCCGAACCAAACACAAACTCAAATTTAAAAACACAAACAACCCAAAAAAGAAGGAATTCAAAATCCCAGGCATGAAGTAAGAAACCTCAAACTGTGTTGTCCCAGTCTCCACCATTACTCTCCGATTAGACCTCTCCTGAACATCACCCACCGCCACTGCCAATAAAACCAGCTGCCACAACCCATGGCTAAAAGTTCAATATCAAACCCACCAAAAACAACCACAAATATAATTTTAAAAAAACTACCACCACAAACCCACCAACCACACCACTGCCGACCACCACCACATCATAACCCAGCATCCCAAATCAGCCAAAAGTCATGAACCTAGCCAAAACCAGATTCACGGCAGCCCACGGCTTGACCCACAAAGCCCACGACAGCCCACCGCCGAAGCTCCTCAAGCTTCAATCCTTCGTTGTTGGCCACGACAGCCATGAATGGCAGTAAGTCCTTTCTGGGCTGAGTCTATGGGTTTCACATCAATGGACCTAGCCGATCTAGACCTAGAAAACCCAGATCTACCCACCATCTGTGACGAGAGCGAGGACGAGTCCGCCAGCGGTAGCGTGGTAGGAGACGGCGGCAATGGTTGGGATGGGGAGGGAGAGGAGGGCGACGATGACTGATCTGAAGGCTAAGCACCAAGATAGAGGGAGAAAGAAGATAAAGAGGAAGAAAGAAAGAAGACTAAAGAAAGAAAGGGAGGCGGAGAAACTGAGAGAGATCTGGGGAAGAAGAAGAAAAATAAAGAAGAAAATGATACTAGACACAAACCTAACAGATCTAAGTTCCACATTTTTTTTTTTTTTTTTATAATTGTTATAATTTTTAAAATTGATAATTTTTTTTTTTTAAGGTTAAATGTGATGTGGAAGCTGACGTGAACTAAGTGGATGCTGATGTAACATTTTTAATGTTATTTTAATAGACACGTCAGCATTTACTATGCTAATAGTGCATCACGTCAGTCACGTCAGCTTTTGCTGTGAGTAGGGTGATGGAAAGGACCAAAATGTTAGGTGTAAATTGATTTAGGGACTAAAAGTGGTAAAAATAAAATGTATAGACTAAAATGAAAAAAATGCAAAATGTAGGGACTAAAAGTGCATTTACGCCTAAAACAAATCATTAGGTTTGTTCACCATAGTTTTTTATTTCAAGAGAATCTCCTCAGACTCTTTCATGCACTTCAAATTAAGGGACTAGACAACTAGTGAACAATATTTAATAATAAGGTTTCAAAATCCATGCAACACAATTTTTTAAAGGGAAAATCATAGCATATACTACAAAAAATGAGGCCTATAGCTGCGTTTATAAAACACAGCTATAGACTCTAAAAACACAACTATAGTCTATAGTTGCGTTTTTTATAGCCACATTTGTAAATACCGCGCGATAATAGCTCTGCGAGCCTATAGCTTTGCTTATGGAAACACGGCTGTAGGCTTTGACCTATAGCTGCATTTTTAAAAACGCGGCTATAGGTTTTTCCCCCCCTACCCAATCACATACCTAATATTCTCATGAGACAATTCCTAGCAGCCTTTTCCACAACAAAATTGCACAACAAAACTGTAATTCATTATCGCAATCAATGGTGTATGGTATAACTTGTAACATCATCTTTTAAAAGTTATCATGGTTTTTGAGTGAAGTTGTGGTGTGCCTTTGTGTTAGTTAGAACCTCTTTCTCTCTCCCTTGTGTGTGTGTGTTTGTTTCTTAAAAAAAAGAATAAGTAATTGTCCCACATTACTTAAGAGAGTGTGTTATGTGTAGTATAATTTCTCATCCTTCCTTAAAAGTTATCATGGCTTTTAAGTGGAGCTGTGGTGTGCCTTTGTATTAGATTCCATTTCCTTCTCCCTTGTGTGTGTGTGTGTTTGTTTCTCAAAAAAAAAAAAAAAAAAAAAAAATTCCTAGGGGCAGAAAATTCAAGTTAATTACATCAATAGCCATCATAAGAACAACATACTGTGGAAAACCAGATTTGATGTGCATAATGCATCTAAAGGTAAACACAATGGAAAAAAAAAACACACAAATAAATTTGTATTGTTTACTAGGAGACTAATGAATGTCTCGCCACCTTTTTCTCGTATTTCAAAGCACCCCCTTCTTGGCTGTTTGAAAGAGGAAAAGTAAAAATGAACCAAATCACTAAGAGCAACCACATCAGCTCGTGGAAAAGATTTCGTCTATTTTACACAAAAAATCTACTTTTTCTGTTTTATACCATCACTGTTACAAAACACCTACATCCGTTTATCTATTTTACAAGACTTTTCAATAAAATATTCATTATTCATCAATTTTTTATTATTTTCCCTAATGGTCATACTTTTTTAATTTAAATTTAAAATTTAAGTAAACTACCAACACTGGTAGCTCGGTTAATGGAGCCACTTGTGGTGGAGGTCTAATGGCCGAATCGCCAAAATAGTGGCTCCGGCGAACGCCGCTGGATTGGTTTCGTTGCCCACTGTACCACTGAATAGTGACCCACCGGTGGGTGGATTATTAAAATAGTGGCTTCAACGAACGCCGCCAATGCCCAAACTACCAAAATAGTGGCTGTGGTGACCGCCCATTGGATTGGTGTCTCCAACCATTGTACCACCATCACCGATGAGCCGATTGTTGTAATAGTGGCTCCTACGACCGCTGCCGAATCGATGTCTCCGATCACCGTATTGCTAGAATCAGTGACCGAATCGATGTCTCCAACCAACGGTCATATATATATATATATATATATTTTTTTTTTTTTTGGGACCCAATAGTCATAATTTTTATTGTTATATCCACCAGTCATAATTTTAAAATTCAAACGGTAATTCAAACCTAACTTTAAACCCAATGGAAAATTCAAATCTAAATGTCATATTTTTTAAATTTTAAACCCAATGGTAAATTCAAACTTAAAAGTTATATTTTTTTAACTTTAAACCCAATGGTAAATTTAAACCTAAATGTCATATTTTTTAACTTTAAGTTGACAGACCCTTAGGTAAGTTTGTCAACTCAAGTTTAGTTGTAAACTTACACTAGATACTATCCTGATCATTGGTCATTTTTAACACAACTACAGCTATTCAACAAAGCTTATTTGCTTAGTAAATCAGTATATGTAGAAGCAAGAAGCAAGAAGCAAGAAATATGGAGCAAAACAAAACAGTTTCTGCAGAAACAAATAATTATGCAGAAAAATAACACTATGCAAGTACAGCCACCTATTGAGAAAATGCAGAAAAATAATATTATGCAGAAATAGTAGTTTCTGTTGAGAAAGTGTTATTTAAATTCAAATAGCATATATAACCAATAAAATCAACAAGTACAACTACCTTCAACAAAGACATTGCTTCACTCAAAACAGAATGACAAAAACAGAATCACAAATTAAATTGATTAATCAAGTGCTATTGTCTGTGCACAATACAAAATTTACAACATTACATCTATTTTCTTGCATAAGTGAAAACTACAAAAATATATCTAACATGATTAGAGATTGAATAATTATGTTCTCTGCACAAATAAATACTACAAAAGAGATGTCTAACATCAAATCAATCTATGTCAACCATGTGCTAGTATCTTTACACTATACAAAAAATTATTTACTTGATTAGATATTGTCAATAATAATATTCAAATTATGATGAAAATTTAGACCTTAACTTCTCCAAGATTTCCAAACGATGTAGACAAATATATTCTTTTTGCTCAGGATCCATGATTCTTGTATCTTTCATCATAATTTCATTTTCCATTTTCATCTTTTTTACTTCATTCTATTCTTCTTTGATACGAATCAACTCTTTTCGTTCTTCGGATGCAATGCGCATTAACTCTCTTCGTTCTTCTAATGCAATGCGCATACTTTTATTTTTCTCCTAATGCATTCTCCTCTTTTCTTCCTTGATTTCGTCCAATTGGGAGGAAAGTATTGAGACAACGTCATCACAATTTTTTCTTTTCTTTAATTTCTCCTTTTCGGCCTTCTTGCCTATAGGTCTCTCTAATGTTTTGCCGGTATTCATCTCATCATTATCTTCATTTAGATTTATTGAGCTTGCAAAAGTATGACAAGATTGTGTGGCTGTTTGTCTTGTGCAGGCCTTCAAATTCTCTCTTAGAATTAACCACTTAGCTTCATTCCTCAAAATTCTCCAACAATGTTTCAATTGAAATGCATTTTTGCAATTACTTTGATACATAACTTTTGCATCTTCAATCTACAAAAGTAAATAATGAGAATCATAAAACTAAAAGTGTATTGATGTATAATACATATTAGATGTTGAGTCGAAATACCTTGTCATGCTCAGTTTAACCACTTTCATTTCGGTTCTCAATTTGGACCAAGCATCCACAAAACTTGTTGATCTCCCTTTGAATTGTTGACCACCGACTATTTAAAGAATCCTTGGTGCGGTTAAATTTCTTGTCATTATGGAAGGTAGACCAAATTCTATCCCAAAATGTTGTGTGTTTTTGGTCTGTCGATGTCACTGTATCTAAGCTAACATTGAGCCACACCGACACTAGCTTAATGCCTTTATCTACAGTGAAGTTGATTCCCCGTTGACCTCTCTTAGTAGTTGATTTTTTTGCAATGGGGGTATAGATTGTCCCATTTCAACTTGGGGTGGAGATTGATGGACATTCACGTTTGAATACGGAGTGGACATCAAAATACTACTGTCAAACGACTCAAAACCTTGCTCATTGTCTTGTAAAATGTCAAAGAAGAAGATATTTTGATTTTGTGAGTCCATCACCTAACAAACACTAAAGTAATTCAGAAGCAGTATTAATAAGCAACAAAATTGAAAACAAAAAAGAAAAGGCATTGTTTAACATAAATTTAAGAGTATAACTCGCTGAAAACACAAAGGTAAACAGTATGGAATCTATAATAGAGCTTCTCCATCCATCAAAAACTAAAAGAAACCTCACGAACTAAGAAGATGAACACAAGAATTTGATCAAAGAACACCAACTGTCCCCATTGACACATGATCCATCCATGTCTAAAACACTAACATTATCAATAGAACTCTCAACTCTCAAGTAAAACCCATATGCATTTGTACTTATATTAAAATAGAATCAAGGAAACTCACATGCAATACAACAACCAAAATTCATTTAATTGCACAGAGTTAATCATTCCACAATCACAACCAAGCACCCTTATGGGCTAATTCATTGACCAATTCATGTATAAACACAAGAAAATCAAACCTCAAAGCAACAGAAATAAAAATAAAAATCAAAACCCTCACTTTCAACCCCACCAACAAAACACAAAAAAGAAAACCAAAAAGACAACTACAAGCACAATCCTTTAGCTTTAAGATAAAACCCACATGGAATTCAACCTTAGAAATAATAAGTATTCAACAGAATTCAAAAATAAACCTAAATTTAAACTATTTTCCCACAAATTATTCTCAAACGAATAACTAAAAAAAGACTTTGATTTCATCAAATTTGGCTTGCAAAAGAGAGACAGAAAGACAAGCAGTTAGCTATACTACTTGCAACCTATAAGATTAGTCCTAGAATAAAAATAAAAAATTAAAGATTAGTCCTAGATTAAAATTGCTCCATAGGCAGAGACATACCAGACAGTTTTTTCATGGCCAACAAACAGTATATGTTTCTCAAGTATATCCCAAAGAAACATTCAAAATCAATGTAAAACTTTTAACATCAGGTTGAAGTAGTTTATAATTAAGTAATAACAAACTCCACCAAATCAGCATAGGGAAAATAGTTCAAAAACTAAGTATATAACTAAGTAGTTTATAACTAAGTATATACCTAGTTCAATTAGTCCGAAAACAGGGGAGAAATAGAAATTTAATACAAGTTTAAAAAACTCCAAATTCTTCAAAAACTCCCTACACACGGGGAAACTAATCCCTATCAAAAGACAAAAAATTTAATACTTACCTGAACTCTAAAATAATCAAATATAAATACACACAAAATCTGAAATACTAATAAATTCCAAAAATAAACTTCGAGTGTGCTCTGAAGAATCCCTAAAAAAAAACCCCAAACTAGAAAAAATTTGAAACAAGAAATCCTAAAAAAAATAGTTTAGAGAAACTCCCAAGAATCTTGCTTGAAACCAAAAAGCAAAAAAACCCTAAAATCTCAATGAGAAAAACCCATACCTTTTTAGAGAAATTAGCCCCAAAGTCTGTCAATAGAGAAGATGAGTCTGCCAATTGATCCACCCTGCAAAACCGCCAAACTGATCACATTATTATTTCCCGTGGTGATGAGAATGAGCAAAAACTGATAAAAAGCAGACGAAGAGAGAAGATGAGAGGAAGAGCTCAGGAATGAAAAAGGGAGAGAGACGCTGAGACCTGAGGCATTGGTGTGCTTAGTGAGAGGAAAGAGAAAAAAAGAGCGAAAAAAAGTTTTTATACTGTATAAAGATAATATTATTTTAATGTATAAATGAGCTACAGTACCTGTGTAAATATACACGGGCACTGTAGCTCATGAAAATATATACAAAGTTTTTCACATTTTTACACCCACTGATGTGGGTTTTTTTTGCTCAAAATGTGTAAAATTTGTACTTTTTTCTATTTTAGAAGACTTTAGATGATCTGATGGGGTTCCTCTAAGCCTATAATGAAATGGCAATTAACCTTTAAAAGTAAGTCACAAGGGACACTTTGACGTACAAGATGACCCTTTTGTTTCTATTGCATTTAAGTGGAGTGTATTTTTAAGATATCTGATTAGGGAAAAGTCAATCTGACCAAATAGTGTACTCATACTTCAGTACATAATTTACTTACTCGTACATCATCAAAAAATTTCCTATTCCATTATTACAATCAAAAATAAAAAAGAAAAATTAATCAAAATTTCAAAACTTAATTGCAGCATAATACAACAAAGTATAAAAATGGAGCAAATATGAATATTTAAAAAATAAAAAATAAAATCTTTAGAAAGATGAAGAATTAACCTATGCGCTGAAGTAATGAACCGTCCTGCTACATGACTTAATAGGTTTCAGTGAATCACATCAAATAAATAAACCTTTAAATGAAAAATAAAAACTTGTAATATAACATCACACTTTACTAAACAGTTTTGGATATTTCAAGAAACAGATTTGAAAAACTAAATTCATTGGTAAGGAAGGTATGAGCAACAAAAGGTAGAATAATTCAAACATCAAAATAGAATATTGATGATAAACAAAATAAAATTTTGCTTTTCGATTCAAAAGAACAAGATTCAAGCTTATGCAGCACAGAACAATAAACTTGTCTAATAATTTATACTCCAATGCCATTAAGGTATGCCATAACTAGAATGTTATTAAAGAATAAATTTTATGATAAAATTCAATCCTAAATGTTTGCTAGTTATCCTTGCATATTCAAGAAAAGGCATTTTATGAATAGAATATCCTTGAGAATTGCAGATGGTGTATTAATGATTGTTATTAAGATTAGTTTTCTTTGTCTATTTTGCATGGGTTAAAGGCGTTATAATAGATTCATTACTCAAAACAGTTTTCGACACTTTTTCCCCTGCATCAAATAAACCATAAATTGAATCCACCAAATCAACATCAGTATGGATATCTTGTGCAATGGCTTTGCAAAGGTGCTCTCATAGTTTGAACCAAGACTCATTTTTTTCTGACAGGAGAATGGAAGACAAAGAAACTATTTTTCATAATTATCACATTCAGACTATTTTTCAGAGACATTTGAGATGTTGGAAGCAGATTTTGTGTCCTGTTGAGATAAAAATTGGTTAAAGATTACACCTCTAAATGTTATCCACCATTTATATATACAAAAGATCTTATGCTAAGGCATGAAGCTAGATAGAAGGACATACAATTGTTGAAGATTCAGGCCTGGGTTTGTTCCACATTGCATAATACCGATTCAAGGTGTGGTTGCAAGATTGAGCATCTTGAATGGTCACCTTATGTATTCCTACAACAGCAGAAAAGGAAATAGTTAAAAAAGTTCAAGCCACAAAAAATGAAGCTAGGAAGAAATGTAAACATAATTCCACTTAAAATCAAAGAAAATATATATTATGGTACCTGAATTCCAAAAGTGATACTGTTTGAGAAGTGCAGGGAGAGATATTCTAACCAATTGCATATCACTAGTCCTGCTGTATATGGCATGAACCATAGCACTGAGGAGGGGATGCTGGCTGCAAAAGGTACCCCCGAGTTTGTGGTTTAACTCCAATTATATAATCATTTAGATTACGAAAGAAATTATGTAAATGAAATTTGCATAAATGAAATTCATATGACAAAATGTCAACAGGGAGAAGAAAACAAAAACAAAAACTTGAGGATCAAATGATTAAGCCAAAAAGTGTTATATAAAAACTGTATGTGCCCTACCTTTCAACTAGAGACTAGTGTTCTAGTATTCATTTTATTTATAATAAAAAGGTAGCAAAAACAGTTTAAATTTCAGGTTTGGACCATATTAATTAACTAGTGTCTCCTCATCATATGAGCATTGTAGCTCAGTCTCTTTATTGTTATCTTCTGCAGCAAATTAGTACAGTGGTCTAAATGAGAAAACACAGGCTTATATGGGCATATATTTACTATTTAGTATCCGTGGAGAGAAAAGAACACAAAAAAACTTAGTAGTAATATTATTATTCCTCAAAAGAAGATTTATAATGGATACCAAAGCAGAATGGCCATCAGTATTGAAATGGGTGCATATAAATTTACTTTATGTTACATGAAAAGCATAAACTCCATAAGACGAAGGGAATAAAGTTAATAAGAATTGGAAGTTTTGCATTTATGGGAAACGAAATCCTTGACCTGTGCTATCAACTGAGGCAATTCCGGAAACACATAAAACGCATGCATCATGTCTGGAAACTCGATTAAGCGAGCCTGTTTCCCAGATTTCTTCAACCACTCATAGTAACTCCTCTGCCGATCCTGTAACGGGTCGAATCCCCCAACAAACACAACCGTTTCCGGATACTCCAAACCCGAAATATCAACCGCGTTGGGCCCACTCACATTGACTGCCTCGTGATTATTATCCGACCCTTGAGGCAAAAACACCTTCCAAAGCCAATTAGTTCGTTCCAACGAAACGATTGGACTTTTCTGCAACCGAATCTCCGAATCTGTTCTCTCCTCTCCTCCGAAAAACGGTTGGATCGAAATCAACCTGATAATTTTAACGACCTGGTCCTGGAACTGGAACTGGATCTGCCACGGTTCTTGGCAGATCCGTGAAGTGATGAGAGGCTGGGAACCACCATCGTGGTGGCGGCGGCTGGGCTTCACGACGGAGCTAGGAGGCTGCGCCTCGTTTAGATCTAAGAGAGGGTGAGACCGATCCAGAGTGAGAGAGGTTATAAGTTTTGGTTTTAGAGAGAAGTTGAGGTTGAGATGTGAAAGGCTTCGGCCATGGTGAGGAGGATCGGTGGTAGAGGGGTGGATCGGCGGTGAGGGTTTGGAGTCAAAGGGAGAGAGTGAGAGAGAAAGTGAGAGACCGGATTAGAGATAGAATAATCTGAGGGTTTTTTTTAAAAAAAATTATTTATACCAAACCTGTAGCCGCCTTTAAAGAAACGCAGCTATAGACATGGTTTAAGCCGCGTTTCACTGAAACACAGCTGTAAGCAGGCAAACGCGGCTATAGGCCCTTTTTAAAAAAAAATTTTGTTCAACCTATAGCCGCGTTTTCGCACCAATTTAGTATCAGGAAATTTATTATTTTTTAAACAGGTGTATAATAAAAAAATGTTATGAAACTTATATTTATATAACCGAAACTTTTGAAACTCTCAAACTCCCACATTTTTCAACATTAATATTATTTTAAAAAATAAAACTATTAAAAAAACCCTAAACACCGTAATTATTTCTCCAAAAAACAAACTCAATAAAACCTATTTCTTAGTCTCTCTCTCCTTCAAATGCAAACTCAGCGCAACAAACACTGCAAGACCTATACGCAAGAACCCAAAAACGAAAAAGCTAGATGCAGATCTTTCTCTCTTCCCTTGCGACGGTAAGCGAATTCAACTAAGCTACAAACGCTTCGCCTCACAACTAACCTAACATCAGTCTGCTGGAACGACTACAGGTAAAATCTTTTTATATTAATTTTGGGTGTTTAATAAGATTTAGATTCAGTTATTTTGTTTGGTTTTGATTTAAGAAATTGGTTCAGAATTTGTTTTGATTTAGAATTGGTTTTTATCAATACTCAAAACCCTAATATAAGTTCTCCCTCAATTTTGGTTCCTTTCAATATATCAAAATTTTACTATAGGATTGAAATAGTAAAAAGGGGAAGAGCAAGATGCTTATGTGGCTTGGGGATATGGGTTTTGACATTAGAATCAACCCCACATCAGAATCAATCTAGGTTGGATTATAAATTGTAACATAGCGATTATTTACATTTTTTTGAAGGGTTGGTTTGATTTTCTTTAAACTTTGTATTACACGTTGATATTGATAACATAAATGTGCATACATATGTTTTGTTTGAAACATAATTTCTAATTAGCTTTTGTATAGCAGACAGTTTAGCCTCACTATAAAAATTGTTGGTGTGTTTTGAACTAAGTAGAATTTATTTAATTTAGCAACCTACTTATTTTAAGATAAGTGTTAATGTAATTTAAAAGTTCCAGTTATTAAGCCAAGAGTAGCAGCTTTTGTATTTAAATCTTTTTAAGATTAGTGTGGAGCATTTCAGTTAAAAAGAAGCTTGGATCTGCATCAAACCAAAAAATATATTAATACATAAATAAAATTTTTTGGCTAAAAGAAGCTTTTGTGTTTTGATTTTCTTAATTGTAAAAATTGGCTCTATCATAACTAAACGAGCATATCTTATAACAAATTGATAACATATAATTGAATCTTCTTTGTTCATGGAGGTAGTAAATAATGAACTTTTTCTGTGATCATGAAGAACCAAGTAAAGGTTTCCACCAAGTATATAAAATTTGTTAACTTTGACAAACTTTAGCAATTTGGGCAAACCTTTTAACATTTTTGGCAATTATAAATAAACAGTACAAATATGTGAATATGAATTTGAAATTAATTTGTATTGATATTATTCTTGAATTACAAAGTTAGAATTCAATTTACGTTGGTAAAATTACCATAAAAGTTTGAGAATTTGACTTTTCATTGTATTGTGGTTCATCTATTTGTTTTTTAAATAGTTTTTATGTTTGTATTTGTGATTAAAATGAGTCTGGATGCTACAATGGGTCATGAGCCGTACTCACAACTTATCCAAGCATCAATAATAGCAACAATTACAATGACACCAAGGTACTCTAAAGTCTCTATCCCTGACTTGGCTATTTTTTTAAAATACTTTTGCAATCTTTTTGGTCCTGCACATCTACTTCTCTATTTGGTAACCAAATTTGGTTTTATTTGTGGAGCTAAATTTTAGTTTCTTTGTTATTTGTATATATCGGCATATATTATATCTTGATGTTGTTTAGTCATTTTATCTTCAATCATAATTGCAAATTGTTCATGAAATCCTTGATTTGAAAGGAATTGTCTTAGAGTGGTTTGTAAGTAGATTTTAATATGGTAGAAACATAAAGTCAAATTTCCACTTTAAATGTTGGGTATGATTAGGCGCACATCAACCAATCATTAGAACGTAAAAGGAAGTTAGAGGATTTGTAATATAAATGCACAGACCCAGAAGATAGTTGGAGAGGATTGCATAATTTGAGGTGGTGGAAACAATGTTCTCGCATCAAGTAGTTTTTTCATCTTATTATTGCAATTTTTTACTAAAAGCACTGTTTGTTTGTTTGGTTGTTTTTTTTTGGTGTGCTTTAGTTTCAAAATTTCAATTGACGGTTTCAATGTTTTATATACTTCTATGGTTTGAAGAATACTTCTTTAATGATTATAAAAAAAAAGAAAAAAAAAAGATTAGTGGTGTTGGCATTGTAGAATTCAACAAGTAATGGATTATAGAGCGCCTCTATACACAAATTTACTAATCTATTGTTTGGTTTGTTATCTGCTCATCCAATAACACCCTTGATATCCCTGCTTCAGGAGGTACAAAACAATGCAAAAAAGCTTGACGAGCTAAAACTTTGAAAGTTGCTTCATTCTGCTCTCTTCAAATATTATGATTATTTGCTAGTGATATTTTCGCTTTATGGTGTTTTTAAAACAAGATTGCTTTTGAAGCAATTTGTATCTATGTTAATGGTGTATATACTAAGAATGATTAATACTAATGGTATGGAAGATTTATATAAAATCATGACTCTAACTTTTGTTGAGGGTTGCAAAAGTAAGAAATGAAAATTATGGGATTCTCCTTTATAGACAACCATCTGTTCTTGAAGTGAGAAGCCAACGTTTCATTGGAAACTAGGTAGTACCATCCTCATAAAAAGTATTCAACAGACTACTCAATTCAACCATAGAACCCTTAAGTATCCCATCCTCAAATGTTTTTCCTTCTTTTGAGATGCTATATAAAATGTCTCAAAAATCTGCATTGCACACTGTTTTGAATAACTTTTTGCATTGTTTTTAAATAACGTTTTGTAAACAAATTTTCTGTTTCGTATGTCAAGTTTTGTAAAAGGAACAATGTGAGTTTGTTTGTATTGGTTGAAAAATTATGATTTTTTAGAGATAGTGATTTCGTTTTGTTCATCAACTGATTAGTACCAAACTATTTCTTAGAAACTTTGCCACTACAATATATTAGTAAAAAATTTGTAGTTTATTCATTTCTTTATTTGTTTGCATTGATTGAAAATTTCTAGAATTTTTTTAGCATAAAATTTTTGGAATGCACTAAAATTTCAATTTATATCTCTCTTCTTCTAATTTTTAGATTCTCCTACCCAGCCTCAATATCAGACCGTTCTTTTTCGGTAATTGGGTGAGATTACCTACAAATCTAAATTTGGTTTATAATTTTTCCTATTCTTTTTCCTTTTAAAAAACAATTCGATGAATTCAGAGATGTTGATCAAGTGAGTTGTGATGGTTGTAATGTTTGGGTGCATGCTGAGTGTGAGAATATTTCTAGCAAGCTTTTCAAGGTGTGGTTAATACACTTGATTTATGAATTGTGATGTCAATTTCTGTTCTTGTCTTATATGTGTTTACTCATTGACTTGTGTGTGGTTAAAAGGATCTAGAGAATGTAGATTACTATTGCGTAGATTGTAAAGCAAAGTCTAATTATGAGTAATTAGACTTAAGAGTTAATCATCAAGTTTTAAGCCTAATTTTGTGACAATTTTTGAAGTAGGTCTATAGAAAATAGTGGACAAAATGTTCTACCTGAGAAGGTAGCTGTGGTGTGCAATGTCATGGAGAGAACATATATTTTAAACCTTCATATGTAAGCCTTGAACTCATTTCTAAATATTACATGTATGTTGACATATTTTTCTTTAACATTCTTGTAGGAGCTTTATGCACTCCTTTCTCACCACCACATTCATTTTCTTCTTATGCAATCCTTACATCAACTTTTTGTTTGTTTTATTAAAGGATTCATTAAGATGCTTCTTTATTATTTTATTTTCCTCCCTCTTAGAGTTATGTGCAAGGGCAGTTCATGTGGGTCAAAGAAGTATACACCTAGCAGATCAAGTTCTACTTGAATTGTTATTAGGAATTTTCATTTTCTGGGTTTCGTTACTTTTTTATTTTTCAATTGAGTGGCACTCTACATATTTATGTAAAGAAGTAGCCTTTGAGTTTTTGTCAATCTTTACACCAACCTGGACAATTCCATTAAGACAAAGAAACCAATGATGTTTCATAGTTATCAGATGAACAAAATCAAAGATTCATGTTGAAGGTCGAGCAAGTTTGGATTGTAGCTATTGACTCAAGCAGAGAGGCAGACTATCAGAATAGAGCAATGGAAGAATTGTAGCTATGACGGCATAAATGACAATGTTCATATTTAAAACAACTATTCTACCTGTACTTTAGGATTAGTTTCATTCACAGCTATTATTTATATACACGTGTATTAATCTAATTGGTTGTGGAGGCTAGATTCGTATATTGTGTGGAGTTAGTAAGAAGTTAGTTACTCTTAGACTTTGTATAAATACTTGATGTACTTTCATTTTCTTTCAATGCTATATAGAATTCTCTCATCAAATTCTCATAATAGTTACTTTGTTGTCTCAAATGATATAGTGCCTTAATGAAAGAGCTACCAAGATGCTCTAAAATATTAGTGCCTGAAAAGCTCAAAATTTCATTTTTGACAATTTTGAGTCCAACCTTAGGAACAAACTCCAGCAGCCATGGTATAACTCCACCGTGCAGGTTAACCCTATCCTCTAAGAACTTTTCTGAAACTTATTATATATAATAATCATTAGGAGTCCTGTGAAGTTTGAAAAAGACATATACCAGATTATTAGTAGCAACACCACCATCTGTAGGGTTAAATTCTCTCACATTTCCCTCGGGGTCTACAGTTTCAAAGTAATAAGTTGGGGCAGCTGAGGTTGCTATGCAAATATTTGAGAGTAAGGCATTCATGCTTGGGTTGTTCTTTACCTGTTTTCATGACCAAATCAAAGTAAATGTTAGTACAATTCAGCCCCATCATTTGCAGTCACTTTCTTATCCAGGGTTAATCTGAACCACTACATATATTGTGGAAATTAAAGGGGGAAAAAAAAGTACCGGGGTAATTAACCAATTAAAAAACCATTTTAATAAGAAGAAGACAAACCGCATAGCTAGAAAAAATGGTTGGCTGGAGTCTTTTGATGTTAAATGTTGGAATAACAACATTAGTCAATGTCTTTACCAATTTTGTATGTCCTAGTTTTTCCTTAACAAGGTTTTGCAAATATTTCCCATCATACTTTGGTCCAGCTAGAGCTTTGATAATCTTTGTAAGATGAGGAAGAACTGGACAACTGCAATTTGGAAAAAATAATATCATGTTAAAAACCAAAACAAATGGGGTCAAGTCAATAATCAAACAGATATATATATATATATATATATATTAATGATATTTTTAAATCTCATACTCTAATTCTTACCTGTTCTGTAGGAAGATACGAGGGCACTGGTTTAGGTAGAAATCCTTGATATCCTTGGCATCAAAGACAGGTCAGTTATTTTCATCTGGAGCAGCTAGCATGGCGGTGACAAGACCACCTGTGCTTGTTCCTGAGATAACATCAAAATAATCTGCTATTCTTGCATCTTCACCATCCAGTTTCTGCACCATACATAAGCAAATATAGTTGGAAAGATTGCATGTTGAACCCTTATAAATGATTTAACAAAGCAGAACTTCACTAGTGAATGAAAAAAAGTGTTGAATTTGTTTAGGTTTGTGGCATGAAACATGTATGATTAATATATAATATATTTTTCTACCTGAAGTTCAGATTCTAAAAAACTAAGGATAGTTCCTGGGATAACCCCTCTTATTCCACCACCATCAATGCTGAGAACAGTGATTAGCTTTCCATAAGTTGGAGGTTGTAGGGGTACATTTGTTGAGCCCATTGGAATAAAGATGCAGGTAAGGAGAGCGAGAGAGAGAGAGAGGATTTAAGAGCTTTAGGGAAACTATGAACTTTTAAGGAAGTTAAAAAGAGAGGATTATGTGACTTGAAATGTCATCTTTTCATGGAAGTATGTGTATTTATAGTACTCCTCAGTCATCTCCTTGTCCAAAGATTCAACCGCGTCATTGGATTGGGCCATAAGCCTTAAAAGAAAGTCATCAGATCAAAGTGCATCAAATTTGACCGATAACTTGTACCTTTTCTGATATTGTTTATGTACATATATACTGAAAATTCATAAACCAATGTAGTGATTGGAAAGTTTGTGTGAATTACAAGCATTGCCTCTTACTTTGTCACAAAAATTGTCCCTTTAGGCTATGGTCACTGTAAGTGAGAATTGTAGGGGTGACCACTTCAAAAGAGTTGTAGGTAAGAATGAGTTTGGTTAGACCATAAAGGCAATATGGGTCTGGTTAGGCAACAGGCCTAACAAAGGCACTCATGAATGGCTACCCCCAAGTTAATCCCTACCTAGTGGCTAAAATTAAATTTAATATTATTCTCAAGCTTTGCTTTTGCTATGTACAATGGCTGCATCATTCAAGAATAACAAAAGAATCAAACTTTGCATTTTACATGTTAATTTGATTCGCAAAAGGCGGTGCCTCAAGTAACCAAAAGATGTGTTGGATATATACATGTGAGTAGGATGTTCATATAGAGAAAAAGAAAGGAAGTTGAGAAATTAATATAATGTAGTAGAGCTCCTATGTCATATTAAGGACTCAATTGGAGTTTTCCCAATAGTATTATCTTCCCGACATGATGGTGATGCTGGGGAGATAAAACACTTTAAGGAGACTTCTTGAGTGGTTAATTTATAAAGACACACTTGACTCAAAAGGTCTAACTATGAGTTCAACTATGTTATATTAACCACTCATGATTATTATCATCATTCAATTTAGGATTTCAATAAGCGTATACACCCAACCGTTAATATATCATTGAAAAGTCATTTGGGGTACTTGTCAAAATTCAATATTCAAACTAAGACTGTCCAAGGACCCGCCGACACTAACCCACCTGTTGCCGCCGACCGAACCGACTGCTCTGACAGTCGGTGATCGCTTCCATTCTCCAAAATCCAAGATCAATGGGTTGGAGATCGGATCTCCTCCTCTCAAATCCAAGAAACCCGATCCGATTAACCCATCATTTTTCCGGCAAGAAGGTGTAGATCAGGCGAGTTTTGAGATTTTTTTGGGAACATTTAATCTAGATCCGGCGAGATTTCGCTAGATCTAGCCAAGATCTTGCAGAAAATGGCCAAGATCTGGCTGGATCTGGCGAGATCTGGCTGGATTTCTAACGTTTTTCAAAATTTTCTCGTCGGATTTTTGCTGCTTTCATCTTTTCTTGGCTTGATTCTTTCCGTTTTCCAAATAATCAACCCCGACTGATCCGCCCAACATCTGTGGAAGCTCCAACTCGTCCAATCCGATCAACCACTCCAGTCGGCGGCAGGTTGAAATTTTCACCACCCGATCTGGTCGGGTCGGTTCCGGGTTGGGCACAAACCTGACCCGGACCGACACGTGGACAGGCCTAATTCAAACACGTGTACAATTCAATTACATCTAATGCTTAAAGGAACTGTGAAAAACTTAATAATTCTATTGGCCTTATGCATTTTGTCTTCAAATCGTGTTGAATTATTGACCCTATGTATCTGTACCATTTTGCAAATCTAACATGCATGGTTATTCATTCTTAAAAGATTTGATTGTTCTGTCAAAAAGGAAAAGAAGAAAGTCTTATAGCTACTATACTTAGTTTTGGTAAATTTCCCAGTTGACATAGTCAAACTTTTGAGAGAGTTGTCTAGGTTATGCTTCCTTCTATCTTTGGCTAAAACAAATGTGAAGAAAGGGCAAATGGAATTTTAAATGTGAAGAATATTATATCCATTATTAGAGGATAACTTGCAAAGGGAATTCTAGTAACTGAGTACTTGTTAGAATTCAACAATTCAACATATGTGTACCATTCAATTTCAAGTGCTGCATAAAAGAAATGTAATAACTTGATCATTTTTTTTTTTGATAAGTAACGAAACTTTTATTAATAAACAAAAAACAGCTAACCCGAGTACTTTGGGAATGTACTATGGGGGCCTAAATCAAAAACCAAGATTACAACGATCAAGTAAAACAGGAAGGGAAGAAAGAGAAGAATGACAAAAGATCACACTCCAATCAAGGAGAGTGTGTAAAAAAGAAGACTTAATCTCTAACATAGAGCGCTCACATCCCTCAAAGCTTCTAGCATTTCTGTCACGCCAAATACACCATAACAAGCAATGAGGCACAATTCTCCACAACTCTATATTTCTATGTCGTCCAAACATACCCTGCCAAGACTCAAACAACTCAATAACCTTCTGAGGCATAACCCAATGAATTCCAAACAAACAAAACACCAACGACCACAACTCACAAGCAATGGGGCAATGAAGAAGAAGATGATCCACTGACTCCCCACAATTCTTACACATATAGCACCAATCAAGAACTAGCACATGTCGTTTACGAAGGTTATCTGTTGTTAAAATCTTACCTAAGGAAGCAGACCAAGAAAAGAAAGCTACCCTTGGAGGAACCTTCGATTGCCATATCATTCTCCAAGGGAAGGAGAAGAGGGTAGGGGGGTAGAAAGAAAGAATCCTCTAACCTCAAAACCTCTACTCCTTGCTGGCTTCCAACAAACCCGATCCGGCCCCAATCCTCGTACTGTTGAAGAGTAAACCAAATCCATAAACAAATCAAAGGATTCTTGTTCCCAATCTTGTGGAGGACGACGAAATTTAGCATCCCAATGTATCCTTCCACCAGACCAACACATAACCTCCGCTACTGAAGAATCTTTTGTCCTACTAATACAATAAAGTTCAGGGAAAGCCTCTTGGAGAGTACAATCTCCACACCACACATGTTTCCAAAACTTCACTGTAGTACCATCCCCCACATCATACAGAAGGAATTTAGAAAAACTCATCTAGCCACTCCTAATATGTCTCCACAGGCTAACACCATAAGCACTGGTCACCTTTTTCGTGCACCAACCACCCCAATCATTCCCATATTTCACCTCAACAACCCTCCTCCATAGAGCATCGGTCTCCATGCCATACCTCCATAACCATTTTCCTAACAAGGCAGAATTGAAACTCCTCAAACTTCTAATACCCAACCCTCCAACCTACAGCGGCTTACAAACCTGAGCCCATTTGACTAAATGTAATTTAGATTCACCACTCATACAGCTCCATAAAAAATCTCGTTGTAACTTCTCCATACAGTTTGCCACCTTCCTAGGTAAAGGCAGAAGGGAAAGATAGTATGTAGGTAAGGAGGAAAGAGTACTTTTAATAAGAGTTACCTTACCCCCCCTTAGATAGATACAACCTTTTCCATCCTGCTAATCTTCTTTCCATCTTCTCCAAAATAGGATTCCAAATTGACACCTCCTTAAATTTAGCTCCTAACGGTAGCTTCAAATATCTCAATGGATGAAAGGATTGCCTACAACCTAACATCTCCACCAGAACATCCATATTGTGCACCACACCAATAGGAACCAACTTAGATTTCCCTAAGTTAATCCTTAAACTTGAGACCTCCTCAAATCTAGCCAGAATTGCTCTCAAACTAGCTATTTGAGTAGGATCAACATCACAAAAAATAAGAGTGTCATCAGCAAATAAAAGATGAGACACCATCACTGAGTCACCAGCCGAATTACCTACAGAGAAGCCTGAGAACTGACTAGTAGTAGTAGCTACATCCAACATACGACTCAAACCCTCCATAACAATATCAAATAGCAACGGAGACAGGGGATCCCCTTGCCGAATCCCCCTAGAACTACCAAAGAAATCAGAAGGACTACCATTGATCAGAATGGAGAATTTAACAGTTGAGATGCAACACATTATCCATTTTCTCCATTTCTCTGAAAACCCACAACGCTGAAGCATATACATTAAAAAACCCCAACTCACATGGTCATATGCCTTCTCCACATCCAACTTACACAACACTCCTGGAACACCGGACTTCAATCTACTATCAATACATTCTGAAGCAATTAAAAAAGAGTCCAATATCTGTCTACCTTTCACAAATGCATTCTGAGAATCTAAAATAAGCCCATGAGCCACCTTTCGAAGACGATTGGCTAACACCTTAGAAATAATTTTATAAATCCCACCAACTAAGCTAATAGGCCTAAAATCCTTAATATCCACAGCATCCACCTTTTTGGGAATAAGAGCAAGAAAAGAAGCATTAAGGCTCTTCTCAAACATAGCCTGAGTATGAAATTTTTGAAACTCAGCCATAATTTCAGCCTTCAAAATACCCCAACAAGACTGAATGAATGCCATAGAAAAGTCATCCGGGCCAGGAGCCTTATCACCCTTAAAATCACTAATCAACCCAAACACCTCTTCCTCAACAAATGGTCTATCTAGCCAAAGTGCATCTTCCTCCGAGATACAAGAGAACTCTACATCATCTAATAAAGGTCTATGAGCTATAGTTTCAGCATAAAGCTGCCTATAAAAATGAGAAATACAACTTGCTATAGCCTCCGGATCTGAAGACAATTCTCCATCCACCATAAGCCTATCAATGGAATTAAATCTTTTATGAGAGTTATCTATACGATGAAAGAATCCGGTATTCCTGTCTCCTTCTCTAATACAAAGGACTCTAGACTTTTGCCTCCAACAGATTTCCTCCATCAAAGTAACTTTTTCTAATTCACCTCGAACTCTCTCCAACTCTAGCCTTTCCTCCTCCAATAAATCTCGACTATCCTCAATCATTTCTAAATCACTAAGTTTTTTCCACAATTTTCTCACCCGATCTTCAATATTTCCAAAAACCTCCACATTCCATTTTTTCAAATCATTTTTTAAGAGTTTCAATTTATTGGCCAAAACAAAACTCGGAGCTCCTAGGACATTATAAGATTCCCACCAAGATCGCACCCTCTCTACAAAACCCTCATCTTTAAGCCACATATTCTCAAATCTAAACGGCCTCCTACCTCTCTGAAAGGAACCACCCTCAAGAACAAACGGGAAGTGATCAGATAACAGCCTAGGTAAACGTTGTTGAGAAACAGGTGGAAACTTATCCTCCCAATCTGCAGAAAACAAAAATTTGTCCAGCTTAGCCTTCGAAGCAACTTCACGAGAATTAGCCCAAGAGAAAGATCCCCCTTGAAGCGGAATATCTATGAGACCTTGCTCAGAAATAAAGTTGGAAAACTCCCGCATAGCAGCAGTAAAAGAGGTAGAACCAAAGCGCTCGGAAGGGAATCTTACCACATTAAAGTCACCACCCACACACCATGGACCATTCCACCAACTGATCAAACCAAATAATTCCTCCCATAAGAACCTTCTATCTCTCAAAGAATTAGGACCATATACGCCAGTAAACGCCCAAACAAACTGATCAGACACAATTGTAAATCTACAAGAAACCGAAAATCGCCCCACAACTTCCTCCACTTTATTCACAACCCGTGTATCCCACATCAGTAGCACTCCTCTAGAAGCTCCACAAGAGCCTAGATAAGACCAATCAACATATTGACCCCTCCACAAATTGCGAATCACAGCTCTAGTTATCAACTCCATTTTAGTTTCTTGAAGATAAATAACATCTGGCCCCCAATTTCTAACCAGATTACGAACCCGAAGCCTTTTATCCCTATCATTCAGCCCTCTAACATTCCAAGAAATAATCTTCAAATTCATTGATGAACCACCACAGCCCGCTCCTTACTTACATTCCTTGATTTCGTTGAGCCAACCTCAACATTCATAGAGGTCAATAAATTTTTCAACTCCTGCTGACCTTTCTGCCCCGACTTGCCCTGCTTCCTTTGATCATCTACTGTCTGAAGCTTTTTATTCTTTTTCCTGGCCTCTATAGCTAGCAACAATCCCGTATTTGCTCCTCAAAACCCTCCAAAGAAGTGCCCATTGATTTTCTAAAAGCCTTAATCCGATTTGTTACCCATTGTGATAAATGATTACTATCAACCGACTCCTTACACCCAATCCCTAGCTCAGAACTACACTCCAACTCCAAGGGAACTTCTGTGGCCAAAGGTACTGCAACTAAAGGCTTGCCATTACACTCCCAAGTCATCGACCTCTCATCAAAATCCCACCTCTCCTCCTCTGCCTCAGTAACAATAGACAAAGAATCTACTAACCCATCACAATCCTTTGCTCAGCTAACCATCTGACCTTCATTGATAAAAGAATCATTATCTATTACAGTCTCTACATCCGTGACTGAGCAATCCAACACACTCTCTGGAGATCGATATAAAGATAGAGGAATCACTATTTGCCGGCCATCCCGCAATTGTAGCATCCACTCTTTGGAGTTACCCCATGATTTATCCAAATCACTGACCAATTCCCTAATAGTGGGACAAGAATTAAATACCACCTTAAAATTAGAAGTCTCAGGCACCGTCGCCCTTACCTCCGGTCCCAAAGATTCATCATTCTTATCCTTCGTCGCCGCCACCGGAGAGGACGACTTCTCCTCTAGATTTTCTATCGGATCCCCAGATGACAGCTCCGTCACCTCCGCCTGCTCCAAAGAAGCACATATCGGTGCTGAAGGTGGCAAACTCAGCTCGTATGGCTCCTGGACCGCTTCCGCTGTCAATATCGGCAAGGTGCGAGAGTGGGTAAGCCAGCTCGGACTCACTTGATCAATAAAACCACTCCCACCTGGGACTTCCGGTGCCGACAAAGAAGAATTTGAACCCCCATTAACCATCGGAGCCATCTCCGGCCTCCTAGGTGGTAAAGAAACACGCACAGAGCTCACGAGGTATACCTGAGAACTCGCACCATTCAAGTTTGAGCTCGGGTCAGAGGAACGTGACTCTAAATTACCTTCCTCAGCATTTGGGCCCATAATGACTGGGCTGGGTTTATTTTGGGAATGCTTGGAACAATCACCTGCTTCAAAAATAAATGGGCTTGTCGAAAGTGAGCCTGAATAACTCTTAAAATTACCCAACCAAGGTGCATGGGCTTCTGAAGGCACATGGTCCGTTCCCTTAAACTCATCCTGGGCAAAATTGGCCCCACGTGCTACCCACTTGACAGCTTGCTTATCCCCCCTATAACGTTGCCAAGATACCCGCCTCTTTCCAAATTCATTAACTTCCACAGTCAAACCTTTCCCTAACCATCTAGACCTCCTAAATTGTCGCTCCCAACCAGAATCAACGTCTTTCAAATTCAAATTATTCAAAGGAAATCTAAATTTATTTTGTTCCGGATTTTTCTCCTTAATCTTAGTCTCTCCATTAATACCACGGTCACTCTTCTTCATGCCACCCACAGCAATCGGCTTAGCGTTATCTGTCGGAACTTCAAAAGCCACCGCCTGATTCCAAGATTCGTCTCTCGGAGGCGGCAATGTGCTCTCCACTGCTTGAATCTTCTCCTCCTCTCTAATGGAGGGCTGCTGCGAATGCTTCCTTACTTGTATAGACGTTTTTACCGTTTCAACAAAGGACCGAGAAGGGTGAATCTCTGAACCCAACTTATGCTTGTACGGTAAAGCTTTTGTACCACCCAACGCATAATGAGATGGTTCCAACATTCTCCTTAATTCAATCCCAAAGGCCCTCCAACCTTGTTGTGCCTTGCCTGTCGGGATAATGATAGACCTTCTCAACCCACCTACTTTGAGCTCTGTTACTAACAAATATAGACCAAACGAGTTAGAACCCCGTTGCACTGTGTAGGCAGTGTCTCCTTCCCTAAACGTGAAGAAGTGTTTGGGGTTAACCCCAATCACCGTGTGTTCCAAACTATGCATTAACCATCGTGCTGCATTCTTACCCATAAAAACTGATTGCATGAAATACTTCCCTCGTTCAAAAATCTTAAGGGAGAAAAAGTTCCCCCCTTCCTCAACCACCAACTGAAACAACTTCGATTCAATAAAAAAACTGCGAAATCCACCCATATCGATCCAAAACAGAAGTGAAAGTAACCACAAAACAGTATTTCTGACTAATTTGAGGTAGCCGGGCCTCTAAATTAAAAATGGAAAAGAAAACGCATTATAAGCATTAAGTTACCTAGGATTCATTGTTCATAGAGATGCATGTTAAATTAATAGAAGAAGAAATCGCATTCTAAGATCAATAGTGAATATAATATGTTTATACCCAAAAAAAATTTCAATCAAGCAACTGAAAGCTCAGAAATATTCTTTGTTACTTGATCATTTTATTGGCTGCTTTGTTTTCAAAACTTGATCATTTCTAGGACCTTTAGTAGAGATTAATGGGAAAAAAAAAAATTACTATAGAGATTAATGGAAGAACTGCAGCATGAAATTATGTGACTTTTCTCTAAAACTTAAACTATTAGGAAAATGGTGAATTAAATCATTTAACCATTATTCTAACCGTAAGTAGTTCATGTTAAGAGTTTACTAAGTTTTTTCTTGACCGGAACATTGATTTAGCACCACCTATTTAGAATTTTCTATGGTAGTATTTGACTTACTGCATTTCCAATCTAGTATTAACTGATATTTGTATTGCTGCAATATTTTTAAATCAATTATCTGCAGTTTACTAGCAAGGTAGGAAGAAGATTAATTTATGTTTTGACAAGGGGACAAATTAAGTACGAAAATTGATAATATCTTTCCTGTTAGACCTTATCACATTAGGAATAAGCATGACGACGACATTTGAAAAAGACGCATCAACATACATCACAGAAGACCATCATTAAAAAAAAAAAAAAAAGTGTATTTTAAAACCCCACCAATCCACAGCCACAAATTCTAATTATGGAAATAGAAGTTTCATAACTTTCATGTTTCTGTATAAAGCCATTAAATTTTAATGGTTCTTAATTAATTTTGAACAATGGTTTCACGCAATTGCAATTCTTTTAACCATCGTCTAACCTTTAAATCCTTCATAATCCAGTGCCCAATTGAACAAAATTCAAATACATTCTCCCAAATTGCAATTTAAAAAGAAGAAGCAAAACACAAAACACCCATAACCTACAAATCTGCCAAGCAAGCTTAGGATTTCACATTCCACTAATAGCAAGCAATAACACAACAATCAAATCTCACATATACAAATAGAAACACGAATTACTGTCCAGTCTGTCTAAGCATATCGAGCATATTAGTCTGGAATACGTGATCGACAGCTTCAACACTAACACCGGTACCGCTCTGTGGCATCGCAAACACATCGAGGACACGAACAATGTACTCATCCACAAACTCCCCAAGCATCAATCCCATAACCTCCATGGGAACCCCAGCCCTCCCTATATCACTCACAATAATACATAATTATTAACAATTTTGGTACTCATTAGATACAAAACCCTAAAAATTGAAACAAACACACACAAAAAGCTAAACCTAGCTCAAAACCCTAGAATTGAAAACAAAAAACCAGAATAACCAAACAATTAAGGTTAAGATTAGTGTCTTCAATATATACAGCGAGCTAGAGACAGGGACGAACGCAGGATTTCAAGCTAGGGGGGGCCGGAGATAAGCGAAAAAAAAAAAATTCAAACGCACATCCATATAGTCACTGGCGGAGCCAGAAAATTTCCTTAGAAGGAGCAAGTTAGTCATGCCTACATTGTGTTAATAGGTTAAGCCTACATTGGCTCAAAATGCAAAAAACTCAAGTTAATTTGGCCTAAATTATGGCCAAAATTAAATTACTTTATTTCACAAACTAACTTTAAGTAAACTTGTGCCTACATTTTTTTCACTGTACTAAATTATTTGTACTTAGATTAATAGGTTTGAACTTACCTTTTTACATTTTAGAGCTTTTCTAAGGAGTTACATCTAATGTTTCAGCATTTAGGATAAAAAATTAATTAATAGGTATGAAATTTTGAAGATTTATACAATAATTTTTGTTAAAAAAAAGTGTGAGCAATGAAGTGCAAATTACTATTTAAGTGCAATTAGATCAAATGAAACAATTAAAAAATTATTTGTCCTCCTACTATTATCAGATATAAATAGATAATCTAATATTCTAATATAAACCACATTATTATATATTATATTATTATTATAAATAGATTTATACAATATATTTTTTTTAAGGTTTTCATGGGCTTTTGAAAACTCTTGGGCTGGCTGGCTGGGGGGGCCTGAGCTAAAAACCAAGGGGCCCAAACCTGTTTTTTAAAAATTTTACATACTAAATATTTTTTTTTTTTGGACCCAAGGAGGGCCCGGGCCCCCTTTGCCCTGCACCTGGGTCCGTCCTTGGCTAGAGAGAGAGAGAGAGAGAGAGAGAGAAGTACCGTGTTTGAGCATTTTGAGGAGAGTGAGGGAAGAGATATAGACTTGCTCCGACGAATCAAGAGTCGGCGAATCTGGTGGCAGGTGGCCCAAACCACCACCGGCGCCGGCGAACATTCGCTGCAATCTCTCCATACCTGACATATAGGGTGTGTTTCTCTCTCTCTCTTCTGAGTTTTCTTTCTTATCAAGATTTCTCTGATGCTCTTTCTATCTACTCTGCTTTTGCTTCGGCTTCGCCTTTTTATGTACTGGTTCGAATCCAATAACATTTATATATGAAAGTTTTTAGGGCCTGATTTAAATATGGCCCATACTGAAAATAAATGGGCATATGTTTTGTGTTTCAGCCTATAGAGATATCTGGGCTAGGCCAGTTTAAATTCTTTTTTGCAGATCTATGCCCAAATATGGGGACTTGGGTTTTTTTTTTTTTTTTTTGGGTCGTGATAGGGCATTAAAACTAAAAACCCAACAAATCCATGAAATTTCCCATTTGGTAAAGAAAATTTAAAGAGATCCTGTACCGAGCAGAATTTAACATCTTATTATAAGCCCATCCCACATGTAGGGAGTCTAAACTCAAATTATTCTCAATCTGTCAAATATGGAAAATTATTAGGTATGTAGGGGGTATGGTGACATGATGCTCCATTCTCTTGCATATATGGTGGACTCGCAATCAATTTAATTAATGAGACCCACTATGAATGTGAGTTGAAAGAGCACTATATCACCATATATAATATGAGAGTACTTAATAATTATTTCTCAAACATATACATTTACTAGCTAATAATTCTTGTCAAAGGCCTTGTAGCTGAATTGACAGCTCTCCATACACAAAGTACTTGGGGGTTTAGAGGGGAAATGATTTGAGTTGTGGGATTAGCTGCATGTTGTAATTATCTCTCTAAAAAAAAAAACTAATAATTCTTGTATATCCACGAGTGCAATTATTAAAAATAACTACAATTTTTTTTTTTCCAAAAACAAACACACACACACACACACAAGGGAGAGGGAAAGAGGTTCTAACACAAAGGCACACCACAACTCCACTCAAAAGCCATGGTAATTTTTAAGGAAGGGTGGGGCAAGTTATACTATATATAACACACTCTCTTAGGCAATGTGAGATAATTATCTTTTTTTTTTTTTTTTTTTTTTTTTTTGAGAAACAAACACACACAAGGGAGAGGGAAACTTAAAAATAACTACAATTGTATGTGTATATATGGGGCTTTTTTGTTTAAATAAATAATATGTTGTATACATTCATAGTATTACATAGAAATATAATAAATTCAAATTGAGTTTTTTTTTTTTTTTTTTTTTTTTTTTTTTTTTTTTTTTTTTTTACATTTTCTAAGTTTAGGCATGAATTTGAGTGTAAATATAATTGATACAAAACTAAATCAGTCTAAATGGAAAGACACTTAGCATGCAAGTGGAATGCATTAAACATCTAAGGACACTTGGCATCAAATAATAGTTCAATATGAAGACACTAGTGGTAAATTGTCGAAATTGATGCTTCTGATCTTGGTTATAGAATTATTCTAAAAAAAAAAAAAAAAGAGTCTAAAGAACAAGTTATTTATTTCCATTTAGGTGTATAAAATGTTGCCCAACAAAATCATAGTACAATCAATAAGAAATTCTAGATGTTGTTTTATGTATTTCAAAATTCCAAGCTTTTAATTGGAAATCTTTAATTAGTTCAATTTGATTGCAAAAATGCAAAGGATATTATATTCAAAGATGTTAAAAATTTACCCTCTAAACAAATTTGTGCAATATGACAAGCTCTTTTAAGTGTTAAAAAAAAAAATTTTTGAAATTGTATATATCAAAGGAGAATCAAACTATATTCCTGAATTTTAACCTGTGAATTTTATACTGCTGCTCCTTGTCATTGAGAAGTCCACATATTTAATAGTCCCCTGACTCCTGGGTGAAAATAAATAAATACCCATAAATAAAAGAAAATGATAAGCTATTCATATATCAAAAAAGAAAAAGAGAAAAAGAATAATTGGTATCAATCACTATCTATGTTGACTGGTAGAAATCATGTTTCTTCAAGTCAAAGTCAAGTCTGTTGCTCATTTTTGCCACCAAACCCTAGAAGAAGAAGAAAAAAAAAAAGAAAAAAAAAAGGGAAAAATGCTCATACACCCCCAAATTTTCAATTCCTAGCTAAAAGATCCCCTCAACTTTTTTATTGGCCAATTTACTCCTTAAACTTTTCATAACTGCCAAATCAATACTTCAGTTAGTCACATGTTAAAACACTAACGGAATAAGCACATGTCACTCACGTGACTTTCAAATACAAACATAAAAAAACCCAAATGTCCAAAACCTAACAGAAAGAGGAGAAGAGAACTAGGTCCGGTAGAGAGAGAGAGAAAATCCACGCTGTTCAAAGCCATTGCCAAGCTTCTCTCCACTGTCTCACCACCCTTGTCTCGGTGGCGCCTTGGTGGTTCCGTCGCACTGTTCAATCTAGAACCCACCGTACAACTGCAACGCCACCACTATGACCAAAACCCATCAAGAACTAGTGAAGAAGAACCAAAAAAAAAAAAAAAAGAAAGCAGAAAAACTAGAAGAAACAAGTAGAAATATGAGCAAAACCCAGATCAGAAAAACAAAAAAAAAGAGTAGAAATATGAGCAACCTAAATTGAAACCAACAGATTGAGAACAACCAACAAAAACCTAGCTTAAAACGCAGAGAAAGGCCGAAACACAAACCCGAAATGCAAACAAAGCCCGAAACCCAGCCTGAAACCCACGCCGAAACATAAACACAAACACCGAAACCCATATTGAAACACAAACACAGCCCGAAATCCAATCTGAAACATAAACATAAACGCCGAAACCCATAACGAAACAGAAACACAAACGTCGAAATGGGTCAGTGATGGAGGCTTGGGGCTTATGTCGATGACGAATTGAGGAAGAAAGATGGTTGGAGCTTGGCAGGGGAGAGACATACCCAAATTGAACAGTGTGGCGAAACCACCAAGGCGCTGCCAGAACAAGGGCGGCGAGACAGCGGAGAGAAGCTCAGCAGTGGCTCTGAACGGCGTGGATTCTCTCTCTCTCTGCTAGACCTGGTTCTCTTCTCCTCTTTCCGTTGAGTTTTGGACATTTGGGTTTTGTTATGTTTGTTTTTGAAAGTCATGTGAGTGACATGTGCTCATTCCATTAGTGTTTTAACGTGTGACTAATGGTGTGTTTGTTTTGGCTTCAAACCACTTCCGGAAATGCTTTTCTGTAAACGTGTGTGTTTGGTAGTTACCGAAAATTGGGTCAAACTGAAAATGTTTTCTGTGTTGACTGTAAAATAAGGGCTCACGGGAGTAAAATGTTTTTAGCTTTTATTTTCACTTTAAACGAATTACACTCCTGACACAACAGTCTCTCTGAGCTTCTCTCACACGCACTCCTCACATATCACTAGTACTCTCTAAGCTCACTCACACCGAACTCCACCCTCTCCCTCATGCCAAACGCAGCCGATCCTCTCCCTCAAGCTAGTTTGAGCTCCACCCACAGTCCGACGAGCGCCAAAGATCCACCCACGGTGAGTTTCCTTTTCTAGTTAAGTTCATTTCTCAGTCTGACAACCTCACCTCACCTCTAATCCACCCTTTATTTGAGTCCGATGACCTCACCTCACCTCACCTCCGATCCACACACCTCCGACCCACCCACTACAAAAGCCAATCCACATCCCTTCAAACCCATCTAGCCAAAATCCACCCTCAAACCCATAAACAACCCATCCTCCAACCCACCCTCTCGGATTCGATCTATATATAAATATATATATATATATATATTTGTTTATTTATTTATTTATATAATTATTTATTTATTTATTTACTTTTTTTGATTATCCATTTTTTATTTAATTATTGATTTAAGAATTTAACTTTTGTTGGTGTTACAATTATACAAAAATAGAATGCAATGTGATTTGTTGGTGTAAATATTGATTGTGATGGTATTATGTTGTGTCCGTTGTTGATATTACAGTTATACAGAAATAGAATGCAATGTGATTTGTTGGTGTAAATATTGATTATGATGGTATTATTTTATGTACGTTGTTGATGTTACAATTATACATAAATATATGTGCATAAATATTTTGGTACTCGTTATCAATGTGGTTTGGATGTTTTAGGTTTGTGGCTGTCTCTATATACTGTGTAATCAATAGCATGCTTGTTTACATACCTCTTAGATCGCAGTGTTTGTGATTTTTTAGATGAAGAAAAAAACTAAAGCCGCAATTCTTGCCTCAATTGCATCTATCCTCCTTGCGGCGTAGACGACTGCTAGGGCACCTTATGTTAATCATGCAGCCGAGAGAGAGTATTACATAAATAGTATTCTACATGGAAGTGAGAGACATTGTGTGAGTCAAATTAGGATGAAGCCTATAACTTTCCACCACTTATGTCACATCCTCACTGAGGGGGAGCACGTACGCCCGACTATTCACATGTCTGTTACAGAGCAAGTGTTAATTTTCTGTCACATTATTGGTCATAATGTGAGGTTCTGTGTAATTGGTAGTTGATTTCATAGATCGACTAAGACTGTTCATAGATACTTCAAGGTTGTCCTTAGGGGGGGTCCTAAAATTATATAGAGTTCTAATAAGACTGCCTAGCAAAGATACATCCCCAGAGATAAGGAGCAGCAGAAGGTTCTACCCATATTTTAAGATAAATATTGCTACTTGTGTATTTTTGTAAATTGTGAAGATTTGTGTAATTTTAAACCATTATGTTTGTCGAAAATTAGGATTGTGTTGGAGCAATCGATGGTACACATGTTCGTGCATCTGTGCCATTCGAAATACAAGGAAGGTTTCATGGTTGCAAAGATGGAACCACGCAAAATGTGTTAGCTGTTATTAGTTTTGACTTAAAGTTCACTTATGTATTAGTTGGATGAGACAGCAGTGCACATGATTCACGTGTGTTGAATGATGCATTTGCTAGGCCAGGGGGATTTTCAATTCCCGAAGGTATTATAGGATTACTTCACCTTTTTGGTTTATTAGTTTAATAAATATTGTGCATTTTCCTAAGCATAGTAGTGAATTGGTTTTATTTTTGAATATATGTAGGTAAATATTATCTTGGTGATGCCCAGTATGGTAATAAAAATGAAATTTTGTCACCTTATTGGAGTGTGTGATATCATTTAAAAGAGTTTAGTGATTGTCCTCCTGAGAATGAGTAAGAATTGTTCAACCTGCGACACTCTTCATTGAGAACTACCATTGAGCGAGGGTTTGAAGTGTTGAAGAAACATTTTCGAGTGTTGGATGTAGAACCATTTTGGTCTTTTGAAACCCAAGTGAAAGTAGTGTTAGCATGTTGTGTGATTCATAATCACATTATGGGGGTTGAACCAAATGACCATATTATGGAAGCTGCAATGAACCAAGTAGAGTCTAGTGGCCCCCAACAAGAAACACAGTCATGTCGAGACTCCATTGAAGACAGTAGAGTGTGGAATACTAAGAGAGATCAGATATGCCAAGCTATGTGGTCTGATTATACCAGGAATAGAGAGTAGTACTTTATTTAGATTTCTATGATTGTAATATGTGTTGTATTTTTTTTCTGTAAGGACAATGTATTTACTATAGACTTTTGGTGGTGTAAGGAAAAAGTATTTTCAGCATTACATTGTTATTTCCAGTATTAGCATGTTTCGTTCCATTGTGCACATCTATAAGCGTGGTTGTATGTGTGTTTGATTTGTTGTTCATATTCCGAGCATAATTACTAAATGCTACTCTCACTATGCAATTTTCATATGTAGTAGTGTCAAAGGGAAAAGAGAAGGTGGGCGGCACTAAGCAGTTCAGGTGGCTGCCCCCCATGCACACGACTATGCTTAGGCTACTTGCTGAGGAGGCTGCGAAGGGCAACAAGCCTTCTAATACTTTCAAGGTCGGCTCCTTTACTCTTGTAGCGAAGGAGATATCTGCTCAATTTAGGGTCCAGTGCCACTCCTCTTATGTAGAGAATCGGCTATGGACTTTGAGGACCATGTGGACCACTATTCAAACTTTTAGGAAGAAGAGTGGTTTCGGTTGGGACGATAACTTAAAAATGATAACATGCGATGCGAAGACATATCAAGAAGAAGTCATGATATGGCTTCCAACTATATTTTCTTAATATAAATGATAATATATGTTTTTGGCTTTTATAATCTATGAATTGAGAACAAGACAAGACTGCTCAAGTACCCTCTTTATATGAAATTTATAGTGTCATTTTTTTTAGGATTCCATTGATTTTACAAATTTTCAAATATAACTTTCATGTGTGGATCTATTGTAAAATCTGGTCTTAACATTTGTACATTGTATTTTCTGTTGTACTTATCTTCAAAATCATGGGTTATGTCTCCTGTTCCCTAACAGATTTTTTTGTTTATCATTAACCTAAATCATCTAATGGCATCTATATTGAATTGAATATTGAATTTATGAGTGAAGTGATTATTGCATTGTTATTATACGTTCCTTTCTCCCTTACAGGTGCATCGTAAGCATGCGGAGTATTTGAACAAAAAGATTGAGATGTACAATGAATTGGTTATTGTAGTGGGGAAGGATACAACCACGGGTAGCTTTTCCAAGTTGTATGTAGATATTGAGAATGAGCCAGACAATGGGGAGAATACTGAGTTTGTGGCGGACAATGGGAAGGAAGGTATGGTGGACAAAGGGAAGAATGCAGTAGAGTCATCCACCATTGGGTCGGGAATTTCCAAGTGTTGCAAAAAAGGGCGTGCACCTCCCTTTGATGATATTGTGTTGACTGATCTGTCTGATCAGCTGAAGGAAATTGTTGTGGCTTTGAAAGAAATCAACTGAGGGCCTGTTGATTACATAGCTTTTTACTCTGAGGTCATGGCTATGGTGGCGGATGAGTATAGCGAAGGCATGGTCGCAACTGTCTTTGACCATCTTTGTGAAAATTAGAAGGCAACATGGGGATTTCTAGCCAAGAATGCTAAGCTAAGAAAGCTGTGGATGGATAGTTTTTTGTTCACACACCTCTGACTTGTCTATTTCATGTTGACTGTGACGGTAGCTTTAGGGGTTAACTTTTGTTGTAGTACTAGTATTCACCTACCATTGTATTATATATGTAGTTTTTTGTATTATTGGGATGATACAATTGCCCAAATTATGTATTTGTACTATTTAGATACCATGTGTAGGTATCATTTTTGTACACCATGGAGGTGTAATGCCAATGGTGAAAGATTGATGTGGCTGTTTTGATATAAATATTATGGGTATATTCAGATGATTATTTTTGATGTTGAAGTGGGTGATTATTTTTGTACTGTTACAGGTTTGTCTAGGCAATACAAGTGCTGAATTTGTAAGGCATTTCATATTTTCCGTAAAATGATCCATAAACCAAACATGGGAATTGATTTTCTGTAAAACGAATTCCATTTTTCGTAAAATGTTTGAACAAACCAAACATGGGAATTGATTTTCCGTAAAACGGAAAGAATTTTCTATAAAATGTTTGAATGAACCAAACACCGGAATTGATTTTCCATAAATCGAATTATGAGGTAGCCAAACAACTTGAATACATTTTCCTTTATAGGAAAACAATTTCCCCTGAAATGATTTTACGCTCGGAAAAGCATTTCTGTTGAACCAAACGCAGCCTAACTGAAGTATTGATTTGACAGTTGTGAATAGTTTAAGGAGTAAATTGGCCAATAAAAAAGTTGAGGGGGTCTTTTGGCCAATAGTTGAAAGTTTAGGGGGTGTATGACATTTTTTCCAAAAAAAAAAAAAAAAAAAAAGTAAAGAGGAGAGAAGAGTACAACTGTACATGTCTCATATATAATATCAGTGGCGGCTCAAGATTTTTATTCCTAAGGATCAATACTGTTGTAATTTTTGTGTGTTAAAAATTGTGTAATTTTTTACTAATGAAGAAAAAATTGCAGGAAAACACAATTTCATTATGTAGTTAATGGCAAAGTAAGTCAGAGTTTGGAACAAAGATTTATTTATTTATTTACTTTTAAAAATGAAGTAGTAGTTTTAAGAGTACAACTAGCTACTTACATAATACTTTCATAGCAAAATTTAGACAGCAAGTTGTTAAATATATATAAAAAAGTGATATCATTTGTGGGTTTAGATAAAAATCAATTAAAACTTGCCATTTAATTTTTATTGTAAAATTATTGTGAAAATAACACTAAAATAATTATATTCAAACTTATTTCAATTGGGATTAAATAAAATTTAGGATTAAAATGTTAAAAATTTTATTTTAAAGGTCAAAAAAATTTATATATAATTTTTGGTTTTTAGCCAATTCAGGAGTTGATTTGAACCGCAGCAGCCTCTGTATAGTACTAAAAAATCCAGTAGTCTTTATTTATTTATTTATTTTTTTTTTTGGGGTTAAAAATAGTCTTTACTCTTTACTATAGGAATAGACGAATAGTATGGCTTATTTACATACGAACAAAGGAAAAGTCAAAGATAGGTCTCATTTAAAAATTAAAAAGAAGGTACACCGTTACTTTTTGATGAAAGAAGGTACACCATACCTTTTTTTTTTTTTTGGTGATAAGAAGGTACACCATAAACCTACTTGAGGTTTGGTTCATTTACACTTTATTTACCTGTAGTTTAAAATTTTACACTTTACTTACCTGACCTTATTTCCATTTAGTTTCTATTACCTAGCTCTGTTATCACCGTTAAAAAACATATTTTTTAGACGAAAACAAACATAAAACGAATCAAAAAATTAGGGTTTGATATTAAAAATAAATGTATATGAATGTAACAAATAAAATTCCAAACAACTACAAATCAAATTGTATGAAATTAAAACAAGTAAAACACCGGTGGTGGCTCTTTTGTACTTCAAACTCATCATATCAACATGGTGGTGGCTCTTCTGTACTTCAACATGATCTTCCCCTTCCACAAACTCATAAACAACCCCATCACCCAGGTCTGAGAGAGGAGAAAAACGATTATGAACCACCCATGGATACCGACCAAGGATCGGCGACACCACTGTCAGACTTGGAGCCTCAATCTCTGCCGTCGTCGAGCTACCCACCATAACACCAGTGGACCCAGAGTCACGATAGCCTCGTCCATGAGTAACCTCGGCATCGCAGACTGAGCCCAATGAGGAACCCACCTTAACGGAGCCAAGAACCACCGCATCGGAGTTACTACAAGCCGCCAAGGCTTTTTCGGCCACTGGATGTCCAAGAACTCTTGACGGGATGGGTGCGAGAAGCTCCGAATCTTGATCGGAGCTGGATATTGGCGATGTACCTATCGTCGTAGCCTCGGGCATCGCCGATGTCTTCCTTGACTCCATCATTGGCTTTGAGCTCTCTCCCACCACACTTACACTTTGACTCACACTAACGCCCAACCCAATAGGAAGATCTCAAAGAGATATTTCAGGTATGAAAAATTTTTGATCTTGTTCTGGGTTTGAAAATTTTTTGATCATGTGTTCTGGGTTTGAAATTTTTTTGATTTGAGTCATGTTCTAAGAAATGCCCATTTTGATCTTGTTTTCTTTTGTTTTTGTTTTTGTTTTTGTTTTTTGTTTTTTTTTTTTTTGAGAGGAGAGAGACATAAAATGAGAATAAAAAGACTTATTTATCCCTCTTTTTAACAAGGTGGGTAACAGAGACTAAACGGAAGTAAGCTCAGGTGGGCAAAGTGTAAAGTTTTAAACCACGGGTAAGTAAAGTGCAAATGAACCAAACCTCAGGTGGGTTTGCTGTAATTATCTCAATAAAATAACTCATGCTATTTTGTTTGATTTTCTATCAATAATCACAATCTTAAATCTTGATTCTAGAAAAAATTCTAAAAAAGTCCTAATTATTCTAAAAATCTAAAACCATATTAATTGTTGCAAGAAAAATCATCACACACGTCTTCTTGGAGGTCCCATAGGGTGAGTTATTTCCGCATGGGGCAAAATTTTTTTCCCTTTCACCAAAAGAATTATTAGACAGAGGAATTGAAAATTGTCTCATATGAAAGGGTTAGTACCCTTAGCATCTTGCACTCAAAAAGTCACCAAAATTTTATTTTTAAAAAAATGGTATGAATTATATTAATCTTTATGATTTTTTTTTTTTTTTTGAGAAATCTTTATGATTCTTAATACGTATAGGTTTAGACTTTTTTAGTGTTCTTATCAATCATATTCATGTCAAGTGGAGTAACGACAAGTACTCACTTGTTTTTATATATGTAATTGCTTACATTTTGTTTTATTTTATGGCATATATATCATTAATCTTTTTTTCTTTTTTCCTTTTATAAAAAAAAATTTCAATTTCAAACATGACTTAATTTTTATTTTTTTTTTCTCCTTCACTAATATATATATATATATATATATATTTTAAAATTCTGAACCTCCATCTATGCACAAACATAATTAAGATTTTTTCTCTAAAAAAAAAAAAAAAATTAAGATCTTTGTTTCTAGATTTTTGAAGTAATGTTTTCTGTTGTTAAACTGTCGTTTTCCTTGTAAAACTTTACAAAACCTTTGTAGTTGATTTTTCTAAGTCCTGTAACATTCATGATGTTGATGGATGGGGCTCAGTAACGAGATGGACTTTATCTCTATGATGAATAGATAGGCATGGCAGTGTGGTGGGTGTTGCCATGTTGTAGAGGTTGGCTCAGTTTGTGAGTCTTGTGGATAAGGTAATATGGAGATTTGGTATGTAAGATAATGTCTAAAATTCTAATTTGACTTTATCATAGTATTTTTGCTTTGTCCAAGAAAAGTATTCATTAACCACCAAGAAAATATCCTCTTTGACCACAAAAAAATAGGTATTAAAATCTTATAATTAAATAGACAATTGAAATAAAGGTTTGGTGGCTTTACCCAAGAGTCATCCCACATAATTAAGAAGGGACTTTGAATTAATTTGAGAGAGCCTTAAAGAAATTTTATTATTTGTGCCTCCTATTTGAGTCTGTATACACTTAGTAATCTCTTTTTGATATAGTGAATGCATCTGCTACTACTTGTGGACGTAGGTTATTCTCTTTTTGATATAGTGAATGCATCTGCTACTACTTATGGATGTAGATTATTGTTGAACCATGTAAATCACTGGTGTTCTTCTCATGTTTGGGATTTTTTTTATTTTTTATTTTTTGGTTTTTTCTTTGTTCCTATTAATTGTTAGGAAATCTTTCAAAAACCAATAATAATTTTTATAATTAATCTTGTGTGGAAGTGTCACCTAGAGACACTTTCCCACAACAGACTAATTTTTGATGTTAAAATTGTAGTTAAATGATTAAATTCATTATTTCTTAATAGTTTAAGCTTTTGGGACTATTATTAATTTAATATAGTATCAAAGTAAGAGATCATAAATTTGATATTTGGTTTTAGTACTCTACCTTCCATTTAAAATATTAAAAATTTCACATATTGTGCCACACTTTTGGGGGGGGGGGGTGGTTTAGGGCCACATGTGAGGGGAAATATTATAATTATGGTTAAATGATTAAATTCACATTTTCCTAATAGATTAAGCTTTTAAGACAATTGATAATTTAACATTAGAGATGACAAAATATCTAAAAATGAGAAAAAATTGTATAATATACTCTAAGTAAAGAGAGTATGCCCTTACTCTTGAGTAATTATTAGAGGTCCGTTTGGATAGAACTTATTTTGCTGAAACTAAAAACACTGTAACAAAATAATTTTTAAATGTGTGAATAGTGCCGTGGGATCCATTTTTAATGAAAAAGTTGTTGAAAAATGAAGTTTGTGAAACTCATGAACAGTGCACGGGTGCACTGTTCACGAAAGAAAAATCAAAACATGCGGCTAAAAAAAAAATAAAAAAGGAAGGAAATGTGGACATGGATGCAGAAAAAGTGTATCCAAACGGATATTAGGTACTTTTAGAAGAATGAGCATCACATCATTGTATTTCAGGAGTATCGAATACTTTTCCCTTACTCTTAATGCAACCAAAAAAAAAAAAAAAAAAAAAAAAAAACCTAGCCTACTCAAGCAATGAGTATAATGTTGTTGCAAGCCCTTACTTTCGTTGAAAATTTAAAAAATTGTGTTGAGGATAATAAAAATTATACCAAAAAAAAGATTAATATACATACATACATGCATATATATATATATATATATATATATATTGTGGGGCCAAATAATCTGGCAACCTTAGCCCATGTTATATTTGGGCCAAGGCCCATGCCGAGGATAAAGGAGCGTTCGAGGATGAATGTAGAAGGCCCAAGTTGCCAAGGAACATCGCCGAGGATGACCACGTCCTCGGCCAGCCGAGATCATAGAAAGGAGAGCAGCATGCCACCGAAGGTGGCCTCCTCACGCACCCCAAGAAATAGACAAGTACAAAGAATCAGCTATGGAAGCACGACGGAGGAGCAGTTCAAAGGGAAACTGTCACCTCCCCAATAAATGCCCACCACTGGCATCCTGGCCGTATTAATGGGGAAGTGACCGCTGAACAGTGTTGCCTTGGTTACTGTAACTAACATGAGGATTGGTGAGGCGGTTGATGGGACATGTAGTCAGGTATAAGCTTGGATGATCAACAAGTGGAAGGAAAGGATCATCCAAAAAGGACTATATAACAGGAAGAACAGATCATAGGGAGGCGGGATCCATTCTCATGGAATAAAATACTACCATCAAGCTCCTCGAACCGGGCCGAGGACAGACTTTCTAAGATAATTTCGGTTCATCCGCGTTCGATAGTGGCGAACACCACTTTGGACGTTGTTTGTGTGCTAAGGCCTAGTTCTTGAACCCGCTCTCTACAAATTCATTGTATTGGGCTAGCTGGGCTTAAGTCCACTCACCCAACGGTAGAAGTGCTCAAACCCAGTCCCTACAATTGGCGCTGTCTGTGGGGAGAACTAGTGCGGTAGCAAGCGTAATGGTCAATTATTCCTATGTTGCTAGCTTGCACAAAGTTAGGCAGATTTTTTGTCACCATCGCTGACACCGATTTTGAGTCCCATTAAAAAAAAAAAAGGGAAACAAGGCACCCACTCAAGAAACAGTTGTTGCAAAAAATGAAAGATTCAGAGAATGAAGAAAGTAAACAGTACAACTTTTTATTAAACGAAGGAAAAGCACAACATACACCCGAAGACTTAGAAAAACTTGTTCTAAAGCTAAAAATACAAACAATGGTTTAGACAGGCTTATTCTAAAGCTAAATGTACAAACGGAGGCTTAGACAGGCTTGTTCTAAAGCTAACCGTAGGAAAAGGAGGCTGAGGCAGGCTTGTTTTAAGGATACCAATAACTCCTGAGCCTGTATGGATGGTACCGACGACAAGAGAGGAGAAGGAGTGGAAACACCTGACGACCCCATCCCAGGACGTTCCCTTGATGCGCCTCCAGCCTCATAATAATTAAGCATTGGAGGCGGCAACACGTGGGCACCGATCACAATGTAATCTTGCAAACCTCCATCGACGGGTAAGCTGGGCGTGAATCGCTACCAGCTTGAAGGGCAGGCGTGGACTCGTATCGGAGAAAGATATTATGTTCCACATGTACCTCCCTCCTAACTGCCAGACGCACTACCATCAGGATAACACCCAAGCCTTACCGCGTTGAAAGTCTGAAGCGATCTATGACCGCTACGGCTCTCGATTAAGGAAGGAGGACCTCCTTTCTTACTCGGTTGAAAGGTAGGGACACCTTTGGCCCTAACCCCCTTTGCCTCAACTGCATCGTCCAGGGTTTAGGCGACATCTCTGGTTCCTGAAAGGAGCTTGGCTTCCTTACCATTGCCCTCATCTAGGGCCATCCCATTCCCCTAAGCCCTGATCACTATCCTGGAAAAGTTATCAGAGGTGCTTAGAGGGTTGAGGGCTCAGAGTTATTGATGAACTCAAGGATTCGTGAAGTGTGGAAGAATGATTCCCACAGAGAGCCTTATATAGAAGGCGAAGGTTGGTGGGAAATAACCCGTACGGAATTCAAAGGAAGAATTACTAGCGACATTAATCCCGACCAATTTCCAAGGAGGCCACCAGCCGCTGGATCTGCGTTAATCCACAAAGATATTAATGAGGGCGTGCCTAGCATAACGAAACGTCAAGCACAAAACCTGAACAGCCAAAGGATGCCTCGTAATCAGAAGTAGCGAAAAAATTGGTGCAACGGGGCAACAATCGTGCGTAAAGGCAAAGGGACAAGCCGCCCTTCTACAGGCCAATATTGTGCCAATTGCCCAGTCTAAGGAGGAGACCCACCTCGGCAAGGCAAGGCCGAGACCACTATCACTCTAGAAGCAAAGAGTTCAGCGTAGAGGACATGTTCCTTCACCTCGAACAATGACGATGAAGTGTTAGACTGATCCAAGGCCTTGCATAGTCCTCGAACTAAAACCTATGGCGAAACTAACTACTTCAAGGAAAACTTGGATACTAGATAGAAACAAGGTCTTCGATGGTCCTCGAACTCAAACTTATGGGGAAACTAGTTACTTACAGAAGAATCTAAGTGTTAGACTGATCCAAGGTCTAGCATGGTCCTCGGACTCAAACCTATGGGGAAACTAACTACTTCAAGGCAAACCTGCGTACTAGACTGATCCAAGGTCTTACATGGTCCTCGAACTCAAACCTATGGGGAAATTAGTTACTTACAGAAGAATCTAAGTGTTAGACTGATCCAAGTTCTTGCATGGTCCTTAGACTCAAACCTATGGGGAAACTAACAACTTCAAGGAAAACATGGGTACTAGAATGATCCAAGGTAATGCATGGTTCTCAGACTCAAACCTATGGGGAAACTAGTTACTTACAAAAGAAATTAAGTGTTAGATTGATCTAAGGTCTTGCATGGTCCTCGGACTCAAACCTATGAGGAAACTAACTACTTCAAGGAAAACCTGGGTAATTAACTAATCAAAGGCCTTGCATTGTCCTCGGACTCAAACCTATGGGGAAACTAGTTACTTACAGAAGAATCTAAGTGTTAGACAGATCCAAGATCTTGCATGGTCCTTGGACTCAAATCTCAGGGGAAACGAATTACTTCAAGGAAAATATGGGTACTAGACTGATCCAAGGTCCTGCATGGACCTCGGACTCAAACATATGAGGAAACTAGTTACTTACAGAAGAATTTAAGTGTTGGACTGATCCAAGGTCTTGCATGGTAGTCGGACTCAAACCTATGGGGAAACTAACTACTTCAAGGAAAACCTGGGTACTACACTGATCTAAGGTCTTGAACGGTCCTCGGACTCAAACCTATGAAAAAACTAACTACTTCAAGGAAAACCTAGGTACTAGACTGATCCAAGGTCTTAAATGGTCCTCGAACTCAAACCTGTGGGGAAACTAGTTACTTACAGAAGAATCTAAGTGTTAGACTGATCCAAGGTCTTGCAAGGTCCTCGGACTCAAACCTTTGGGGAAACTAACTACTTTAAGGAAAACCTGAAACTAGACTGATCCAAGGTCTTGTATGGTCCTCGGACTCAAACCTATGGGGAAACTAACTACTTCAAGGAAAACCTGGCAACTAGATTGATCCAAGGTCTTGCATGGTCCTCGGACTCAAACTTATTGGGAAACAAGTTACTTACAGAAGAATCTAAGTGTTAGACTAATCTAAGGTCTTGCATGGTCCTCGAACTCAAACCTATGGGAAAACTAACTACTTCAAGGAAAACTAGGGTACTAGACTTATCCAAGGTCTTGCATGTTCCTCGGACTCAAACCTATAGGGGAACTAACTACTTCAAGGAAAACCTGGGTACTAGCCTGATCCAAGGTCTTGCATGGTCCTCGGACTCAAACCTATGGGAAAACTAGTTACTTATAGAAGAATCTAGGTGTTAGACTGATCCAAAGTCTTGCATGGTCCTCGGACTCAAACCTATGGGAAAACTAACTACTTAAAGGAAAACCTAGGTACTAGACTAATCCAAGGTCTTGCATGATCTTCGGACTCAAACCTATGGGGAAACTAACTATATCAAGGAAAACCTGGGTACTAGAGTGATCCAAGGTCTTGCATGGTCCTTGGACTCAAACCTATGGGGAAACTAGTTACTTACAGAAGAATCTAAGTGTTAGACTAATCCAAGGTCTTGCACAGTCCTTGGACTCAAACCTATGGGGAAACTAACTACTTAAAGGAAAACCTGGGTACAAGACTAATACAAGGTCTTCAATGGTCCTCGGACACAAACCTATGGGGAAATTAGTTACTTACAGAAGAATCAAAGTGTTAGACTTATTCAAAGTCTTGCATGGTCCTCGGACTTAAATCTTTGGGAAAACTAACTACTTCAAGGAAATCCTGGGTACTAGACTGATCCAAGGTCTTGCATGGTCCTCGGACTCAAACCTATGGGAAAACAAGTTACTTATAGAAGAATCTAAGTGTTAGACTGATCCAAGGTCTTGCACGGTCCTCAGGCTCAAACCTATGGGGAAAGTAACTACTTAAAGGAAAACCTGGGTACAAGACTAATCCAAGGTCTTGCATGGTCCTCGGACTCAAACCTATAGGGAAATTAGTTACTTACAGAAGAATCAAAGTGTTAGACTTATTCAAGGTCTTGTATGGTCCTCTGACTCAAATCTTTGGAAAAACTAACTATTTCAAGGAAAACCTAGGTACTAGACTGATCCAAGGTCTTAAATGGTCCTCGGACTAAAACCTGTGGGGAAACTAGTTACTTACAGAAGAATCTAAGTGTTAGACTGATCTAAGGTCTTGCATGTTAATCGGACTCAAACCTATGGGAAAACTAACTACTTCAAGGAAAACCTGGGCACTAGACTAATCCAAGGTCTTGCATGGTTCTCGGACACAAAACTATGGGGAAACTAGTTACTTACAGAAGAATGTAAGTGTTATACTGATTCAAGGTCTTGCATGGTCCTCGAACTCAAACCAAAGGGAAAACTAACTACTTCAAGAAAAACCTGGGTGCTAAACTGATCCAAGGACTCGTATGGTCCTCAGACTCAAACCTATAGGGAAACTAGTTACTTACAGAAGAATCTAAGTGTTAGATAGATCCAAGGTCTTGCATGGTCCTTGGACTCAAACCTATGGGAAAACTAACTACTTCAGGAAAAACCTGGGTACTAGACTGATTCAAGGTCTTGCATGGCCCTCAGACTGAAACCTATGGGGAAACTAGTTACTTACAGAAGAAGTTAAGTGTTTGACTGATCCAAGGTCTTGCACGATCCTCGGACTCAAACTTATGGGGAAACTAACTACATCAAGGAAAACCTGGGTACTAGACGGATCAAAGATCTTGCAAGGTTCTCGGACTAAAACCTGTGGGGAAACTAGTTACTTACAGAAGAATCTAAGTGTTAGACAGATTCAAGGTTTTGCATGGTCCTCGGACTCAAACCTATGGGGACACTAACTACTTCATGGAAAACTTAGGTTCTAGACTGACCCAAGGCCTTGAATGGTCTTCGGACTCAAAACTATGGGGAAACTAGTTACTTACAGAAGAATTTAAGTGTGAGACTGATCCAAGGTCTTGCTTGGTCCCAGACTCAAACGTTTGGGGAAACTAAGTACTTCAAGGAAAAACAGGGTACTAAACTGATCTAAGGTCTTGAATGGTCCTCGGACTCAAACCTATAGGGAAACTGGTTACTTACAGAAAAATCTAAGTGTTAGACTGATCCAAGGTCTTGCATGGTCCTCGGATTCAAACCTTTGGAGAAACTAACTACTTTAAGGAAAACCTGGGTACTAGACTGATCCAAGGTCTTGCATGGTCCTCGGACTCAAACCTATGGGAAAACAAGTTACTTATAGAAGAATCTAAGTGTTAGACTGATCCAAGGTCTTGCACGGTCCTCAGACTCAAACCTATGGGGAAAGTAACTACTTCAAGGAAAACCTGGGTACTAGACTGACCCAAGGCCTTGCACGGTCCTCGGACTCAAACCTATGGGGAAACTAACTACTTCAAGGAAAATTTGGGTTCTAGACTGACCCAAGGTCTTGAATGGTCCTCGGACTCAAAACTATGGGGAAATTAGTTACTAATAGAGGAATTTAAGTGTGAGACTAATCTAAGGTCATGCTTGGTCCCTAGACTCAATCCTTTGGGGAAACTGACGACTTCAAGGAAAAACAGGGTACTAGACTGATCTAAGGTCTTGAATGGTCCTCGGACTCAAACCTATAGGGAAACTAGTTACTTACAGAAGAATCTAAGTGTTAGACTGATCCAAGGTTTTGCATGGTCCTCGGACTTAAACCTTTGGGGAAACTAACTACTTTAAGGAAAACCTGGGTACTAGACTGATCCAAGGTCTTGCATGGACCTCGGACTCAAACCTTTGGGGAAACTAACTACTTTAAGGAAAACCTGGGTACTAGGTTGATCCAAGGTCTTGCATGGTCCTCGGACTCAAACCTATGGGGAAACTAGTTACTTACAGAAGAATCTAAGTGTTGGACTGATCCAAGGTCTTGCATGGTCCTCGGACACAAACCTATGGGGAAACTAACTACTTCAAGGAAAACCTGGGTACTAGACGGATCAAAGGTCTTGCACGGTAGTCAGACCAAAACCTGTGAGAAAACTAGTTACTTACAGAAGAATCTAAGTGTTATACATATCCAAGGTCTTGCATGGTCCTCGAAATCAAACCTTTGGGGAAACTAACTACTTCAAGTAAAACCTGGGTACTAGACTGACCGAAGGTCTTGCACGGTCCTCGGACTTAAACCTATGGGAACTAGTTACTTCAAAAAAAAACTTGGGTACTAGACTGATCCAAGTTCTTGCTTGGTCCTCGAAGTCAAACCTGTGGGGAAACAAGTTACTTACATAAGAATCTAAGTGTTTAACTGATCCAAGGTCTTGCATGGTCCTCGGACTCATACCTATGGGGAAACTAACTACTTCAAGGAAAACTTGGGTACTAGAATAATCCAAAGTCTTGCATGGTTCTCGGAATCAAACCTATGAGAAAACTAACTACTTTAAGGAAAACCTGGGTACTAGACTGATCCAAGGTCATGCATGTTCGTTGGACTCAAATATATGGGGACACTAGTTACTTACGAAAGAATCTAAATGTTAGACTGATCCAAGGTCTTGCATGGTCCTCAGACTCAAACCTATGGGGAAACTAACTACTTAAAGGAATACCTGGGTACTAGACTAATCGAAGGTCTTGCATGGTCCTCGGACTCAAACCTATGGGGAAACTAACTACTTCAAGGAAAACCTGGGTACTAGACTGATCCAAGGTCTTGCATTGTCCTCGGACTCAAACCTACGAGGAAACTAGCTACTTCAAGGAAAACCTGGGTACTAGACTGATCCAAGGTCTTGCAAGGGCCTCGTACTCAAATCTATGGGGAAACTAGTTACTTACAGAAGAATCTAAGTGTTAGATTGATTCAAGGTCTTGCATGGTCCTCGGACTCAAACCTATGGGGAAACTAACTACTTCAAGGAAAACCTGGGTACTAGACCGATCCAAGGTCTTGCATGTTCCTCGGAATCAAACCTTTGGGGAAACTAACTACTTCAAGGAAAACCTGGGTACTAGACTGACCTAAGGTCTTGCATGGTCCTCAGACTCAAACCTATTGGGAAACTAGTTTCTTCAAGGAAAACTTGGGTACTAGACTGATCTAAGTTCTTGCATGGTTCTCGGACTCAAACCTATGGGGAAACTCATTACTTACAGAAGAATCTAAGTGTTAAACTGATCCAAGGTCTTGCATGGTTCTCGGACTCAAACCTGTGGGAAAACTAACTACTTCAAGGAAAACCAGGGTACTAGACTGATCCAAGGCCATGCATTGTTCTCGGACTCAAACCAGCAGGGAAACAAACTACTTCAAGGATAACCTGGGTGCTAGACCGATCTAAGGTCTTGCAAGGGCCTCGGTTTGAAGTTTATGGGGAAAACTAGTTACTTACAGAAGAATCCAAGTGTTAGACTGATCCAAGGTCTTGCATGTTCCTCGGACTAAAACCTATGGGGAAACTAGTTACTTACGAAGGAATCTAAGTGTTAGACTGGTCCAAGGTCTTGCATGGTTCTCGGACTCAAACTTTTGAGGAAACTAACTACTTAGAGGAAAACCTGGGTACTCGACTAGTCCAAGGTCTTTCATGGTCCTCAGACTCAAACCTATGGGGAAACTAACAACTTCAAGGAAAACCCGTGTACTAGACTGATCAAAGGTCATGAATTGTCCTCGGACTCAAACCAATGGGGAAACTAACTACTTCAAGGATAACCTGGGTACTAGACCGATCTAAGGTCTTGCAAGGTCCTCGGTTTGAAGTTTATGGGGAAACTAGTTACTTACAGAAGAATCTAAGTGTTAGACTGATCCAAGGTCTTACATGGTTCTCGCACTCAAACCTATGGGGAAACTATCTAATTCAAGGAAAACTTGGGTACTAAAACGATCCAAGGTCTTACATGGTATTCGTACTCAAGCCTATTGGGAAACTAGTTACATACAGAATAATCTAAGTGTTAAACTAATCCAAGGTCTTGCAGGGTCCTCGGACTCAAACCTATAGGGAAACTAACTACTTCAAGGAAAACCTGGGTACTAGACTGATCCAAGGACTTGCACGGTCCTCAGACTCAAACCTATGGGGAAACTAGTTACTTACAGAAGAATCTAAGTATTAGACTGATCCAAGTTCTTTCATGGTCCTCGGACTTAAACCTCAGGGGAGACTAATTGCTATAAGGAATACCTGGCTAGAAGACTGATACAAGGTCTTGCATGGTCCTCGGACTCACACCTATGGGGAAACTAGTTACTTCAAGGAAAACCTGGGTACTAGATTGATTCAAGGTCTTACGTGGTCCTCGGACTCAAACCTCTGGGTAAACAAGTTATGTGTAGAAGAATTTAAGTATTAGACTGATCCAGGGTCTTGCATGGTTCTCGGACTCAAACCTATGCGGAAATTAGTTACTTGCAGAAGAATCTAAGTGTTTGACTGATCCAAGGTCTCGCGTGGTCCTCGGACTCGAACTTATGGGGATACAAACTACTTCAAGGAAACCCTGTTTACTAGACTGATCCAAGGTCCTATATGGTCCTTGAACTCAAACCTCTCTGGAAACTTGTTACGTCCGAAAGAATTTAAATGTTAAACTGATCTAGGGTCTTGTATGGTCCTCGGACTCAAACAAATGGGAAAACTAGTTACATACAGAAGAATCGAAGTGTTAGACTGATCCAAGGTCTTGCATGGTGCTCGGACTCAAGCCTAAGGGGAAACTAACTACTTCAAGGAAAACCTGGGTACTAGACTGATCCAAGGACTTGCATGGTCCTCAGACTCAAACCTATGGGGAAACTAGTTTCTTACAGAAGAATCTTAGTGTTAGACTGATCCAAGGTCTTGCATGGTCCTCGGACTCAAAACCAAGCAGAAACTAACTACTTCAAGGAAAACCTTGGTACTTGACTGATCCAGGGTCTTGCTTGGTCTTCGGACTCAAACTTGTGGGGAAACTAGTTACTTACAGAAGAATATAAGTGTTAGACTGTTCCAAAGTCTTGCATGGTCCTCGAATTCAAACCTATGGGGAAACTAAGTACTTCAAGGAAAACCTGGGTACTAGGCTGATTCGAGGTCTTGCGTGGTCCTCTGACTCAAACCTCTGGGGAAACTGGTTACGTACAGAAGAATTTAAGTGTTAGACTGATCTAGGGTCTTGCATGGTCCTCGGACTCAAACCTATGGAGAAACTAGCTACTTGCAGAAGAGTGTAAGTGTTAGACTAATCCAAGGTCTTGCGTGGTACTTGGGCTCAAACCTAAGGGGAAACTAACAAATTCAAGGAAAACCTGGGTACTTGACTGATCCAAGGACTTACATGGTCCTTGGATTCAAACCTATGGGGAAATTAGTTACTTACAGTAGAATTTAAGTGTTAGACTGATCCAAGATCTTGCATGGTCTTCGGACTCAAACCTACGGGGAAACTAACTACTTCAAGGAAGACCTAGGTACTAGACTGATCCAAGGTCTTGCATGGTCCTCGGACTCAATCCTGCGGGGAAACTAGTTACTTACTGAAGAATCTAAGTGTTAGACTGATCCAAAGTTTTGCTTGGTCCTCGGACTCAAACCTACAGAGAAACTAAGTATGTCAAGGAAAACCTGGGTACTACACTGATTCAAGGTCTTTTGGGGTACTCGGACTCAAACTTCTGGGGAAACTAGTTACGTACAGGAGAATTTAAGTGTTTGACTGATCCAGGGTCTTGCATGGTCCTCGGACTCAAACCTATGGGGAAACAAGTTACTTACAGAAGAATCTTAGTGTTAGACTGATCCAAGGTCTTGCATGGTCCTCAGACTCAAAGCTAAGGGGAAACTAACTACTTCAAGGAAAACCTAGGTACTAGACTGATCGAGGGTCCTGCATGGTCCTCGGACTAAAACCTGTGGGGGAAACTAGTAACTTACAGAAGAATCTAAGTGTTAGACTGATCCAAAGTCTTGCATGGTCCCCGGACTCAAACCTAAGGGGAAACTAACTACTTCAAGGAAAACCTAAGTACTAGACTGATCCAGGGTCCTGCATGGTCCTCGGACTAAAACCTGTGGGGGAAACTAGTTAGTTACAGAAGAATCTAAGTGTTAGACTGATCAAAGGTCTTGCATGGTGCTTGGACTCAAACCTAAGGGGAAACTAACTACTTAAAGGAAAACCTGGGTACTAGACTGATCCAAGTACTCGCATGGTCCTTGGATTCAAACCTATGGGAAAATTAGTTACTTATAGTAGAATCTAAGTGTTAGAATGATCCAGGGTCTTGCATGGTCTTCGGACTCAAACCTAAGGGGAAACTAACTACTTCAAGGAAGACGTAGGTGCTAGACTAATCCAAGGTCTTACATAGTCCTCGGACTCAATCCTGCGGGGAAACTAGTTACTTACAGAAGAATCTAAGTGTTAGACTGATCCAAAGTCTTGCTTGGTCCGCGGATTCAAATCTATGGAGAAACTGAGTATTTCAAGGAAAACATGGGTATTAGACAGATTCAAGGTCTTGTGGGGTCCTCGGACTCAAACTTCTGGGTAAATTAGTTACGAATAGAAAAATTTAAGTGTTACACTGATCCAGGGTCTTGCATGGTCCTCAGACTCAAACCTCTGGAGAAACTAGTTACTTACAGAAGAATCTAAGTGTTAGACATATCCAAGATCTTGCATGGTACTCGGACTCATACCTAAGGGGAAACTAACTACATCGAGGAAAACCTGGGCACTAGATTGATCCAAGGACTTGCATGGTCCTCGGATTCAAACCTATGGGGAAACTAGTTACTTACAGAAGAATCTAAGTTTTAGACTGATCCTTGTTCTTGCATGGTCCTCGGACTCTAACCTCTAGGGAAAGTAACTACTTTAAGGAAACCTGGCTACTAAACTGATACAAGGTCTTCCATGTTCCTCGGACTCAAACCTATGTGGAAACTAGTTACTTACAGAAGAATCTAAGTGTTAGACTGATCCAAGTTCTTACATGGACCTCGGACTCAAACCTCTGGGGAAACTAACTACTTCAAGGAAAACCTAGCTACTAGACTGATCCAAGGTCTTGTATGGCACTCGGACTCAAACTTATTGGGAAACTAGTTACCTACAGAAGAATCTAAGTTTTAGACAGATCTAAGGTCTTGCATGGTCTTCGGACTCAAACCTAAGGGGAAACTAACTACTTCAAGGAAGACCTAGGTACTAGACTGATCCAAGGACTTGCACGGCCCTCGGACTCAATCCTGTGGGGAAACTTGTTACTTACAGAAGACTCTAAGTGTTAGACTGATCCAAAGTCATGCTCGGTCCTCCGACTCAAACCTATGGGGAAACTATGTATTTCAACGAAAACCTCGGTACAAGACTGATTCAAGGTCTTGCGGGGTCCACAGACTCAAACTTCTGGGAAAATTAGTTACTTATAGAAGAATTTAAGTGTTAGAGTGATCCAGGGTCTTGCATGGTCCTCAGACTCAAACCTCTGGAGAAGCTAGTTACTTACAGAAGAATCTAAGTGTCAGACTTATCGAAGATCTTGCTTGGTACTCGGATTCATACCTAACGGGAAACTAACTACTTCGAGGAAAACCTGAGTACAAGACAGATCCAAGGACTTGCATGGTACTCGGATTCAAACCTATGGGGAAACTAGTTGCTTACAGAAGAATCTAAGTGTTAGACTGGTCCAAGGTCTTGCATGGTGCTCGGACTCAAACCTATGGGGAAACTAACTACTTCAAGGAAAACCAGGGTACTAGACTGATCCAAGGACTAGCTTGGTACTCGGACTCAAACCAATGGTGAAACTAGTTTCTTATAGAAGAATCTTAGTGTTAGACTGATCCAAGGTCTTGCATGGTCCTCAGACTCAAACCTGTAGGGAAACTAGTTTCCTACAGAAGAATTTAAGTGTTAGACTGATCCAAAGTCTTGCATGGTCCACAGACTCAAACCTTTGGAGAAACTAAGTACTTTAAGGGAAACTAGGGTACTACATTGATTCAAGGTATTGCGTGGTACTCGGACTCAAACCTTAGGGTAAATTAACAAATTCAAGGAAAACCAGGGTACTTGAAAGATCCAAGGACTTGCATGGTCCTTGGATTCAAACCTATGGAGAAATTAGTTACTTACAGTAGAATCTAAGTGTTAGACTGATCCAAGGTTATGCATGGTCTTCTGACTCAAACCTAAGGGGAAACTACCTACTTCAAGGAAGACCTAGGTACTAGACTGATCCAAGGTCTTACATGGTCCTCGGACTCAATCCTGCGGGGAAACTAGTTATTTACAGAAGAATCTAAGTGTTAGACTGATCCAAAGTCTTGCTTGGTCCTCGGACTCAAACCTGTGGAGAAACTAAGTATTTCAAGGAAAACCTGGGTACCAGACTGATTTAGGGTCTTGCGGGGTCCCCGGACTCAAACTTCTGGGCAAACTAGTTACTTACAGAAGAATTTAAGTGTTAGACTAATCCAGGGTCTTGCATGCTACTCGGACTCAAACCTATGGGGAAACAAGTTGCTTACCGAAGAATCTTAGTGTTAGACTGATCCAAGGTCCTGCATGGTCCTTGGACTCAAACCTAAGCGGAAACTAACTAATTCAAGGAAGACCTAGGTACTAGACTGATCCAGGGTCCCGCATGGTCCTCGGACTCAAACCTGTGGGAAAACTAGTTACTTCCAGAAGAATCTAAGTGTTAGACTGATCCAAAGTCTTGTATGGTTCTCGGCCTCAAACCTATGGGGAAACTAAGTACTGCAAGGAAAACCTGGGTACTAGACTGAGTCAAGGTCTTGCGTGGTCCTCGTACTCAAACCTCGGGGCAAACTAGTTACGTATAGAAGAATTTAAGTGTTAGACTGATCAAGGGTCTTGCATGGTCCTCGGACTCAAACCTACGGGGAAACTAGCTACTTGCAGAAGAATCTAAGTGTTAGACTGATCCAAGGTCTTGCGTGGTACTCGGACTCAAACCTAAGGGGAAACTAACAAATTCAAGGAAAACCTAGGTACTAGACTGATCCAAGGACTTGCATGGTCCTTGGATTCAAACCTATGGGGAAATTAGTTACTTACATTAGAATCCAAGTGTTAGACTGATCCAAGGTCTTGCGTGGTCTTCGGACTCAAACCTAAGGGGAAACTAACTACTTCAAGGAAGACCTAGGAACTAGACTGATCCAAGGTCTTGCATGGTCCTCGGACTCAATCCTGCGGGGAAACTAGTTAATTACAGAAGAATCTAAGTGTTAGACTGATCCAAAGTCTTGCTTGGTCCTCGGACTCAAACCTTTGGAGAAACTAAGTATTTAAAGGAAAACCTGGGTACTAGACTGATTCAAGGTCCTGCGGTGTCCTCGGACTCAAACTTCTGGGGAAACTAGTTACATATAGAAAAATTTAAGTGTTCGACTGATCCAGGGTCTTGCATGGTCCTCAGACTCAAACCTCTGGAGAAGCTAGTTACTTACAGAAAAATCTAAGTGTTAGACTTATCCAAGATCTTGCATGGTACTCGGACTCATACCTAAGGGGAAACTAACTAATTCAAGAAAAACCTGGGTATTAGACTGATCGCAGGACTTGCATGGTCCTCGGATTCAAACCTATGGGGAAACTAGTTACTTACAGAAGAATCTAAGTTGTAGACTGATCCATGTTCTTGCATGGTCCTCGGACTCAAACCTCTAGGGAAACTAACTACTTCAAGGAAAACCTGGCTACTAAACAGATACAAAGTCTTGCATGGTCCTCGGACTCAAACCTATGTGGAAACAAGTTACTTAAAGAAGAATCTAAGTGTCAGACTGATCCAAGTTCTTTAACGGTCCTCGGACTCAAACCTCTGGGAAACTAACTACTTCAAAGAAAACCTAGCTACTAGACGGATCCAAGGTCTTACATGGTCCTTGGACACAAACTTATAGGGAAACTAGTTACTTACAGAAGAATCTATGTTTTAGTCTAATCCAAGGTCTTGCATGGTCTTCGGACTTAAACCTAAGGGAAAACTAACTACTTCAAGGAAGACCTAGGTACTAGACTGATCCGAGGTCTTGCATGGTCCTCGGACTCAATCCTGCGGGGAAACTAGTTACTTACAGGAGAATCTAAGTGTTAGACTGATCCAATGACCTGCTTGGTCCTCGGGCTCAAACCTATGGGAAAACTAAGTATTTCAAGGAAAACGTGGGTACTAGACTGATTCAAGGTCTTGCGGGGTCCTCGGACTCAAACTTCTGGGGAAACTAGTTACGTATAGAAGAATTTAAGTGTTAGATTGATCCAGGGTCTTGCATGGTCCTCAGACTCAAACCTCTGGAGAAACTAGTTACTTACAGAAGAATCTAAGTTTTAGACTGATCCAAGGTGTTGCTTGGTCTTCAGACTCAAACCTAAGGGAAAACTAACTACTTCAAGGAAGACCTAGGTACTAGACTGATCCAAGGTCTTGCATAGTCCTTGGACTCAATCCTGCGAGGAAACTAGTTACTTACAGAAGAATCTAAGTTTTAGACTGATCCAAGGTCTTGCATGGTCTTCGGACTCAAACCTAAGGGAAAACTAACTACTTCAAGGAAGACCTAGGTACTAGACTGATCCGAGGTCTTGCATGGTCCTCGAACTCAATCCTGCGGGGAAACTAGTTACTTACAGAAGAATCTAAGTGTTAGACTGATCCAAAGACCTGCTTGGTCCTCGAACTCAAACTTATGGGGAAACTAAGTATTTCAAGGAAAACCTGGGTACTAGACTGATTCAAGGTCTTGCGGGGTCCTCGGACTTAAACTTCTGGGGAAACTGGTTACGTATAGAAGAATTTAAGTGTTAGACTGATCCAGGGACTTGCATGGTCCTCAGACTAAAACCTCTGGAGAAACTAGTTACATACAGAAGAATCTAAGTGTTAGACTTATCCATGATCTTGCATGGTACTTGGACTCATACCTAAGGGGAAACTAACTACTTCGAGGAAAACCTGGGTACTAGACTGATCCAAGGATTTGCATGGTCCTCGGATTCAAACCTCTGGGGAAACTAGTTGCTTACAGAAGAATCTAAGTGTTAGAGTGGTCCAAGGTCTTGCATGGTGCTCGGACTCAAACCTAAGGGGAAACTAACTACTTCAAGGAAAACCTGGGTACTAGACTGATCCAAGGACTTGCATGGTACTCGGACTCAAACCTCTGGGGAAACTAGTTACGTACAGAAGAATTTAAGTGTTAGACTGATCCAGGGTCTTGCATGGTCTTCGGACTCAAACCTGTGGGGAAACTAGTTACTTACAGTAGAATCTAAGTGTTAGACTTATCCAAAGTCTTGCATGGTCCTCGGACTCAAACCTATGGGGAAACTAAGTACTTCAAGGAAAACCTGGGTACTAGACTGATTCAAGGTCTTCCATGGTCCTCGGACTCAAACCTCTGGCGAAACTAGTTATGTACAAAAGAATTTAAGTGTTAGACTGATCCATGGTCTTGCATGGTCCTCAGACTCAAACCTATGGGGAAACTAGATACTTGCAGAAGAATCTAAGTGTTAGACTGATCCAAGGTCTTGCGTGGTACTCGGATTGAAACCTTAGGGGAAACTAACAAATTCAAGGAAAACCAGGGTACTTGACGGATCCAAGGACTTGCATGGTCCTTGGATTCAAACCTATGGGGAAATTAGTTACTTATAGTAGAATCTAAGTGTTAGATTGATCCAAGGTGATGCATGGTCTTCTGACTCAAACCTAAGGGGAAACTAACAACTTCAAGGAAGACCTAGGTACTAGACTGATCCAAGGTCTTGCATAGTCCCCGGACTCAATCCTGCGGGGAAACTAGTTACTTACAGAAGAATCTATGTGTTAGACTGATCCAAAGTCTTGCTTGGTCCTCGGACTCAAACCTATGGGGAAACTAAGTATTTCAAGGAAAACCTGGGTACTAGACTGATTCAAGGTCTTGCGGGGTCCTCGGACTCAAACTTCTGGGGAAACTAGTTACGTATAGAAGAATTTAAGTGTTAGACTGATCCAAGGTCTTGCATGGTCTTCGGACTCAAACCTAAGGGAAAACTAACTACTTCAAGGAAGACCTAGGTACTAGACTGATCCGCGGTCTTGCATGGTCCTCGAACTCAATCCTGCGGGGAAACTAGTTACTTACAGAAGAATCTAAGTGTTAGACTGATCCAAAGACCTGCTTGGTACTCGGATTCAAACCTATGGGGAAACTAAGTATTTCAAGGAAAACCTGGGTACTAGACCGATTCAAGGTCTTGTGGGGTCCTCGGACTCAAACTTCTGGGGAAACTAGTTACGTATAGAAGAATTTAAGTGTTAGACTGATCCAGGGTCTTGCATGGTCCTCAGACTCAAACCTCTGGAGAAACTAGTTACTTACAGAAGAATCTAAGTGTTAGACTTATCCCTGATCTTGCATGGTACTCGGACTCATACCTAAGGGGAAACTAACTACTTCGAGGAAAACCTGGGTACTAGACTGATTCAAGGTCTTACGGGGTCCTCGGATTCAAACTTCTGGGGAAACTAGTTACTTACAGAAGAATTTACGTGTTAGACTGATCCAGGGTCTTGCATGGTCCACCGACTCAAACCTATGGGGAAACAAGTTACTTACAGAAGAATTTTAGTGTTAGATTGATCCATGGTCTTGCATGGTCCTTGGACTCAAACCTAAGCGGAAACTAACTAATTCAAGGAAGACCTAGGTACTAGACTGATCCAGGGTCCTGCATGGTCCTCGGACTAAAACCTGTGGGGAAACTAGTTACTTACAGAAGAATCTAAGTGTTAGACTGATCCAAAGTCTTGCATGGTCCTCGGCCTCAAACTTATGGGGAAACTAAGTACTGTAAGGAAAACCTGGGTATTAGACTGATTCAAGGTCTTGCGTGGTCCTCGTACTCAAACCTCTGGGCAAACTAGTTACGTACAGAAGAATTTAAGTGTTAGACTGATCAAGGGTCTTGCATGGTCCTCGGACTCAAACCTATGGGGAAACTAGCTACTTCCAGAAGAATCTAAGTGTTAGACTGATCCAAGGTCTTGCGTGGTACTCGGACTCAAACCTAAGGGGAAACTAACAAATTCACGGAAAACCTGGGTACTAGACTGATCCAAGGACTTGCATGGTCATTGGATTCAAACCTATGGGGAAAGTAGTTACTTACAGTAGAATCTAAGTGTTAGACTGATCCAAGGTCTTGCATGGTCTTCGGACTCAAACCTAAGGGGAAACTAACTACTTCAAGAAAGACCTAGGTACTAGACTGATTCAAGGTCTTGCATGGTCTTCGGACTCAATCCTGCGGGGAAACTAGTTAATTACAGAAGAATCTAAGTTTTAGACTGATCCAAAGTCTTGCTTGATCCTCGGACTCAATCCTATGGAGAAACTAAGTATTTCAAGGAAAACCTGGGTACTCGACTGATTCATGGTCCTGCGGTGTCCTCGGACTCAAACTTCTGGGGAAACTAGTTACGTATAGGAAAATTTAAATGTTCGACTGATCCAGGGTCTTGCATGGTCGTTAGACTCAAACCTCTGGAGAAGCTAGTTACTTCTAGAAGAATCTAAGTGTTAGACTTATCCAAGATCTTGCATGGTACTCGGACTCATATCTAAAGGGAAACTAACTACTTCGAGGAAAACCTGGGTATTAGACTGATCAAAGGACTTGCATGGTCCTCGGATTCAAACCTATGGGGAAACTAGTTACTTACAGAAGAATCTAAGTTTTAGACTGATCCATGTTCTTGCATAGTCCTCGGACTCAAACCTCTAGCGGAACTAACTACTTCTAGGAAAACCTAGCTACTAAACTGATACAAAGTCTTGCATGGTCCTTGGACTCAAACGTATGTGGAAACTAGTTACTTATAGAAGAATCTAAGTGTTAGACTGATCCAAGTTCTTTAATGGTGCTCGGACTCAAACCTCTAGGAAACTAACTACTTCAAGGAAAACCTAGCTACTAGACTGATTCAAGGTCTTGCATGGTCATCGGACTCAAACTTATGGGGAAACTAGTTACTTACAGAAGAATCTAAGTTTTAGACTGATCCAAGGTCTTGCATGGTATTCAGACTCAGGCCTAAGGGGAAACTAACTACTTCAAGGAAGACCTAGGTACTAGACTGATCCGAGGTCTTGCATGGTCCTCGGACTCAATCCTGCGTGGAAACTAGTTACTTACAGAGGAATCTAAGTGTTAGACTGATCCAAAGTCTTGCATGGTCCTCGGACTCAAACCTATGGGGAAACAAAGTACTTCAAGGAAAACCTGTGTGCTAGACTGATTCAAGGTCTTGCGTGGTCCAAGGACTCAAACCTCTGGGGAAACATGTTACGTACAGAAGAATTTAAGTGTTAGACTGATCTAGGGTCTTGCATGGTCCTCGGATTCAAACCTATGGGGAAACTAGCTACTTGCAGAAGAATGTAAGTGTTAGACTAATCCAAGGTCTTGCGTGGTACTCGGACTCAAACCTAAGGGGAAACTAACAAAATCAAGGAAAACCTGGGTACTTGACTGATCCAAGGACTTGCATGGTCCTTGGATTCAAAACTATGGGGAAATTAGGTACTTACAGTAGAATCTAAGTGTTAAACTGATCCAAGGTTTTGCATGGTCTTTGGACTCAAACCTACGGGGAAACTAACTACTTCAATTAAGACCTAGGTATTAGACTGATCGAAGGTCTTGTGTGGTTCTCGGATTCAATCCTGTGGGGAAACTAGTTACTTACTGAAGAATCTAAGTGTTAGACTGATCCGAAGTCTTGTTTGGTCCTTGGACTCAAACCTATAGAGAAACTAAGTGTGTCGAAGAAAACCTGGATACTAGACTGATTCTAGGTCTTGCGGGGTACATGGACTCAAACTTCTTGGGAAACTAGTTACGTACAGAAGAATTTAAGTGTTAGACTGATCCAGGGTCTTGCATGGTCCTTGGACTCAAATCTATGGGGAAACAAGTTACTTAAAGAAGAATCTTAATGTTAGACTGATCCAAGGTCTTGCATGGTCCTCGGACTCAAACCTAAGCAGAAACTAACTACTTCAAGGAAGACCTAGGTACTAGACTGATCCAGGGTCCTGCATGGTCCTCGGACTAAAACCCGTGGGGGTAACTAGTTACTTACAGAAGAATGTAAGTGTTAGACTGATCCAAAGTCTTGCGTGGTCCTCGGACTCAAACCTAAGGGGAAACTAACTAATTCAAGGAAGACCTAGGTTCTAAACTGATCCAAGGTCTTGCATGGTCCTCGGACTCAATCCTGCGGGGAAACTAGTTACTTATAGAAGAATCTAAGTGTTAGACTGATCCAAAGACTTGCTTGGTCCTCGGACACAAACCAATGGGGAAACTAAGTATTTCAGGGAAAACCTGGGTACTAGACTGATTCAAGGTCTTACGGGGTCCTCAGACTCAAACTTCTGGGGAAACTAGTTACGCATAGACGAATTTAAGTGTTAGACTGATCCAGGGTCTTGCATGGTCCTCAGACTCAAACCTTTGGAGAAGCTAGTTACTTACAGAAGAATCTAAGTGTTAGACTTATCCATGATCTTGCATGGTACTCGGACTCATACCTAAGGGGAAACTAACTACTTCGAGGAAAACCTGGGTACTAGACTAATCCAAGGTTTTGCATGGTCCTCGGATTCAAACCTCTGGGGAAACTAGTTGCTTATAGAAGAATCTAAGTGTTAGAGTGGTCCAAGGTCTTGCATGGTGCATGGACTCAAACCTAAGGGGAAACTAACTACTTCAAGGAAAACCTGGGCATTAGGCTGATCCAACGACTTGCATGGCACTCGGTCTCAAACCTATGGTGAAACTAGTTACTTACAGAAGAATCTTAGTGTTAGACTGATCCAAGATCTTGCATAGTCCTCGGACTCAAACCTAAAGGGAAACGATCTACTTCAAGGATGACCTAGGTACTAGACTGATGCAGGGTCTTGCATGGTCCTCGGACTCAAACCTGTGGGGAAACTGGTTACTTATAGAAGAATTTAAGTGTTAGGCTGATCCAAAGTCTTGCATGGTACTCGGACTCAAACCTTTGGGGAAACTAAGTACTTCAAGGAAAACCTGGGTACTAGATTGATTAAAGGTCTTGCGTGGTCCTCGGACTCAAACCTCTGGGGAAACTCGTTACGTACAGAAGAATTTAAGTGTGTGACTGATCTAGGGTCTTGCATGGTCCTCGGACTCAAACCTATGGGGAAACTAGTTACTTGCAGAAGAATCTAAATGTTAGACTGATACAAGGTCTTGCGTGGTCCTCAGACTCGAACTTTTGGGGATACAATCTACTTCAAGGAAAACCTGGGTACTAGACTGATCCAAGGTCTTATATGGTCCTCGAACTCAAACCTCTCTGGAAGCTTGTTACGTCCAGAAGAATTTAAGTGTTAGACTAATCTAGGGTCTTGTATGGTCCTCGGACTCAAACCAATGGGGAAACTAGTTTCTTACAGACGAATCTAAGTGTTAGACTGATCCAAGGTCTTACATGGTGCTCGGACTCAAGCCTAAGGGGAAACTAACTACTTCAAGGAAAACTTAGGTACTAGACTGATCCAAGGACTTGCATGGTCCTCGGACTCAAACCTATGGGGAAACTAGTTACTTATAGAAGAATCTTAGTGCTAGACTGATCCAAGGTCTTGCATGGTGCTCGGACTCAAACCTAAGCAGAAACTAACTACTTCAAGGAAGACCTAGGTACTAGACTGATCCAGGGTCTTACATGGTCCTCGGACTCAAACTTGTGGGGAAACTGGTTACTTACAGAAGAATCTAAGTGTTAGACTGGCCCAAAGTCTTGCACGGTCCTCGGACTCAAACCTATGGGGAAACTAAGCACTTCAAGGAAAACCAGGGTACTAGACTGATTCAAGGTCTTGAGTGGTCCACGGACTCAAACCTCTGCGGAAACTAGTTATGTACAGAAGAATTTAAGTGTTAGACTGATCCAAGGTCTTGCATGATCCTCGGACTCAAACCTATGGGCAAACTAGCTACTTGCAGAAGAATCTAAGTGTTAGACTGATCCAAGGTCTTGCGTGGCACTCGGACTCAAACTTGAGGGGAAACTAACAAATTCGAGGAAAACCTGGGTACTAGACTGATCCAAGGACTTGCATAGTCCTTGGATTCAAACCTATGGGGAAATTAGTTACGTACAGTAGAATTTAAGTGTTAGACTGATCCAAGGTCTTGCATGGTCTTCGGACTCAAACCTAAGGGGAAACTAACTACTTCAAGGAAGACCTAGGTACTAGACTGATCCAAGGTTTTGCATGGTCCTCGGACTCAATCCCGCGGGAAAACTGGTTACTTACAGAAGAATCTAAGTGTTAGACTGATCCAAAGTCTTGCTTGGTCCTCAGACTCACACCTATGGAGAAACTAAGTATTTCAAGGAAAACCTGGGTACTAGACTGATTCAAGGTCTTGCGGGGTCCTCGGACTCAAAATTCTGGGGAAACTAGTTACGTATAGAAAAATTTAAGTGTTAGACTGATCCAGGGTCTTGCATGGTCCTCAGACTCAAACCTCTGGAGAAATTAGTTACTTACAAAAGAATCTAAGTGTTAGACTTATCCAAGATCTTGCATGGTACTCGGACTCATACCTAAGGGGAAACTAACTACTTCGTGGAAAACCTGGGCACTAGACTGATCCCAGGACTTACATGGTCCTCGGATTCAAACCTATGGGGAAACTAGTTACTTTCAGAAGAATCTAAGTTTTAGACTGATCCACGTTCTTGCATGGTCCTTGGACTCAAACCTCTGGGGAAACTAACTACTTCAAGGAAAACCTAACTACTAGACTAATCCAAGGTCTTGCACGGTTCTCGGACTCAAACCTGTGGGGAAACTAGTTACTTACAGAAGAATCTATGTGTTAGACAGTTCCAAGGTCTTGCAAGGTCCTCGGACACAAACCGATGGGGAAACTGACTACTTCAAGGAAAACCTAGGCACTAGAATGATCCGTGGTCTTGCATGGTCCTCGGATTCACACCAATAGGGAAACTAGTCACTTACAGAAGAATCTAAGTGTTAGACAGATCTAAGGTCTTGCATGGTCCCCAGGCTCAAACCTATGGGGAAACTGACTACTTCAAGGAAAACCTAGGTACTGAAATGATCCGTGGTCTTGCATGGTACTCGGATTCAAACCAATAAGGAAACTAGTCACTTACAGAAGAATCTAAGTGTTAGACAGATCCAAGGTCTTGCATGGTCCTCGGACTCAAACCTATGGGGAAACTGACTACTTCAAGGAAAACCTAGGTACTAAAATGATCCGTGGTCTTGCATGGTCCTCAGATTCAAACCAATAGGGAAACTAGTCACTTACAGAAAAATCTAAGTGTTAGACAGATCCAAGGTCTTGCATGGTCCTCGGACTCAAACCTCTGGGGAAACTAGCTACTTCAAGGGAAACCTGGGTGCTAAACTGATCCAAGGTGTTGCATAGTCCACAGACTCAAACCTATGGGAAACTAGTTACTTACAGAAGAATCTAAGTGTTAGACTGAACCAAGGTATATCATGGTCCTAAGACTCAAACCTCTGGGAAACTAACTACTTGAAGGAAAACCTGGCTACTAGACTTATCCAAGGTCTTGTACGTTCTTCGGACTCAAACCAATGGGGAAACTAGTTACTTATAGAAGATTCTAAGTGTTAGATTGATCCAAGGTCTTGCATGGTCCTCGGACTCAAACCTTTGGGGAAACTAAATACTTCAGGGAAAACCTGGGTACTAGACTGATCCAAGGTCTTGCATGGTCCTCAGACTCAAACCTTTGGGGACACTAGTTACTTATAGAAGAATCTAAGTGTTAGATAGATCCAACGTCTAGCATGGTCCTTGGTCTCAAACCTTTGAGGAAACTAACAATTTCAAGGAAAACCTGGGTACTTGACAGATCCAAGGTCTTGCATGGTCCCGGACTCAAACCTATGGATAAAGTAGTCACTTACAGAAGAATCTAAGTATTAGACTGAACCAAGTTATTGCATGGTCCTCCAACTCAAACCTCTGGGAAACTAACTACTTCAAGGAAAACCTGGGTACCAGACTGATCCAAGGACTTGCATGGTCCTCGGACTCAAACTTATGCGGAAAGTAGTTACTTACAGAAGAATCTAAGTGTTAGACTGATCCAAGTTCTTGCGTTGTCCTCTGACTCAAACCTCTAGGGAATCTAACTACTTCATGAAAAACCTATCTACTAGACTGATCCAAGGTCTTGCATTGTCCTCAGACTCAAACTTGTGGGGAAACTAGTTACTTACAGAAGAATCTATGTGTTAGAGAGATCCAGGGTCTTGCAAGGTCCTCGGACACAAGCTGATGGGGAAACTAATGGGGAAACTAACCACTTCGAGGAAAACCTGGGTACTAAAATCATCCAAGGTCCTGCATGGTCCACGGATTCAAACCTATAGGGAATCTAGTCACTTACAGAAGAATCTAAGTGTTAGACAGATCCAAGGTCTTGCATGGTCCTCGGACTCAAACCTATTGGGAAACTAACTACTTTAAGAAAAACCTGGGGACTAGACTGATCCAATGTCTTACATGGTCCTCGGACTCGAACCTATGGAGAAACTTGTTACTTACAGAAGAATCTAAGTGTTAGACTGATCCAAGTTATTGCATGATCCTCGGACTCAAACCTATGGGGAAATTAACTACTTCAAGGAAAACCTGGGTTCTAGACTGACCGAAGGCCTTGAATGGTCCTCGGACTCAAAACTATAGGGAACCTAGTTACTTACAGAAGAATTTAAGTGTGAGAGTGATCCAAGGTCTTGCTTGGACCCCAGATTCAAACGTTTGGGGAAACTAACTACTTCAAGGAAAAACAGGGTACTAGACTGATCTAAGGTCTTGAATGGTTCTCGGACTCAAACCTATAGGGAAACTAGTTACTTACAGAAGAATCTAAGTGTTAGACAAATCCAAGGTCTTGCATGGTCCCCGGACTCAATCCTTTGGAGAAACTAACTACTTTAAGGAAAACCTGGGTACTAGACTGATCCAAGGACTTGCGTGGCCCTCGGACTCAAACCTATGGGAAAACTAGTTACTTACAGAAGAATCTAAGTGTTAGACTGATCCAAGGTATTGCATGGTCTACGGACTCAAACCTCAGGGGAAACTAACTACTTCAAGGAAAACCTGGCTGCTAGACAGATCCAAGGTCTCGCATGGTCCTCACACTCAAACCTATGAAAAAACTAGTTACTTATAGAATAATTAAAGTGTTAGATTCATCCCGATTCTTGCATGGTCCTCGGACTCAAACCTATAGGGAAACTAACGACTCCAAGGAAAACATGGGTGCTAAAATGATCCAAGGTCTTGCATGATCCTCGGACTCAAGCTTATAGGGAAACTAGTTACGTACAGAAGAATCTAAGTGTTAGATAGATCCAAGGTCCTGTGTTGTACTCGAGATCAAACCTTTGGGGAAACTAGTCACTTACAGAAGAATCTTAGTGTTAGACTGATCCAAGGTATTGCACGGTCCTCGGATTCAAACCTCTGGGGAAACTAACTACTTCAAGGAAAATCTGGGTACTAGACTGATCCAAGGTTTCGCATGGTCCCTAAACTCAAACCTATGGAGAAATTAGTTACTTGTAGAAGAATCTAAGTGTCAGACTGATCCAGGTTCTCACATGGTCCTCGCACTCAAACCTATGGGGAGACTAACTAATTCAAGGAAAACCTGGGTACTAAAATGATCTAAGGTCTTACACGGTCCTCGGACTCAAACCTATAGGGAAACTAGTTACATACAGAATAATCTAAGTGTTAGACAGATCCAACGTCTTGCATGGTTCTCGGACTCAAACCTAAGGGGAAACTAACTACTTCAAGGAAAACTTGGGTACTAGACTGGTCCAAGGACTTGCATGGTCCTTGGACTCAAATCTATGGGGAAACTAGTTACTTACAGAAGAATATAAGTTTTAGACCGATCCAAGGTCTTGCATGGTCCTCGGACTCAAACCTACGGGGAAACTAAGTACATCAAGGAAAACCTGGGTACTAGACTGATTCAAGGTCTTGCGTGGTCCTCGGACTCAAACCTCTGGGGAAACTAGTTACATACAGAAGAATTTAAGTGTTAGACTGATCCAGGGTCTTGCATGGTCCTCGAACTCAAACCTATGGGGAAACTAGTTACTTACAGAAGAATCTAAGTTTTAGACTGATCCAAGGTCTTGTATGGCACTCGGACTCAAACCTAAGGGGAAACTAACTACTTCAAGGAAAACCTTGGTACTAGACTGATCCAAGGACTTGCGTGGTCGTCGGATTCAAACCTATTGAAAAACTAGTTACTTACAGAAGAATCTAGGTGTTATACTGATCCAAGTTCTTGCATGGTCCTCGGACTCAAACCTCTAGGGAAACTAACTAGTTCAAGGAAAACCTGGCTACTAAACTTATACAAGGTCTTGCATGGTCCTTTGACTCAAACCTATGGGGAAACTAGTTACTTATTGAAGAATCTAAGTGTTAGACTGATCCAAGTTCTTGCATGGTCCTCGGACTCAAACTTCTGTGGAAACTAACTACTTCAAGGAAAACCTAGCTACTAGACTGGTCTAAGGTCTTGTATGGTCCTCGGACTTAAACCTGTGGGGAAACTAGTTACTTAAAGAAGAGTCTATTTGTTAGACAGATCTAAGGTCTTGCATAGTCCTCGGACACAAACCGATGGGGAAACTAACTACTTCAAGGAAAACCTTGGTACTAAAATGATCCAAGGTCTTGCATGGTCCTCGGATTCAAACCTATAGGGAAACTAGTCACTTATAGAAGAATCTAAGTGTCAGACAGATCCAAGGTCTTGCATGGTTCTCGGACTCAAACCTAAGGGGAAACTAACTACTTCAAAGAAGGCCTAGGTACTAGACTGATCCAAGGTCTTGCATGGTTCTCGGACTCAAACCTGTGGGGAAACTAGTTATATACTGAAGAATCTAAGTGTTAGACTGATCTAAAGTCTTGCATGGTCCTCGGACTCAAACCTTTGGGGAAACTAAGTACTTCAAGGAAAACCTGGGTACTAGACTGATTCAAGGTCTTGCGTGGTCCTCGGACTCAAACCTCTGGGGAAACTAATTACGTACAGAAGAATTTAAGTGTTAGACTGATCCAGGGTCTTGCATGGTCCTCGGACTCAAACCTATGGAGAAACTTGTTACTTACAGAAGAATCTAAGTTTTAGACTAATCCAAGGTCTTGTATGGCACTCGGACTCAAACTTAAGGTGAAGCTAACTATTTCAAGGAAAACCTGGTTACTAAACTGATCCAAGGACTTGCGTGGTCGTCGGATGCAAACCTATTGAGAAACTAGTTACTTACAGAGGAATCTAAGTGTTACACTGATCCAAGTTCTTGCATGGTCCTCGGACTCAAACCTCTAGGGTAACTAACTAGTTCAAGGAAAACCTGGGTACTAAGCTTATACAAGGTCTTGCATGGTCCTCGGACAGAAACCTATGGGGAAACTAGTTACTTATAGAAGAATATAAGTGTTAGACTGATCCAAGTTCTTGCATGGTCCTCAGACTCAAACTTTCGTGGAAACTAACTACTTCAAGGAAAACCTAGCTACTAGACTGGTCTAAGGTCTTGTATGGTCCTCGGACTTAAACCTGTGGGGAAACTAGTTACTTAAAGAAGAGTCTATGTGTTAGACAGATCTAAGGTCTTGCATAGTCCTCGGACACAAACCGATGGGGAAACTAACTACTTCAAGGAAAACCTTGGTACTAAAATGATCCAAGGTCTTGCATGGTCCTCGGATTCAAACCTATAGGGAAACTAGTCATTTACAGAAGAATCTAAGTGTTAGACAGATCCAAGGTCTTGCATGGTTCTCGGACTCAAACCTATGGGGAAACTAACTACTTCAAGGAAATCCTAGGTACTAGACTGATCCAAAGTCTTGCATGGTCCTCGGGCACGAACCTATGGGGAAACTAGTTAGTTACAGAGGAATCTAAGTGTTACACTGATCTAAGGTCTAGCATGGTTCTCGGTCTTAAACGATTGGGGAAACTAACTATTTCAAGGAAAACCTTGGTACTTGACAGATCCAAGGTCTTGCATGGTCCTCGGACTCAAACCTTTGGGGAAACTAGTTATTTATTGAAGAATCTAAGTGTTAGACTGAACCAAGGTATTGCATGGTCCTCGGACTCAAACCTCTAGGGAAACTAACTACTTTAAGGAAAACCTGACTACTAGACTGATCTAAGGTCTTGCACGGTCCTCGGACTCAAATATGTGGGGAAAGTAGTTACTTATAGAAGATTCTAAGTGTTAAACTGATCCAAGTTCTTGCATGGTCCTCGGACTCAAACCTAAGGGGAAACTAGTTACTTACAGAAGAATCTAAGTGTTGAACTGATCCAAGGTCTTGCATGGTCCACAGACTCAAACTTTTGTGGAAACTAACTACTTCAAGGAAAACCTGGGTACTAGACTGATCCAAGGTCTTGCATTGTCTTCGGACTCAAACCTTTGGGGACACTAGTTACTTACAGAAGAATCTGAGCGTTAGACTGATCCAAGGTCTAGCATGGTCCTCGGTCTCAAACCTTTGGGTAAACTAACTACTTCAAGGAAAACCTGGGTACTAGACTGATCCAAGGTCTTGCATGGTCCTCGGACTCAAACCTATGGGGAAAGTAGTTACTTACAGAAGAATCAAAGTGTTAGACTAATCCAAGGTCTTGCTTGGTCCATAGACTCAAACCTATGTGGAATCTAACTACCTCAAGGAAAACCTAGACACTAGACTGATCCAAGGTCTTGCATGGTCCTCGGACTCAAACCTATGGGAAAAGTAGTTACTTACAGAAGAATCTAAGTGTTTGACTGATCCAAGGTCTTGCATGGACCTTGGACTCAAACTTATGTGGAAACTAAGTATTTCAAGGAAAACCTTGGTACTAGACTGATCCAAGGTCTTGCATGGTCCTCAAACTCAAACCTTTGAGGAAACTAGTTACTTACAGAAGAATCTAAGTGTTAGACTAATCCAAGGTCTTGCATGGTCCTCGGACTCAAACCTGTGGGGAAACTAACTACTTCAAGGAAAACCTAGGTACTAGACTGATCTAAGGTCTTGCATGGTTCTTAGACTCAAACCTATGGGAAAACAAGTTACAGACAAAAGAATCTAAGTGTTAGACAAATCCAAGGTCTTGCATGGTCCTCGGGCTCAAACCTACAGAGAAGTTAACTACTTCACGGAAAACCTAGGTATTAGACTGATCCAAGGTTTTGCATGGTCCTCAGACACAAACCTATGGGGAATGTAGTTACTTACAGAAGAATCTAGGTGTTAGACTGATCCATTGTCTTGCTTGGTCATCGGACTCAAGCAAAACCTAGGCACTAGACTGATTCAGGGTCTTGCATGGTCCTCGAACTCAAACCTATGGGGAAACTAACTACTTCATGGAAAACCTGGGTACTACACTGATCCTGGGTTTTGCATTGTCCTCGGACTCAAAACTATGGGGAAAGTAGTTACTTATGGAAGAATCTAAGTGTTAGACTGATCCAAGGTCTTGCATGGTCCTCGGACTCTAACCTATGTGGAAACTAACTACTTCATGGAAAACATGAGTACTAGACTGATCCAAGGTCTTGCATGATACTCGGACTCAAACCTATGAGGAAACTAATTACTTACAGAAGAATCTAAGTGTTAGATTGATCCAAGGTCTTGCATGGTCCTCGGACTTAAACTTATAGGGAAGCTAACTACTTCAAGGAAAACTAGGGTACTAGATTGATCCAAGGTCTTGCATGGTCCTCGGACTCAAACCTATAGGGAAACTAGTTACTTACAGAAGAATCTACCTGTTAGACTGATCCAAGATCTTACATGGTCCTTGGACTCAAACCTATGGGGAAACTATCTACTTCAAGGAAAACCTAGGTACTAGACTGATCCATGGTCTTGCATGGCCTTCGGACTCAAACCTATGGGGAAACTGGTTACTTACAGTAGAATCTAAGTGTTAGACCGATCCAAGGTCTTGCATGGTCCTCGCACTTAAACCTATGGGGAAACTAACTACTTCGAGGGAAGCCTGGGTACTAGGCTGATCCAAGGTCTTGCCTAGTCCTCGGACTCAAACCTATAGGGAAACTAGTTACTTACAGTAGAATCTAATTGTTAGACTAATCCAAGGTCTTGCTTGATCCTCGGACTCAAACCTTTAGGGTGGCTAACTACTTTAAGAGAAACCTGGGTACTAGACTGATCCAAGATCTTGCATGGTCCTCGAACTCAAACCTATGGGGAAACTAGCTACTTACAGCAGAATCTAAGTGTTAGACTGATCCAAGGTCTTGCATGGTCTTCGGACTCAAACCTATGAGGAAACTAACTACTTCAAGGAAAACCTGGGTGCTTGACTGATCCATGGTCTTGCATGGTACTCGGATTCAAACCTATGAGGAAACTTGTTACTTACAGAATTATCTAATTGTTAGACTAATCCAAGATCTTGCATGGTCCACGGACTCAAACCTATAGGGAAGCTTACTACTTCAAGGAAAACCTGGGTACTAGACTGATCCAGGTTTTTGCATGGCCCTTGGACTCAAACCTATGGGGAAACTAGTTATTTATAGCAGAATCTAAGTGTTAGACACTGGGAAACCAGCTACTTTCAACAAAAAGAGTGTGAGCATTCGCTTAAGTTGCAAGCAGGGCCAAAGTGGAATCTGGTACCTCGGATCACTCCCCCTGGCCTACTCCAATGGAAATGAGGAACGAAAACATGCCCATGAGCATTGCTTAAACCATTTTAATTGCTTAAACGCTCTCCTAGGCTCGGCAAGTTAGGAAAGGAGTATGTTCGCATCAGGAGTCCATCATTTCCGGTTGTATGTGTACACCACGAGTATGAAGGAAAGCATTAATGCATAGTAAATGGTGGGAAGCGTCGTTTGAAGAAATAAACGTAGACGATTGGATATATATTGTAACAAATAATAGTTTCATTGCAACGTTATCAGAACGTTTAAAATGAATAGAAAAGGAGACCATAACAGGCCTAGTCAACAAAATAAGATAGCTCGACAAGATGGCTTATTTCTTCAACTTGATAGGCAGCTTGTCCTTGGGGGTCTGCCGAGATGCTTCGTCTGATGCCTCAAGATCCTAGCTAGAGGAGCAACTTGGGAGAGGTCCTCCTCGGTAGGAAGAGCTTGGGAGTCAGCAAGAGGGACTTGAGGGCCAGCAGGGGGCTTCGTCACATCATGGGGCACTTCCTGGTTACTGGTTTTTTCTTTCTCTGGCACCCCTTGACGCTCAGCCTCCTCGGTGGGCCTAGTAGTAGAAGTGGGATCCTTGGCAGTATTGGTCTGGTCCCCATCTGCCACTTCAGGGGCGGCGTCAGCTTCAGAGGTGGTGGAGGCAGCCTCTCGAATAACAGGAGGGTAGTACACTCTCTCGGCCCTTCTAAGCTCAGACGAGGCCTCTACCCCAGCTTGGTTGAGGGCCTTATTCCAAGTCTGGGAGCAGTAGCGCCTGCATACCTTAGGGACTTGAGCCTTGAGGGCAACCTCGGTCTTAGCCACTTCCTCAGCAAAGGCCTTTTCCTCCGCTTGCTCTTTGGAGCTCTCAGCTTCTGTCCTTGCAAACTCAGCCTCTACTCTAGCCCTCAAGGCCTCTTCCCTGGCATACTCGGCAACGCCTCTGGCTCCCTCTACCTCAGCCAGTTTCTTCTTCAAGTCGGCGATATGCTCTTTGGCAATCTGCAGCTGACCCTCGACCTCTCGTTGGCGCCCTGTCTAGTCCTTAGCCTATTTTTTAGCGCCAGCTAGGTCGGATGCACGCTGTCTCTGGCCCTCGTCTTCTCCTTTAGGTCCTCCCTTGCCTTCTTGAGATCAGCCTCGGATTTCTTAAGGGTACTTGCGGCATCCAAGTACTTGTCACGCTCCTGATCCAGGGCTCTACCCTAGTTATCGACCTCTTCTTCCAGCCTAAAAGTGGCCTGGACAGCCTGCCAATCAAAACAAGTACACCGTAAGTTGGGAGCTAAGGAATAAAATTCAATAAAGGCACAAGTATCAGAAGTCTTACCATACCTAAGTACCTCTAAGGTTCCGGACAACTTCCTGCCTCCTCATGCCCCCCAACTCGGCCATGTTAGTGGGGAGAAGTAGGGACCTCTCCAGGGCATCAGCCACGTGAGTGCCCTTGCCCCCTCGGAAGTCCCTGAGGGTGGTGTCATCCATCAAAGGCTTCCCATGAAGCATGGCGGCAGACAGCCAGGCTTAGGGCTCGAACTGCTGAGTGACCTCTTCTTCCTTGTCCTGACCACCGATCCTCAGCTGCTTGGAAGGTCAACGAGCTTTATCTTCCTCCTGGGAGGAACGAGATCTCCCCCCATCCACTGGGTCTTTACCCTTTGAAGGCCTTTTCCTCTTCGGATCGGTGGACTCGAGCCGAGGGTCCTAGGTCGGCAGAGTGGAAGACAACTTAGTCTGCGCAAGCAAAGACTTAGGTGGGGGAAGAGGAAGCTTGGGTAGAGGAGGAGGAAGCTTGGATTGTGACTTCCCCAGCGTGTCCTTCCCCGATTGGCCCTCAAGCAGGTCGAACAAGCTGGTTTGAGGTTATCTCTTGAAACCCATCTCGACCTGAGTACCAGTCCTTGGTGACAGAAGGTCTGTTTCAGATAAATGGGGATCACCTAAGTCACTAGGGGGATCCTCGGATAGATGGACTTGGTCGAATGCACCAAATTCGTCCTCAGACGAACCCAGATCAACTACTTCCCCCTCTTTTTCCAAACTTCCTTCCTCGGCCTCCACAGCTTGGTGGGACGAGGAAGAGCCCACCAACGGGACGCCCTTGGGGATGAAAGATCCTTCAGAAAATGAGAACCCGTGCTCCACCACAGTGATTTGGCGAAGCTTAGGGTCCTTAGCTTTGATCACGTATCTGGGAGCTGAGAAAGACTTCTGAATTGGTTTGTACCCGAGAATCTTATGAGCGGCTCTAACCTGGTTGTGAGCCTCGTTCACAAAGACCTCTGCCCTGAGTACAGTTTCCAAGTCTTCCTTGTTGACCAAATGGAAGTGTCGTTCAAAGGTGTGTGGATCTGCAAAAGAAAAAGCTAGTTCTTGTTAACAACCAAGCGATGCAAACAGTGAAAACATAGCAAATCAACCTTCCCATATTTCGAGTACCCTACCTGGCTCCCCCTCTACTGTCGGGCAGTGAAGGCCATCGTGCCACTCTCCTGACACGATGAGAAAGTCTTTATTCAACTCCTTGCTAGACTCGGGGAGACACTGAATGAGTCTAACTCTATCATCCTTCGTCTTCATGTAGTAAGACTTACCTGTTAGGTGCTGGAGGTTGTAGCACCAATTCACGTCGTGATGGGTTAACCTCAACCCCATCCTCTCGTTCAAGGCATCCACACAACCCAGGATCCTGAACACGTTAGTGGCGCACTGGGTGGGGGCTAATTGGAAGTGCCTAAGGTAGCCCCTCATCACCGGCCTTATAGGGATCCTCATACCACCTTCAAGGAAGGCGATTATGGGAATCACTACCTCACCAACCTTCCTTATGAAGTACCAATCCCCCTCTTCGCAGTACCTCAGACCCACGTTGCTGGGTATCCTATGAGTGGCGACGAATTCCTCCATCGCCTCCTCAGACTCAACCAACTTCTTAAACCTACCCATCCTAAAGAACGACTAAGAGACTCAGGGAAGAACGAAAGGGGGAGAGGAATAAAGAGAGAAGAAAATCAGAAAGGGAAAAGCACAAGATAGGGTAAGAATAAAACTTACAGAAATGAGAAAAGGCACTCGGGACAGGCTTTTTAGACTACGAAGAGATGCGAGTTCAGTTGGAGACTTGACCAAATTCAGGGTATGCGCGCAAGAACTCTTGAATACTGTTAGGACATATATGTTTTAACTTGTTTAAGAACATATGTCACTTAGTTATGTAAATTGGCTAATCCTTTGACAAAACGCACTCTGCTTGTAATTGGGTAGTTCTAGGTGTTTTTAATACTTCAAGAAACCATGTTTCAAGGTCAAGTGTTGAAGTCATCAAGTCTGTCCAAGAAAAAGCAAGCTGAAGTGGAAAGTTTTTAAAGCTCGACACCTCTCGATAGCTACCTCGACACCTGCTATCTGTCGAGATTTAAAAAGTCAGAATTCCAATATGATTTTCTTGGGATTCGTGAATATGTTTTTGGGCCTTCTTTTCTTCTAACCCTAAACATATAAAAGGATTATTTTAAAAGCCGTTTTGGGTGACATAAGTTGCATTATCATTGAGCAATCTCTATTTAAGCAAAGTGTGATCAACAGACGAAGTTCTTGACCTAGTTCATCTTCCATTAAGAAGTTGCTGTGTATTTGCACCATAGGGTTTTGTAACCAAGTATCTTCCTGCTATTCATCATGTGGATGAACTGAAGAACTTTGCAGCCAACCATTCTTCCTCAGTTGGTGTTCTGAAGTCGCGTACTTGGATCCGCGCATTGGTTAGTCACGTACTTGGGAGCCGTGCATCAAAGGTGGAGACTGTCACTACAGATCAAGTCCAATTGGGTATTGGGGTAAGGGTTCAACTGTAGGTTGGTAAGGTACTAGGGATTCCTTTACTTGTAACCGCTTGATTTGATAATAGTAGAGTTTCGGGAGTGGTGACCTGAAAATCACCTGGTGGGGTTTTTGCCGTTAGGGTTTTCCCCATTCGTAAACAAATCACCGTGTTATTTATTTTCCGCTGCATATCTAGTTGATTGGTGATTTGTTTGTGCTTCCATTAAATTGCATGATTAATTGATTAATTAATTACTTGGTTAAATTAATTAATTAGGGTTAATCACAAGGGGTCATTCAGATTGTGACCTAACAAGTGGTATCAGAGCGGGCACACTCTGATTAGGATTTAATCTTTGCTGTGTAGATCCATTGACCCTTGTTTGTCATGGATAGAGGACAATCTTTAATTATACCTCCTTTATTTGATGGCACTAACTATGCATACTGGAAAGTACGCATGAGAACTTTCTTGCAGTCTTTAGATGAGAAGGTGTGGCAAGCTGTAGAGATTGGCTGGACTAAGCCAAAAGAAGAACCAGCCGATTGGGATGATGCTAAGATCAAGGCGGCTAACTTCAACAGCAGAGCGCTGAATGCCCTTTTTAGCGCAGTCACCAATGAGGAGTTCAAGAAGATATCCTTAACTGAAACTGCTAAGGAGGCTTGGACCATCCTCCAGACAACCTATGAAGGAACAAAGGCTGTCAAAGATTCAAAGTTTCAGAGGCTCACTACAAGCTTTGAAGAAATTAAGATGGAGGAGGATGAGTCGTTTGATGAGTTCTATGCCAAGTTCAAGGACATAGTGAACTCAGCCTTCAATCTTGGGGAAACCATTCCTGAACCCAAGATTGTAAAAAAGGTGCTCAGATCTCTACCTGAGAGATTTCATGCCAAGATTATGGCAATTGAGGAATCAAAGGATATAGACAAGATTCCTTTGACTAAGCTGGTTGGAAACTTGCAGACCTATGAAATAGGGTTATCTAGGATTGGCAAGTCCAACAAAGGCAAAAGCATGGCCTTGAAGGCGAAGAGCAGTGATACAGATGAGTCTTCTGATGATGAAGATTCCAAGATGAAGTCCTACATCACTCGGCAGTTCAAAAAGTTTATGAAGAATGCCAATGGAAGGAATTTCGACAAGGATCGCAGGCAGTTCAGTTCTTCTCAGTTTAAAAGCCAAGACAAAAGGAAGAAGGATGCTAAGGAGGGCGGTCAGTATACTGTTCCAGTAGGACCAAAGTGCTTTGGGTGTCATGGGTTCGACACATGAAACATGAGTGTCCTACATATCTGAAGAGCATTGGGAAAAGCAAGGCCCTTGCTGTAACCCTAAGTGACACTGAGCCTGAAGATGATTCCGACAATGAGGATGACGGAATCCTAAATGCTTTCACTGCCACAGTCAATCCTACTAAAGGGATTGTTGAAGATGTGGATGAAGAAGAAGAATTGGTGGAGTCCAAATTTGAGAAGATGGATGATCAAGATGATATCCATTCAGCCTATGAGAAGCTTTATAAGCTCTCTGAAAAGCATGAGAAATTATATAGGCTGGCCACCAAGAAGCTCAGTGATGTGGAACTCGATCGTGAAGAGTTGTCCACGAAGTTTGATGAGGCTAATCAAACTATTGGAGCATTGAGATTTGAGAACAACTTTTTGGCTGAGAAGACCAAGAAGCTTGAAGCGGAGCTGTTTCAAGTCAGAGCTCAACTGGAGAGGACTTCAAGTGCAAAGCTTGATGAGATGCTCAGCAATCAGAAGCCTGCTTTGGATCGAACTGGTTTGGGGTATGGTATTTCTTTCTCTAATACTGCTTCTACTAGCAATACTGTTTTTGTTCCTCCTGCTAATAACATTGAAATTGAGAACATTGATGTTAAGACTAAATTAGCTAGTGAGAACTTAGACAAGGGAAAATCTATCTTAGGAGCACCCCCTAAGCTAGATAAGAAAGATGCTAAAAACCCTAGGGCTAAGAAGGCTAACTCTCAAAAGCCTAAACAAAAGAAGCAGCATCTCTGTCATTATTGTGGAGCTGCCGGTCACACTCGACCAAATTACTATAAGTGGTTAGCCACTCAACAGAGCAATGGCATGACAGCATCTGGAAGCCAAAATCAGCTTCAATCCTCTCTTGCTCCTCTTGGAGATCTTCTGAAAGCCCTCATGTTCCTTTCGAACTTGAACGGTTTAAATTCTTCCCCCTCACCGCCTGTTTAAGGATTCTATCAAAGGAAATGTTCTTCCAAGGAGTGGAAGAAAAAGGACTCCAAGTGATTTCATCACTTTCTTCTCCCTTCTTGTTTTTCTTGTTTGTTGCATTGCTTGTGTGTTTTTTCTTTTCTGTTGAGTCAGTCTAGTTTTTGCTTTGCTTTGATAACATATTTTTGTTTGTTTATTTTCAGTTTTGCTTATTTTGTTTTTGATATAAAAATAAAAAATAAAAATTTGAAAAATTGAAAAATACAAAAACAGTGTGTGTTTTGTGTACTTTGGTACTTGTGTACCTTGGATGGCCAATGAAACAAAATTTTCTAAACTTTGTATCTCTTGTAGCTTAGATGAGCATCTCTATGGACAACTAAGAGAGTGAGCTTTGTGGCTCTTGTTTGTGATGAGTAAGATTAAGTGATCTCTTAAAACTTAACACTCATATCACTCTTTTTGACGGGTAGGACTAGAAAATCCTAAGAGAAAGGCATAAATGACCATCTCACCACTGTTGCCCGCCAATCATTGTAATGACACCTGTATGCTTCGGCATAGCAAAAGTGCAGTGTCACAGACACTTGTATGCTTCGGCATAGCAAAAGTGCAGTGTCAAAGACATTCGTATGCTTCGGCATAGCAAAAGTGCAATGTCAATGCTTAACATCTTGGGTATTTCTTTTCTCTCTTTTATATACCCATGTATGATATGCAAAAATAAAAGAAAATATGCAAAGAAAATAAAAAGCAAAAAGATTAAAAATGCTTTAAACATGATTGCAAGCGTGTTTTCTAGGAGATGTGGGAGTCATAGGATGTACCTTGAAGGTGATAGTCCCCATCAAACAGTTATGATTGTGTGTGAGTTAAAAGTTATTTTCTCATATCTCAGATCGTCATAACATCTATACACATATGCAATCTTGCGATGTTTTTCACACACAACACGCAATATTCTTTGCTACTTTTGATACATGTGCAGGTACAATGTGATTTGGCCATCACAAGTGTTTTACATGTGCTAATGTATGCTCACTAAACTGTCATAACTTGTTTTTGAAATACAAAATTGGTTAGACTTGTTTAGTGTGTGTGTGTGTTTTGCATGATCCTTATGCTTATTTTCTTGTTGAGAGATGTTTTTGAGAGGTTTATATGTTGAGTGGATCTTGGTAGAGATGTGTGTTGGATTGCATTCATGTTTGTGTTTTTCCCTTCTCGAAAAACTACCTTCTTCAGCAGGCTCGACACCTTCCTCGACACCTCCTCGATACCTGGTCATCTGTCGAGCGTATCAAGTTGTTTCTTATTGCAATCTCGACACCTCCTCAACACTTGATGGATCGATCGAGATTTCTTCTGTCTTCTCGATAGATTCTCGACACCTGTTGGATCGATCGAGATTCACTTATGTTGTTTGTGTCTTCTTTCTCGACACCTTTCTCGATACCTTATGGATCGATCGAGATTTCTTCTGTCTCCTCGATACCTTCTCGACACCTTGTGGATCGATCGAGCTTCACGTATCTGAAATTCTTCTTATATCTCGATACCTCTCGATACCTCCATCTGTCGACGACCAAATTCTCGATACCTCCCTCGACAGCTTCCTCGATACCTCTAGACACCTCAGCTGTCGAGAATTACTGAGGTGCCTATTTAAGTGCAGATCGCGATTTTCCTCATTTCTCACTCGATCTCTCTCGATCTCTCCGTGGCTGTTCATCTCCCTTTCACTCTCCTTTCACTCAAATCCTTCAACCCACTTGGATCTTGCTCATTTCTTGCTCAAATCACTTGGTAAGATCTCTATTCTCTTCCTTTTTCATGCATTACATGTTTTGAAAACCTAGTTTTTGGGATTTTTCATAAAAATTTGGGGTTTTTCAAAATTGCTGAGTTTTTATTGAAATTTTGGGTTGGGTTTGTACTTAGATGATTTCAAAATGTCATACATTGCATTTCATTTGCATTATAATGATATTTACATGCATTTAGATGTGTGGTTTATGTTTGTGTGCTGCTAGGATTGGATTGGGCTGAGCCCATGAAGTTTTTTTTCCTTTGCATGTCACATGCTCATGCATTCCCATGCATACGTACTTCTTGTTCAACATATTTGATATATTTGAACTGTGTTGGTACTTTTCTGATTGTCTCCCTCTCTATCTCTTTCTCATTCTTTTACGTTAGTTGTGTCTATGGCACCTAAACGTAAATCCACTCTTGCTTGGAACCCTCTGCGTTCTGGAGCTTCCTCTTCTTCAGATACTACTCCCTTTAACATTTGGTTCCATGATGGAGATGCTCATAAAGCATTTTCGGAGAACTTTTCTCGACGAGGTGTTCATTCGGAACGCCAAGTCATTCTGGCGGATTTCGCCGATACTGACCTTCCCTCTGTCATTCACAGTAGGGGATGGGGGTCACTGTGTGACATCCCGGTCACTGGCCCTCTCGTGTTGATACAGGAGTTCTACTCCAACATGCACGGGATTGATCTTTTAGTACCTCATTTTTTCCACTTGCGTTCGAGGTATGCGCATTCCTGTCACACCGCAGCTTGTTGCGGATGTGCTTAGGGTACCTAGGATAGAGTTTCCAGATTACCCCTCTTGTGAGCGTCTAAGGACTGTGTCCAAAGATGAGCTCATTTCTGCTTTTTGTGAGCGCCCTGCTGATTGGGGTGAGCATCAGTTCACATCATGTAGGCCTTTTGCTAAAGGTCCTAGGTTCATTAACATGGTGATGACTTTTGTTCTCCATCCTCTGTCTCACTATAACTCTATCACAGAGCCTCGTGCTCGATTTTTGCTTTCTCTACTTGAGCATCTGACCATAGACTTCCCTTCTCACTTCATCCGGTCTATCATAGAGGTTTATCTTGATTCGGCATCCCGTGATAAGCTCATCTTTCCTTCTGCTATCACGCGGATTCTACGCCATTTTTCCGTTCCCTTTCCTGTGTCCGACCACTTCACACACATATCTGCCACAGATGCCGCTACCGTAAAACGTAGTGAGGCGCAGTTCCGGTCGAGACAGCCAGGTGCCACTCCTCCCTCCCGTTCAGCACCTTCCAGATCAGCTCCATCTACATCTGCTCCTTCTTCCTCTTCGAGCGATGTATCCCTTGGTGATATCATGGCGCAACTGCAGCGCATGGACACTCGTCTTGATACACTCTCTGCTGAGTTGTATCAGGTGAATGTTCGTGTAGGTCGTATTGCACGACGGCAGGCGATCATGGGTGGATTTGCTCTAGAGGCTACTCCTTCACCATCTACTCCAGCAGCGTCAGATTCTGAGGATGATGAGGATGATGATGATGGGGATGCTAGCTCTGCCGATGAGATGTCTACATGACACTCTACCCTTTGTCACTCGTGACAAAAAGGGGGAGTAGTTTTGAGCTATGAGAGTAGTCATCTTAGGGGGAGAGTTAGTATAGGACATTTTTGATAGGGGGAGTGTTTATTTTTTTTGAGGGATGTAGTGAGGCTATATGTATTTTTTCTTATCTCTTAGATACATTGGTCTTGTATATGAGGTCCTTTGACCATTTTTACATACATTGTACTTATCTTTTCTCTTATATATGTTGATGTATGTTTCTTTCACCTCTCTCTTCATGTGTTGTTTCTTTTCTATCTTTATACACATGTTCTTTATACTTGTATGCAATCTATTTTTTTCTGTTTCACACAAGATGCCTTGATGAGTTTTGTTTAAAGTGTTTCAGAAATACAGGTTGTCAAAGTCTACTTATCATAAGCTCTCTTCTTGCAAAGTTTTTCAAGAGTTTGTGTTAGGATAGATTTTATTGTATTCAACAAGTGAATATGAGTTGAGTGATTTATGACTTCTCTCATATGCTCATTTGTTTGCTGTGGTTTTGTCACGGATTGCCAAAGGGGGAGATTGTTAGGACATATATGTTTTAACTTGTTTAAGAACATATGTCACTTAGTTATGTAAATTGGCTAATCCTTTGACAAAACGCACTTTGCTTGTAATTGGGTAATTCTAGGTGTTTTTAATACTTCAAGAAACCATGTTTCAAGGTCAAGTGTTGAAGTCATCAAGTTTGTCCAAGAAAAAGCAAGTTGAAGTGCAAAGTTTTTAAAACTCGACACCTCTCGATAGCTACCTCGACACCTGCTATATGTCGAGATTTAAAAAGTCAGAATTCCAATCTGATTTTCTTGGGATCCGTGAATATGTTTTTGGGCATTCTTTTCTTCTAACCCTAAACATATAAAAGGATTATTTTAAGAGCCGTTTTGGGTGACATAAGTTGCATTATCATTGAGCAATCTCTGTTTAAGCAAAGTGTGATCAACAGACGAAGTTCTTGACCTAGTTCATCTTCCATTAAGAAGTTGCTGTGTATTTGCACCATAGGGTTTTGTAACCAAGCATCTTCCTGCTATTCATCATGTGGATGAACTGAAGAACTTTGAAGCCAACCATTCTTCCTCAGTTGGTGTTCTGAAGTCGCGTACTTGGATCCGCGCATTGGTTAGTCACGTACTTGGGAGCCGTGCATCAAAGGTGGAGACTGTCACTACAGATCAAGTCCAATTGGGTATTGGGGTAAGGGTTCAATTGTAGGTTGGTAAGGTACTTGGGATTCCTTTACTTGTAACCGATTGATTTGATAATAGTGGAGTTTCGGGAGTGGTGACCTGAAAATCACCCGGTGGAGTTTTTGCCGTTAGGGTTTTCCCCATTCGTAAACAAATCACCGTATTATTTATTTTCCGCTGCATATCTAGTTGATTGGTGATTTGTTTGTGCTTCCATTAAATTGCATGATTAATTGATTAATTAATTACTTGGCTAAATTAATTAATTAGGGTTAATCACAATGGGTCATTCAGATTGTGACCTAACAAATACAAAGGTGAAGAGGCAAATCAGTTCAATTGGGTATCTATACCCCCAATTAAAATTGACCACGCGGGTTTCCTGCTCATAAAGGCGAAAAAGGCCCCACCGTTAGATTATTATTACACTGTCAAATGTGGGAAGCACAAAGCCGCCAGAACTTAATGAGGGCACACTTCGCATACCGAAGCTCCAAAAATATGCCTTGGACAAGTAAAGAGACTCTGGCACTAGCAGAGGATAAGACATGACAAGCCATGACAAAGGCCTGGGGACATCAAAATCCTCCTCCCCGTCCGAGGAGTTGGACAGCAAGATTTCGAGGGGCTATTGTGGGGTCAAATAATTTGGCAACCTCAGCCACTTTATATTTGGGCCAAGGCCCATGCCGAGGATAAAGGAGCGTTCGTAGAAGGCCCAAGTTGCTAAGGAACATCGCCGAGGACGACCACGTCCTCGGCCAGCCGAGGTCATAGAAAGGAGAGCAGCACGCCACTGGAGGCGGCCTCCTCACACACCCCAAGAAATAGACAAGTACAAAGAATCAGCTATGAAAGCACGACGGAGGAGCAGTTCAGGGGAAACTGTCACCTCCCTAATAAATGCCCACCACTGGCATCCTGGCCGCATTAATGGGGAAGTGACCCCTGAACAGTGCTGCCTTGGTTACTACAACTAACAGGAGGATTGGTGAGGCGGCTGATGGGACATGTAGTCAGGTATAAGCTTGGATGATTAACAAGTGGAAGGAAAGGATCATCCAAAAAGGACTATATAATAGGAAGAACAGATCATAGGGAGGCGGGATCCATTCTTATGGGATAAAATACTACCATCAAGCTCCTCGGACCGGGCCGAGGACAGACTTTCTAAGATAATTTCGGTTCATCCGCGTTCGATGGTGGCGAATACCACATTGGGCGTTGTCTGCGTGCTAGGGCCTAGTTCTTGAACCCGCTCTCTACAAATTCATTGTATTGGGCTAGCTGGGCTTGAGTCCACTCACCCAACGGTAGAAGTGCTCAAACCCAATCCCTACATATATATATATATATATATATTATACTATGAAGTAGGATTAAGAAAGGAATTTGCATTCATTTGGGTATCATGTAGTTTTTGGTAGCTGATTTGTATAGTTTTTATGTATCATGTAGTTTCTATTAGTTGATTTGCATAGTCTATGTCATAAGTGAGGTAAAGCTAAAAAGTTATTTGTTCATCATATAAAAAAATCTCCATCTACCACATTTAGTGTCCGTTTGGAACAGCTTACTTAGTTAAAATTGAAAACTTTTTATTAAAAATATAAAAAAAAAGGGTTAAAAAATAAATTAAATAGTACAGTGGGACCCATTAATAGTATCAAAAAATGTAGTAGGACCCCATGAATAGTAGCAAAAATAAGCTAAAAGTGGAAATAAGCTGAAAAATTCAGCTTATCTCCACTAATTCAACTTATTCCCAAGTGCACAATAATTTCTGTTGACCAAAAAAAAAAAAAAAAAAAAAAAAAAGCCTTCCACCAGTGTAATGCCCCCACTTTTTTTTTTTTTTTTTAGAGAAAGTTTCAACCTATAGCGTCCGCTCTTGATGATAATTCTTTATCATCAGACCAAGACACCAATCGGATTTTTAGTGTAATGGCCCCACTTTGATTATATGGAAATGTTAAAAAATGCCATATGGTATTGGTTTAGAAACTATTTTATGAGAATATAATAAAATAATAAATTTTATTGATAACTTTTTATATTTCTTATAAAAATGATGTTAAAACTTTTCTAATATGGTTTATTAACAATGTGAAATGTTAACTGATGCACTAAGGGCATTGGTTAGTTAGAGCATCGGTTTATGAATTATTTTCAAAAATATTTTATTAGGAAAATAATTAAATAACAACAAATATTGTTGACAGCTTTTTACATTCTTCAAGAAAGTGGTGTCAAAACTTTCCTATTATGATTTATTAACAATTACCCTATGAGCATATATTAATATGACTTATTAACAATGGGCCTAAACGCACCGCTAACATGACCATATTATAAACTTATGTGCAGTCTATTCTTTTATGATGTATTTATTTGACAAGGTTAAACAAAGCCAATTAATGCACTCGATTACCGAATTAGGCGGGATTATTATGTAGCTCAGCATTGATTGTTATAGTTGGCTAATGAGTGCTGCACTCGATTTCCATATTAGGCGGGATTATGGGATTATTATGTAGCTCAGCATTGATTGTTATAGTTGGCTAATGAGTGCTGTTTACAACTGTACATATAGTCCTCTCAATATTTCAAGGCCCATATATGTTCGTATACAAAATTGAATGTACAATGGGTATGGATAACGCTCTCACGACAAAAATTGAATATATTACATATAGTCCTCTCAATATTTCATGGCCCATATATGTTCGTATACAAAATAGAATGTACAATGGGTATGGATAAGGCTCTCACGACAAAAATTGAATATATTAATGGGTATGCATGACGCTCACCAAAGTAGAAACAGCTTTTCAAGGCTGACAGCACGCTTACATAATTTCAACTAGTTTTGGAAATATCTTGATTCGGTGATATTAAAATAAGGTTGATTAATCTATTAAGTAAATCAATTTCCTGGTTTTTTTAATTTGGAGCATCACTTTCCTGGTTGATTCAACAAATTCATCATCACTAAAGTCATTGTTGATTATTTCAATTTCCAACCACTAATGGTGAAATCAAGGACTAGAGTTTTATTTTCTTGGTCACGCAATTGTGGAACTTCAATTATAAGGACAAAATTGCAAAATGTCATTTTTAGGCAAATTAAGCAGCGTTTTGTCCTATTTCTCAAACTAATTAGGGAAATACCTCTCTTTTAAAAATCGAGTTTCTCAAAATCGATTTAGGCTCTATAGCGGCGTTTTTAAGGAGCCTATAGTGACGTTTTCAAGACCTATAGTGGCGTTTTGTAACTCGATTTATATAAAATCGAGTTATAGGTAAAAAAAATTAAAAAAATTGCCTATAACTCGATTTATTGGAAGTCAAGTTACAAAACGTCACTATAGGTCCTGAAAACATCACTATAGATCTTTAAAAACGCCGCTATAGGGCTTCAGAATTTTTTTTTTTTAATAACTCGATTTTGAGAAAATTGAGTTTCAAAAGAGGGGTATTTCTCTAATTAGTTTGAGAAAAATGACAAAACACTATTTAGCTTGCCCAAAAAGGACATTTTGCAATTTTGTCCTCAATTATAATACCATTTATTGGAAGCTCTCTCTTCCTCTCTTTCCTCGTAAGTCGTAACCCATATACAATTACATTCACGAGCCAAAAAAAAAAAAAAAATAGCACTACAAAACAAGGACTAAAGTGTTCAGAAATTTGACTAAAGAAACGAGATTTAATAAAAAATTCTTTTGAATTAACAAGAAGAATACATGGAAGCTAAATTGGCTTTCATTTATCAATGGTAAATCACCCACCAAAAAAACAAAAAAAAAAAACAAAACAAGGACTAAAGTGTTCACAAATTTGACTAAAGAAACGAGATTTAATAAAAAATTCTTTTGAATTAACAAAAAGAATACATGGAAGCTAAATTGGCTTTCATTTATCAATTGTAAATCACCTACCAAAAAAAAAAAAAAAAAAAAAAAGAGTACATTTGTGTCGGTGTCAAGTTATCTTACTCAACATTTTATTTAAACTAATACTACCAAAAAATCAAAAGATGGGATTTTTGTGTCCCATCTTCGATGTTACAACACTTTAATACAATGATATGGTTTATGCGTCCCATCTTTGATGTATTAGATATAATCTCAACCTTAATACAACGTTAGCAAAAAATTTATATGCTTAGTCTACTAAGACCATTTGTTTTGTGAGTACTGCTGGCTTGATGATCATGAGCATGTCCAGCGGGGGACCTTGCATGGCGAAGATGCCTTTCTTGGGAGAGTAATTTTGCAAACCTGCAACAACATTAATTATATGCTTTTGCATTAGCTTAATGTGAAAACTAAAAACAAAACCTTTTTCTAAAGAAATATATTGTAGAATATATATATATATATATATATTTATATATAATAACAGTTTGATATATTTATTTCTAGTACCTTGTGAGGGCAGCTTCATTAGTTTCATGGTTAGAAGCCTCATAAACTCCTGTCTCCAAGTTCACCCTAGCAACTGGTTTCTTTAGCACCTCTTCACCAACTTTCACAAGATCATCCAAATTTTGTTTTGTGGCCACGTCCACCGAAGTTACTGTCCCAACCAAGGTATCATCCTGCATTGTTTTGATTCAAACTTGTCTATGTTAATTATGTGAACAAGAACTTTTGACTTTTATACCATGAATTTTATTACATAAGACTTGTATAACAATGTGTCAATTTTTAAATACAAAACAAAAAAATGTAAGAAAAATATCAAAGTTTTTATTAATTTTACCATAAATGTTTCAAACTAACATCATTATAATAAATGTGATCATTGTCATTTCAACACATAATAAATAAATGTTTAAATCAATTTTTTATTTCATGATGAGAAAGTCTCAATACACAATAAAAATATCACAATATTTTTATGATATCTTTATTTTTAATTGTAGTGGATCTGTGTATAATCTTATTTTATTTTGACCTATGATGAATTGACACTCAACTTGTTGAGAAGATGTTGTGAAATTTTGTTGTGCCCATAAAAGAGCTCAATTGGTGAAGATCAATTTACAGGATTTGTGTAATAAAATATGTACTAACCCCTAGTCTCACCCAAAAAGTAATTAAAATTTTTATTTATTACTATATTATTGATGTGTCATTAATTGCGTTCATTGATAGTAAGTTATTAATTTTTTTTTTTTTTTGGTAATAAAATTGGTAATAGTTATAGTTTTTTCTTATATATTTCTTCTGATTATGAAAGGCCTGAATGATATATATGTACCTGAATCCGCAGGTAATTTTCCTCGGAATGAAGGGCTTGAAAAACCACAGAGAGGTGGACATCAACCATATCTGCACTTGCGTGAGAAAATAAATCAATAATTGGGGTGGAACCACCACTTGTTAACCAGTCTAGCAGGCCCCACTTAGCTGCCTTGTGTGCCTTGTATTTTCCTTCGGCTTTTTGTGAGCCAGTTCCTAATGATATCACTAAAAACCTTCCATAGTCCATTGGTTTTATTGGAAAGAAGTCAGAACTTCCTCGAATGATCTGCTTTGTCACCTCACCAATGGCAAGTAAAGCCTGAAATTGCACCAATTTAGTAATATTATAATAACAGTTAAATGATTAAATTTCTTATTTTTTAAATAGCTATATATTAAAAAAATATTAGGAGATTTATCATATATAATACTCATTAGGAGTCATGTGAAGTTTGAAAAAGATATATACCGGATTATTAGCAGCAACACCACCGTCTGTAAGGTTAAATTCTCTCACATTCCCCTCGGGGTCTACAGTTTCAAAGTAATAAGTTGGAAGATAAGTTGGGGCAGCTGAGGTTGCTATGCAAATATCTGAGAGTAAGGCATTCATGCTTGGGTTGTTCTTTACCTGTTTTCATGACCAAATCAAAGTAAATGTTAGTACAATTCAGCTCCATCATTTGCAGTCACTTTCTTATCCAGGGTTAATCTGAACCACTACATATACTGTGGAAATTAAAGGAAAAAAAAAAGTACAGGGGTTAAAAAACCATTTTAATGAGAGGAAGTGACAAACCTCATAGCTAGAAAAAATGGTTGGATGGAGTGTTTTGATGTCAAATGTTGGAATAACAACATTAGTCAATGTCTTTTCCAATTTTGTATGTCCTAGTTTTTCCTTAACAAGGTTATGCAGATATTTCCCATCATACTTTGGTCCAGCTAGAGCTTTGATAATCTTTATAAGATAAGGAAATACTGGACAACTGCAATTTGGAAAAAATAATATCATGTTAAAAACCAAAACAAATGGGGTCAAGTCAATAATCAAACAGATATATATATATATATATATATTATTGATATTTTTATATCTCATACTCTAATTTTTACCTGCTCTGTGGGAAGATATGAGGGCAGTGGTTTAGGTAGAAATCCTTGATATCCTTGGCAGCAAAGACAGGTCGATTATTTTCATCTGGAGCAGCTAGCATGGCAGTGACAAGACCACCTGTGCTTGTTCCTGAGATAACATCAAAATAATCTGCTATTCTTGCATCTTCACCATCCAGTTTCTGCACCATACATAAGCAAATATAGAGTAAGTACTTGGAAAGATTGCATGTTGAACCCTTATATATGATTTAACAAAGCAGAACTTCACTAGTGAAAGAAAAAAAGTGTTGAATTTGTTTAGGTTTGTGGCATAAAACATGTATGATTAATATATAATATATAATATATTTTTCTACCTGAAGTTCAGATTCTAAAAAACTAAGGATAGTTCCCGGGATAACCCCTCTTATTCCACCACCATCAATGCTGAGAACAGTGATTAGGTTTCCATAAGTTGGAGGTTGTAAGGGTACATTTGTTGAGTCCATTGGGATAAAGATGCAGGTAAGGAGAAGGAGAGAGAGAGAGAGAGAGAGAGAGAGAGAGAGAGAGAGAGAGAGAGAGGATTTAAGAGCTTTAGAGAAACTATGAGCTTTTAAGGAAGTTAAAAAGAGACGATTATGTGACTTGATATGTCTTCTTTTCGTTGAAGTACATGTTTTTATAGTACTCCTCAGTCATCTCCTTGTCCAAACTCCAAGGATTCAACTGTGATTGGGCCATGAGGGTCTGCTTGGAAAAGTGAGAGGATGAAAAATTAGTGGGAAGATAAAAAAGTGGGAGAATAGAAAATATTTAGTTTTCTCTCGTGTGTGTTTGGTTGGAGGGGTGGAAAAGTAGGAGGGTGGAAAACTCTTTTATTTGATTGAAAAGAAAAGTGAAAGGATATAAAATGTAGTTTATATAAATTGATAATTATACCCTTGTTACATAATAGGTAAGAAATAGATTTATTTGTACTTATTAAATAATATAAAAATTACCAACAATTATATTTTTCAATGAGAAGTGTTACGTTCACAACATTTTTCACAATACTTTCACAACAAAATTTATGTGGAAAGTTGTTATTAGTTCTAATTTGAACCCATCACTGAAATTATTTTTTTACTCACCAATATTAACTAATAATAATCTGTTACTTAAAATTTATTGTAAAAATATTAGGGTAACATTTCTCAATTAGAATTTTTTATTCATTATATTATTTTCCTTTTCCCAACATTCATTTCATACATACGTTTTTCTTTTTCTTTTTCTTTTCTTTTCTTTTCTTTTCCTCCACACGTTGTCCTTTCTTATCCCTATCCCCCTTTTTTTTATCTTCTTCCTCATTCAGCTCTCATTCTCACCAAAATTCTCTCTAGCGCTTTCTCTCTGTTCTTTTTTTTTTTTCCTCCACATGTTGTCCTTCCTTATCCCTATCCCCCTTCTTTTATCTTATCCCTATCCTCCTTCTTTTTTGTCTTCTTCCTCATTCAGCACAACTCTCATTCTCTCCAAAATTTTCTCCAGCGCTCTCTCTCTGTTCTTTTTTTTTTTTACTTGATTCCAAAACTGCACTGAGGCAATTTTCTCCCATTGCTTTTCCTCCCGATTTGGGAGGAAAAAATTTATGGGCTCAGGAGAGAAAATTTTCTCCCGAATTTTCCACTCTCCCTGTTTTCTTCCTATTCCCAAACAGAGGAAAACTCAGCTTTCCACTTCATTTTCCTTCTTACATTTTCCATCATTCCTAAAATCCACCCAACCAAACACAATGTAAGCCTTAAAAGAAAGTCATCGGATCAAAGTTTTTCAAATTTGACCAATAACTTGTACCTTTTCTGATTTTGTTTACGTACATACATACTGAAAATTCATAAACCAATGTAGTGTTTGGAAAGTTCTGGTGAATTACAAGCATTGCCTCTTACTTTGTCACAAAAATTGTCCCTTTAGGCTATGGTCACTGTAAGTGAGAATTGTAGTTGAGACCACTTCAAAAGAATTGTAGGTAAGCATGAGTTTGGTTAGACCATAAAGGCAATATGGGTCTAGTTAGGCGACAGGCCTAACAAAGGCGCTCATGAATGGGTAGCTACCCCCAAGTTAATCCCTACCTAGTGGCTAAAATTAAATTTATTATTATTTTCAAGCTTTGCTTTTGCTACATTGAATGGCTGCAACATTCAAAAATAACAAGTCTATACATTTTACATGTTAATTTGATTCGCAAAAGACGGTGCCTCAAGTAACCAAAAGATGTGTTAGATATATACATGTGAGTAGAATGTACGTTCATATAGAAAAAAAGAAAAGAAGTTGAGAAATTGATATAGAATAGTGGAGCTCCTATATTATATTAAGGACTCCATTGGAGTTTTCCCAAGTATTATCTTCCCAACACGATGATGATGTTGGAGAGATAAACACCTTAGGCTCAATTGGAGTTTTCCTAAGTATTATCTTCCCAACATGATGGTGATGTTGGGGGAGATAAAACACTTTAAGGAGACTCCTTGAGTATTTAATTTATAAAGACACACTTAACTCAAAAGGTTTAACTATGAGCTCAACTATGTTATATTAACTACTTATTATTAATATTATTATTTAATTTAGGACTTCAATAACGTGTATACACCCAACCGGTTATCATATCATTGAAAGTCATTTGAGGTATTGTCAGAATTCAATATTCAAACAAATGTGTACAATTCAATTACCTCTAATGCTTAAAGGAAATGTGAAAAACTTGATAATTCTATTGGCCTTATGAATTTTGTATTCAAATCGTGTTGAATTATTGACCCTACGTATCTATACCATTTTGCAAATCCGACATGCATGGTTATTCATTCTTAAAAGATTTGATTGTTCTGTCAAAAAGGAAAAGAAGTAAGCCTTATAGCTACGATACTTTTAGTTTTGGTAAATTTTCCAGTTGACATGGTCAAACTTTTGAGAGCGTTGTCTAGGTTATGCTTCCTTTTCTCTTTGGCAAAAACAAACGTGAAGAAAGGGCAAATGGAATTTTAAATGTGAAGAATATTATATCCATTATCAGAGGATAACTTGCAAAGGCAATTCTAGTAACTGAGTACTTGTTAGAATTCAACAATTCAACATATGTGTACCATTCAATTTCAAGCGCTGCATAAAAGAAATGTAAAAACTTGGTCATTCTATTGGCCTTATGCATTGTTTTCAAAACTTGATCATTTCTCGGACCTTCAGTAGAGATTAATGAAAGAAAAAAAAAAAAGTTACAGTAGAGATTAATGAAAGAACTGCAGCATGAAATTATGCGACTTGTCTCTAAAGCTTAAACTAATAGAAAAATGGTGAATTAAATCATTTAGCCATTATTCTAACTGTAAGTAGTTCATGTTGAGAGTTTACTAAGTTTTTTCTTGACAAGAACATAGATTTGGCACCACCTGACATGAACTAAGTTTTTTCTTGACAAGAACATAGATTTGGCACCTCCTGTTTAGAATTTTCTATGGCAGTATTTGACTTCCTGCATTTCCAATCTAGTATTAACTGATATTTGTATTGCTGCAATATTTTTAAATCAATTATTTGCAGTTTACTAGCAAGGTAGGAAGAAGGTTAATTTATGTTTTGAGAAGGGAACAAATTAAGTATGAAAACTGATAATATCTTTCCTGTTAGACCTTATAACATTAGGTATAAGCATGATGACAACATTTGAAAAAGACGCATCAACATACATCTCAGAAGACCATCATAAGTTTTAAAAAAAAAAAAAAAACATCATCGAAGCTAGTGCACAGGTGGTATATATTAATGATATATTATTATTATTATTATTATTATTTATACAAGATAGAAAATCTATTTAGCCCAATTTAAGTGTACATGTGTGTGAAGCTCCCTCTTAGAGACTTAAACCTCGGCCCTTGTCCCTCACACTCTTCAAACACTTATACTTGTGAAATGACTATTGCATCAAGGGTACACGATTGCAATGATATATTATTAAAGATTTAAAGCTTGGCTTTCTTTGTTTTTATATTAGGAAAATGCACAAAAGTGGAAGCCAAAAAAGTAAATTGTGAAAGATGAGTCTTCTATTGCCCAATTTTGATTGCACAAACTGATAATATTGTTAGGACATATGTGTTTCACATGCTAAGAACATATGTCTTACTTATTTATGTAAATTGGCTAATCCTTTGACAAAACGCACTCTACTTGTAATTGGGTAGATCTAGGTGTTTTTAATACTTTAAGAAACAATGTTTCAAGGTCAAGTATTGAAGTCATCAAGTCTGTCCAAGAAAAAGCAAGCTGAAGTGCAATTTCATTAAATCTCGACACCTCTCGATAGCTACCTCGACACCTGCTATCTGTCGAGAATTAAAAAGTCAGAATTCCAAATCTGATTTTCTTGGGATCCGTGAATATGTTTTTGGGACTTCTTTTCTTCTAACCCTAAACATATAAAAGGATTATTTTAAGAGCCGTTTTGAGTGACACAAGTTGTATTATCATTGAGCAATCTCTGTTTATGCAAATTGTGCTCAACAGACGAAGTTCTTGACCTAGTTCATCTTCCATCAAGAAGTTGCTGTGTCTTTGCACCATAGGGTTTTGTAACCAAGCATCTTCCTGCTATTCATCACGTGGAGGAACTGAAGAACTTTGCAGCCAACCTTTCTTCCTCAAGTTGGTGTTTCTGAAGTCGCGTACTGGGATCCGCGCATTGGTTAGTCACGTACTTGGGAGCCGTGCATCAAAGGTGGAAATTGTCACTACAGATCAAGTCCAATTGGGTATTGGGGTAAGGGTTCAACTGTAGGTTGGTAAGGTACTTGGGATTCCTTTCTTGTAACCGCTTGATTTGATAATAGTGGAGTTTCGGGAGTGGTGACCTGAAAATCACCCGGTGGGGTTTTTGCCGTTAGGATTTTCCCCATTCGTAAACAAATCACCGTGTTATTTATTTTCCGCTGCATATTTAGTATTTGGTGATTTGTTTGTGCTTCCACAAAATTGCATGCTTAATTGGTTAATTAACAACTCGGCTAATTAATTAATTAATTAGGGTTTATCACAAGGGGTCATTCAGATTGTGACCTATCAAGTGGTATCAGAGCAGGCACACTCTGATTAGGTTTTAATCTTAGCTGTGTTGATCCATTGACCCCTGTTTGTCATGGATAGAGGACAATCCTTAATCATACCTCCTTTATTTGATGGCACTAACTATGCATACTGGAAAGTACGCATGAGAGCTTTCTTGCAGTCTTTAGATGAAAAGGTGTGGCAAGCTGTAGAGATTGGCTGGACTAAGCCAAAAGAAGAACCGGCCGAGTGGGATGATGCTAAGATCAAGGCGGCCAACTTTAACAGCAGAGCACTGAATGCTCTTTTTAGCGCAGTCACCAATGAGGAGTTCAAGAAGATATCCTCAACTGAAACTGCTAAGGAGGCTTGGACCATCCTCCAGACAACCTATGAAGGGACAAAGGCTGTCAAAGACTCAAAGCTTCAGAGGCTCACTACAAGCTTTGAAGAAATTAAAATGGAGGAGGATGAGTCGTTTGATGAGTTCTATGCCAAGCTCAAGGACATAGTGAACTCAGCCTTCAATCTTGGGGAAACCATCCCTGAACCCAAGATTGTAAGAAAAGTGCTCAGATCTCTACCTGAGAGATTTCATGCCAAGATTACGGCAATTGAGGAATCAAAGGATATAGACAAGATTCCTTTGACTGAGCTGGTTGGAAACTTGCAGACCTATGAGATAGGTTTGTCTAGGATTGGCAAGACCAATAAAGGCAAAAGCATGGCCTTGAAGGCGAAGAGCAGTGATACAGATGAATCTTCCGATGATGAAGATTCTAAGATGAAGTCCTATATTACTCGGCAGTTCAAAAAGTTCATGAAGAATGCCAATGGAAGGAGCTTCGACAAGGACCGCAGGCAGTTCAGTTCTTCTCAGTTCAAAAGCCAAGACAAAGGGAAGAAGGATGCTAGGGAGGCCGGTCAGTATACTGTTCCCGCAGGACCAAAGTGCTTTGGTTGTCATGGGTTCGGACACATGAAACATGAGTGTCCTACATATCTGAAAAGCATTGGGAAAAGCAAGGCCCTTGCTGTGACCCTAAGTGACACTGAGCCTGAAGACGATTCCGACAATGAGGATGACGGAATCCTAAATGCCTTCACTGCCACAGTCAATCCTACTGAAGGGATTGTTGAAGAAGTGGATGAAGAAGAAGAGTTGGTGGAGTCCAAATTTGAGAAGATGGATGATCAAGATGATATCCATTCAGCCTATGAGAAGCTTTACAAGCTCTCTGAAAAGCATGAGAAATTATATAGGCTGGCCACCAAGAAGCTCAGTGAAGTGGAACTCGATCGTGAAGAGCTGTCCACAAAGTTTGATGAGGCGAATCAAACTATTGGAGCACTGAGATTTGAGAACAATTTTTTGGCTGAGAAGACCAAGAAGCTTGAAGCGGAGCTGTTTCAAGTCAGAGCTCAACTGGAGAGGACCTCAAGTGCAAAGCTTGATGAGATGCTTAACAATCAAAAACCTGCTTCGGATCGAACTGGTTTGGGGTATGGTATTTCTTTCTCTAATACTGCTTCTACTAGCAATACTGTTTTTGTTCCTGCTGCTAATAACATTGAAATTGAGAACCCTAATGTTAAAACTGAATTAGCTAGTGAGAACTTAGACAAAGGAAAATCTATCTTAGGAGCACCCCCTAAGCTAGACAAGAAAGATGCCAAGAACCCTAGGGCTAAGAAGGCTAACTCTCAAAAGCCTAAACAAAAGAAACAGCATCTCTGTCATTATTGTGGAGCTGCCGGTCACACTCGACCAAATTGCTATAAGTGGTTAGCCACTCAACAGAGCAATGGCATGATAGCATCTGGAAGCCAATCTCAGCTTCAATCCTCTCTTGCTCCTCTTGGAGATCTTCTGAAAGCCCTCATGTTCCTTTCGAACTTGAACGGTTTAAATTCTTCCCCCTCACCACCTGTTCAAGGATTCTATCAAAGGAAAGGTTCTTCCAAGGAGTGGAAGAAAAAGGACTCTAAGTGATTTTATCACTTTCTTCTCCCTTCTAGTTTTTTTTTTTCTTTTGTGTGTTGCATTACTTATGTGTTTTACTTTTCTGCTGAGTCAGTCTAGTTTTTGCTTTGCTTTGTTTAACATGTTTTTGTTTGTTTATTTTTCAGTCTTGTTCATTTTGTTTTTTTTTTTTTAAAAAAAAAAAAAAAAAAATTGAAAAATCAGAAAAATACAAAAACAGTGTGTGTTGTGTGTACTTTGGTATTTGTGTACCTTGAATGGCCAATGAAACAAAGTTTCTCTAAACTTTGTATCTCTTGTAGCTTAGATGAGCATCTCTATGCACAACTAAGCAAGTGAGCTTTGTGGCTCTTGTTTGTGATGAGTAAGATTAGGTTATCTCTTAAAACTTAACACTCATATCACTCTTTTTGACGGGTAGGACTAGAAAATCCTAAGAGAAAGGCATTAATGACCATCTCACCACTGTTGCCCGCCAATCATTGTAATGACACCTGTATGCTTCGGCATAGCAAAAGTGCAGTGTCATAGACACCTGTATGCTTCGGCATAGCAAAAGTGCAGTGTCAAAGACATTCGTATGCTTCGGCATAGCAAAAATGCGATGTCAAATGCTTAACATCTTGGGTATTTCTTTTCTCTCTTTTATATACCCATGTATGATATGCAAAAAATAAAAGAAAATATGCAAAGAAAATAAAAAGCAAAAAGATTAAAAATGCTTTAAACATGATTGCAAGCGTGTTTTCTAGGAGATGTGGGAGTCATAGGATGTACCTTGAAGGTGATAGTCCCCATCAAACAGTTATGATTGTGTGTGAGTTAAAAGTTATTTACTCATATCTCAGATCATCATAACATGTATACACATATGCAATCTTGCGATGTTTTTCACACACAACACGCAATATTCTTTGCTACTTTTGATACATGTGCAGGTACAATGTGATTTGGCCATCACAAGTGTTTACATATGCTAATGTATGCTCACTAAACTGTCATAACTTGTTTTTGAAATATAAAATTGGTTAGACTTGTTTAGTGTATGTGTGTGTTTTGCATGATCTTTGTGCTTAATTTCTTGTTGAGAGATGTTTTGAGAGGTTTATATGTTGAGTGGATTTGTTGGTAGAGATGTGTGTTGGATTGCATTCATGTCTGTGTTTTTCACTTCTCGAAAAACTCCTTTTACTGTGTCTCGACACCTTCCTCGACACCTCCTCGATACCTGGTCATCTGTCGAGCTTCTCAAGTTTTTCTTATCGCAGTCTCGACACATCCTCGATACCTTGTGGATCGATCGAGAAAGCCTCTGTCCTCTCGATAGATTCTCGACACCTGTTGGATCGATCGAGATTCAATTATGCTGTTTGTGTCTTCCTTCTCGACACCTGTCTCGATACCTTGTGGATCGATCGAGATTTCTTCTGTCTTCTCGATACCTTCTCGACACCTTAGCGATCGATCGAGCTTCGCGTATCTGAAATTCTCCTTGCATCTCGATACCTCTCGATACCTTCATCTGTCGAAGGCTTTTTCCTCGATACCTTCCTCGACAGCTTCCTCGATACCTCTCGACACCTCAGCTGTCGAGATTTACTGAAGGTTCTATATAAGGTTTTCGCACGATTCAGACTTCATTCACTCGATCTCTCTCGATCTCTCCGTGGTTGTTCATCTCCTTTTCACTCTCCTTTCACTCCAATCCTTCAACCCACTTGGATCTTGCTCTGTTCTTGCTCAAATCACTTGGTAAGATCTCTTTTCTCTTCCTTTTTCATGCATTTCATGTTTTGAAAACCTAGTTTTTGGGATTTTTTCATAAAATTTGGGGTTTTTCAAAATTGTTGAGTTTTTATTGAAATTTTGGGTTGGGTTTGGACTTAAATGATTTCAAAATATCATACATTGCATTTCATGTGCATTATAATGGTATTTTCATGCATTTGGAAGTGAGTACTTTGTTCATATTTCTGTTTTGCATGTCACATGTTCATGCATTCCCATGCATACGTACTCTTTGTTCATATATCTGTCATATTTGAACTGATTTGGAGCTTTTCTGTTTGTCTCCCTCTCTATCTCTTTCTCATTCTTTTACGTGAGTAGTGTCTATGGCACCCAAACGTAAATCTACTCCTGCTCGGAACCCTCTGCGTTCTGGAGCTTCTACTTCTTCTGATTCTGCTCCTTTTAACATTCGGTTCCGTGATGGAGATGCCCAAAAGGCATTTACTGAGAACTTTTCTAGACGAGGTGTTCATTCGGAACGCCAAGTCATTCTGGCGGACTTCGCCGACACTGACCTTCCTTCTGTCATTCACAGTAGGGGATGGGGGTCACTGTGTGACATCCCGGTCACTTGCCCTCTCGTGCTGATACAGGAGTTCTACTCCAACATCCACGGGATTGATCTTTCAGTACCTCAGTTTTCCACTCGCGTTCGAGGTATGCGCATTCCTGTCACACCGCAGCTTGTTGCGGATGTGCTTAGGGTACCTAGGATAGAGTTTCCAGATTACCCCTCTTGTGAGCGTCTGAGGACTGTGTCCAAAGAAGAGCTCATTTCTGCTTTTTGTGAGCGCCCTGCTGATTGGGGTGAGCATCAGTTCACATCATGTAGGCCTTTTGCTAAAGGTCCTAGATTCATGAACATGGTGATGACTTTTGTTCTCCATCCTTTGTCTCACTATAACTCTATCACAGAGCCTCGTGCTCGATTTTTGCTTTCTCTTCTTGAGCACTTGACCATAGACTTCCCTTCTCACTTCATCCGGTCTATCTTAGAGGTTTATCTTGATTCGGCGTCCCGTGATAAGCTCATCTTTCCTTCTGCTATCACGCGGATTCTACGCCATTTTTCCGTTCCCTTTCCTGTGTCCGACCACTTCACACATATATCTGCCATAGATGCCGCTACCGTAAAACGTAGTGAGGCACAGTTTAGGTCGAGACAGCCTGGTGCCACTCCTCCCTCTCGTTCAGCACCATCCAGATCAGCTCCATCTACATCTGCTCCTTCTTCCTCTTCGAGCGATGTATCCCTTGGTGATATCATGGCGCAGCTGCAGCGCATGGACACTCGTCTTGATACACTCTCTGCTGAGTTGTATCAAGTGAATGTTCGTGTGGGTCGTATTGCACGACGGCAGGCGACCATGGGTGGTTTTGCTCCAGAGGCTACTCCTTCACCACCTACTCCAGTAGCTTCAGATTCTGATTCTGATGATGATGATGATGTTGATGATGATGATGATGGAGATGCTAGCTCTGCCGATGAGATGTCTACATGACACTCTACCCTTTGTCACTCGTGACAAAAAGGGGGAGTAGTTTTGGGTTATGAGAGTAGTCATCTTAGGGGGAGAGTTAGTATAGGACATTTTTGGGACATTTTTGATAGGGGGAGTGTTGATACTTTTGAGGGATGTAGTGAGGTTTGATGTATCTTTTTCTTTTCTTATCTTTTTAGATACATTGTTCTTGTATATGTGGTCTTGTGACCAGTTTTACATACATGGTACTTATTCTTTATTTATGTGGATGTATGTTTTTCTTTCACCTCTCTCTTCATGTGTTGTTTCTTTTCTATCTTTATACACATGTTCTTTACTTGTATGCAATCTATTTATTTCTGTTTCACACAAGATGCCTTGATAAGTTTTGTTTAAAGTGTTTCAGAAATACAGGTTGTAAAAGTCTACTTATCATAAGCTCTCTTCTTGCAAAGTTTTTCAAGAGTTTGTGTTAGGATAGATTTTATTGTATTCAACAAGTGAATATGAGTTGAGTGATTTATGACTTCTCTCATATACTCATTTGTTTGTTGTGGTTTTGTCACGAATTGCCAAAGGGGGAGATTGTTAGGACATATGTGTTTCACATGCTAAGAACATATGTCTTACTTATTTATGTAAATTGGCTAATCCTTTGACAAAACGCACTCTACTTGTAATTGGGTAGATCTAGGTGTTTTTAATACTTTAAGAAACAATGTTTCAAGGTCAAGTATTGAAGTCATCAAGTCTGTCCAAGAAAAAGCAAGCTGAAGTGCAATTTCATTAAATCTCGACACCTCTCGATAGCTACCTCGACACCTGCTATCTGTCGAGAATTAAAAAGTCAGAATTCCAAATCTGATTTTCTTGGGATCCGTGAATATGTTTTTGGGACTTCTTTTCTTCTAACCCTAAACATATAAAAGGATTATTTTAAGAGCCGTTTTGAGTGACACAAGTTGTATTATCATTGAGCAATCTCTGTTTATGCAAATTGTGCTCAACAGACGAAGTTCTTGACCTAGTTCATCTTCCATCAAGAAGTTGCTGTGTCTTTGCACCATAGGGTTTTGTAACCAAGCATCTTCCTGCTATTCATCACGTGGAGGAACTGAAGAACTTTGCAGCCAACCTTTCTTCCTCAAGTTGGTGTTTCTGAAGTCGCGTACTGGGATCCGCGCATTGGTTAGTCACGTACTTGGGAGCCGTGCATCAAAGGTGGAAATTGTCACTACAGATCAAGTCCAATTGGGTATTGGGGTAAGGGTTCAACTGTAGGTTGGTAAGGTACTTGGGATTCCTTTCTTGTAACCGCTTGATTTGATAATAGTGGAGTTTCGGGAGTGGTGACCTGAAAATCACCCGGTGGGGTTTTTGCCGTTAGGGTTTTCCCCATTCGTAAACAAATCACCGTGTTATTTATTTTCCGCTGCATATTTAGTATTTGGTGATTTGTTTGTGCTTCCACAAAATTGCATGCTTAATTGGTTAATTAACAACTCGGCTAATTAATTAATTAATTAGGGTTTATCACAAGGGGTCATTCAGATTGTGACCTATCAAATATTAACAATAACATTCTTGATAAATGTAAGTGCACCCATACCCGGCCTCAAGACATTTTTTTATGCATGGTTGAGGGCTTGAAGCCAAAGCAAAGACAATACAATTCACATGGATGGCTATAAATCCAACTCAAGATAAAAAAAACACCAATTAGAATAAATACTAAAAACAAGAACAACAACAATAATAAACAATACATTAAAACTTAAAGCTCAATCTATCTCTCACAAGAGCTGATATCTTAACCAAGCCTCCTCCACCAAGATGTTTTCGTGCATTAGCTGCCAAATTCAAGTTGGTCTCCACTCACCTAAATGAGTTTGTGAGAGGCTGTTAGAATATAAGCCCAAGGTGCTTAGGCCAATTATTCTAGGTTTCTTGTACTACACTTATATTACTTAAACAACATATCTTGTCTACCTATATAAAAGACAGACCTTTGTACTTTATTCTATATAGTTTCATACACAGTCTTTTAGACTTTAACAAGAGGACTCAAGCAAATTACTGACTAGGCTCCATTTCATTGCACTAGAAGCCTGTTCAAAGTTCCATGGAAATAAGTTACATTAACATTGTATCATTTCTACAGTTCTTAGATAAACATCAGTTATGTTTCGCATCTCATTTCTGCAGTGATGAGGTTTCGTGACGGTGCTTCTCTTTTGAGAGTAGCTTTGCAAACCTGCATTATTTAGATAAAAGCTATTGTTATTATTAACAATGCATATTTTTTTTACTTCACAAAAATTTTGAACGGTTTTAGACCCCTTAAAACACCCAGATTAACCTAGTTAATTAGCCAAGTGATTAACTTAGTCAATTTATGCAATTCTAGGTTATCATAAGCATACAATCATATCAAGAATATAAAGCAGCGGAATAATAAAGAACACAATGATATGATCACCCAGGAAACCACACGGTAAAAACCTGGGGAGGATTTGACCCACCGATCCTCAAGGCAAACCAGAATTCACTATGAAAGAATCGAAGTTCATACAAAAGGACTTACAAGCTCCCCGCTCGACTTCCTAATGCTACCTACTAGTAGAACTTATTGACACGACCACGTGCAAGCTTCGAATCCACGGACTCCTTCTTTCTTGAATTCTTCAATCAGCTACAAGCACCCACGCTTGTTATGCTTTAAGCTCCAATGGTAGCAACCGAGTTGATCATCAAGATTTTGAAGTAATCTCTACCTTGAAAATCCTAAACTTTGTGTAAAGGAAAGCTCCTCTAGATCTTACAAGAGATTTACACAAAACAGTAATGTATGAGCAACAATACAACATGAGCAACTCTAAAAACATGGCTAGGGTTTTGCCTTATATACCTAGGGAAAAAACATAAAACCATAAACGTTTAATGAGTTAGGGTTGAGTTGGAAATTCTGCAGAAAACACATTTGACCCGAGATTCGATCGATCGAGCCTAAGCTTTGATCGATCGAGCCAGGCCGAAATGCACCAATGCATTCTGCAGCCACTCGATTCCAACTTTATAATAATTAATCAACTTTGAGCAAGACTAAACATATTGTTTTGGTCATGGTTTGCCAATATTACAAATTAGAGTTCTAAATACATAAATTCCTAAACCTTTAGAACCTAACAAATTTGAATAATCTACACCTTATGAGAGCCTCCTCATTAGTCTCATGTTTAGAAGGCTCCAGATTACCCGTCTCTAAGTTCACCCCTGAGACCGATTTCGGTGAGGTGGTGATTCCCATGATCGCCTTTATAGAAGGTGGCGTGAGAATCCCCATAGGGCCAGTAATGAGTGATTACCTTAGGTTTGTTCGGCTAGCCCTCACTCACTGCGCCCCAAACGTCTTTAGAATATTAGGGTATGTAGATGCCTTAAACGAAATGATGGGGCTGCAGTTGACTCATCATGACGTGAATTGGGTCTACAGCCTCCACTACCTGAAGGGGAAGGGGTACTACCTGAAAACAAGCCTGAAATCAGGCTTATACAGTGTCTTCCAGAATCTAGCAAGGGGCTAAACAAGGATTTTCTGATTGTGTCCGGGGAATGGCATGATGGCGTCCCTTACCCGATGGTAGAGGGGCAACCAAGTGGGGCTCTAGGGATAGGAGTAGGACCTGTTCATTGCCTTAATGTAACCCGTGTTGTTAGGCTGCTAATACTTCGCTTTTTATAGTTCTGCAGATAGACACGCCATTGAACCAAACTTCAATTTGGTCAATAGGGAGAGCTTGGACAATATCCTCAAGGCCGAGGTATTCGTGAACGAGGAAGATGGTCAGCTCAGGGCAGCTCATTTAATACTTGGATACAAGCCGATCTCTCGAGCTTTTCAAGCGCCGAAGTGCGTCATCAAGGCCCGCGATCCACGCCTTCACAGGATCAACGTCGTGGTTGAGGGCTTCTTGCTCTCGGGGGTGCTTCGATTTCGGAGGGCGTACCCTTAGCTGGCTCTTCTTCTTCCCATCCCGAGGTGAAGGGAGAGGAAGAAAAATCAGAGGAGGAAGAGCAAATCGTTGATCTAGGTTCGTCCGAGGACAAGTTTGAAGTGTTCAACCGAGCCTCGTCGTCTAAGGATCCTTTTGGTGATCTTGGTGACCCAAATTTTACCGAGCCAGACTTCCTTTCATTAGAAGCCCCCTTTGGAGAGGACATGGGGATACAGAGGAAGCAAAAATCAAACTTGTTGGACTTGATAGAGTCCCAACCAAGGAGGGAGGCACAAGGAAGAACAGCTTAGAGTAAACCACCTTCCTCTACTCAGAGCAAACTCCCTTCTGTTACGTCTCAACTTCCTCCTCCTCCTTTAAAGCCAACCCTGTCGACGAGACTCGAGCCTTCTGACCCCAAATGAAAAAGGGACTCAAAGGGGAAGGAAGTGACGGAGGTTGAGAAATCTCGACCCTCGCAGGAAGAGGAGGCCCAACGAGCTGCCAAGCAGCAGAAAATTGGGCACAAGGAGTCTAATAGGAGGGTCAATCCTCTATCTGAGCTCTAGGCTTGGCTCCCAACTCCGATGCTTGATGGGGCCCCTCTGATGGATAATGCTTCCATCTGGGATTTCTAGGGAGGCACAGACAGCTATGTGGCTGATGCATTGGAGAGGGCTCTGCTGCTGCCCTCGGATGTGGCCGACCTGCGGTCCTTAAGGAGGCAGGAGGTCTTCCTTAGCCTCAAGAGGTACCTAGGGATGGTAAGGTTACTAAATTACTTAGTCTTTATTCTCTGTTTGCCTTGTATTCTTTTTTAACCTTTGTTCTCTATTTGCTTTTGCACTTGTTCTCTTTTTTAGGCTGTTCAGGCCACATTCAGGGTGGAGGAGATGGCCAACAGCTGCAGCAGGCAACTTGATGACGAGAGGAACAGGCGCATTGTAGCTGTTGAAGCCTTTAACATTGCTGATCAGTCTAACAAGGACCTGAGAAGTAAGCTGCAGGACGAGGAGAGGGCCAGGAAGAGCACAGATTCGGCTTTAGACGGCGCTCAGAAGCAAGCCGAAGATCAGAGGCTACTTTTTCGCAAGGCCGAGGAACAATTGACTGTTGCCAAAGGACAAATTGATTCCTTGAAAAGAAGTTAGAAAATGCGGAGAGAACTAAGGCCTCTGTGGAAAAAGCCAAAGACAAGGCGGTGAGAGCTAGAGCGGAGGCAGAGAAGGCCAAGGAGCAGGCGGAGAAGATCAAAGAGCAGGCCGAGTAGGATGCTTATGATTTGGGGGTGGCTGAGACTGAGGCCAGCCTCAGATCCCAAGTATCAAGGGTGTGCAGGCTCTGTTGTTCCCAAGTTTGGGTCGAAGCCTTCAATCAGGCTAGGGTTGAGGTTTCGTCTAAACTTAGGAGAGCAGAGAACATGTACTACCCCCCTACTCTCCAGGAATCTACCTCAGCTCGCTCCGAAGTTGATACTGCCCCTGTAGCGGTGGGGGCAGGTCAAAACAGTGCCGCTGATGCTCCTACTTCCATTGAAAAGCCTGCCGAGGAGGCTGAGCACTCTAAGATGTCCAAAAAAGAGAAAAACACACTAACCAAGAAGTACCACAGGGGGTGATGAAGCCTCCAGCTGACCCTCAAGCTCCCCCAACCGAGAAAGAGACCTCCGAAAAAATGGAGTTAGCCTCTGAGCCCCTCAAAGTCACTCCTTTGAGCCAGGCCTCTGAAGCCTCTGATACAGCCTCCCAGCAGCCTTCCAAGGACAAGCTAACTATTAAGTTCAAGAAATAGGCTGTTTTTGTTTCCTTGCATTGCTGTAGTTGCCTTTTCTCTCTCTTTTTTTTTTTTTTTTTTTTTTTTTTTTTGTGTTTTTGAGCTCTTGTAATGAAACTACCTCTTTGTAATGAAGTGTGCGTATTTCTTTGAATGATGTGGCCCTTTGGTTATGTGATTTATGTTTTTACTAACATTTGAATGATCTCAGTAGTGTGACTTGTCTTTTGTTGAACACACGATTAGAAGATACTAAATCCATAATGTAAATTTCAGCTTAAGCTTTAATTGATAATTGAGTAACCTTAATAATGTAATTTGCCTTCTATTGGTAGGCCACAAAAGAACTTAAGTTTATAATGCAGACCTCATACTTTCTAAGTCCATAAGTTATGATAGGTCGTGCAACATACATTTTCCATAAACTTATTGATGCTAAGAAAACACCATAGTATTGACTATAAAGTAAAGATAAGTGATGATTTGAGTGAAGTGCTTTAAGCGTAATGCTTTAAGTGTACCTTGGAATGCTTTAAATGGTGCTCATGGATAGGCAGGGTAGGTGGTCTAAGGAGCCAGACCTTATTTAGGATCCTGTTTATCACTTAGATAGTTGCTGGAAGTTGTTAGTTTCCCTAAGGCTTGTGGTCCGAGGATCCATGCGAGACCTTAGTTCTGTCTAGCACTTAGATAATTGCTGAGAGTGATTAGTTTCCCCAAGGCTTATGGTCCGAGGATCCATACGAGACCTTGGTTCTGTCTAACATTTAGATAGTTGTTGGGAGTAATTAGTTTCCCCAAGGCTTGTGGTTCGAGGATCCATGCGAGACCTTGGTTCTATCTAACACTTAGATAGTTGTTGGAAGTGATTAGTTTCTCCAAGGCTTGTGGTCCGAGGACCCATGCAAGACCTTGGTTTTGTCTAACACTTTGACAGTTGTTGAGAGTGATTAGTTTCCCCAAGGCTTGTGGTCCGAGGATTCATGCAAGATCTTAGTTCTGTCTAACACTTAGATAGTTGTTGGGAGTGATTAGTTTCCCCAAGGCTTGTGGTCTGCAAGACCTTGGTTTTGTCTAACACTTAGATAGTTGTTGGGAGTGATTAGTTTCCCCAAGGCTTGTGGTCTGGGGATCCATGTAAGACCTTAGTTCTGTCTAACACTTAGATAGTTGTTGGGAGTGATTAGTTTCCCCAAGGCTTGTGGTCCAGGGATCCATGTAAGACCTTGGTTCTGTCTAACACTTAGATAATTGTGAATCGCATGACCCATAATTTCACTAAATCAGAGTGCAAACAAAATAGCTTTCATTAATAATAATACCTTCTTAGGTTGTTTACATTCCATGGATGGAGTATAGTTTTCTCATCCAAGTCTTCTAAATAATATGCACATATTCCTGCTACTGAAGTGATGCGGTATGGCCCTTCCCAGTTGGGCCCCAACTTTCCCCAGGCCAGGTTCCTGGTACTACCCAAGACTTTTCTCAACACCAAGTCTCTTGGTGCTGAGACCGTAGCTTCACATTGGCATCATATCCTTGCTTGAGTTTCTATTGGTAATGAGCTAGTTGGATCATTGCCTTCTCTCTTCTTTCTTCAATTAAATCCAAGCTCTTCTTCAGTAGTTCGTCGTTGTTGCTTGGAGTGGAGGTGCTTGTTCTCAGCGTTGGGAAGCTATTTTATAAGGGGATGACAGCCTCGGCCCCATAAGTCATGGAAAATGGAGTTTCTCCTGTTGACTGACGTGGTGTAGTCCAATACGTCCACAGGACGTGTGACAGCTCTTCCACCTATCTTCCCTTTCCATCATCTAACCTCTTTTTCAATCCACCGACTATAACCTTATTAACGGCTTCGGCCTGTCCATTCCCTTGGGGGTAAGCTGGAGTGGAATACATGTTTGTGATTTCCAGGTCACAGCAGTATCTCCTGAAAGTCTTGCTATCAAATTGAAGGTTATTATCCGAGATAAGGGTATGAGGGACCCCAAATTGAGTGACGATGTTACTCCAGACGAATTTCCTAGCATCCACATCCCTGATGTTAGCCAGGGGCTTGGCTTTGACCCATTTGGTGAAATAGTCTGGGCCGACCAGTAAGTATCTCTTATTTCCTGCCACTTTAGGGAAAGGGCCTACAATGTCCAAACCCCATTGAGCAAATGGCCAAGGACTGGAGAGAGGATTTAGGACCCCTCCCGGTTGGTGGATATTTGGAGCAAATCTTTGGCATTGATCACATTTCTGGACGTATTCCTGGGCTTCCTTTTGCATACTCGGCCACCAATACCCTTGAGTGATGGCTCTGTGAGACAAAGATCTTCCTCCTGTGTGGCTGCCACAAATTCCTTCATGCAACTCCTCAAGCAGTAATTCTGACATTTCGGGATGTATACACAACAAATACGGCCCAGAATAGGAGCGTTTGTATAACTTGTGATCCTCGGACAGTCAAAACCTAGGAGCTTTTCTTCGTATTTTCTCAACTTCTAATCTTTCTTCAGGTAGTATATCATCTTTGAGGAAACTCACTATCGAATCTATCCAGCTTGGACCCATTCTGACTTGATGGATCTGAACCGTGTCTTTCTTGACCCTGTCTGCTCTGCACAGGCCTTCAACAAGGATGGTCTGAGGTAAACTCTGTGCCAAGGAGGTGGCAAAGGTCGCCAATGAATCTGTGTGCGTGTTGCCACTCCTAGAGATATGTGATAAGACGAAAAATTCAAAGTCCGATTGAAAACACCTGACCTGACTTAGGTACTCCTGCATTCTCACATCTCTGGCCTCTAACTCCCCCTTCACCTGGCCCACGACTAATCTCGAGTCCGAGAATACTTCTACTGCTTTTCCTCCAATTTTCTGCACCATGGCCATTCCTTACAGTAAAACTTCATATTCGGCTTCATTGTTTGTGGCCGAGAACCCTAGTCTCAATTATTTCTCTATGGTAATCTTCTCAGGAGATATTAGAACTAGCCCCACCCCGGACCCCTTTTGGTTTGCTGCGCCATCAACATACACTTTCCAGCGTGAGGGTCCTTGCGCGGAGATTATGCCAACCGATTTTCCATCCATGTTCTGCTCTTCAGCTACCATTTCTATCAGGGGTTCGGCAAATTCGACTATTAAATCAGCGAGGACCTAGCCCTTGACAGAGGTCCGAGGCATGTATTTGATATCGAAAGCCCCTAGAACTGTGCTCCACATGGCAACTCTTCCAGTGTAATCGGCACTTCGGAGTACAGACTTAAGTGGAAGCTGAGTTAGAACTACAACTGTGTGCGCTTGGAAGTAATGAGGGAGTTTTTGCGTAGCATGCACTATTGCTAAAATTGCCTTCTCCAACGGTAAATAACGCACCTTGGCCTCATGCAATGATTTACTCACATAGTAGATTGGTCATTGTATGCCACCATCAATTCGTATCAGCACTAAGCTTACCGCATGAGGGGCCACTGTAATGTATGTGAACAAAACCTCGTCGGCCTCAGGGCTGGACATGATGGGTGGCCGAGATAAGTATTCCTTAAGTTGCTGGAAGGCCAAAGCGCAGTCCTCGGACCACTCAAACCCTTTCCATTTGTTCATTAGGAGGTAAAAAGTTCGGCACCTATCTGCAAATCTGGAAATGAACCGATTCAAGGCTGCGATCATTTCAGTGAGTTTTTGGACTTCTTTAGGGTTCCAAGGAGTTTGCAGACTGTGAATTGCTTTGATCTGATATGGGCTCACCTTAATACCCTTATGGGTTACCATATAGCCCAGAAATTTGCCAGACCCGACACCAAAGGAGCACTTAGAGGCATTGAGACGCAGTTTGTGTTTCCTTAAGATGTCAAAAATGACTCCGAGGTCTCCTACGTGTTCGGACACAACTTTACTCTTTACCACCATGTCGTCTATATAGACTTCAATACTCTTACCCAGGTGAGGCTCAAACATTCTAGTCATCATCCTTTGGTAGGTAGACCCTGCATTTTTCAGACCAAAGGGCATCACTTTGTAATGGTAATTTCCAATAGGGGTCACAAATGCCGTCTTTTCTTGATCTCCCAGGGCTATTAGTATTTGATGATAGCCTTGAAAGGCGTCTAGGAAGCTCATCCAGGGATGGCCTACAGTTGCGTCCACTGATTGGTCTATCTTGGGCATGGGGAAAGGGTCTTTTGGGCACGCTTTGTTTAAGTCTGTGAAGTCCACAAAAACTCGCCATTTCCCACTCTTCTTCTTTACAACCACGGTGTTAGTCAACCATTCTGGGTAGAACACCTCTTTGATAGCCCCTGCTTGCTTAAGCTTTCTTACTTCGTCTCTAACAGCGTCGACGTGTTCTTTCAATGGGCGTCGAGGTGGTTGTTTTTTAGAGTGACTGATGGACTCACATTTAGGTGGTGGCATATGAAGTTCGGATCGATTCCTGGTGCATTATAAGCGTCCCATGCAAATACATCGACATTTTTGCTGAGGAACTCCACCAAACCCTCCTTTTCCTGAGAGGGTAGTTGAGATCCCACCTGGAAGAACCTCTCGGGTCATCGCCAATGATCACCTTCCCTAAATCCTCACATTTTGCTTCCTCGATTAGCGCATTAATAGGCGATGCCGAGATCTTTGATTGCTATTAGTTCTTTTCAGCAAGGTCCGAGGATTCTGCTCTAGGCCGATGTGAGACAGCTGCCACCAGGCACTCTCTTGCCGTAGCCTGCAACCTCGAATTTCCAAGACCTGGCCCTCGGAAGGGAACTTCACCTTCTGATGCAGGGTGGAGGCAACGGCTCCTAGAGTGTGAAGCTAGGGTCTGGCCATGATGGAGATGTAAGGGGAATAAGTATCCACCACGATGAAGTCGACCTTCACTATCTCCGGACCAATTTGCACAAGTAGTCTAATTTAGCCCTTTGGTATGACAATCTTCCCATCAAAACTCATCAAAGGGGAGTTGTAGGGCGTCAAATCTTCTGGACTTAGCTTCAGCCCTTTATAGAGATTGGGGTACATGATCTCGGCTCCACTACCATCATCTACCATTACCCTTTTCACGTCATAGCCCCCAATTCACAGAGTGATTACCGGGTGAGGGTTGGATGGTTCTGATTTTGTCTTCCTCGAAGAAGCTTAAGACCAGGTGAGGGTATACTTTGGGTCTTTTCGGCTCTGGGCCAGAGTCGTCGGCGTGCAGCCAAGCTAAGGACATCACCATAGAAGGGCATGAGCCCGTTCTCCTCGGAGTAGCGAAGATCACGTTTATCGTTCCTATGGGGGGGTCTTAAAGAAGTGTCTCTCCGGGGCTCCTTGTTTGCCTAGCCTTGATGACCACTAGATGGATGCAAAAGGTGCCTTAGCTTTCCTTCCCGGACTAGTTGATCCAGGTGGTTCCGGAGGTTCCTGCAATCTTCTATACTATGTCCGTAGTCTTGGTGGTACCGACAATACAAGCTCTGATTGTGTTTCATGGGGTCTCCAGCCATCTTATTCGGCCATTAAAAGAACGGCTCATTCTTGATTTTCTTCGAAACCTGGTGTACTGGTTCTCTGAACACAGCGTTAACCGTCTACGAGTTGGTGGATCCGGATTGTCCTGCGAAGTCTCTCCTCTGACAGTAATTGTTGTACCGGTCCGACCTGAAATCCTTAATCTGCTGAGGGATAACCTTCTCCTTTCCTTTCCTTTGTAGCTGGTCTTCTTCCACTCTTTTGTATTTGTCAATCCGGTCTATAAGTTGACGTACACTGGTGACCGGCTTGCTATTTAGGGATTTCCTTAAGCCGTGCTCGGTGGGGAGGCCGCTTTTAAAAGTGCTGATGGCGACATCATCAAAGTTGCCGTCCATCTCATTATACATCTCCCAATATCTGTCTGAGTATGCTTTTAGAGTTTCACCCTCACGCATGGACAATGACGAAGGGGACTGCCTTCGCTGTGCATGGCGCAGTTTCTTTTTCAAGTCGTCTATCTCTTGCTGCATGACTTGGTTATTGTTTTGTCTTTGGGATACGCGACTGCCCACATGGGAGTGGCTTTTCCTTGTCTGGGTGGTATGCATGCTCCCCTCTCGATTTCTTTCATTCTTCTGATTCTGTTTATGTTCAGGGCCAGGAAAATTGCCCTGTCGCTGGGACCTTACGGGTTCTGTCCGTTGGGGCTCTGCTTGGCATGAGTTTCCTTGGTATGGACCTAATCCTCCCATTTCTAACTGTTGCGCTCACCAACACACAAATCTTCCCACAAACCGTGCCAATTATAGGGACTGGGCTTGTGTACTTTCCCTGAGGGATAGGCGAACTCGAGCCCAATAGGCCCGATACAATTAATTTATAGAGAGTGGGTTGAAGAATTGGGCTTTGATAAATGCAACAACAGTTGAAGATGGTTTGGAAAACGAACAAGTAAAATAAATACAGATTTGGATGAACAACCTTGTCCTTGGTGCAAGTTCGAGGATCTTCCACCTAGTATTTCTTGAGTTACAATATCAATGGTTACAAAGCTAATTCAGATTGCTACTGTGTTCTCTCTGGTAAAATTTTCGATCCATTTTTCTCAGGGCTCCTTCCTCTTTATATACTACTTTCCTCCATCATCTCTACCATACACGTGCAGGTCAGATTTGCTGTTGTTGGCCTTTGTCACATCAACCTCCACTGAAGGCTCTTAGGTAGTAGCTGTGAGTCTGAAAAACCACTGCTCAGATATCATTTCTACATTAATGCGGCCAAAGTGTTAGTTGTAGAGCATTTAATGTGAAGACAGCAGCTTTTCCGAGAATTACTCTTTTGCCATGTTGCAGCATGCTTTCTTGCAGTACTTGCCTTGTTCCTCAGAGTGCTTTGGAAGGTTGTCTTTGCCAATAAGTTGCTTTTCTTTTACCTCGGCTCTGGTCGACTAAGGATAGAGCTGTCCTCGGCACAATTTCCTGGGTAGATATAATCACCACTGTCTTCCTTATATGTGGTTGTGGGCCTCGGCATGGGCCTTAGGCCCAACACAAAAGGTGGATGCACATCACTGAGCCCAATGACCCCACAATTCTTAATTTCAATTAGGGTCTGAGATTGGATTAAATTAACCGAAACTATCTAAAATCTAAATCTTGCTCACGAGTCACAATGCATTTGTAGGTTCACAATTAATTTCGGTTTCATTGATTATACTTTTAATGTTTTTGTTTTTAGACTTGATTAAGATTCTGAAGTAGTGCTCTTTTTCAAAATCATATAGCTCACCTTATTACACATTTAACCCAAAAAAAAAAAAAAAAAAAAAAAAAAAAGCAAATATACACTTTTAGTCCCTAATTTCACCCGCAATACTGGTTTCTTCAATATTCTTTCTCCTATATATTGAAGTTTTTCCAAGTTTTGTTTTGTAGACACATCAACTGAAGCATCTGTCCCGGTCAAGGTGTCATCCTAATGTCATATTTCAAAGACTAGTCAACACTAAATAACTTTATATGAATTCAACATAAAAACCTAGAGAGAAACCAGAATTTTTCTTGCTTGAATTCGAAGGTAAATATGTTCTGAACGAAGAGCTTGGAACAGCACAGCAATATGGACATCAACCATATCTGCACTTGCTTGAGTAAACACATCCACTAGTGGAACAAAACCACCATGATGAAACCAACCCAGAGTGCCCCACCTGGCTGCCTTTTTAGCATTGTATTTTTCTGCTGTCTTTGGTGAGCCGGTGCCTACTGAAATTACTAGAAAGCGGCCATAGTCCATGGGTTTAATTGGGAAGAAATCAGGATTTTCTTTGAAGACCTGTTTAGTCACTTGGTTTATGGCTACTAATGTCTAGACCATGGTGCCAAAAAGAAAAGAAAAACACTATAAAGATTAGGCTTTCTTGTGTTAAAATTTTTAACTTTAGAATAAATTGCATATTTTGTTCTCAATTTTTCATCTTTTCTTTACAAAATCATCTATATGCTTTAAAATGTTTCATTTTAATCCCTCTACTTTAAATATTTCAAAAAAAAAAAAAAAAATTATCATCATTTGGTTGATGAAATATGCAATATGGCAAACATAATTCGTGCCATATCATAAGCTCCACATTATCAGAGTGTACTCAATTTCACGAATTCAATTCAATAGACAAATGTCAAAAGTTGAGCATCAAATATGCAATTTAAAATTAACTTTCTCTCTAAATGATTATATACTGGATTGTTTGCAGCAACACCACCATCTATAAGATTGAATTTTCGAACATTCCCTTCATGATCTTGGTTCTTGAATTGGTAGGCAAGAAGATAAGTTGGAGCTGTCGAAGTACTGATGCATATGTCGGACAATCGAGCATCCAAACAAGGGAAGTTTTTCACCTGCATGAAGTTAGAATTTTCTCTTAGGTTGCATTTCAATTTGAGGATTTACATTTAAGGGACCTAAAAAGCAATTGTAATCATAAATTGCTTAATATAAATTTAGCAACACATGATGATGTGAGTTTTGAAATTTTGCTTGAGCAAAAACACACGTGATAATATGGATTTGAAATGACATCTCTACATATTCACTTCAAATGCATGTATTAACAAAGGGAAATTCTCTTCAAAAATTCCAACAATAAAAAAAAAAAAAAATTATATAATAATTTCCTACTCTATATTCAAGTCATTGAAACTAAATAATAAAGTCCAAACCATTCTCTTTATATTCACTTATAAAACAGATCATTAGGTTTGTTCACCATAGGGACTAGACGACTAGTGAACAATATTTAAGAATAAGGATTCAAAATCCATGCAACACAATTTTTTAAAGGGAAAATCATAGTATATACAGTACAAAAAAGAGACTTATAGCTGTGTTTTTTATAGCCACATTTGTATGCGTTTTTTATAGCCACATTTGTAAACGCAGCTTATACTGCGTGATAATAGTTCTCCGGGCCCGTAGCTGCTCTAGGCTTTGACCTATAGCTGCGTTTTTAAAAACGCAGCTATAGACCAAACAAACGCGGCTACAGCCTACTATAATTTTTGTCTACAAAAACGCGGCCTTTTTTTCCCTGCCCAATCACTTGATCACCTATACTCATGATCACAATATTGCCAAATCACGCGGCTAATTCCCTATACTCATGATCACCTAATATTCTCATGTGACAATTCCTAGCAGCCTTTTCAACAACAAAACTGTAATTCACTATCGCAATCAATGGTATGTAGAATACAAAAAACCCATTCAATTTCCAAGGGGCAGAAAATTCAAGTTAATTACATCAACAGCCATCATAAGAACAACATACTGGGGAAAACCAGATTTGACATGCATAATGCATCTAAAGGTCAACACAATGGAAAAAAAAAATACACAAATAAATTTGTATTGTTTACGAGAAGACTGATAAATGTCTCGCCACCTTTTTCTTGTATTTCAAAGCACCCCCTTCTTGGCTGTTGAAAAGAGGAAAAGTAAAAATGAACCAAATCACTAAGCCTATAATGAAATGGCAATTAACCTTTAAAAGTAAGTCACAAGGGACACTTTGACGTACAAGATGACCCTTTTGTTTCTATTGCATTTAAGTGGAGTGTATTTTTAAGATATCTGATTGGGGAAAAGTCAATCTGACCAAATAGTGTACTCATACTTCAGTACATAATTCACTTACTCGTACATCATCAAAAAATTTCCTATTCCATTATTACAATCAAAAATAAAAATGAAAAATTAATCAAAATTTCAAAACTTAATTGCAGCATAATACAACAAAGTATAAAAATGGAGCAAATATGAAAATTTTAAAAATAAAAAATAAAAATCTTTAGAAAGATGAGGAATCAACCTATACACTGAAGTAATGAACCGTCCTGCTACATGACTTAATAGGTTTCAGTGAATCACATCAAGTAAATAAACCTTTAAATGAAAAATAAAAACTTGTAATATAACATCACACTTCACTAAACAATTTTGGATATTTCAAGAAACAGATTTGAAAAACTAAATTCATTGGTAAGGAAGGTATGAGCAACAAAAGGTAGAATAATTCAAACATCAAAATAGAATATTGATGATAAACAAAATAAAATTTTGCTTTTCAATTCAAAAGAATAAGATTTCAGCTTAAGCAGCACAGAACAATAAACTTGTCTAATAATTTATACTCCAATGCCATTAAGGTATGCCATAACTAGAATGTTATTAAAGAAGAAATTTTATGATAAAATTCAACCCTAAATGTTTGCTAGTTATCCACGCATATTCAAGAAAAGTCATTTATGAATAGAATATCCTTGAGAATTACAGATGGCGTATTAATGATTGTTATTAAGATTAGTTTTCTACGTCTATTTTGCATGGGTTAAAGGATAGATTCATTACTTAAAACAGTTTTTGACACTTTTTCCCCTGCATCAAATAAACCATAAATTGAATCCACCAGATCAACATCAGTATGGATATCTTGTGCAATGGCTTTGCAAGGTGCTCTCATAGTTTGAACCAAGACTCATTTTTTTCTGACAGGAGAATGGAAGACAAAGAAAATATTTTTCATAATTATCACATTCATACTATTTTTCAGAGACATTTGAGATGTTGGAAGCAGATTTTGTGTCCTGCGAGATAAAAATTGCTTAAAGATTACACCTCTAAATGTTATCCAACATTTATACATACAAAGATCTTATGCTAAGGCATGAAGCTAGATAGAAGGACATATAATTGTTGAAGATTCAGGCCTGGGTTTGTTCCACATTGCATAATACCGATTCAAGGTGTGGTTGCAAGATTGAGCATCTTGAATGGTCACCTTATGTATTCCTACAACAGCAGAAAAGGAAATAGTTAAAAAAGTTCAAGCCACAAAAAATGAAGCTAGGAAGAAATGTAAACATAATTCCACTTAAAATCAAAGAAAATATATATTATGGTACCTGAATTCCAAAAGTGACACTCTTTGAGCAGTGCAGGGAGAGATTTTCTAACCAATTGCATATCATTAGTCCTGATGTATATGGCATGAACCATAGCACTCAGGAGGGGAGGCTGGCTGCAAAAGGTACCCCCGAGTTTGTGGTTTAACTCCAATTATATAATCATTTAGATTGCGAAAGAAATTATGTAAATGAAATTTGCATAAATGAGATTCATATGACGAAATGTCAAAAGGGAGAAGAAAACAAAAACAAAAACTTGAGGATCAAATGATTAAGCCAAAAAGTGTCATATAAAAGCTGAAGCATTAATACCAAGTTTAATGAAATGAAACTGTATGTGCCCTACCTTTCAAGTGGTCTAGTATTCATTTTATTTATAATAAAAAGGTAGCAAAAACAGTTTAAAATTCAGGTTTGGACTATATTAATTAACTAGTGCCTCCTCATCATATGAGAATTGTAGCTCAGTCTCTTTATTGTTATCTTCTGCAGCAAATTAGTACAGTGGTCTAAACGAGAAAACACAGGCTTATATGAGCATATATTTACTATTCAGTATCCGTGGAGAGAAAAGAACACAAAAAGAGAAACAAAACTATCAATATCTAGGTATTAAGGAAAAGCTTTTTTTAATTACAATTTAAGTTTCATATTTTTTTTTTCAACCCTATTAAAACATCAAAAAAAATTTAGTAGTAATATTATTATTCTTCAAAAGAAGATTTATAATGGATACCAAAGCAGAATGGCCATCAGTATTGAAATGGGTGCATATAAATTTACTTTATGTTACATGAAAAGCATAAACTCCATAAGACGAAGGGAATAAAGTTAATAAGAATTGGAAGTTTTGCATTTATGGGAAACGAAATCCTTGACCTGTGCTATCAACTGAGGCAATTCCGGAAACACATAAAACGCATGCATCATGTCTGGAAACTCGATTAAGCGAGCCTGTTTCCCAGATTTCTTCAACCACTCATAGTAACTCCTCTGCCGATCCTGTAACGGGTCGAATCCCCCAACAAACACAACCGTTTCCGGATACTCCAAACCCGAAATATCAACCGCGTTGGGCCCACTCACATTGACTGCCTCATGATCCTTATACGACCCTTGAGGCAAAAACACCTTCCAAAGCCAAGCAGTTCGTTCCAACGAAACGATTGGACTTTTCTGCATCCGAATCTGTTCTCTCCTCTCCTCCGAAAAACGGTTGGATCGAAATCAACCCGATAATTTTAACGACCTGGCCCTGGAACTGGATCTGCCACGGTTCTTGGAAGATCCGTGAAGTGATGAGAGGTTGGGTACCACCATCGTGGTGGTGGCGGCTGGGCTTCACGACGGAGCTAGGAGGCTGTGCCTCGTTTAGATCGAAGAGAGGGTGAGACCGATCCAGAGTTAGAGAGGTTATAGGTTTTGGTTTTAGAGAGAAGTTGAGGCTGAGATGTGAAAGGCTTCGGCCATGGTGAGGAGGATCGGTGGTAGAGGGGGGGATCGGCGGTGAGGGTTTGGAGTCAAAGGGAGAGAGTGAGAGACCGGATTAGAGAGAATAATCTGAGGGTTTTTTTAAAAAAAATTTATACCAACCCTGTAGCCGCGTTTAAAGAAATGCAGCTATAGCTATGGTTTAAAAAAATTAAAAAAAAAAAAAAATTTGTTCAACTTATAGCTGCGATTAAAACTTGCGGCTTCAGGTAACACTATAGCCGCGTTTTTGCACCAATTTAGTATTAAGAAATTTATTATTTTTTAAACAGGTTTATAATAAAAAAAATATTAGGAAACTTATCTCTCTCTCTCTCTCTCTCTCTCTCTCTCTATATATATAACTGAAAATTTTGAAACTCCCAAGCTCTTACATTTTTCCACACCAGCATTATTTTAAAAAATAAAACTATTAAAAAAAAAAACCCTAAACACCGTAATTATTTCTAACCCAATAACTATTTCTCCTTAAAACAAACCCGATAAAACCTATTTCTCAGTCTTTGTCTCTCCTTCAAACGCAAACTTAGCCCAACAAACACTGCAAGACCCATACGCAGGAATCCAAAAATGAAAAAGCTAGACGCAGATCTTTCTCTCTCCCCCTGCAACGGTAAGTGAATTCAACTAAGCCACAAACGCTTCGCCTCACAACTAACCTAACATCAAACTGCTGGAACGGCTACGGGTAAAATCTTTTATATTAATTTTGGGTGTTTAATAGGATTTAGGTTCGGCTATTTTGTTTGGTTTTGATTTAAGAAATTGGTTCAGATTTTGTTTTGATTTAGAATTGGTTTTTATCAATACTCGAAACCCTAATATAGGTCAAGTAAAATCTTTTATATTAATTTTGGGTGTTTAATAGGATTTAGGTTCGGCTATTTTATTTGGTTTTGATTTAAGAAATTGGTTCAGATTTTGTTTTGATTTAGAATTGGTTTTTATCAATACTCAAAACCCTAATATAGGTTTTCCCTCAATTTTGATTCTTTCCAATATATCAAATTTTACTACAGGATTGAAATAGTAAAAGGGGGAAGGGCAAGCTGCTTATGTGGCTTGGGGATATGGGTTTTGGCATCAGAATCAACCCTACATCAGAATCAATCTAGGTTGGATTATAAACTGTAACATAGCGATTATTTACATTTTTTTGATGGGTGGGTTTGATTTTCTTTAAACTTTGTATTACATGTTGATATTGGTAACATAAATGTGCATACATATGTTTTGTTTGAAACATAATTTCCAATTAGCTTTTGTATAGCAGACAGTTTAGCCTCACTATAAAAATTGCTGGTGTGTTTTGAACTGAGTAGAATTTAGGCGAAAAGCACATTTTAGTCCCTACATTTTATTTTTACCGCTTTTAGTCCCTATCTTGAAAAACGCTTCCCGTTTTGGTCCCTGTCGTTACATCAGAAACAGAGAAAGCTGACGTGGGAAATGACAGGAATAAATAATACTAAATTAATGTCCATGTGGCCTAAATTAATAATAAAAAATATTTTTTGGCATTAAAAAATGCAACGTCAGCATCTAAATTAACAAATTTAATTTATTAATTTTAACTAAATAAAAAAAATAAAAACAGAATTAAAAACTAAAAATCATATGAATTGAGATCTAAGTGTGTCTTGAACAAGAACACAAACCCAGAAATTAAAAAAAAAAAAAAAAAAAAAAAAAAAAAAAAAAAAAAAAAACCCAAAAACAGTACTAACTTTTGGGGCTTCTCAATCTTGTTCCCCCCGTAACCACTCTTCATAGGGATCACAGACAACTTAGCCAAAATGATAGCACCACGAATGGCGGTGGTGACTTCCTTGCTACACTTGATGCCAAGTCCAACGTGGCCGTTACCGTCATCGACGACGACGAAGGCCTTGAAACGGGTACGCTGACAGGCACGGGTTTGCTTTTGAACATGCATGATTTTCATGACCTCATCTTTGAGGCCGGGGCAGAGCTCGTCGATGATTTGGTGCTCCTTGATTGGGAGGGAATGGAGGTAAATCTGCTCCAAAGACTTAATCTTGTTGGATTTGACGAGACATCCGAGCTTCGTGACTGGGACCCACTTCTCCTGCTCCTTCTCACGATGGGCCCTGCGCCTTCCACCACGTCCCCTGTCTCCCCTGGGACGTCCTCCGCCGAAGCCTCTGTCGAAGGCACCGCGTTCTCCTCCACCACGCTCAGCCATCATTTCTTTTAGAAATGAGAGAGAGTAGAGCAGTGATGAAGGAAGGAGAAACCTTAGCAAAGGATTTAAAATTGGTCCAAAATGTTTTTGGGTTTTGTTTTTGTTTTTGTTTTGTTTTTTTAATTTCTGGGTTTGTGTTATTGGATGTGAGTTTGTGTTCTTGTTGTTCTTATTTAAGACACACTTAGATCTTAATTCATATGATTTTTAGTTTTTAATTCTGTTTTTATTTAGCTAAAATTAATAAATTAATTTTTTTTAATTTAGATGCCGACGTGGCATTTTTTAATGCTAAAAAATATTTTTTATTATTAATTTAGGTCACATGGACATTAATTTAGTATTATTTATTCCTGCCGTTTGCCATGTCAGCTTTCTCCATTTCTGTTGTAACGGCAGGGATCAAAACGAGAAGCATTTTTCAAGATAAGGACTAAAACCAGTAAAAATAAAATGTAGGGACTAAAATGGGAATAGCCTAAAAATGTAGGGACTAAAATATACTTTTCGCCTAGAATTTATTTAATTCAGCAACCTACTTATTTTAAGATAAGTGTTAATGTAATTTAAAAGTTCTAGTTATTAAGCCAAGAGTAGCAACTTTTATATTTAAATCTTTTTGAGATTAGTGTGGAGCATTTCAGTTAAAAAGAAGCTTGGATCTGCCACAAACCAAAAAATATATTAATACATTAAAAAAAAAAATTTTTGGCTAAAAGAAGCTTTTGTGTTTTGATTTTCTTAATTGTAAAAATTGGCTCTATCATAACTGAACGAGCATATCTTATAACAAATTGATGACATTTAATTGAATCTTCTTTGTTCATGAAGGTAGTAAATAATAAACTTTTTCTGTGATCATGAAGAACCAAGTAAGGGTTTCCACGAGGTATATAAAATTTGTTAACTCTAACAAACTTTAGCAATTTGGGAAAACCTTTTAACATTTTTGGCAGTTATAAATAAACAGTACAAAGATGTGAATATGAATTTGAAATTCAATTAATTTGTATTGATATTATTCTTGAATTACAAAGTTAGAATTCAATTTGCATTGGTAAAATTACCTTCAAAGTTTGAGAATTTGACTTTTCATTGTATTGTGGTTCATCTATTTGATTTTTAAATAGTTTTTATGTTTGTATTTGTGATTAAAATGAGTCTGGATGCTATGATGGGTCATGAGCCGTACTCACAACCTATCCAAGCATCAACAATAACAACAATGACAATGACACCAAGGTACTCTAAAGTCTCTATCCTTGACTTGGCTTTTTTTTTTTAAATACTTTTGCAATCACTTTGGTCCTGCACATCTACTTCTCTATTTGGTAACCAAATTTGGTTCTATTTGTGGAGCTAAATTACAGATTCTTTGTTATTTGTATATATCAGCATATATTATATCTTGATGTTGTTTAGTCATTTTATCTTCAATCATAATTGCAAATTGTTCATGAAATCTTTGATTTGAAAGGAATTGGAGTGGTTTGTAAGTAGATTTTAATACGGTAGAAACATAAAGTCAAATTTCCATTTTAAATGTTGGGTATGATTAGGCGCACATCAATCAATCATTAGAACGTAAAAGGAAGTTAGAGGATTTGTAATATAAATGCACAGACCCAGAAGATAGTTGGAGAGGATTGTATAATCTGATGATGGTGGTGGCAACAATGTTCCCTCATCAAGTAGTTTTTTCATCTTATTATTGCAATTTTTTACTAAAAAGCACTGTTTGTTTGTTTGTGTTTGTGTTTGTGTTTTTTTTTTTTTTTTTTTTTTTGTGCTTTAGCTTCAAAATTTCAATTGATGGTTTCAATGTTTTATATATTTCTATGGTTTGAAGAATACTTCTTTAATGATTATATAAAAAGAAAAAGGAAAAAAGAAAAAAGATTAGTGGTGCTGGCATTGTAGAATTCAACAAGTCATGGATTATAGAGCGCCTCTATGCATAAATTTACTAATCTATTGTTTGGTTTGTTATCCACTCATCCAATAACACCCTTGATATCCCTGCTTCAGGAGGTACAAAACAACGCAAAAAAGCTTGACGAGCTAAAACTTTGAAAGTTGCTTCAGTCTGCTCTCTTCAAATATTATGATTATTTGTTGTGATATTTCCACTTTATGGTGTTTTTAAAACAAGATTGCTTTTGAAGCAATTTGTATCTATGTTAATGGTGTATATACTAAGAATGATTAATACTAATGGTATGTAAGATTTATATAACATCATGACTCAAACTTTTGTTGAGGGCGGCAAAAAGTAGGAAATGAAAATTATGGAATTCTTCTTTGTAGACAACCATTTGTTCCTGAAGTGAGAAGCCAACGTTTCATTGGAAATTAGGTAGTACCATCCTCATAAAAGTATTCAACAGACTTCTCAATTCAACCATAGAACCCTTACCCGTTTGGTAGAGGAGTTTGAGTAATGTTGTTTATAATTTTTTGAAATACGTGTGAGTGAAAAAATGTGTGGAAATGTGTGTAATGTTGTTCAAAAATTGAAAATGAGTTGTTTAACAACTCTACCAAATGGGGCAGGAATCCTCAAATGATTTTCCTTCTCTCAAGATGCTATATAAAATGTCTCAAAAATCTACACTGCACACTGTTTTGAATAACTTTTTGCATTGTTTTTAAATAACGTTTTGTAAACCAATTTTCTGTTTCGTATGTCAAGTTCTGTAAAAGGAACAATGTGAGTTTGTTTGTGTTGGTTGAAAAATTATGATTTTTAAAAGATAGTGAGTGATTTCGTTTCGTTCATCAACTGATTAGTACCAAACTATTTCTCAGAAACTTTGCCACAACAATATATTAGTAAAAAATTTGTAGTTTATTCATTTCTTTATTTGTTTGCATTGATTGAAAATTTCTGGAATTTTTAGCATAAATTTTTGGAACACACTAGAATTTCAATCTCTATCTCTCTTCTTGTAATTTTTAGATTCTCCTTCCCAGCCTCAATATTAGACTGTTCTTTTTTGTTAATTGGGTGAGATTACCTGCAAATTTGAATTTGGTTTATAATTTTTCCTACTCTTTTTCCTTTTAATAAAAAATTCGATGAATTGAGAGATGTTGATCAAGTGTGTTGTGATGGTTGTAATGTTTGGGTGCATGCCGAGTGTGAGAATATTTCCAGCAAGCTTTTCAAGGTGTGCTTAATACACTTGATTTATGAATTGTGATGTCAATTTCTGTTCTTGTCTTATATGTGTTTACTCATTGACTTGTGTATGGTTTAAAGGATTTAGAGAATGTAGATTACTATTGCGTAGATTGTAAAGTCTAATTATGAATTATTAGCTTCAAAAAAATGCCAGCCAAATGTGAAGTATGTTTGTGCTATTTGTGTGTGCGCGCGCGTGCGCGCAATTCTTTTCCCTCCAGTTGATTTTTGGGGCAATTGTATATTTGACTTGATAGACTAAAGAGTTTATCATCAAGTTTTGAGCCTAATTTTGTGACAATTTTTGAAGTAGGTCTGTAGAAAATAGTGGACAAAATGTTCTACCTGAGAAGGTAGTTGTGGTGTGCGATGGCATGGAAGGAACATATATTCCAAACCTTCATATGTAAGCCTTAAACTCATTTCTAAATATTACATGTACATTGACATATTTTTCTTGTAGGACCTTTATGCACTCCTTTCTCACCACCACATTCATTTTCTTCTTATGCAACCCTTACAGCAACTTTCTGTTTGTTTTGTTGAAGGATTCATTAATATGCTTCCTTAATATTTTATTTTCCCCCATCTTAGAGTTATGTGCAAGTGCAGTTCATGTGGGTCAAAGAAGTATACACCTAGAAGATCAAATTCTACCTAAATTGTTATTAGGAATTTTCATTTTCTGGGTTTCGTTACTTTTTTATTTTTAAATTAGGTGGCACTCTCCATATCTATGTAAAGAGGTCAGTATTTTCTTTTAAGCCTTTGTGTTTTTGTCAATCTTTACACCAACCTGGACAATTCCACTAAGACAAAGAAACCAATGATGTTTCATAGTTATCAAACGAACAAGATCAAGGACTCATGTTGAAGGTCGAGCAAGTTTGGATTGTAGCTGTTGACTCAGGCAGAGAGGCAGAGTATCAGAACAGAGCAATGGAAAAATTGTAGCTATGACTGTATAAACGACAATGTTCATATTTAAAACACCTATACTACCTGTACTTTAGGATTAGTTTAATTCATAGCTATTATTTATATACATGTGTATTAATCTGATTGGTTGTAGAGGCTAGAGCTAGTAAGAAGTTAGTTACTCTTAGACTTTGTATAAATACTCGATGTACTTTCATTTTCTTTCAATGCAATATAGAATTCTTTCATCAAATTCTCATAATAGTTACTTTGTTGTCTCAAATGGCATAGTGCCTCAATGAAAGAGCTAGCAAGATGCTCTAAAATATTAGCGCCTGAAAAGCTTAAAATTCCATTTTTGACAATTTTGAGTCCAACCTTAGGAACAAACTCCGGCAGCCATGGTATCCACCGTGCAGGTTAACCCTATCCTCTAAGAACTTTCCCGAAACTTATTATATATAATAATCATTAGGAGTCCTGTGAAGTTTGAAAAAGACATATACCGGATTATTAGCAGCAACACCACCATCTGTAAGGTTAAATTCTCTCACATTTCCCTCGGGGTCTACAGTTTCAAAGTAATAAGTTGGAAGATAAGTTGGGGCAGCTGAGGTTGCTATGCAAATATTTGAGAGTAAGGCATTCATGCTTGGGTTGTTCTTTACCTGTTTTCATGACCAAATAAAAGTAAATGTTAGTACAATTCAGCCCCATCATTTGCAGTCACTTTCTTATCCAGGGTTAATCTGAACCACTACATATATTGTGGAAATTAAAGGAAAAAAAAGTACCGAAGTAATTAACCAATTAAAAAACCATTTAAATGAGAAGAAGACAAACCTCATAGCTAGAAAAAATGGTTGGCTGGATTCTTTTGATGTCAAATGTTGGAATAACAACATTAGTCAATGTCTTTTCCAATTTTGTATGTCCTAGTTTTTCCTTAACAAGGTTATGCAGATATTTCCCATCATACTTTGGTCCAGCTAGAGCTTTGATAATCTTTGTAAGATGAGGAAGTACTGGACAACTGCAATTTGGAAAAAATAATATCATGTTAAAAACCAAAACAAATGGGCTCAAGTAAATAATCAAACAGATATTTATTAATAATATTTTTATATCTCATACTCTAATTCTTACCTGTTCTGTAGGAAGATATGAGGGCACTGGTTTAGGTAGAAATCCTTGATATCCTTGGCAGCAAAGACAGGTCGGTTATTTTCATCTGGAGCAGCTAGCATGGCGGTGACAAGACCAACTGTGCTTGTTCCTGAGATAACATCAAAATAATCTGCTATTCTTGCAACTTCACCATCCAGTTTCTGCACCATACATAAGCAAATATAGAGTAAGTACTTGGAAAGATTGCATGTTGAACCCTTATAAATGATTTAACAAAGCAGAACTTCACTAGTGAATGAAAAAAAGTGTTGAATTTCTTTAGGTTTGTGGCATGAAACATGTATGATTAATATATAATATATAATATATTTTTCTACCTGAAGTTCAGATTCTAAAAAACTAAGGATAGTTCCTGGGATAACCCCTCTTATTCCACCACCATCAAAGCTGAGAACAGTGATTAGGTTTCCATAAGTTGGAGGTTATAGGGGTACATTTGTTGAGCCCATTGGGATAAAGATGCAGGTAAGGAGAGAGAGAGAGAGGATTTAAGAGCTTTAGAGAAACTATGAACTTTTAAGGATGTTAAAAAGAGAGGATTATGTGACTTGAAATGTCTTCTTTTCATGGAAGTATGTGTATTTATAGTGCTCCTCAGTCATCTCCTTGTCCAAAGATTCAACCGCGTCATTGGATTGGGCCATAAGCCTTAAAAGAAAGTCATCGGATCAAAGTGCATCAAATTTGACCGATAACTTGTACCTTTTCTGATATTGCGTACGTACATATATACTGAAAATTCATAAACCAATGTAGTGATTGGAAAGTTCGTGTGAATTACAAGCATTGCCTCTTACTTTGTCACAAAAATTGTCCCTTTAGGCTATGGTCACTGTAGGTGAGAATTGTAGGGGTGACCACTTCAAAAGAATTGTAGGTAAGAATGAGTTTGGTTAGACCATAAAGGCAATATGGGTCTGCTTAGGCAACAGGCCTAACAAAGGTGCTCGTGAATGGCTATCCCCAAGTTAATCCCTACCTAGCTAGTGGCTAAAATTAAATTTAATATTATTCTCAAGCTTTGCTTTTGCTACGTACAATGGCTGCAACATTCAAGAATAACAAAAGAATCAAACTTTGCATTTTACATGTTAATTTGATTTGCAAAAGGCGGCGCCTCCAGTAACCAAAAGATGTGTTGGATGTATACATGTGAGTAGAATGTTCATATAGAGAAAAAGAAAGGAAGTTGAGAAATTAATATAATATAGTAGAGCTCCTATGTCATATTAAGGACTCAACTGGAGTTTTCCCAATAGTATTATCCTCCCAACATGATGATGATGTTGGGGAGATAAACACCTTGGACTCAATTGGAGTTTTCCTAAGTGTTATCTTCCCGACATGATGGTGATGTTGGGGAGATAAAACACTTTAAGGAGGCTTCTTGAGTAGTTAATTTATAGAGACACACTTGACTCAAAAGGTTTAACTATGAGTTCAACTATGTTATATTAACCGCTCATGATTATTATCATCATTCAATTTAGGATTTCAATAACGCGTATACACCCAACCGTTGATCATATCATTGAAAAGTCATTTGGGGTACTTGTCAGAATTTAATATTCAAACTAGGGTTGTCCAAGGACCCGCCAGAACCGACTCGCCCCCTGCCCTCGACCGAACCGACTGCTCCGACAGTTGGAGACCGATTTCATTCTCCAAAATCCGAGATCAACGGGTCGGAGATCGGATCTCCTCCTCTCAAATCTGAGAAACCCGATCCAACCGACCCATCATTTTTTCGGCAAGAAGGTGTAGATTAGGTGAGTTTTGAGATTTTTTTGGGAAGATTTAAGCTAGATCCGGCGAGATTTTGCTAGATCTAGCCAAGATCTTGCCGAAAATGGCCAAGATCTCGCTGGATCTGGTCTGGCCGGATTTCTACCATTTTTCAAAATTTTCTCACCGGATTTCTGTTGTTTTTCATCTTTTCTTGGCCGGATTCTCGCCGTTTTCCAAATAATCAACCCCAACCGATCCGCTCGACATCTATGGAAGCTCTAACCCATCTGATCCGATCAACCACTCCGGTCGGCAGCGAGTTGAAATTTTCACCACCCGATCTGGTTGGGTCGGTTTCGGGTTGGGCACAAACCCGACCCGTGGACAGGCCTAATTCAAACACATGTGTACAATTCAATTACATCTAATGCTTAAAGGAACTGTGAAAAACTTAATAATTCTATTGGCCTTATGTATTTTGTCTTCAAATCGTGTTGAATTGTTGACCCTATGTATCTATACCATTTTGCAAATCTGACATGCATGGTTATTCATTCTTAAAAGATTTGATTGTTCTGACAAAAGGGAAAAGAAGTAAGTCTTATAGCTACTATTCTTAGTTTTGGTAAATTTCCCAGTTGACATAGTCAAGCTTTTGAGAGAGTTGTCTAGGTTATGCTTCCTTTTCTCTTTGGCTAAAACAAATGTGAAGAAAGGGCAAATGGAATTTTAAATGTGAAGACTATTATATCCATTATCAGAGGATAACTTGCAAAGGCAATTCTAGTAACTGAGTACTTGTTAGAATTCAACAATTCAACATATGTGTACCATTCAATTTCAAGCGCTGCATAAGAGAAATGTAAAAACTTGATCATTTTATTGGCTGCTTTGTTTAGAAAACTTGATCATTTCTAGGACCTTTAGTAGAGATTAATGGAAAAAAAAAAAAAAACAAATTACAGCAGAGATTAATGAAAGAACTGTAGCATGAAATTATGTGACTTGTCTTTAAAACTTAAACTATTAAGAAATGGTGAATTAAATCATTTAACCATTATTCTAACCATAAGTAGTTCATGTTGAGAGTTTACTAAGTTTTTTCTTGAACAGAACATTGATTTAGCACCACCTGTTTAGAATTTTCTATGGCAGTATTTGAGTTACTGCATTTCCAATCTAGTATTAACTAATATTTGTATTGCTGCAATATTTTTAAATCAATTATCTGCAGTTTGCTAGCAAGGTAGGAAGAAGATTAATTTATGTTTTGAGAAGGGAACAAATTAAGTATGAAAATTGATAATATCTTTCCTGTTAGACCTTATCACATTAGGAATAAGCATGATGACAACATTTGAAAAAGACGCATCAACATACATCATAGAAGACCATCATATTAAAAAAAAAAAAAGTGTATTTTAAAACCCCACCAATCCACAGCCACAAATTCTAATTATGGAAATAGAAGTTTCATAAATTTCATGTTTCTACATAAAGCCATTAAATTTTAATGGTTCTTAATTAATTTTGAACAATGGTTTCATGCAATTGCAATTCTTTTAACCATCGTCTAACCTTTAAATCCTTCATAAATCCAGTGCCCAATTGAACAAAATTCAGTTACATTCTCCCAAATTGCAATTTAAAAAGAAGAAGCAAAACACAAATCACCCATAACCTACAAATCTACCAAGCAAGCTTAGGATTTCACATTCCACTAATAGCAAGCAATAACATAACAATCAAATCTCACATATACAAAAATAGAAACACGAATTACTGTCCAGTCTGTTTAAGCATATCGAGCATGTTAGTCTGGAATACGTGATCGACAGCTTCAACACTAACACCGGTACCACTCTACGGCATTGCAAACACATCGAGAACAGTGTACTCATCCACAAACTCCCCGAGCATCAATCCCATAACCTCCATGGGAACCCTAGCCCTCCCTATATAACTCACAATAATACATAATTATTAACAATTTTGGTACTAATTAGATACAAAACCCTAAAAATTGAAACAAACACACACAAAAAGCTAAACCTAGCTCAAAACCCTAGAATTGAAAACAAAAAACCAAAATAACCAAACAATTAGGGTTTAAGATTAGAGTCTTCAATATATACAGAGAGCTAGAGAGAGAGAGAGAGAGAGAGAGAGAGAGGAGTACCGTGTTTGAGCATTTTGAGGAGAGCGAGGGAAGAGATATAGACTTGCTCTGACAAATCAAGAGTTGGCAAATCTGGTGGCGGGTGGCCCAAACCACCACCGGCGCCGGCGAACATTCGTTCCAATCTCTCCATAAGGAGAAATTATAAAGTCCTCTGGTAGATCATGTCACTTGTCCACCATTCTACTAAAAAACTTCCATTTGTTTAAAATTGCTGAGTCAGTAATTAATTTCTATTTAAAATTTTTTTCTAACTAACAATTTTAAATAAGTGGCAGTTTTTTAGTGAAATGGTGGATCACATCATTTGTCCACCATGTGGATTTTATAATTTCTCGACATATAGGGTGTTTCTCTCTCTTTCTCTTCTGAGTTTTCTTTCTTATCAAGATTTCTCTGATGCTCTTTCTCTTTACTCTGCTTTTGCTTCAGCTTCGGGTTTTTATATACTGGTTCAGATCCAATAATATTTATATATGAAAGTTTTTTGGGCCTGATTTAAATATGGCCCATAATGAAAATAAATGGGCTTATGTTTTGTGTTTCAGCCTATAGGGATATCTGGGCTAGGCTAGTTTTAAATTCTTTTATTGCAGATCTAGGCCCAAATATGGGGACTTGGGTTTTTTTTTTGGGATCATGACAGGGCATTAAAACTAAAAACCCAACAAATCCATGAAATTTCCCATTTGGTAAAGAAAATTTAAAGAGATCCTGTCCCAAGCAAATTTTAACATCTTATTATGAGCCCATCCCACATGTATAGGGAGTCTAAACTGAAATTAGTCTCAATTTGTCAAATATGGAAAATTATTAGGTACGATAGGGAGTATGATGACATGATGCTCCATTCTCTTGCATATATGGTAGACTTGCAATAAATTTAATTAATGAGACCCACTATGAATGTGAGTTGAAAGAGCACCGTATCACCATATATAATATGAGAGTACTTAATAATTACTTCTCAAACATATACATTTACTAACTAATAATTCTTGTATATCCACGAGTGCAGTTATTAAAAATAACTACAATTGTATGTGTATCTATGGAGCTTTTTTGTTTAAATAAATAATATATTGTATACATTCATAGTATTACATAGAAATATAATAAATTCAAATTGAGTTTTTTTATTTTTTTTTATACATTTTCTAAGTTTAGGCATCAATTTGAGTGTAAATATAATTGATACAAAACTAAATGGAATGACACTTAGCATGCAAGTGGAATGCATTAAACATCTATGGACACTTGGCATCAAATAATAGTTCAATCTAAAGACACTAGTGGTAAATTGTTGAAATTTTGTTTTTGAGAATCAAGACCTCAAAGAAATTTATTAAATCATCCAAAGTCGGTTACAAGAACATGATGAAGTTGTGGTGGAACATCCTCCATCCACACTGTGAGAGCATCAATATGTCTTGTGTACTGAGCTAAATTATGAGGTAGAGAGTTACCCGACCTACGGGTGTGCGAAAAGGAAATACAAGAAAAAGCTTCTAAGTTCTGCTTAACTGAGGAAATCAAATGGCCAAAGGAAGAAAAGGACTCCTCCTCTCTTTGTAAGGCAGAAATAATCAACTCTATCAAATAGTCAAGGATCAGAGTACAAAGAATAAGAAGAATGGGAAGAAGGGTAAAACGACACAGCAGATAAATACAAGTGTTTAGTTCAGTAGCTAAACTATATGTAGTTTAGTTGTTAATTTTAATTCAGGATGTATTGCACGTGTGCTGTAACTAACCTTCCCATGTGTAGTAACTAATTTCCGTATAGTTTGGTTATGTAGTTATGCTCTGGTTTGGGAGCTTAGATTCAGAGATTAGGGATAAATGTATATAAGGCTATTTGCTGTACAGATTCATTCATAACATCAATTAGAGAAAATTTCTCATCTTTTCTCTCTCTCAATTTCTCTCTCTATGTTCACATATCTCTTTCCTTCTTTCATTTTACAATCTTACATGGTATCAGAGGTTGAGCCTTCATCAATGGCTTCAAATACTCAGACTGGTTCATCTTCCTCTTCTCAGCGAGAACTGACTCCAATGGAAGATCCACGAAGTCCATTTTTCTTGCATCATGGTGAAACACCAGGTGCGATTTTGGTTACTCAACCATTAACTGAGGATAACTACCCTATGTGGTCCAGAGCAATGATAATGGCTTTGGATGCCAAAAGCAAGCTCAGATTTGTTGATGGTTCTGTCAATGCTTCGATGGCAGTTACACCATTAGAGAAGCAAGCTTAGTCCAAATGCAATTCAATGATCTCCTCTTGGATCTTGAACTCAGTTTCTCCTCATCTTACTGCTAGTGTAATTTACAGAGACACTGCATTTGAAGTGTGGAATACTCTCAAGAAACGATTCTCTCAAGCCAATGGACCAAGGATCTCCCAGCTTTAGAAGCAAATCTCAACTATGATGCAAGGTGCTGCTACAATAACAGGATTCTTCATTGATCTTCAAGCTGCTTGGGATCAACTATTGAATTTCAGGCCTTTACCATGTTGCTCGTGTGGTAAGTGTATCTGTGGTGTGAATGACAAAATCATAGCCCTTCAGCATCAAGATTCTCTTATGCAGTTCCTAAATGGCTTGAATGACTCTTATTCTCAAGTCAGAACACAAATCCTCATGATGGAGCCTAGTCCTTCCATTGATAAGGCATTTTCCTTAGTGATTCAAGAGGAAAGGCAAAGATGTTTGGGTTTTACTGTTGCTCCTTCAGTTGAATCAACTGCTCTTGCAGTCAAGAATCAAGGATTCAATCAAGGAAATTCATTTCCAAGGAACAACAACAAGTATATCAAAGGAAACAATGCAAAAGGGAGGCCTGTGTGTAGTCACTGTGGGAAGCTTGGCCATGTTATGGAAAAATGCTACAAATTAGTGGGATTTCCTCTTGGTTACAAGCAGAAAGGTAGAGTGGCTATGGCAAATCAAGTCTTGGTTGAAGGTGATCAATGGGCAATTCTGATATTCAACAGGTCAATTCCTTCCCTTTCACTTTAGAGTAGTATCAGCAACTGATTTCAATGCTCAGTTCTCATGCATCTACATCTGGTGGTACCAATGATGCCTTACACTCAGCCAGTTCTGCTATTTCAGGTAATGTGTGTAATGCTTGGTCAGATTTCGTTTCCTTAGATTTGCATCATTCAGTTTTTGCTGTTAATCCTGTCAATAAAACTGCTTATGGTAATGATGTATGGATTCTTGATATTGGAGCCACAGACCACATAGTCTATTCCTTATCTCTGTTTACACATATCACTAGTTCTATTTCAACATTTGTTCAATTGCCAAATGGTGAAAAAGTCATTGTTACACACATTGGTACAATTCAAGTTACTTCAACTTTGAAACCTGAAAATGTACTATGTGTTCCCTCTTTTACTTTCAATCTGATCGCTGTCAGCCAATTAACCAAAACTCTTTCATGTTGCCTTGTTTTTTCTCTCAAATTTGTGCTTTATACAGGACCTTACTTGTTGGAAAACGATTGGAGTGGGTGAATTGCATGACAATTTGTACTTGCTGCATACTTACAAATCTGTTTCAGAAGCTTCTTCAACTATTGAGTCTGTTTTTCAATCTTTTGTTAATTCTGTATCAGAATCTGTGTCCACTCCTAGTGTTACTAAGCCATATCTTTGGCATATGAGGTTAGGTCATGTCTTTGATAATAAACTTCATGCTTTACACAGTTACATTCCTGATGTAATTACTTTTCATAGTAATAAAAACTGTGTTTTTTGTCCAATTACAAAATAGAAAAGACTTCCATTTCCTTCCTTTAATCATGTTTCAGATAATACTTTTGATTTGATTCATTGTGATGTTTGGGGACCATTTGCCAAATTCACTCATGATGGATTCAGATACTTTCTCACCATTGTGGATGATGCCACAAGATCCACTTGGGTCTATCTCATGAAATCAAAATTTGAGACTAGACCTTTGCTGATTTCATTCTATAACATGATTAATACACAATTTCATGCCAACATTAAGATCATTAGAACTGACAATGCTCCTGAATTTTTCTTAAAAGATTTTTATGCCAACCATGGCATTATTCACCAACATTCATGTGTTGCCACTCCACAACAAAACTCAGTTGTGGAAAGAAAACACCAACACATTTTAAGCATTGCAAAAGTATTGAAGTTTCAATTTAATGTTCCTATTTCTTATTAGGGTGAGTGTGTGTTAACTGCTGTCCACATTATCAATAGGTTACCTTCTAAACTTTTGAAAAACTTTATGGCAAACCTCCTTCTTATACCCATTTGAAAGTCTTTGGTTGCCTTTGTTTTGCCTTTACTTTGTCTTATAATAGGTCTAAATTTGATCCAAGATCCTCTTCTTGTGTTTTTCTTGGTTACCCCTTTGGTGTTAAAGGTTACAAATTACTTGATTTAACTACCAAAAGGCTTTTTGTATCTAGGGATGTTCATTTTCTTGAAATTGTTTTTCCCTTTGCTTCATCTTCTCATTCTTTCTCTCCTCACACTATCATACCTTTACCTCATCTCTTCCCTTCAGTGGCTCAACCACCTACTTCTTTGTTTGATTTTCCTTCCTCTACTCCTTTTGCTTCCCTTCCCAATCATCCTAATCCTGATGACATTCTTTCTAGTCCTAATTTTCCTTTAGATAATTCTATCCCAGCTTCTGCAAATTTACATGTTGACAATTCTGCAGACTTACCAACATCTAATCCATCTCCATCTGTCATTCCTTCCACCAATGTCCCATTTCCAACCTCTAATCCATCTCCATCTATCATTCCTTCCACCAATGCACCATCTGTTCCTTTGAGGAAGTCTTCCAGGGTGTCTAAACCACCTACATACTTGATTGATTTTAAGTGCAGCACAGTTGTCAGTGATAATCTCACTCCTTCTCTTTCTGCCAACAAGTCAGGTACACACTACCCATTATCCACTTATTTTAACTCCTCTAAATTGTCCTCCAATTATGCACATTTTTGTTCCCTCATCTCTACCAATCATGAGCCTACATCTTACCATGAGGCAGTCAAGGATTCTAACTGGCAGGATGCTATGGCAACTGAAATTGCTACTTTGGAAGCAAATCAAACCTGGAATATTACACCATTACCTCCTCACAAAAGGGCTATTGGGTGTAAATGGGTTTATAAGGTTAAATATAATGCTAATGGCTCTTTGGACAGATACAAAGCTAGGCTTGTGGCCAAGGGTTTCACTCAGCAAGCTGGTTTGGACTTCACTGACACTTTTTCTCCGGTTGCTAAACTCACCACTGTCAAAACTTTGCTTGCCATTTCTGCTGTGAGAGGCTGGCATTTGGTTCAGCTTGATGTGAACAATGCTTTTCTTAATGGTGATCTTCATGAAGAGGTATATATGCAATTGCCTCAGGGATTTCACAGCAAGGGGGAGAACCTAGTTTGCAAACTTAACAAGTCTTTGTATGGTCTCAAGCAGGCATCAAGGCAATGGTACTCCAAGTTTTCTACAACCATTTTGAAGTGTGGATTCAAGCAATCAAAATCTGATTACTCTTTGTTCATAAAGAAATTTAGTCAGACTTTCATAGCATTGCTAGTTTATGTTGATGACATCATTATTGCAAGTAATGACATTCAGGCATTTGAAGATCTCAAAAGCTCTTTGAATCATGAGTTTAAGTTGAGAGATCTTGGTAATTTGAAATATTTTCTTGGTCTTGAGGTGGCTAGATCAGAAAAGGGGATTTCATTGTGCTAAAGAAAATATGCACTAGGAGTTCTTAAAGATGCTGGTATGACAGCTTGTAAGCCCAGCAAAGTGCCAATGGAACAAAACTTGAAATCGAGCAAGTATCAAGGAGATTTGTTGCCTGATCCTGGTGTTTATAGAAGGTTAGTTGGAAGGCTACTATATCTAACTATAACATGACCAGATATCACATATCCAGTCCACAAACTAAGCCAATTCATGGCTAAGCCTAGAAAACCACATCTTGATGCAGCTTACAAAGTATTGCAGTATATTAAAGGGTGTCCTGGTCAAGGCATTCTCCTATCATCAAAATCAGATTTACATTTAAAAGCTTATACAGATGCAGATTGGGCATCTTGTGTGGACACTAGAAGATCAACTACGGGGTTTTGTGTGTTCTTAGGAGATTCATTGGTTTCATGGAAATCTAAGAAACAATCTATAGTTTCTAGATCCTCAGCTGAAGCTGAGTACAGAGCAATGGACTTGACCGTTTGTGAAATGACTTGGCTGCTGGCTCTGTTGAATGACTTAGAAGTTTATCATCCACAACCTGGCATGCTTTTCTGTGACAATCAGGCAGCAATTTATATTGGTGAGAACCCTGTCTTCCATGAGAGGACAAAGCACATAGAAGTAGATTGTCATTTGGTTCGAGATAAGGTGCAAGAAAAGGTGATTCGTTTGTTCTTTACTCCTACACATACACAGCTAGCAGACTTGTTTAACAAAGCATTGAGCAGTCAACAGTAGAGGATCTTGATTTCCAAGATGAGTGTATTAAACATACACAGCACTGAGTCTCATCTTGAGGGGGAGTATCAAATAGTCAAGGATCAGAGTATAAAGAATAAGAAGAACGGGAAGAAGGGTAAAACGACACAGCAGATAAATACAAGTGTTTAGTTCAGTAGCTAAACTACATGTAGTTTAGTTGTTAATTTTAATTCAGGATGTATTGTACGTGAGCTGTAACTAACCTTCCCACGTGTAGTAACTAATTTTCGTATAGTTTGTTTAGGTAGTTATGCTCTGGTTTGGGAGCTTAGATTCAGAGATTAGGGATAAATGTATATAAGGCTATTTGCTGTACAAATTCATTCATAACATCAATTAGAGAAAATTTCTCTTCTTTTCTCTCTCTCAATTTCTCTCTCTGTGTTCACATATCTCTTTCCTTCTTTCATTTTACAATCTTACAAACTCCGAATCTCCCTCGACAATAACAGAGGGTAGATGGAGTTCAAGAGCAAAAGAGATAGCTTTAACAGCAGCCATCGCTTCCACTTCATCTAAGGAAGATGGTAACCTGATTTTTTCAGACATGGAGGCCATCACCCTTCCCTGGTGGTCACGAACAACTACTCCCAGTCCAGCTTCGTCTATCTCATGGAACACGGCACCATCAAAGTTGAACTTGAGGATCGTCGGCGGTGGTGGAGTCCAGCTGACCCGTTGCTTTGGCAGAGCACCTGACTGCATTTTTGGGATCAGTAGGGCCTGGGTAAAATTCTGAAGGGTTTGTGAGGCTTGAAGGGCCACTTGAGAGAGTGGGAATGGCTTGTTGCTGGTCTGCAGTATATTTCGACAGGACCAAATAGTCCCTACCAAGGTAGCAAAGAGATCTGGGTTTTTCTTTTCCTCTAGCATGTAGCTAACCAGCTCAAAGAAATTCAAAATTTTCTTTGTTCTTCGAAATAGCCACATCGAGTCAGCCTCCCAAATGGCTGACAGTTCTTGACAGTCCCACAATGCATGATGGACATCTTTAGTGGCCGCTTGACAATGACCGCATACATCCTTGGCAATTACCTTTCGAGCAACCAGGTTCTTCTTTACAGGAATCACTTCTCTACTTGCTCTGCCTCTGATCTTGGTTATAGAAGTATTCTTAAATTAAAAAAAAAAAAAAAAAAAAAAAAGTCTAAAGAACAAGTTATTTATTTCCATTTAGGTGTAAAAAATGTTGCGCAACAAAATCATAGTACAATCAATAAGAAATTCTAGATGTTGTTTTATGCATTTCAAAATTCCAAGCTTTTAATTGGAAATCTTTAATTAGTTCAATTTGATTGCAAAAATGCAAAGGATATTATATCAAAGGAGAATCAAACTCTATTTCTAAATTTTAACCTGTGAATTTTTATACTGCTGCTCCCTGTCATTGAAAATTCCACATATTTAATAGTCCCCTGATTCCTGGGTGAAAAGAAATAAATACCCATAAATAAAAGAAAATGACAAACTAGTCATATATCACAAAAAAAAAAAAAAGAATAATCGATATCAATCACCATCTATGTTGACTGGTAGAGATCATGTTTTTTTTCAAGTCAAAGTCATAGGAGGGTGCATGGGTTGGGTTGGGTTAGGTTAAGGAGATTTTTCGACCCAACTCATCATGGTGGGTCAAAAAAAATTCAACCCAACCCAGCCCATCACATAAGTCCAATCCAACCCACATGGGTCGGGTTGAACCCATGGGTTGGACAAATTTTATTATTATTATTATTATTATTATTAAATTGAGTAGAAAAAAAATATAAATATAAATATATTATAAAAAAAATCAAAGATTAGTATCAATGTAACTCCTTAAAGGCAAACAACACTAATGACTAAACAATAATAGTAATTTATTAGGATTTGTGTGAACTAATTGGCTTTTATATAGGATAGGAAGAGCTAGTTATTTTAAAAAATTTATTAATTATATAATATATTTTAAATATATATATTAAATATATGGGTGGGTTGGGTCGGGTTTGGTGGGTTTGGAATTTTATGACCCAAACCCAACCCAACCTGCCATTAAAAAAAAAATTTGTAACCCAACCCAATCCAGCAAACCCTAAAAACCGACCCAACTTGGAGGGTTGAGTCGGGTCGGGTCGGTTTTGGCGGGTTGGCGGGTTGGTGGGTTGGCTACACATCCCTAGTCAACACCCATAAATAAAAGAAAATGGCAAACTAGTCATATATCACAAAAAAAAAAAAAAAAAAAAAAAGAAAGAAAAGAAAAGAGAAGAATAATTGGTATCAATCACTATCTATGTTGACAGGTAGAAATCATGTTTTTTTTTCAAGTCAAAGTCAAGTCTGTTGCTCATTTCTGCCACTAAACCCCAGAAGAAGAAGAAGGGAAAAAAAAAAAAAAAAGTAAAGAGGAGAGAAGAGTACAATTGTACGAGTCTCATATATACTATCAACGGTGGCTCAAGATTTTTTGTCTAAGGGTCAATAGTGTTATAATTTTTATGTGTTAAAAGTTGTGTAATTTTTTACTAATGAAGAAGAAAATTACAGGAAAAATAATTTCATTCTGCAGTCAATGGCAAAGTAAGTCAGGAGCATAGATTTATTTATTTTTAAAAATGAAGTAACGGTTTTAAAAGTATAACTAGCTACTTACATAACACTTTCACAGCAAAATTTAGGTAGCAAGTTGTTAAAAATATATAAAAAAGTGATGTCATTTGTGGGTTTAGATAAAAACCAATTAAAACTTACCACTTAACTTTTATTGTAAAATTATTGTAAAATAGCACTAAAATAATTATATTCAAACTTATTTCAATTAGGATTAACAAAAATTTAGGGTTAGAATGTTAATATATTTTTTTAAAGGTCAAAACAAAAAGAATTAAAATATTTTATATATAATTTTTGGTTTTTAGCCAAGTTAGGAGTTGATTTGAACAGCATCAGCCTCTGTATACTATTAAAAAATCCAATAGTCTTTCCTCTTTACTATAGGTGTTAGGTTTTGAGTTTGTAATGTTGGCAAACCATGACAAACCATGACAAAAACTAAGTCTCATTGGTTTAGAATGGTCTACATTGAAGTTCAAGACAAAAAACTCAAGTTCGGGATGAAAAAAATGAGTTACAAGCTATTTCGTTCGATTGGTACTCGATCAATCGAAAATCGCATATCAGCAAAAATCAACAAACGTAAAAAGCCCATAACTTGACTGTTTGAAGTCCAAATCGTGAGCCGTTTTTTCCAGTATTTAAAGGACATTATAAGCTAACCCTAGGTGGGGTTTTCAAAGTTTTTTAGAGAGATTAGAGTGCATCTTGTGCCTCTTTTGCAGATCTAGGGTTTTGTACCCAAATGTTCTCTAATGTAAGTTGCTGCATATAAGATTAACATTTAAGGAGATCCAAAACCTTTGAGTGGAGTCTCAAAATCACAAGTAGGTGAGCTTGTGTTGTTGCAAAGGCCAATAAAAGAAGTAGTCCGTGGACTCGGAGCTATCATGGGGTTGTGGTAGTAAGTTTTCTACTCGAGATAGCAATAGAATGTTAGTGGTCTAAGTTCTATTGTACAAACTTCAAATCTTTCATAGTGGATTTGTTTTTTACCTTGAAAATAGCTAGGTTAAATCATCCCTAGGTTTTTTACTGGTTTGGTTTTCCTGGGTCATCATATCATTGTGTTCTTTATATTTTCCACTGCTTTACATGATATGATTGTTATTATTTTAACCTAGGTCTGAATAATAAACCTAAGTATTCACTTGGTTAATTAATTAGGTTAAACAATCTAATTTACAGGGGTCTAAAAATGTATAATAGGAATAGTATGGCTTATCTACATACAAACAAAGGAAAAGTCAAAGTTAGTTCTCATTTAAAAAATTAAAAAAAAAAAAAAAGGTACACCATACTTTTTTATGAAAGAAGGTACACCATACTATTCCATCAAATAAGTCTCTGTTCCATCAAAAATAAAATAACTCATGCTATTTTGTTTGATTTCTATCAATAATTACAATCTTAAATCTTGATTCTAGAAAAAAATTCTAAAAAAGTCCTAATTATTCTAAAAATCTAAACCCATATTAATTGTAGCTTGAAAAATCATCACACACGTCTTCTCGGATGTCCCATAGGGTGAGTTATTTCCGCATAGGGCAAAAACTTTTCCCTTTCACCAAAAGAATTATATATTAGGCAGAGGAATTGAAAATTGTCTCATATGAAAGGGTTAGTACTCTTGGCTAGGGCTGTCTAGCACCTGCTCGACCCGACGAATCCAACCGACCCAACGATCTCCGACCCGATAACTGCCCGATTTGAGCGGTGGTTCGGTCGGCTGCGGGTCGTCGGCGTGAAGACCCGATACGATCGGTTCGAGTCTCAGTTTGACTGCCTGAGAAACCGAAGAACCCGACCTGCCCGATGCCTATCTCTCTTCCAGTCGTAAATCTCGTGTTCTGGCAAAAAACCGGTAAGTCTAAACTCAAATCTCCCCCGATATAATGAGATCTCGGCTGGATCTCGACAAATATAGCAAGATCTCGGCTAGATCTCAAAGGATATGGAGGAATATTGGCCAGATCTCGATAGATCCGGCTAGATCTATCTCTCTCCGGCAAGATTTCGGCCAAATCCAGCCAGATTTCTACCCCTGAAGCGAACCCGAAACCGATCGATATGCACCCGAAACTGACAAGACCCAATCCAGCCGATTCGAAGCTCCACATGGGTCGGTTGCGGGTTCTGATTTCTCCCACTCGAGTTTGTCGGGTCGAGTTCGGGTTGGGCACAAACCCGACCCGGGCCGACCCGTGGACACCCCTACTCTTGGCATCTTGCACTCAAAAAGTCACCAAATTTTTATTTTTTTTTTAAAACGGTATGAATTATATTAATCTTTATGATTCTTAAAACATATAGTTTTAGACCTTTTTAGTGTTCTTATCAATCATATTCATGTCAAGTGGAGTAACGATAAGTACTCACATGTTCTTATATATGTAAATGCTTACATTTTGTTTTATTTTATGGCATATATATCATCAATCTTTTTTTCTTTTTTCCTTTTATAAAAAAAAAAAAAAAAAAAAAAAAAAAACTTTTCAATTTCAAACATGACTTAATTTTTTTTTCTCTCCTTCACCAATCTTTATTTATTTATTTATTTTTTATATATTTATAATTCTGAACCTCCATCCACAAACATAATTAAGATTTTTTCTCTAAAAAAAATATAATTAAGATCTTTGTTTCTAGATTTTTGAAGTACTGTTTTCTGTGGTTAAATTGTCGTTTTCCTTTTAAAACTTTACAAAACCTTGGTAATTGATTTTTCTAAGTCCTGTTACATTCATGATGTTGATGGATGGGGCTCAGTAAGAAGACGAACTTTATATCTATGATGAATAGATAGGCATGGCAATGTGGTAGGTGTTGCCGTGTTGTAGAGGTTGGGTTAGTTTCAGTAGCGGCTCCAAGAATATTTTTTAGGGGTCATTTAAATTCGTGTTGAAGAGATTGAAAAAGACCTCTTTGTAAATAATCTTTTTTCATCTTGATCATTATGATAATATTGATGAGATCTTTCATAACCTATGATCCAAAGGAAGATTTTTTTAAGTCTACACGAGTTCTTTTAGATAATAAATCATAGGTAGAAGATAATCTTGCGGTATATGTGAGCTCCTTATCAAAAATTTATTCACCGTATTAGCAAGAGAATTAAAGATAAACTATAAGTTCATTGGGCATATGTTTTCTTAGTGTAATGAAGCTATTAATTATTATTATTAAGATTAAATCTTGTAAGTTATCTATTCTCTATTTCTATAATAAATTTCTTAATTATTGTTGTTAAATGAATTTTAATTATTATTACTTAGAATACTCTAATTCATTATTTATTAGTTTTTGTTTTTACTCTTTTCAATTCTTTTATTTAACAATTCAACTCAATTGTGACAACTTATAGGTCTTTGTAATTCATTAAGAAGAATTTTGTTATGTTTTTTACATTACTTTATTAAGAATTCAACGCAACAATACAATCATTAAAAAAAAATGTCTTCATTCTCCACTGTCTCATGCCCCACTTCCATTGCCTCACACTTAATTTTCTTTTAGTGTTTACATTTTACAGCTAATTTAATTGTCTTTTTCTTCTATCGTGTTTTGTCAAAAAAAAAAGTCTTTTTCTAAAATTTAAAATCAACAAATTACTAATTTTTGTTGTTGGACTTGCTATTTTTTTCCCTCAGATTTTAGATCAAATTAGTTTGATGTTGGGTTTTTTCTTTTTGTTTAAGAAGGCCAAGATAAATTTTAGTATTGAATTGATTTGTTCTTAGGACTTATTTTAGGGGGTTCAAAATTTTATTTTATGGCATACAAAACAAAAATATTTTAAAGCATTATATGTAAAAAAAAAAAAAAAAATCACAAGTCAGGGGGTTCATTTGAACCCCCTGAACACCATGTGGCGCCGCCACTGGTTAGTTTGTGAGTCTTGTGATTTATTACATGGAGTTGATACGGTAATATGGAGATTTGGTCTGTAAGATAATGTCTAAAATTCTAATTTGACATTATCATAGTATTTTTGCTTTGTCCAAGAAAAGTATTCATTAACCACCAAGAAAATACAGTTTTTGACCGCCAAAAAAATAGGTATTAAAATCTTATAATTAAACAGACAATTGAAATAAAGGTTTGGCGGCTTTACCCAAGACTCATCCCACATAAGAAGAGACTTTGAATTAATTTGAGAGAGCCTTATAGAGATTTTATTATTGTGGGTCCTATTTGAGTTTGTATTCACTTAGTAATCTCTTTTTGATATAGTGAATTCATCTGCTACTACTTGTGCACGTAAGTTATTGTCAAACCATGTAAATCACTGGTGTTCTTCTCATGTTTGGGATTTTTTTTTTTTTTGGTTTTTTCTTTGTTCCTATTAATTATTAGGAAATCTTTCAAAAACCAATAATAATTTTTATAATTAATCTTGTGTGGAAGTGTCACCTAGAGACACTTTCCCTCAACATACTGGTATTTGATGTTAAAATTATAATTAAATGATTAAATTCATCATTTCTTAATAGTTTAAGCTTTTGAGACTATTGTTAATTTAATATATTATCAAAGTAAGAAATCATAAATTTGATATATGGTTTTACTCTACCTTCCATTTAAAATATTAAAAATCTCACATATTAGGCCACACTTATTAAGGGGGAGGCGTTTAGGGCCATATGTGGGGGGAATAATTATAATTATGGTTAAATGATTAAATTCACATTTTCCTAATAGATTAATCCCCGCCTACACCAAAAAACTGATTGGTGTCTTGGTCTAATGATAAAAAGCTATCATTAGGAGCAGACGCCAGAAGTTGAAACTCTCTAAAAAAAAAAAAATCTTTTAAGACAATTGATAATTTAACATTAGAGATGACAAAATATCTAAAAATGAGAAAAAATTGTATAATATACTCTGAGTAAAGAGAGTATGCCCTTACTCTTGAGTAATTATTTGGTACTTTTAGAAGAATGAGCAATACGTCATTGTATTTCAGGAGTATCGAATACTTTTCCCTTACTCTTGATGAAAAAAAAAAAAAAAAAAATACCTATCCTACTCAAGCAATGAGCATAATGTTGTTGCAAGCCCTTACTTATTTAGTGTCCATTTAGAACAACTTATTAACAATGTGAAATGTTAACTGATGCTCTAAGGGCATTGGTTAGTTAGAGCATTGGTTTATGAAATATTTTCAAAAATATTTTATTAGGAAAATAATAAAATAACAATAAATGTTGTTGACCCTATTTTTTTATATTTTTCAAGAAAGTGATGTCAAAACTTTCCTATTATGATTTATTAACAATTACCTTATGAGCATATGTTAGTATGACTTATTAACAATTGGTCTAAATGCACCGCTAACATGACCTTATTATAAACTCATGTGCAGTCTATTCTTTTATGATGTATTTATTTGACAAGGTTAAACAAAGCCAATTAATGCACTCAATTACCGTATTAGGTGGGATTATTATGTAGCTCAGCATTGATTGTTATAGTTGGCTAATGAGTGCTGTTTATGAAAAATTATTAGGTATTTTTGAAGTACCATTAATGCGTAATCCCCCTTCTCACATGAATAGTGGGTCCTACCATGAATTTAATTAATGGAACCTACCATTCATTTGAGAGGAAGAAGTATGCATTTATAGTACTCCGAGAGTACATAATAATTTTCCGTTGTTTACATACAGTCCTCTCAATATTTCATGGCCCATATATGTTCGAATACAAAATTGAATGTACAATGGGTATGGATAACGCTCTCACGACAAAAATTGAATGTATTAATGGGTATGGATAACGCTCACCAAAGTAGAAACAGCTTTTCAAAGCTGACAGCACGCTTACATAATTTCAACTAGTTTTGGAAATATCTGGATTTGGAGAAATTATTCCACTAAAAAACTTTCACCTGTTTAAAATTGTTAGTTAAAATTTTTTTTTAAATAGAAATTAATTACTGACTCAGTAATTTTAAACAAATGGAAGTTTTTTAGTGGAATGTTGGACCACATCACTTGTCCACCAGAGGACTCTATAATTTGTCATGGATTTGGTGATATTATTAAAAGGTTGATTAATCTATTAAGTAAATCACTTTCCTGGTTGATTCAACAAATTCATCATCACTAAAGTCATTGTTGATTATTTCAATTTCCAACCACTAATGGCGAAATCAAGGACTAGAGTTTTATTTTCTTGGTCACGTATTTGAGGAAATTTGATCATGTTACCATTTATTGGAAGCTCTCTCTTCTTCTCTTTTCTCCTAAGTCGTAACCCATATAGAGTTACATGCACGAACCAAGAAAAATGGTACTACAAACCAAGGACTAAAGTGTTCAGAAATTTGGCTAAAGAAACGACATTTTAAAAAAATACTTTTGAATTAACAAAAAGAATACATGGAAGCTAAATTGGCTTTCATTTATCAATTACAAATCACCCACCAAAAAAATAAATAAAAAAAATACATTTGTGTTGGTGTCAAGTTATCTTACCAAATATTTTATTCAAACTAATACTACCAAAGAATCAAAAGGTGGAATTTTTGTGTTCCATCCTCGATATTACAACATCCTCGATGTTACAACACTTTAATACAAAGACGCGGCTTATGCCCAATGCATTAATGCACTACTAGACACGTTGAGATACGAATATGTATCCGCATTTTAATATGTCCTGTGTACTGATACATTACATATAATCTCCCTTAATACAATATTGGCAAAAGAATTATATGCTTAGTCTACTAAGACCATTTGTTTTGTGAGTACTGGTGGCTTGATGAGCATGTCCAGCGGGGGACTTTGCATGGCGAAGGTGCCTTTCTTGGGAGAGTAATTTTGCAAACCTGAAACAACATTAATTATATGCTTTTGCATTAGCTTAATGTGAAAACTAAAAAGAAAACTTTTTTTAAAGAAATTGTAGAATATATATAATAACAGTTTGATATATTTATTTTTAGTACCTTGTGAGGGCAGCTTCATTAGTTTCATGGTTAGAAGCCTCATAAACTCCTGTCTCCAAGTTCACCCTAGCAACTGGTTTCTTTAGTAACTCTTCACCAACTTTCTCAAGATCATCCAAATTTTGTTTTGTGGCCACGTCCACAGAAGTTACTGTCCCAACCAAGGTGTCGTCCTGCATTGTTTTGATTCAAACTTGTCTATGTTAATTATGTGAACAAGAACTTTTGACTTTTATACCATGAATTTTATTACATAAGACTTGTATAACAACGTGTCAATTTTTAAATACAAAACAAAAAAAATGTAAGAAAAATATCAAAGTTTTTATTAATTTTACTATAAATGTTTCAAACTAATGTCATAATAATAAATGTGATCATTGTCACTTCAACACATAATAAATAAATGTTTAAATCGATTTTTTATTTCATTACGAGAAACTCTCAATACACAATAAAAATATCACAATATTTTTATGATACCTTTATTTTTAGTTGTAGTGGATCTGTTTATAATCTTATTTTATTTTGGCCTATGATGAATTGACACTCAACTTGTTGAGAAAATGTTGTGTAATTTTGTTGTGCTCGTAGAAGAACTCGATTGGTGAACATCAATTTACAGGATTTGTGTAATAAAATATGTACTAACCCCTAGTCTCACCCAAAAAGTAATTAAAAAGTTTATTTATTACTCCCTCCGTCCCATATTTCTTGTCCTCTATTCCATTTTGGGATGTCCCAAAATATTGTCCTGTTTCTAAAAATAAAAGTCATTAATTTATTAATGTTCTTATTATACCCCTATTTTATTTTCAAAACTACTACAGAGTATTTGAAAAGAAAATTTTTTGGTAAATTTATTTAAGGGTAGTTTTGGAAACTTATATATTTTTAAAAGACAGACAAGATAATAAATGATGTTCCCTTAAAAAATTTGACTTTTCAAACAGGACAAGAAATATGGGACGGAGGGAGTACTATATTATTGATGTGTCATTAATTGCCTTCATTGATAGTAAGTTATTAATTTTTTTTTTTTTGGTAATAAAATTGGTAATAGTTGTAGTATTTTCTTATGTATTTCTTCTGATTATGGAAGGTCTGAATGATATATATGTACCTGAATCCGCAGGTAATTTTTCTCAGAATGAAGGGCTTGAAAAACCACAGAGAGGTGGACATCAACCATATCTGCACTTGCGTGAGAAAATACATCAATAATTGGGGTGGAACCACCACTTGTTAACCAGTCTAGCAGGCCCCACTTAGCTGCCTTGTGTGCCTTGTATTTTCCTTCGGCTTTTTGTGATCCAGTTCCTAATGATATCACCAAAAACCTTCCATAGTCCATTGGTTTTATTGGAAAGAAGTCAGAACTTCCTCGAATGATCTGCTTTGTCACCTCACCAATGGCAAGTAAAGCCTGAAATTGCACCAATTTAGTAATATTAGAATAACGGTTAAATGATTAAATTTATTATATTTTAAGCAGGTTTATAATAAAAAAAATATTAGGAGATTAATTATATATAATAATCATTAGGAGTCATGTGAAGTTTGAAAAAGACATATACCGGATTATTAGCAGCAACACCACCATCTGTAAGGTTAAATTCTCTCACATTCCCCTCGGGGTCTACAGTTTCAAAGTAATAAGTTGGAAGATAAGTTGGGGCAGCTGAGGTTGCTATGCAAATATCTGAGAGTAAGGCATTCATGCTTGGGTTTTTCTTTACCTGTTTTCATGACCAAATCAAAGTAAATGTTAGTACAATTCAGCTCCATCATTTGCAGTCACTTTCTTATCCAGGGTTAATCTGAACCACTACATATATTGTGGAAATTAAAGGAAAAAAAGAGTACTGGGGTTAAAAAATCATTTTAATGAGAGGAAGACAAACCTCATAGCTAGAAAAAATGGTTGGCTGGAGTCTTTTGATGTCAAATGTTGGAATAACAACATTAGTCAATGTCTTTTCCAATTTTGTATGCCCTAGTTTTTCCTTAACAAGGTTATGCAGATATTTCCCATCATACTTTGGTCCAGCTAGAGCTTTGATAATCTTTGTAAGATGAGGAAGTACTGGACAACTGCAATTTGGAAAAAATAAGATCATGTTAAAAACCAAAACAAATGGGCCAAGTCAATAATCAAACAGTTATATATATTAATGATATTTTTATATCTCATACTCTAAATTTTTACCTGTTCTGTGGGAAGATACTAGGGCAGTGGTTTAGGTAGAAATCCTTGATATCCTTGGCAGCAAAGACAGGTCGGTTATTTTCATCTGGAGCAGCTAGCATGGCAGTGACAAGACCACCTGTGCTTGTTCCTGAGATAACATCAAAATAATCTGCTATTCTTGCATCTTCACCATCCAGTTTCTGCACCATGCATAAGCAAATATAGAGTAAGTACTTGGAAAGATTGCATCTTGAACCCTTATAAATGATTTAACAAAGCAGAACTTCACTAGTGAATGAAAAAAAGTGTTGAATTTCTTTAGGTTTGTGGCATGAAACATGTATGATTAATATATAACATATTTTTCTACCTGAAGTTCAGATTCTAAAAAACTAAGGATAGTTCCTGGGATAACCCCTCTTATTCCACCACCATCAATGCTGAGAACAGTGATTAGGTTTCCATAAGTTGGAGGTTGTAGGGGTACGTTTGTTGAGCCCATTGGGATAAAGATGCAGGTAAGGAGAGAGAGAGAGAGATACAGATAGAGAGGATTTAAGAGCTTTAGAGAAGCTATGAACTTTTAAGGAAGTTAAAAAGAGAGGATTATGTTACTTGATATGTCTTCTTTCCATGGAAGTATGTGTATTTATAGTACTCCTCAGTCATGTCCTTGTTCAAAGATTCAACTGTGTCATTGGATTGGGCCATAAGCCTTTAAAGAAAGTCATCGGGTCAAAGTGTTTCAAATTTGACCAATAACTTGTACCTTTTCTGATATTGTTTACGTACATATATACTGAAAATTCATAAACCAATGTAGTGATTGGATCGGGTGAATTATAAGCATTGCCTCTTACTTTGTCACAAAAATTGTCCCGTTAGGCTATGGTCACTGTAAGTGAGAATAGTCGGTGAGACCACTTCAAAAGAATTGTAGGTAAGCATGAGAATTGTTGGTGAGACCATAAAGGCAATATGGGTCTAGTTAGGCAACATTCAAGAATAACACGGCTTTACATTTTACATGTTAATTTGATCCGAAAAGGTGGCGCCTCAAGTAATCAAAAGATGTGTTGGATATATACGTGTGAGTAGAATGTTCATATAGAGAAAAAGAAAAGAGGTCAAGAAATTAATATAATATGGTGGAGCTCCTATGTCATATTATGTACTCCATTGGAGTTTTTTCAAGTATTATCTTCCCAACATGATGATGATGTTGGGGAGATAAACACCTTAGACTCAATTGGAGATTTCCTAAGTATTATCTTCCCAACATGATGGTGATGTTGGGGAGATGAAACACTTTAAGGAGTCTTCTTGAGTATTTAATTTATAGAGACACACTTAACTCAAAAGGTTTAACTATGAGCTCAACTATATTATATTAACTACTTATTATTAATATTATTATTTAATTTAGGACTTCAATAACATGTATACACCCAACCGGTGATCATATCATTGAAAAGTCATTTGAGGTACTTGTTAGAATTCAATATTCAAATTAACAAATGTGTACAATTCAATTACATCTAAATGCTTAAAGGAAATGTGAAAAACTTGATAATTCTATTGGCCTTATGAATTTTGTCTTCAAATCGTGTTGAATTATTGACCCTATGTGTCTATACCATTTTGCAAATCCGACATGCATGGTTATTCATTCTTAAAAGATTTGATTGTTCTGTCAAAAAGGAAAAGAAGTAAGTCTTATAGCTACCATACTTAGTTTTGGTAAATTTTCCAATTGACATAGTCAAACTTTTGAGAGCGTTGTCTAGGTTATGCTTCCTTTTCTCTTTGGCCAAAACAAACGTGAAGAAATGGCAAATGGAATTTTAAATGTGAAGAATATTATATCCATTATCAGAGGATAACTTGCAAAGGCAATTCTAGTAACTGAGTACTTGTTAGAATTCAACAATTCAACGTATGTGTACCATTCAATTTCAAGCGCTGCATAAAAGAAATGTAAAAACTTGGTCATTCTATTGGCCTTATGCCTTGTTTTCAAAACTTGATCATTTCTAGGACCTTCAGTAGAGATTAATGAAAGAAAAAAAAAAATTACAGTAGAGATTAATGAAAGAACTGCAGCATGAAATTATGTGACTTGTCTCTAGAGCTTAAACTAATAGGAAAATGGTGAATTAAATCATTTAGCCATTATTCTAACTGTAAGTAGTTCATGTTGAGAGTTTACTAAGTTTTTTCTTGACAGGAACATAGATTTAGTACCACCTGTTTAGAATTTTCTGTGGCAGTATTTGACTTAGTGCATTTCCAATCTAGTATTAACTGATATTTGTATTGCTGCAATATTTTTAAATCAATTATTTGCAGTTTACTAGCAAGGTAGGAAGAAGATTAATTTATGTTTAGAGAAGGGAACAAATTAAATATGAAAATTGATAATATCTTTCCTGTTAGACCTTATCACATTAGGAATAAGCATGATGACAACATTTGAAAAAGACGCATTAACATACATCACAGAGGACCATCATAAATTTAAAAAAAAAAAAAAAAAAGACATACATCACAGAAGCAAGTGCACGGGTGGTATATAATAAATGATATATTACTTTATTTTTTTATTTATTTTTATTTATTTTTATACAGGATATAAAATCTATTCTAACATAATCTAAGTGTATATGTGTATGAAGCTTTCTTCTGAAGACTTGAAAGCATTTATATTTTTGGAGTGATCATCGTATCAAGGGTGCGCATTGGAAATGATATATTACTAAAGGTTTAAAGCTTGGCTTTCTTTGTTTTTATATTAGGAAAATGCACAAAAGTGGAAGCTAAAAATGTAAATTGTGAAAAATGAGTCTTCTATTGCCCAATTTTGACTGCACAAACTGATAATACTAACAATAACATTCTTGATAAGGGTAAGTGCGCCCATACCCGGCCGCAGGACATTTTTTTATGCATGGCTGAAGGCTTGCAGCCAGAGCAAAGACAATAAAATTCACATGGATGGCTATAGATCCAACTCAGGATAAACAAAACACCAATTAGAATAAATACTAAAAACAAGAACAAGAACAATAATAAATAATACATTAAAACTTAAAGCTCAATCTGTCTCTCACAAGACTAGCTGATATCTTTACCAAGCCTCCTCCACCAAGATGTTTTAGTGCATTAGCTGCCAAATTCAAGTTGGTCTCCACTCACCCAAATGAATTTGTGAGAGGCTGTTAGAATATAAGCCCCAGGCGCTTAGGCCAATTATTCTAGGTCTCCACTACACTTATATTACTTATACAATGTATTTTGTCTACCTATATAAAAGGCAGACCTTTGTACTTTATTCTATATAGTTTAATACACAGTCTTTTAGACTTTAACAAGAGGACTCAAGCAAATTACTGACTAGGCTCCATTTCATTGCGCTGGAAGCCTTTTCAAAGTTCCATGGAAATATGTTACATTAACTTTATATCATTTCTGCAGTTCTTAGATTAACATCAGTTGCGTTTCGCATCTCATTTCTGCAGTGATGAGGTTTCGCGACAGTACTTCTCTTTTGAGAGTAGCTTCGCAAACCTGCATTATTTGGATAAAAGCTATTGTTATTATTAACAATGCAGATTTTTTTATACTTTGCAAAAATTTGAATAATCTTACACCTTATGAGAGCCTCCTCATTAGTCTCATGTTTAGAAGGCTCCAGATTACCCGTCTCTGAGTTCACCCTTGAGACCGGTTTCTTTAATAATCCTTCTGCAACTTTTGCAAGATTTTCCATATTCTCCTTGGTGGAAATATCAACAGAAGACACTTCTCCCTTCAGTGTATCATCCTGAAATGTCAATGTTAAAATAATTTTTAAATGATTAAAGTTGTCTTTTTCTGTATACTTAAACTTTTAGAACAAGTGGTAACTAATTTGTCACTCTCATATTAATGTGCCAAACATGGGTATTGACTATGAAGTTACATCCCTTGCATTTTTTGGACTCAAGGCATCAGTTAAAATCAATCAATGAAATACTGACTTTAATAAAACTTGTGTATAGTAGTATTTGCACACATTGGACTTAAGCATTGAAGTTTAATTATTACCTGAATTCGGAGGTAGTTATTTTCACTATCGAGAGCTTTAAAAACAACAGAAAGGTGAAAGTCCACTATATCAGCACTTGCTTGAGTGAACACATTCACCAATGGGGCAGAGTGACCACTAGTTAACCACCCGAATATACCCCACCGAGATGCTTCTTTGGCAGTGTATTTCTCTTCAACTTTTGCTGAGCCAGTTCCTAGTGATAGAACCAGAAATCGACCATAATCTGCTCTCTTTATGGAACTGAAGTTAGGACTCCCCCGGTTAATCTCTTTTGTCACTTCGCCAATGGCAATCAAAGTCTACAGAATCATATGAGAATTAGACAATGATATTGATAAGAGAGTATGATTTCAGAGAGAATAAAAAAGAGACGTATACTAAACTTATTACCGGATTATTAGCAGCTACACCACCATCAATAAGATTGAATTTTCTCACTCTTCCAGTTGAGTCTTTGGTATCAAAATTATGGGCAGGGAAATATGTTGGGGCAGCTGAGGTTCCAATGCATATATCTGAAAGTAAGGCATCAAAGTGTGCATGGTTCTTCACCTAATTATGGCATGGATACAAATATATGTTAGTTCATTTTTGTTTATGTGAAGTGTTAATTCCTTCTCATTAGACTGGATTAATTTCAGGTAAAGTTAAAAACTTGGATTAATTTAAAAACCTCATAGCTGGAGAAAATGGCTGGCTGGAGTTGTTTGATGTCAAAGGTTGGGATTACCACATTGGTCAGTGTGTGGCGTAATTGAGTATTCCCTAGTTTTTCCTTCAGAAGGCTATGAAGATACTTTCCATCGTATTTTGGTCCTGTTATGGCTTTGATCAATTTTGTTGCTTGAGCAAATGGGGAACTGTTGCTTAAGCAGATTAGTATAGTGTTATTTAATATGGAATAAGACATAGTGATAACATGAAAAACATTGAGGCTCAATTGTTACCGATCTTGAGGAAAGATTTTAGGTCCATTATCAAAATAGAAGGCCTTGATGTCTTTTGCAGCATACATGGGGCGTTTGTTTTCATTTGGTGCAGTTAGCATGGTAGTCAAAAGACCTCCTGTGCTTGTCCCTGCGATGACATCAAAATAATCTGCAATTCTAGCTTCGGGGCCATCAATTTTCTGCACCACAAGGTAAAAATTGTAAAAAAAACCATGTGAAAGAAATAGTCATATGTTAATTGCCATTACTATTTTGAATAACTTATATGTAGTACCATTTTAGTCAATTTTTATAAAGCTCAAGCTTGTCAAATGGTCTTCTGGAAGTTAATCTACACGCATGGCTTGTAAGTGACTATATTGGGATGAAAGTTACTAATCAAACCCATTTTTTATTTGGAAAAAAAAAGCAATTATGCAAGCTACCAATGATTGATTTCTTTTTCCTATTAAATAAGAGCTTTAGATTGAAAACTAATATTTCAACTTTATACACATAGATGACATGTGCCAACTGGCTGGTATATAACAATATTGTAACCTGTAACTCAGACTCAAGGAAGCTAAGTATGATTCCTGGAATAATCCCCCTTATTCCACCTCCATCAATGCTAAGAACAGTAATGAAGTTTCCATGTGTTGGAGGCCGCAGGGGTGATATTGTTTTTTCCATAAGGGACTGGGATGAGAATATGATTATGGGGCTAGGAGGTTAATTGTGCTGCTGGAAACTCCATAGTGCCAATCTATTTATAATCCTTTAAGCTTTCAAGTACTGGTTAAGAATCAGCATTTTCATCATTTTTATGGGACTAATAATGCTGTAATATGGACCATATGCATACATAGTGGTTTCTTCAATATGGTTTGAGTTGATATTTAGGGTCTGTTTGGATACAACTTATTTTGCTGAAAATTAAAAACCAAAAATACAACTTACATAGTGGTTTCTTAAATATGGTTTGAGTTGATATTTAGGGTCCGTTTGGATACAATTTATTTTGCTGAAAATTAAAAACTAAAAATACTGTAGTAAAATAATTTTTAAATGTGTGAATAGTACCGTGAGATTCATTTTTAATTTTTTTTTCTGAATAAAGTGGCTGTGGGTCCCGTGAACAGTGCATGAATAGTATTGTGAACAGTAAAATTTGTCTCCCTGAACGCGTGAAAAAAAAAAAGAAAAAGAAAAAAAAAAGAGAAAAACGCAAAACTGAAAACGCAGATGCAGTAAACATGCTATCCAAACAGTCACTTAGCTTTATCATTGACAAGAACAACCGAGGATTCCATTTCCTTATAGTGATCTTGCTTTAGCAAAGAAGAAATTGCATCTTAGACGCTACATATACAGGAATTTTAGTTGAGACTCCAGGAGAATTGCAGGTAAGAAAAATTAGTTGAAGTGATATCCTAATGGCAATGTCGATAGTGGATTTCATTATCTAGCAAAAAGGGATTTTAAGGTCGGCAATAATTAGCAAAAAGGGATTTTAAGGGATTTCATTGTCTAGTTGTTGCGCTCAATAATTAGCAAACTATGATGATTGGAATGCAAAAAGTTCAATATTTTGATCACGCCGGTTTTTGAAAGAGACAATGCATAATGATGTGGATTGGCTCACATTTCTTAGGTCATTTAGGGTTCCTTTGAGCAATTCATACTTTTCTTATCAAAATCTATCATCTCATAGGTATGGTTGTATATATTACTAAGTATATTAAGATTCTACTCATTTTGATATTTTTAAACATTTGATCTAAATTCCTATTCTCGTCACAATAATAAGTTTCAAAATATTTATATAGTTTACTAAATTTTGGTCAAATTTTAAATTATTGTCATTTTTTAATGTATTTTTACACATTAAATTTATTAAATAAGATCTAATTAATAGTAAATTTAAATCTAAAATGTTAATTTAGTGCTAGTTTGGTTCAACTTATTTTCCAATATATTCTTAATTTCAATTAGGGTGTGAGGTTGGATTAAAATAATCGAAACTATCTAAAATTTAGATCTTGCTCACGAGTCACAATGCATTTGCAGGTTCAAAATTAATTTCGGTTTCATTGGTTATACTTTTTACGTTTTTGATTTTGGACTTGATTAAGATTCTGAAGTAGTGCTCTTCTTCAAAATCATATAGCTCACCTTATTACACATTTAATAAAAAAAAAAAAATGGCAATCACATGTGGCTAATTTGTAGCTTTTCCATCATAACATAAAACAATGAACGAATAATGAATTCTTTTTCTTGTCAACTTGTACGCACAACTGTAGTCAGAAATTTAAACCAAAAATAAAAAATCAAAAGAATCATTTGAATTAATAAATGTACATTTATTTCTATCCTTCTTTCTATGCAGAGTAACTAAGGTACCATTTTTGGACCACTAGACATATAGACTGGAGATCATTAATAATCTGATGTAGTAATCGGCATTAGAAGTGCCTTTTCGTGTGTGGGGATTTTGCATCTCGAAGCATCCTTTCTCGTGAGAGTATTTTTGCAAACCTGTAAGTAACAAAAATTTTACGTGAAATTATTATTGTGAGAAATATTTTATGATAATATATAGATTATAAATATAATATAATGGCATGTAATTGTGTACGTGTGTATGCATGCATGTTCTTCCATACTTTTTCAAAGCCTCCTGATTTGTGCCTCCATTTTCGACTGGTTCTGACAAACCCGTCTTTAAATTCACCCGTGATACTGGTTTCTTCAATATTCTTTCTCCTATATATTGAAGTTTTTCCAAGTTTTGTTTTGTAGACACGCCAACTGAAGCATCTGTCCCGGTCAAGGTGTTATCCTAATGTCATATTTCAAAAGACTAGTCAATACTAAATAACTTTATATGAATTCAACATAAAAACCTAGAGAGAAACCAGAATTTTTCTTACTTGAATTCGAAGGTAATTATGTTCTGACCGAAGAGCTTGGAACAGTACAGCAATATGGACATCAACCATATCTGCACTTGCTTGAGTAAACACATCCACTAATGGAACAGAACCACCATGATGTAACCAACCCAGAGTGCCCCACCTGACTGCCTTTTTAGCATTGTATTTTGTTTGTTTTTAGACTCCTTAAAACACAATTGGATTAACCTAGTTAATAAGCTAAGTTATTATTTAGTCCAAATTAAACAAAGCTAGGTTAACACAATCATATAATCATATCAATGTAAAGTGCGGAATATAAATAACACAAAGATATGATGACCCAGGAAAATCAAATCGGTAAAAAACTTGGGGAGGATTTAGGGTCCGTTTGGATACAACTTATTGTTGCTGAAAACTGATTGTTGCTGAAAACACTGTACCAAAATAATTTTTAAATGTATGAATAGTGCCGTGGGATCTATTTTTAATATTTTTTTCTGAATAAAGTGACTGTGGGTCCCATGAACAGTGCGTGAACAATATCGGAACAGTGCGTGAATAGTATTTTTTGTCCCTACACAGTAAATTCTATCTCCTAAACCGCGTGAAAGCAAAAAAAAAAAAAAAAAAAAAAAAAAAAAAAAAAAAAAAAACTGAAAACGCAACTTATAAAACGCAACGCAACAAAACTCACAATCCAAATCAATGCTTAACCTAGCTATCCTCAAGGTAAACTGAATTTATTATGAAAGAATCAAAGTTTTACAATAGAGACTTAGACCACTAACATCCTATTGCTACGTCATGTAGAAAACTTACTGATACGACCACGTGCAAACTCCGAGACCACAGACTCATTTTTTCTTGGATTCTCCAACAAGTTCAAGTACTCCTGCTTGTGTATCTTTAAACTCTTTAGTGCAGCAACTGAATGATCATCAAGCCCTCAATGAATTCTCCTTCTTGATAATCCTAAGCATGTGTGAAGACAACCACCTCTCAGATCTCACAAGAGATTCAAACACACAACAAAAAGAGCAACTTCAAAAATGTGGCTAGGGTTTCCCTTTTATACATAGGGCAAAACATAAAACCCTACACGTTATATGGGTTTAGGGCTAAGTTGGAAATTCTGTAGAAAAAACATTCTGCCTGACTTTCAATCGGTTGAGTCTAATTCTCGATCGATCGAGCCAAACCAAATTGCATAATGAATTCTGCAGCAGCTCGATTCCAACTTTACATAAAACATATACTTTGAGCAAGTCTAAAACAAGACTAAAAACCTGTTTTGATCATGGTTTGCCAATAATACAAATTAGAGTTCTAATACATTAGTTCCTAAGTACTTAGAACCTAACATATTTTTCTATTGTCTTTGGTGAGCTGGTGCCTATTGAATTACTAGAAAGCGGCCATAGTCCATGGGTTTGATTGGGAAGAAATCAGGATTTTCTTTGAAGACCTGTTTAGTCACTTGGTTTATGGCTACTAATGTCTGGACCATGGTGCCAAAAAGAAAAGAAAAACACTATAAAGATTAGCTTTTCTTGTGTTGAAACTTTTAACTTTAGAATAAATTGCATATTTTGTTTTCAACTTTTGATCTTTTCTTTACAAAATCATCTATATGCTTTAAAATGTTTTATTTTAATTCCTCTACTTTCAATATTTCCAAAAAAAAAAAAAATCGTCATTTGATCGATAAAAAATGTAATATGGCAAACATAATTCATGCCATATCATAAGCTCCACATTATCAATGTGACCTCATTTTCACGAGTTCAATTCAATACATAAATTTTTTTATCCATTAGATATATAAGGACAATTTTCAAATAAATGTCAAAAGTTGAGCATCAAATATGTAATTTAAATTAACTTTATCTCTCTAAATGATTATATAGCGGATTGTTTGCAGCAACACCACCATCTATAAGATTGAATTTTCGAACATTCCCTTCATTATCTTGGTTCTTGAATTGGTAGGCAGGAAGATAAGTTGGAGCTGCCGAAGTACCAATGCATATGTCAGACAATCGAGCATCCAAACAAGGGAAGTTTTTCACCTGCATGAAGTTAGAATTTTCTCTTAGGTTGCATTTCGATTTGAGGATTTACAATCAAGGGATCTAAAAAACAATCGTTATCATAAATTGCTTAATATAAATTTAACAACACATGATGATGTGAGTTTTGAAAATTTTGCTTGAGCAAAAACACATGATAATATGAATTTGAAATGACATCTTTACATATTCACTTCAAATGCACGTATTAACGAAGGTAAATTCCCTTCCTAAATTTCATGAATAAAAAAAAAAAAATTAGTATTCTATATTCAAGTCATTGAAACTAAATAATAAAGTCCAAATCATTCTCTTTAAATTCACTTATACAAACAAATCATTAGGTTTTTTCACCATAGCTTTTTATTTCAAGAGAAGCTCCTCAGACTCTTTCACGCACTTCCAATTAAGGGACTAGACGACTAGTGAACAATATTAAATACTAAGGTTTCAAAATCCATGCAACACAATTTTTTTAAGGGGAAATCATAGTATATATACTTGTGAATTGAAATTAATATTTCCTTCTTCTTTTTTTCAATATCTTTTGCCTATATTGAATTAAGAAAAAATTGAGTTCTAACCACATCATAAATAATTTTAATCTTTGAACTTGAATAGTAAACCTAATATAATATTTCAATTAAGTGTTGCAGAGTCAATGTCTTTGTTCTATTTTTCTAGTTTGCCTTGCCATTGAAAGTGAAAGATTTCTGTTACCTAAAAGTTTTTAAGTGTTATTAATTTTCTTTGTGTCTAAACCCTAAAGTCTATTCAGCAAAGGAAAATGTCTATTCTAAACTAGCCCTATATATTTCCTTTGTAAGACTTCAAAATTTCAATTGTTGTGCAGTACGAAGAAATACAAGTCTATAGAAGGAAACATTTCCAGAGGGTCAAACTTCATGGTATGGCGCTGACAAATAAGACGATTTTGGATAGTTAAAGAGAAAGGGAGAGAGATAGACCTCATAGGATGAAAAAATGGTTGGCTGTAAATGCCTGATATCAAAAATTGGTATAACAACATTCGTCAATGTGCTATGCAGCCGAGTCTCTCCTAATTTCTCCCTCACAACCTTGTGAAGGTATTGCCCATCATATCTAGGTCCTCTCAGTGATCTGTATATTTTTTGGATTGCTCCACACAAGCCTCTGCCATTGAAACCAATATATGCATGCTCTTGTTAATTGGTTTAGTTAATATTTACAAATCCAAAAGATGCAAAGCATGAAACAAAGCTCAAATATATAGTGGCGGTTCTACATGCAAGCTAGGGTGGTCACAGGACCACCCTGACTTGCAAAAAAATGTATATATATACTTTCCAAAAATAAATTATATGCTAAAATAACTTATTGTGACTACCCAAATAAAATTTTTGAACACCTTGACTTGAGAAATATAAATCCAATGTGTACTGATTTTAATTTGGGCCTAATATTGATATTATTTTTTTATCCACCAATAATAGCTTTTTTGCATAAGATTTATTATAAAAATATTGTAGACATAGCATTACTTCAAAATTAATTCTACCCCCAAACTTAATCCTGAATCATTTTTTTTAAATAAAAAAAAAAGCTTAAATAACAACAATAAATATTAGCCCAAAAACCAACAAACATATATCAAATAAAAACAAGATAAGACCAAACAACAAGAATAAAACAAATTATTCAACAAAAAGCCTACTATAAAACAAAAAGATAAATTTGTAGATCGTTCAACTTATTCAATAAAATAATCTCTTATATTTTTCCTTAAAAAATGGTACAAAATATATATATATATATATTGTGGTTGTGAGTTCTCTTTAATGGTGACAACAATGGTACTTTTTTTTGGTTTTGTAGTCGCAACAATTTTGCTCTCTTTAATGACTCGTCTTGTAGTTATAGTAAATATTTAAGTTATCACTTTATTAGATTTTGTATAATTTAAATCTTTTAGTGACCACCCTAAAATTTTTTTTTAGAGCCGTCGCTACAGATATACCACATAACCCTGATACCATATTCTAACACATACGTGTATACATATATAAGGGCAGTCAAGTAGTAAGATTTACCTCTTTTGTGGGAAAATTTTAAGACAGTGTTCAAGATAGAAGGGCTTAATATCTTTAGCAGCAAAGAGAGGACGATTGTTTTCATCTGGAGCAGTTAACATGGAAGTTACAAGACCACCTGTGCTTGTTCCCGCAATGACATCAAAGTAGTCTGCAAATCTAGCGTCCTCACCATCCAACTCCTACCATTATTGTCAAATTATGTATAGTTAATATGGCTGTTATAACATTATATACATACACACACACACACACACACACACATATATATATATATATGAATGTTCAAATAGTGTACAAACCATTATGAATGTTTAGACTCCCAAAATACAAATTACCAATTCAAGTTTTATATCAAACAATGTATGTGCGGAAAATGATTATAAGCTTATACCAGAATTGATAAACAATCTAAACCATATAAAATCACACCCACAGCAGAAATTAAATGGCAAAGATTAAGGGAAGAGAGATGCAAACACAAGGACAATACAACGATGTGTTATCGAAGAGGAAACCAAAGCACTCGGCGTAAAACCTCTCCGTCGCCCTCCAAGCGGTCAATAATCCACAAAAGAATGAAGTTGGAATACATGAATAGCAGAAGACCCTCCAAGCCTAATCTACCTAGTGTACCTAAGCCCTCCGAGCTTCTTGCTCCAACGAGGTTGCGCCGAACCTTTGTCTTCTTTAGCTTACTGGATTCCGCTATAGCCCATAGTATCAACCAATAACCATTAGTCTTTTCCTAACTGCTTCCTAAAGCACCAAATAGCATTTTCACAGATGTGGGTATAGTGAGAAAAGGATTTGGGTAAGAACTTCTCAAGAATGTAACAATGGAGAGAATGAGAGTAGAGGAATTTGAAGAGTCTCTATGTAAAGATTGTGGATGAATGAATCTTGTTTTTCTCTAGGGTTTCTCTCTCAAAATTCTCTCTAGAAGCTTTCTACATTTCGTGGGTATAAGGGGTATTTATATTGGGGTGAGAGTGGAATGCGAAGAGTTAGGTTTTTCAAAACAGGGCTGGCTGTCGGCTTGACCTCGCGACTTGACTGAGTCACAAGATAACAGAACGGCCAGGCTGGACTTTTTGTCTTGTAGTGCTCCAGCTGGCTTGACTGTTCATCTTCTTGCACGCTTCACTTGTGTGCTGCAGTTGGCAGCTTGCCAGTCGCGAGTCACCTGCGAGTCACAGCCGCGAGTCTTTGCATCCTTGCACAATCTTGAGCATTTGTTCACACTCTCTCACTCACTACCTTTACATGATTCCCACCTAAATACAGGGTTACTAATTGCTAAATTACAAATAAAATTGGCATGGAATAAAGCCAACACAATGGTTGATTAAATTCAAACATATACATGTCATTAACTTAAAATGTTCTAATGCAATACGAGATGAGTTTTATTTCATGGATCAAGTTTAATAATACACACATCCACAATTAATAGGAAATTCTGCAATAAATAATATTTTGAAAGCCGTACCAATTATGTCTTTGAATACTTTATATAAGACCAACACAACCCAGTAAACAGCAATAATTACAAGGATCATTGGCCACAAAAGAATGCATGTCTGAATAAATACAATTTACATATCATTAACTTGTCCCATAAGTGGAAATAAAGTCATAACAACTATAATATACAAAAGAATGAGTCAAGCCTACACTAGGATATACATCATCTAAATATCACCATCACAAAAGTTCAGTCTCCATTAATAGTTACTCTGACTACTGCTAGGCATCAAAAGTTGTCTCAAAATGATTGTAGCCTACTCTAAAAAAGTTTGTAAAATGATGGAATAAGATAGAGCCCAGTAAGTAGCATAATTAATGGAGTAGCGGAAATGCAAGTTTCATGATGATGAATAGTTTACAAAGTATGTTATAATTTAGGAATTTCTAAATAATTTCTACAAAACCATTTTCAAAAATAATATGACAAGAATGATTATAATGATATGGCACAAAGCTTCCCAAAATGCTCGCATGAAACTAAATACTATATTTTGTGAGTAATAACAATACAATTCCAAACCCAAGGCCACATGACAATGCCGTCATAAAGATGGAACTAATCTGCCTTCACAAAGACAGAACTTATCGCCGACACACAGCCGGAACTAAATATGCCATCACAAAGACGGAACTCATCACCATCATAAAGACGGAACTCAATAACCATCATAAAAATGGGTGCTAAGATACCAATGTCACACAGACTATAGTATCTAGCTAGGTAATCACCGGGTAATCACATGTCACCGCACATGGGTAGAACATAAAGCGCTCACAAATTACCTTTAATTCAAAATATGTAATTCACTTCCAAGTAGTTTCATAAAATATTTGGATACCCAAGATATTCACAAGGTTCTCAAAGCCTTCAACTCATTTCTTGTCAAAAAGATTTTGTATTAACTTCCCAAATAACATAGGTCAAGATAAAGCATCTTTATATTTTGCAAGTAAAGCAATAAATCCATAAAATCCATTCTCAAGAATTTAATCAAAGATGCTAGTCTTTTCCATGCTAACAAATCATGCATTTCCCCATATACATTACCAAATATGATGCATTATTCATAAATAGTCATATATAATATGGTCGCAGCACAATACTTTTTAAGAAAACATAGTTCCACAAATAATTTTCCAAAACGTGTTTGACCCAAAAACAACGTTTATGCAACATGATTATTTTCCAAAAATCCCATTAATAAGCTACTTACCTCGCAACCTGCAAAAGCCTAATTTTCCAAGCTCCAAATGAAATTAGATATGACCTAAACAATACCAAGCAAACCTATCACATTCAACATAAAGTTTGACATTACGTCTAGCTATGAATTAGAGAATGCTAACTAAGAAATTAATTAGGCAAGTCTAGTATTTAACCTCACAAATAATGTATTCCACTTCCAAAGTTTCTCAACAAATTAATTCACTAGGCATAGGCTCCAATTTATAAAATTAACCCATTCAATATCATCTTTCTAATACTAAAATTTTAACAATTTATGAGTAGCTTCCATAAGATTTACACAACGTCATCAAGAGACCCATGAATCCAAAATCACAATATCTTCCAACACAAACCATTTAAATCTTTTACTAGCTCCAAATAAACTCAATAAAAATTATATTCACCATCTATTTCACATTAAAAAGCCAAAACCCCCAAATCTTCACCACTTAGATAGCCACCATTGTAAAAACTATAAACCCACTCATCAAATAATTACACCAACACAAAGCCCATATATATAAACACATGAATATCACTTCTGTTAGGACATATGTGTTTCACTTATTAAGAACATATGTCATTCTTTTATATAATTGGCTAATCCTTTGACAAAACGCACTTTACTTGTAATTGGGTAGATCTAGGATGTGTTTGATACTTCAAGAAACATTGTTTCAAGTTCAAGTGTTAAAACCATGCAAGTCTTTCCATACATAACAAGTGAGAAATTGCTGATTTTTAAAGCTCGATTGCTAGGTCAATCGATCGAGTAATTTTCTGTCCCTTCGATAGCTCCTCGATAGCGCTCAATAGCTTGCAACAGATACGCTCGACACCTCTTCAATCGATCGAGAATTACTGAGCCTTACGAAATTCAGATTTTCAGATTTGATTTTTGGCCCATGATGACATGTATGTGTAGGGTTTCTTTTCTCACAACCCTAGACCTATATAAGACTTATTTTAGAGGCCGTCACATAAGAGAATACAAGGAGAACATATGAAAAAGGTGACCAATGTCTTATTCTCTTTGAAATAAGCTATTGCGTCTTTTGCGCCTTAGGATTTTGTAACCAAGTACTTCTTGATCTTTATTGTTGATGAAGTGAAGAACTTTGCAGCAAATATTCTTCTTTCTCAATTTGGTGAGTGAGTCACGTACTAGGATTCGTGCAAATGAGTTAGTCACGTACTAGGATCCGTGCATTAAAAAGGGTGGCATTCATATATTGAAGAGTTCAGAGGTTCTGAAGAGGTAGAAAGTTTCTGCTGTGAGTTCATCTACGGGGAATGTAGAGTCTAGGGACAAAGTTTTTGTACTAGATCTGAAACTTCTCTTTACTATAGTAGATTGCTTTTCGGGAAGATTTCCCCCCAGGTTTTTTATTGTGAAACTAGTTTGTTTCATTGGTTTTCTTGGGTCATCATATCTTGTCTTATTTACTTTTCCACTGCATGATATTGATGTTAGTTTGTTTTAACAAGTTTTATTCATAATAAATCTAATTAACAACTTGGGTTTAAAAGTTGTTAATTCTATTAATCGGGGTCTAAATTTCCCAACAACTTCCAAAACTCAAAAATCACATAGGTATCATTTGATAGGCCAAAAATTTATTCACCCATTGTGATGAAATTAATTGATTAATTAGTTAAGTTTGTTAATTAATCAAATTAACATGCAAATGCATGGTAGCACAAACAAATCACCAATTAAACTAAGTATGCAGTGGAAAATAAATTGACACAACGACTTGTTTACGAATGGGGAAAACCTACACGGCAAAAACCCCATCGGGTGATTTTAAGGTCACCACTCTCGAGAATCTACTATTATCATAACAAGCGGTTACAAGTAAAGGAATCTCAGTACGTTATACTAACCTACAGTTGAACCCTTACCTCAATATCTAATTGGACTTGTTCTGTAGTGATAATCTCTTCTTTTGATGCATGGTTTCTAGTACGTGACTAACCAATTACGTGAATCCCAGTATGCGACTTCAATCACCAACTAGAGAAGTTTGTTGGCTGCAAAGTTCTTCAGTTCATTACAGGATGAAGATCGAGAAGCTCATTGGTTACAAAACCCTACGATGCATAAACACAGCAACTTCTTCACAAGAAAGATGAACTAGGGCAAATTTTATCTCCAGTCACAATTTGTTTGAACAAACTTTGCTCGAACAAACTTTGCTCAACACTTGTGCAACTTGTTCCACCTTTGACGGCTCTTAAAATAATCCTTTTATATGTCTAGGATTGTGAGAAAAGAAAGTCCAAACATGTAATCACAGATTGAGTGAAAAATAGATCAAAAATTATGAGTTTCATAAATCTCGACAGATGCCCAATATGTCGAGCTGCTGTCAAGCCACGGGGTTGGAATAGCTCTTCAACCTTGATAGATGGCTAGCTGTCGAGTTTTAATGACAGGCACTTTTCAGACTTGAATCTTGGACAGACTTGCATGGTTTTAACACTTGATCTTGAAACAAGGTTTCTTGAAGTATTAAACACATTTTAGATCTACCTAAATACAAGTAAAGTGCATTTTGTCAAATGATTAGTCAATTACATAAATAGTGACATATATTCCTAGCAAGTGAATCACATATGTCCTAACAATCTCCCCATTTGGCAATTCGTGACAAAACCACAACAAACAAATGAGATATGAGAGAAGTCATAAATCACTCAACTCATATTCACTTGTTGAATACAATAAAATCTATCCTAACACAAACTCTTGAAAAACTTTGCAAGAAGAGAGTCTATGGTAAGAAAGACTTTGATAGCCTGTATTTCTGAAGCACTTTAAACAGAACTTGTCAAGGCATCTTTGTGTGAAACAGAAATAATAGATTGCATACAATAAATAAGAAACATGTGTATAAAGAAAAAAAAGAAAAGAAACAACACATGGAAAGATAGGTGAAAGAACTGTAATAACAACCTCAAATGTATATATATAAACAAGTACAAGGTTTATCTAAAAGAGAAAGAAAACAAAAGATACATGAAAGCCTCACTACATCCCTTATATAAACACACTCCCCCTAACAAAAATCTCCTATACTAACCCTCCCCCTAACTATGACTACTCTCATAACCCAAAACTACTTCCCCTTTTTATCACGAGTGACAAAGGGTAAGCGTGTCAAGTAGACATCTCGTCAGAGCTGGAAGAGCTAGCATCTCCATCCTCATCACCATCATTATCATCATCGAAACTGTCATCATCCTCGGATGCCTTGGGACGAAGAGAGGGAGACTCCACAAAGCCACCAAGGCGAGCCTGCCATCTATCAATATGGCCGACACAGGTGTTCACCTGACACAACTCGTCAGTGAGAGTGTCAAGGCAAGCATCCATGCGTTGAAACTGCGCCATGATTGCGCCAAGAGTCACACCTCCTGCTGAAGTAAAGGGAGCGGAGGTGGATGGAGCTGAAGGAGTGGGAGGAGTTGCTGTACCAGACCGCCTTGAATGAAACTACGCCTCGCTCTGTTTAACGGTAGCGTAGTTAATGGCACACATAACGGAGAAGTGGTCAGACGAGGGAAAAGGAACAGAAAAATGACGTAAAATTCACATGATAACTGAAGGAAAGATGAGCTTATCACGGGTCGCTATATCCCTATACACATCTATAATGGAAAGAATGAAATGTGAAAGAAAATCTATAGTAAGATGCTCAAGAAGAGAAAGCAAAAATCGAGCATGGGGCTCTGTGATAGAGTTATAGTGAGAAAGAGGGTGCAAAACAAATGTCATCACCATGTTCATGAATCTAGAACCTTTAGCAAAGGTCGAACACGGTGTAAACTGATGATCACCCCAATCAGAAGGGCGCTCACAAAAAGTAGAAATTATATCATCTTTGGACATAGTTCTCAGACGCTCACAACTAGGGTAGTCAGGATGCTCTACCCTCAGGACGTGGAGCACCTCGGATACAATATCCAGTGTGACCACTATGCGCATACCTTGAACGTGAGTATGAAAAAGAGGTACAGAATAATCCAATCCATGCATGTTGGAGTAGAACTCCTGGATCAACATGGAATGACATGTGATCAGGATGTCACACAGTGACTCCCAACCCTGACTGTAAATAACAATGGGTAGGTCAATGTCGGAGAAGTCCGACAAGATGACTTGGCATTCTGAATGAATGCCTCGTTTAGAGAAGTTCTTCGAGAAGTCCTTTTGGGCATCCTCATCATGGAACTAAATGGAAAAGGGGGTAGGATCAGAAGAAGACGATGCCTCAAAATGAAGAGGGCTCCAGGACGGAGCATACTTACGTTTAGGAGCCATTGATGCACTAACGTAAACTAGAGAGTGAGGGGGAAGAAAGAAACACTCAGAAAAGTCCCAAAACAGTTCAAATATATAAAAATATATTGAATGTAAAGGACGTATGCATGAAAATGCATGAGCATGTGACGTGCAATAGTAAAATCATCATAGGCTCAACCCAATCCAAACCTACCAGCACACAAACAGTTTAACATATATAACACAACTAAATGCATGAAAATATAGTTATAATGCCCATGGAATACAATGCATGAAGTTTTTAAGATCAAATCTTCAAAACCCATCCCAAAAATTTTGCAAAAACCTCTTTGATTTTGAAAAACCCCAAAATTTCCAAAATTCCCAAAAACTTAGGTTAAAAATATGAAATGCATGAAAATGAGTGATTTAGAGGCTATTTGGATGGCTGTTTTTCGTAACTCAATTCTCTATTTCCATAACTCATAACTCAAAAATGGTGGGGGCCATAGCGACAAGTCTGTTTGGCAAGAGGATAACTCTGTTTCCATAACTCTGTTTCCATCACTCAATTCTCTGATTTTTGAGTCATAAGTTATGGAAACTAAAAACACATTTTGGCTGTTTTCAGTTTCCATAACTCATAACTCAATGGCATTTTTGTAATTAAACACACATGAAGGACCCACTTAGCCGCACCTTTTGACTATTTTTTTTTCTTTCTTCTCCTAGGTTGGCTGTTGGGTTTTTTTTTTCTTCTTCTTCTTATTTCATGGTTCGGTCTTCATGTTCTGGGTTTCTTTTTTTTTTTTTTTTTTTTCTTCTTCTTTTACTGGTTCGATCTTCATGTTCAGGGTTTCTTCATTTTTTTTCTTCTTCTTACACTGGTTCAATCTTCATGTTTTGGGTTTCTTCTTCTTCTTTTTTTCTTTTTTTTTTTCTTCTTCTTTCATTGGTTTGGTCTACATGTTCTGGGTTTCTTCTTTCTTTTTTTTTTTTTTTTTTTTTTTTTTTCCCTTTGGTGAGTTTGGGTACTGAAAAAAAAAAAAAAAAAAGCTACACCGGTGATAGGTATGGGGCCCATAAATAGTGTGAAAAGTATTGAATGATGGGAAGTAAGTGATGGTGCCAAACAACCTTGGTAGTTTAGAGTAATGAGTGATAAGTGATGGAAATTGAGTGACGAAAATTGAGTGACCAAAAAATAGAATCCAAACAGCCTCTTAGACACTTACCAAGTGAGAAAGAACTTGATTAAGGTCGAAAAACTCCAAGGAATGAGGTTTAGAGTGAGAAGAGAGTGTTTGGGAGTTGAACAGCCATAGATAGATCGAGAGAGATCAAGGAAATGAAGTTCAGATCGCGTTTGAACCTATATATAGAATCTTAGTAATTCTCGACAGATTGAGGTGTCGAGATTCAAAAGCTCCAACAGATGCAGCTATCGAGAGGTATCCAGAGGTGTCCACAGCAAAACAAGCTCGATGGATTAAGGAGCTATCAAGGAGACAAGAGATTTCTCGATCGATCCACCTAGCTATCGAGAGGTGTCGAGATTGCGATGAAAAACAACTGAAGAGCTCGATAGATAAGCCAGGTGTCGAGAAGTTGTCGAGATTGCTTAAAAACAGTTTTTCAAGAAGAGAAAAACACAGATATGAATGCAATCAAGCATGCATTTTGAACTCTCAAAATCATCTCTCAATCATAAAAATGTTAAGCACATAGATCCCAAAATACACACACACACACGCACACTAAACAAGTCTAACCAATTTTTTATTTAAAAAACAAGTCAAGACAATTTAGTGAGCATACATTAACACATGTAAATCTTGTGATGGCCAAATTACATTGTACTTGCACACGTATCAAGAGTAGCAAAGAATATTGCGTTTTGTGTGTGAAAAACATTGCAAGATTATATAAGTGTATACATGTTATGACGATTTGAGATATGAGAAAATCACTTTAACTCACACACAATCTTAACTGTTTGATGGGCACTATCACCTTCAAAGTACATCCTATAACTCTCACATCTCCTAGAATACACGCTTGCAATCATATATAAAGCATTTTTATTCTTTTTGCTTTTTTTTTTGGCATATTTTTCTTTTTAAGCAAATCATACATGGGCATATAAGAGAAATAAAAGAAATATCCAATGATGTTAAGCATTTGACATTCCAATTTTGCTATGCTGAAGCACACAAATGTCATTTACATTGCACTTTTGCTATGCCAAAGTATACAAATGTCATTTCATGATTGGTGGACAATAGTGGTGAAATGGTTATTTATGCATTTTTCTTAGAATTTTCTAGTTTTTCCTGTAAAAAAGAGTGATACGAGTGTTAAGTACAAGAGATTACTTAATCTTACTTATCACAAATACGAGTCATAAAGCTCACTTCCTTAGTTGTGCATAGAGATGGTCATCTAAGTTACAAGAGATACAAAGTTTAGAAAATTTTGTTTCAATAGCCATCCAAGGTACACAAATACCAATGTACACATAACACACACTGTTTTTGTATTTTTTTGATTAATTTTTTTTTTAATTTCTATATCAATAACAAAATAAACAAAACTGAAAACAAACAAAAACATGTTAAATAAAGCAAAGCAAAAAAATGGACTGACTCAAAACTAGAAAGCAAAAAACACAAGTAATGTAAACAAAAACAAGAAGGGAGAGAGAGAAGAAGTAACAGAATCACTTGGAGCCCTTTTTCCTTTCACACCTTGGAAGAACCTTTCCGTCTAGCAAATCATTGGTCTGGCAGTAAGGGAGAAGAATTAAAACCGTTCAAGTTCGAAAGGAACATGAGAGCTTTGAGAAGATCTCCAAAAAGAGCAAAAGAGGATGGAAACTGACTCTAGTTTCCCGATGCCATCATGTCATTACTCTGTTGAGTGGCTAACCACTTATAGCAATTAGGTCGAGTATGACTGGCTGCTCCACAGTGATGAGAGAGATGCTGCTTCTTCTATTTAGGCTTTTGAGAGTTAGCCTTCTTAACCCTAGAGTTTTTAGCTTCTTTCTTATCCTACTTAGGGAGTGCTCCAAAGATAGATTTACCCTTGTCTATGTTCTCACTAGCTAAATCAGTTTTGACATTTGTGTTCTCAATTTCAACATTATTACTAGGAGGAACAAAAATAGTAGTACTAGTAGAAGCAATATTAGAAGAAGAGAAATCGTACCCTAAACCGATTCAATCGGAAGCAGATTTCTGAAGACTCAGCATTTCATCGAGCTTAGCACTTGAAGTCCTTTCCAGCTGAGCTCTAACTTGGAACAGTTTTGCCTTAAGCTTCTTGATCTTCTCAGCCAAGAAGTTATTTTCAAACCTCAGTGCTCCAATAGTTTGATTGGCTTCATCAAACTTTGTGGAAAGCTCTTCACGCTCAAGCTCCACATCACTAAACTTCTTGGTGGTCAACCTATACAACTTCTTATGCTTTTTTGAGACTTTGTATAACTTTGCATAGGCTGTGTGGATGTCATCTTATTCATCCATCTTCTCAAACTTGGATTCCACCAATTCCTCTTTTTCATCCACATCTTCAACAATCCCCTCAGTAGGATTGACAGTGGTAGTGAAGGCATTCAAGATTCCGTCATCGTCATTGTCGAAATCATCTTCAGGCTTAATGTCGCTCAATGTAGTAGCAAGTGCCTTGCTCTTCCCAATGGTCTTGAGATATGTGGGGCACTCTTGTTTCATATGACCGAAACCTTGACACCCAAAGCACTTTGGTCCTAAAGGAATAGTGTACTAACCGCCATCCCTAGCATCCTTCTTCCTTTTGTATTGGCTCTTAAACTGAGAAGAACTGGATTGCCTACGGTCCTTGTCGAAGCCTTTCTTATTAGCATTCTTCATGAACTTCTTGAATTGCCTCGTAATGTAGGACTTCATCTTAGAATCCTCATCATCTGAAGACTTATCAGTATCACTGCTCTTGGCCTTTAATGCCATGCTTTTGCCCTTACCCGACTTGCCAATTCCTATTAAACCTAGCTCATAGGTCTGCAGATTACCAACTAGCTTTGTCAAAGGAATCTTGTTAATGTCCTTTGATTCTTTGATCACGATGATTTTGGCATGGAATCTCTCGGGTAGAGATTTGAGCACGTTTCTCACAATCTTGGGTTCTAAAATGGTTTCCCCAAGATTAAAAGCTGAGTTCACTATGTCCTTGAGCTTGGCATAAAACTCATTGAACGACTCATCCTCCTCCATCTCTATCTCTTCGAAGCTAGTAGTGAGCCTTTGAAACTTCGAATCCTTGACAGCCTTAGTTCCTTCATAAGTTGTCTGGAGGATGTTCCATGCTTCCTTCGCAGTTTCAGTGGAGGATATCTTCTTGAACTCTTCATTGGTGAACTCACTGAATAAGGCATTCAATGTCCTGCTGTTGAAGTTTGCTGCCTTGATCTTTGCATCATCCCAGTCGGCCGACGCTTCCTTTGGCTTGGTCCAGCCAATCTCTACAACTTGCCACACCTTCTCATTTAGAGACTACAAGAAAGCTTTCATGCATACTTTCTAGCATGCATAGTTAGTACCATCAAACAATTAAGGTATAATAAGAGATTGTCCTCTATCCATGACAAACAGGGGTCAATGGATCACACAGCAAAGATTAACCCTAATCAGAAAGTGCCTACTCTGATACCACTTGATATGCCAAAAACGTATTGACCCCTTATGATGAAATCAATTGATTAATTAGCCAAGTTTATTAATTAATTAAATTAACAATGCAAACACGTGGTAGCACAAACAAATCACCAATTAAACTAAGTATGCAGCGGAAAATAAATTAACATGGTGATTTATTTATGAATGGAAAAAACCTACGCGGCAAAAACCCTACCGAGTGATTTTAAGGTCACCACTCTCGAGAATCTACTATTATTACAACAAACGGTTACAAGAAAGGAATCCCTGTACCTTATACCAACTTACAGTTGAACCCTTACTCCAATACCCAATTGGACTTGTTCTGTAGTGACAATCTCTCATTTTGATGCACGACTCTCAGTACGTGAGTAACCAATTGCGCAGATCCCAGTATGCGACTTCAATCACCAACTAGAGAAGTTTGTTGGCTGCAAAGTTCTTCAGTTCATCACACAATGAAAATTGAGAAGCTCCTTGGTTAAAAATCCTATGGTGCACAAACACAGCAGCTTCTTCATAAAAAAGATGAATTAGGGCAAATTCTATCTTCGATCACAATTTACTTAAACAAACTTTGCTCCACACTTGTGCAACTTATTCCACCTTTGACGGCCCTTAAAATAATCATTTTAGATGTCTATGGTTGTGAGAAAAGAAAGCCCAAACATACAATCATGGATTGAATGAAAAACATATAAAAAATTCTGAGTTTCATAAATCTCGACAGATGCCTTATCTATCGAGCTGTTGTCAAACCACAGGGCTGGAACAGCTCTTCAATCTCGATAGATGGCTAGCTATCGATGCGTAATGACAGGCACTGTTAGGACATATGTGTTTTCACTTGTTAAGAATATATGTCACTTATTTATGTAAATTAGCCAATCCTTTGACCAAAATGCACTTTACTTGTGATTGGGTAGTTCTAGGTGTTTTTAATACTTCAAGAAACAAGGTTTTAAGATCAAGTGTTGAAGTCATCAAGTCTGTCCAAGAAAAACAAGCTGAAGTGCAAAATCATTAAAGCTCAACACCTGCTCGATAGCTCCTCGACACCTGCTATCTGTCGAGATTTATAAAATCAGATTTTCTGATCTGATTTCTTGGGATCCGTGAATGTGTCTTTGGGCCTTCTTTTCTCCTAACCCTAGACATATAAAAGGATTGTTTTAAGAGCCGTCAAAGAAGACACAAGTTGCACAAGCATTGAGCAAACTCTGTTCAAGCAATTTGTGATCAAAGACGAAGTTCTTGACCTAGTTCATCTTCTCTGAAGAAGTTGCTGTGTATTTGCACCAAAGGGTTTTGTAACCAAGCATCTTCCTGATCTTTATCGTGTAGGATGAACTGAATAACTTTGCAGCCAACCTCTCATTCTAAGTTGGTGTTTGAAGTCGCGTACTGGGATCCGCGTATTGGTTATTCATGTACTTGGGAGCCGTGCATCAAAAGGGAGAACTGTCACTACAGATCAAGTCCAATTGGGTATTGGGATAAGAGTTCAACTGTAGGTTGGTAAGGTACTTGAGATTCCTTTACTTGTAACCGCTTGATTTGATAATAGTGGAGTTTCGGGAGTGGTGACCTGAAAATCACCCGGTGGGGTTTTTGCCGTAGGGTTTTCCCCATTCGTAAACAAATCATCGTGTCATTTAATTTCCGCTGCATATTTAGTTGTTTGGTGATTTGTTTGTGCTTCCACGTATTTGCATGATAAATTGATTAATTAATAACTTGGCTAATTAATTAATTGGTTTAATCACAAGGGGTCATTCAGTTTGTGGCCTTTCAGGTACTTTTCAGACTTGAATCTTGGATAGACTTGCATGACTTTAACACTTGATTTTGAAACAAGGTTTCTTGAAGTATTAAACACATCCTAGATCTACCCAAATACAAGTAAAGTGCGTTTTGTCAAAGGATTAGCCAATTACATAAATAGTGACATATGTTCCTAACAAGTGAATAACATATGTCCTAACATCATTATCAAAACTTAGATAAAGAAAGACTCTAGTAAAAGCATATAAACCCACCAAAAATATTAGAAATTTTTACCTCAAATAATAGAGATGAGAACTAGTTTTTTCCTATGGAGTTTTCCAATGATCTTACTCGAAAAAGATGGTGGAGGTGGGGTGAGGAGTGGTACTGGTGGGTGAGTAAGGGAGTGTGAGAGGGGAATGTTTGTGAGGAAATGAAAAGAAAAGAAAGATGTAAAAGACCCTTGATTGACCGGCCAAATTGGGAGAGATATTTGTGAATATGTGCAGTGGAAATAAGGGGTAGGTTTTTTGATGGGCTAGGGCGTTACACATGGATACAAATATATGTCAGTTCTTTTTTGTTTATGTGAAGTTTTAATTCCTTCTCATTAGACTGGATTAATTTCAGGTAAAGTTAAGTTAGAAACTTGGATTACTTTGAAAACCTCATAGCTGGAGAAAATGGCTGGCCGGAGTTGCTTGATGTCAAAGGTTGGGATTACCACATTGGTCAGTGTGTGGCGTAATTGAGTATTCCCTAGTTTTTCCTTCAGAAGGCTATGAAGATGCTTTCCATCGTATTTTGGTCCTGTTATGGCTTTGATCAATTTTGTTGCTTGAGCAAATGGAGATCTGTTGCTTAAGCAGATTAGTATAGTGTTATTTAATATGGAATAAGACATAGTGATAGCATGAAAAACATTGAGGCTCAATTGTTACCGGTCTTGAGGAAAGATTTTAGGTCCATTATCAAAATAGAAGGCCTTGATGTCTTTTGCAGCATTCACGGGGCGTTTGTTTTCATTTGGTGCAGTTAGCATGGTAGTCACAAGAACTCCTGTGCTTGTCCCTGCGATCACATCAAAACAATCTGCAATTCTAGCTTGGGGGCCATCAATTTTCTGCACCTCAAGGTAAAAAATGTGAAAAAAACCATGCTAAGAACAGTAATGAAATTTCCATGCGTTGGAGGCCGAGTGGTGATATTGTTTTTTCCATAAGGGACTGGGATGAGAATATGATTATGGGGCTAGGAGGTTAATTTTGCTGCCGGAAACTACATAGTGCCAATCTATATATAATCCTTAAGCTTTCAAGTGCTGGTTACAAATCAACATTTTCATCATTTTTATGGGACTAATAATGCTGTAATATGGACCATATGCATACATAGTGGTTTCTTCAATATGGTTTGAGTTGATATGTAGCTTCATCATTGACAGGAACAACAGAGGATTCCATTTCCTTATAGTGATCTTGCTTTAGCAAAGAAGAAATTGCATCTTAGACGCTACATATACAGGAATTGTAGTTGAGACTCCAGGAGAATTGCAGGTAAGAAGAATTAGGTGAAGTGATATCCTAATGGCAATGTCGATAGTGGATTTCATTATCTAGCAAAAAGGGATTTTAAGGTCGGCAATATATTTTGGATTTAAATAATGCTATCCAATGACTCTTTTTTGGTTTAATTTCAAAAGTCTACGATATAAAATTTTTCATAGTTTCTTTTACAATAGTAGAGATGATATGTTATGATTGACGTATAATAAAATGATGTTACTAGTGTGAGTCCATGTAAAAAAGTTAGGCGTCTCTAACATTGTTCTTTTGATTATCAATCTCAAGTTGTAGTGCTTAAGTGTCCATGTGCACACTCTAGGGCAAATGTGTAGTTGTTGCGCTCAATAATTAGCAAACATTTTAATCACTAGTTGAAATCTGGATTTTTTCCACAAGCAGTGGCAACATATGATGATTGGAATGCAGAAAGTTCAATTATTAGATCACATCGGTTTTTGAAAGATACAGTGCATAATGATGTGCATTGGGTCACATTTCTTAGGTGGGTTCTTTTTGAGCAATTCATACTTATCAAAATCTATCATCTCATAGGTATGGTTGCATATATTACTAAGAATATTAAGATTCTACTCATTTTGATATTTTTAAACATTTGATCTAAATTCCTATTCTCGTCACAATAATAAGTTTCAAAATATTTATATAGTTTACTAAATTTTGGTTAAATTTTAAATTACACTTATTGTTTTTAATGTATTTTTACACATTAAATTTATTAAATAAGACTTAATTAATAGTAAATCCAAATCTAAAATGTTAATTTAAGGTCTGTTTGAGATCCGCTTATTTTGCTAAAACTAAAAACTTTTTTGCTGAAAGTACTGTAGATAAAGGTAAAAGTTAGCTGATAGTACCAAAAAGTGTAGTGGGGCCTATGAATTTTTTTTTTTTTTTTTTTTGAGAAAGAAGCTAACTTATTTTATTTCAACTTGAAACTATTACATCCAAATCTAAAATCGAAGTAATATGCAATGAGACATCTTCCATCCATACTTGTGAATCTAGTATGCGTAATGCATTTTTCGCCAGACTATGAGCTACACTATTGCTGTTTCTCTTAACATGAGAATACACCAATTGTTCGAAACTTCTACCCACCCACTTCACATCGTCTACCAGCAAACCTCTTGGAGAAAGGCTATCCTCTGCTGACTTCAAAGCTTTGATCAGGCAAAGAGAGTCACCTTCAAGAATCACATTTTGAAAGCCCAATTCACGTGCAAGAGAGGCTGCCTTCAGAGCAGCCAGAGCCTCCACCTCATTCGGTTTGTATGCATGAAGAATTTTTTCTGAACAGGAGACCAGCACAGCACCATTTTTATCCCTGATTACCACTCCAACTCCGGACTGATTGAACTCACTGAAAACCGCTCCATCAAAGTTTGCTTTCACCCAACCATCTTGCGGACATAACCAATTAGAGCCTCCAACATTTCTGTCCGTGACCATAACTCCAGGATTCCGCCAGGCAGCTTTGAATTGATTCAATTTCTGTTTTGCTTCTTCAGCTACCAGATGGAGCGGAACAGCATTTTGGGAGGCTCGAATTTTATTTCTTTGATTCCACACCATCCAAGCTGTGAAAGCAAATAACTCAACTGATCCTCTGCAAACAACCAAGACAGCAACTCTTTAACATTTGTAAACTCCATGTCAGACCTGAAGCACCACTCGTCACCCATATCCCAAACCTCTCCCAACTCTGAGCAAGACCAAACAGCGTGCACAGACTCTTCCACTGCAGAACGGCACCTCTCACAGATCGGATCAGCTGTCACTTTCCTCTTAAACAAAGCCTGTTTTGTGGGAAGAACATTCCGACACGCACGCCAAAGGAAGTTTTTAATTTTTGGAGGAACACGCAGCTGCCAAATCTTCTTCCAGAGCTGTTTGTCATGAATTGGAGGGGCTTGATGGCTTTCTTCCATTTCAGATTCTTGTTTAAGGAACATATACCCGGACTTACAAGTGTATTGACCCGATGAGGAGTATGGCCAATACAAAGAATCCTCCTTTGCTGCTCGGCTAAGAGGAATCCTCTTGATCAACTCAGCATCCTCTTCCACAAATAAACCATCAATCAGCCCCTCGTTCCATGTTCTTGTGTTCTGGTCTATGAGTAAGTCCACCGTGCAATTTTCAAAACTCTCCAATGGACATATCAGCAGCCTTGGAGGGTGCTTTCTTGGTAGCCAACGTTGCTGCCATATATTGATTTTTTCCCCCCTTCCAATCCTCCAAATTGCCCCCCTTTTAATTATATCCCTCCCTCTAAGGATACTCTTCCAAGCATAGGAACCTAACCTTGAATCAGGAGCCTCCATTATTGAAGAGTTAGGGAAGAAACGAGCTTTAAAAACCTTGTAGAAGAGTGAGGACTTATCATGCAAAAGTCGCCAAGCTTGTTTTGCCAAAAGAGAGTCATTAAACATTGCAAGATCACGAAAACCCATACCACCAATGGTTTTTGATTTTGTCAAATCCTCCCACTTCACCCAATGAATCTTTCTTCGATCACCCCGTTGTCCCCACCAAAACTTCTTAATAAGGGATTCAATCTCATTGCATAAACTTACTGGCAATTTAAAGCATCCCATTGTGTAGGTAGGGATAGCTTGGATGACAGCCTTTAAGAGCACTTCCCTTCCAGCTTAGGAGAGTAGTTTTGCCTCCCACCCTTGAAGTTTCCTCCACACCTTCTCCTTTATAAAATTAAAACTCTCTTTTTTCCTTTTACTGACTAGAGAAGGCAACCCAAGGTATTTCTCATAGTTCCTAATTTCTGGTACCCCCAATTTCACCTTTATTCCATGCTTAACTTCTTCCGGTACAAAATTGCTAAAGAACAACGAGGTCTTGCTTTTATTTACTTTTTGTCCCGAGGCTTCCTCATACTTGTATAATAGCTCCAACACCTTGTCACACTCCTCCATAGTAGACCTGCAAAAAATAAGACTATCATCTGCGAAAAGCAAATGAGTTAGTTTTGGGCCTCTCCTACAAAGGGAGAAACCATGAATCTCTCCTTGTAAGTCAGCCTTCTTTATCAACCCATTCAGCCCTTCTGTACAAAGAAGGAATAGGAAAGGGGAGAGTGGGTCTCCTTGCCTAATCCCCCTAGTAGGAAAAATCATTCCACATGGATCACCATTCACCAAAACAGAATATGAAACTGTTTTCACGCACCCCATTACAAGTTTTATCCACCTCTCCCTAAAACCCACCTTCATCATTACAGCCTCCAAATAATACCACTCCACCCGGTCATAAGCCTTGCTCATATCCAGTTTAAGTGCTATATACCTAAATGAACCACCCTTATAGTTTTTCATGCTATGCAAGATTTCAAAAGCAACCAAAATGTTATCTGAAATTAAACGATTTTTTGTGAAGGCTGATTGGTGTTCAGTTATAAGAGAAGGAAGTATTTTTTTTCAGGCGATTGGCAAGAACTTTTGAGTATATTTTGTAAAGTACATTGCAAAGGCTAATGGGATGAAATTGGTGGGCATATTCAGGAGAGTTTATTTTCGGTATAAGAGTAATATATGTATGATTTAAGGGAGATGGTATGGTACCTGAATTCAACCAAGACAATATGGATGAAGTTACATCTTCGTTCACTGTGCTCCAAAAATGTTGGTAGAATAGTGGCGGCATACCATCAGGTCCAGGTGCTTTCAGGGGAGACATTTGTTGAAGGGCATTATTGACTTCCCACGCCTCAAAATCCTTACAAAGGGCTGTATTCATCTCTTCATCAATCAATGTAGGCACACATTCAAGCATGCTGGCAGAAACATTACCCTTTGTAGAAGTAAAAAGTGACTTAAAGTAGTTTACCATGACTTCACCAACATCTTCTTTAGAAGTTTTCCATACCCCTTCCTCATCTCTAATTCCTTCCAAAGTATTCTTCCGGAATCTCTTTGTAGCACAACAATGGAAATACTTCGAGTTTTTATCCCCTTGATTAGCCCATAGAATTCTTGAACGTTGGGCCCACATAGTAGTTTCTCTCTCTTGTAACACCTCAATATCTCTCTTGATTCGTCTAATCCAGAGATTATTCCCACTAACCATTGCAACCCTTTCCTCTTTGGCTAAAACCTTCTTTAACCGATTCAACTCCATTCTTACATTACCAAAAACATTTTTCTCCCAATGCCCTAAATCTCTCCCACACCTCTCCACTTTCCTCAAAATACTTTCCCCATCACCGTGCTCCCTCAGTGGGGCCTATGAATAGTAGTAAAAATAAGCTGAATAGTAAAATAAACTGGCTTTTTGAATAGTAAAACTCACACATGATGATGTGAGTTTTGAAAATTTTGCTTGAGGCAAAACACGTGATAATATGAATTTGAAATGACATCTTTACATATTCACTTCAGTTGCACATATTAACAAAGGGAAATTCTTTTTCTAAATTTCATCAATAAAAAAAAATTATATAATAATTTCATACTCTATATTCAAGTCATTGAAACTAAATAATAAAGTCCAAATCATTCTCTTTAAATTCACTTATACAAACAAATCATTAAGTTTTTTCACCATAGCTTTTTATTTCAAGAGAAGCTCCCCAGACTCTTTCATGCACTTCAAATTAAGGGACTAGACGACTAGTGAACAATATTTAATAATAAGGTTTCAAAATCCATCCAACACAATTTTTTTAAGGGAAAATCATAGTATATATACTTGTGAATTGAAATCAATATTTCCTTCTTCTTCTTTTTTCAATATCTTTTGCTTATATATATATATATATATTTTTTTTTTTTTGAGAAATAATTACAACATACTGCTAACTTCGCAGCTTGAATTCTTTCTTTTTTAAACCTCCAAGCACTTTGTGCATGAGGATGTGTCAATTCAGCTACAAGACTTTTGACATTTTTTGCCTATATTGAGTTAAGAAAAAATTGAGTTCTAGCCGCATCATAAATAATTTTAATCTTTGAACTTGAATAGTAAACCTAATATACTATTTGAATTAAGTGGCGCAGAGCCAATGTCTTTGTTCTATTTTTCTAGTTTGCCTTGCCATTGAAAGTGAAAGATTTCTGTTTCCTAAAAGTTTTTAAGTGTCATTAATTTTCTTTGTGTCTAAACTCTAAAGTCTATTCAGCAAAGGAAAAAGTCTATTCTAAAGATGGTTTTTAAATCCGGACCGGACCGTACGGTCCGACCGGTTAACCGTGAACCGTTCATCAAAACGGTTTATTAAAGTAACAAAACCAGAAATATCAGTTGTTCTGTGAACCTCTCGAACTGCGGTCGAACAACCGGACATGGGTTTGGCGGTCTTCCAAGCCAAGATCTCTCACACGACATATCAGATCTGGCGATCTGCTGAGAAAAAAAAAAAGAAAAAAAGAAAAAATGTAGTCCCTGACTCACTGTCCACCAGATCTAGTAAAGAAAAAGTGAGAGGTGGCAGAGAGAGAGGGAGATGAGCGAGTGAGAGACAGAGGATTTGTTTTGCACCTGGCCTTCAACTCTGTTTGTTTGAGAATGAAGATCGTGATTGAGAAATGAGGGAGAGAAAGAGATGAAGCCTTACTCTGTTGGCAAAAGTAAACTGAGAAAGAAAAAAAAACAAAAGAGGGTTTGGGTAAATCAATTGGCTTGGGAAACGTGAGTGGTGTTGGACATTTTGAATTATTTACTTTAAACCTAAAAGCTATATCTCATGAGATCTCAATGACTTTTGAGTTGTTTTAACTTTTTTATTTTCTCTTCTTTTTATCTTGGAAAAACGTGAAGGGGGGTTGGGGGGGTTGTTTTTTTTCCCCTCCTCTGAATGGAGGTTGGGTACTTGGGTATTTAATTTTTCAATTAAATTTTTTAAATCATTTTAGTTATATTAATTTATTATATTTTAAATATAATTTGTTAAAATATTTTAAATAGTTAAGAGAGTGTCTACTAAATCTATGCAACAAATTATAAGAAATATTATCTTTATCTTGAATTAAGATATATTTGAATCTCTATAAATATTGATTTCATCAATATTACATAATTTTACACATTTATTTTAATTATTTTTATATTAAATAATTATTAAATTAATTATGACGTCATCACGGTTCGACTTCAGTTCGACCTAAGTTCGACTTCAAAAACCTTGAACCTCTTTCTTTTACGGTTCAATGAACGATCCGAGTCTGAAAACCTTGTTCTAAACTAGCCCTATTTATTTCCCTTTTAAAGACTTCAAAATTTCAATTCTTGTACAGTACTAAGAAATACAGGACTATAGAAGGAAACAATTCAAGAGGGTCAAATTTCGTGGTATGGCGCTGACAAATAAGACGATTTTGGATAGGGAAAGAGAAAGGGAGAGAAATAGACCTCATAGGATGAGAAAATGGTTGGCTGTAAATACCTGATATCAAAAGTTGGATATCTCCACACAAGCCTCTGCCATTGAAACCAATATATGCATGCTCTTGTTAATTGGTTAATTAATATTTACAAATCCAAAAGATTCAAAGCATGAAACAAAGCTTAGATATACAGCGGCTGCTCTACATGCAAGCTAGGTGGTCACAGGATCACTTGCAAAAAAAATGTATATATATACTTTTCAAAAAAAAATTATATGCTAAAATAATTTATTGTAACCATCCTAATAAAAATTTTGAACACCTTGACTTGAGAATTATAAAATTTTGAATTCAACAAAAATAAGAGTAATCTACTATATTCACAACATTTTTACAATAATTTCACAACAAATTCAATGTGTACGGATTCTAATCTGAGCCTAAATTGATATTATTTTTTTGCATAAGATTTATTATAAAAATGTTGTAGACATAGCATTACTCCAAAATTAATTCTTTCCCCAAACATAATCCTTAATCCTTTTTTTAAATTAAAAAAATGCCCAAAAACCAACAAACATAAATCAAACAAAAACAAGATAAGACCAAACAACAAGAATTGAACAAATTATTCAACAAAAAGCCTACTATAAAACAAAAAGATAAAATTTGTAGATCATTCAACTTATTCAATAAAATAATCTCTAATTACATTTTTCCTTAAAAAATATTACAAAAAAAAAAAAAAATTATCTATACTATTATTTAAGGGGATTCCTCTGTTTGGATTCTTCATTTTTTAGTTCAAAAATGCTCATACACCCTTATGCTTAAGTAGAGACAAAACTGACGGACAATTCGGTAAAAATGCAACTCTAACTCCCACTAAAACATTGCCTTAAAAATAGAATTACTCTCCAATTAATTTTCAAATTGATTTATTCATTTATAAATTATATTTTCAAAATAAAAATTATATATATATATATATATAATAAAATTTTTTTCTACAAAATAGGACCACTAACCAAAAAAAAAAAAAAAAAAAAAAAAACCTCATCGTTCGCGCATGCGATGAGGCTAGTGGTTATGAGTAGTCTGCAAGTCTAGCGTCCTCACCATCCAACTCCTACCATTATTGTCATTGTCAAAGTATGTACAGTTAATATGGCTGTTATAACATTATATGCATATATATATATATATATATATATATATAAAATATGAAATAACTAATAGTCGAAACACACTCCTCATTGTACTACGTGGTTACATAAATTACTAACACATATATATTTAAAAATACTGAAATACTGTACCTTTTGATTTGACAAACTGTTTCAGTACTATTTTTTGCACCGTTACACTGGATAGTTATAAATTTTACACCATTTTCACCGTTACAGTGGATAGTTATAATTGACTATACCAAACTACCGACACAACGTTTTATCTCCTGTCCTGGGTAGTTAAAAATTATGCATATTATTTCTTTCAATATAAAACCAAAAACCACTTCCATAAAAAAAAAAAAAAAAAAAAAAGTACTTTTTTTTTTCTATTTAAAAAAAAAAACTTCACTTCTTTCTTCTCCCTTCCTCCGTACGGTCTTCTCCCACTCTCTTCCACTCCCTGTACTTTGGTAGTTCATTTCTTGCAACAATTTTGAGGCAATTTCTCCGTACACTTTTTCCCTATATGGAAGCGAAGCCCAAAGCAATAACATTGTCAAGCCAACACTCACCTTCAAGTGGCATCCCATTTAGGTTTAAAATTTAGAATTGGTTTGAGAGAGTTAGAAAGATGAGAAAAATAAGGGCAACATTGGTATTGGAAGACTCTGAAACACCAAGGAAGGAAACGAAGGAAAAGGTTTTTTGCTTGCTATCTATTGGTCTCCCTCAGCCCATGCCAAAAAGCAGAAGCTCCATGGTTAGCCCTTCTTTATTTCAATCAATTTCCTTTCCTTCTCTTAACTTTAAAAGCAAAAGGCGTTGAGACAAGGACAGTGAGCGAGGGAGAAACCTCATGGAGGACATCACCATTAATCCACCACTCGCCTTCAGAGCGCAAGAAAAAACTACTGGAAAGAAGTTACATAAATATATTTTATGCTGTTAGATTTTTGTAGATTTCAGAAATTACAAATAAAATTATTATAATTTTTGTTCTTCACTGCAAAGAAACTAAATTGAACGTTGTGCTGATTATATTTATTTTTCTTTCCAATCTATTTTTAGGGTTTTTTTTTTTTTTTTTGGGGTTCCATTACGGTTTGCTTTGGCTTTAATTAGATTGGATTGGTGTTTAGTGATCGTTCACGAAATTAGTTGGATTACCATTAGTTGAAAGCATCCATCATTGATAAGCGATTTTTAATTTTTTGAATAAGTATAATTCCATAGATCTTAAAACACTACTCTTGAAAAGTTTGAAATTCTGACAAATCCCCTACGGGTTGAAAGCAAAATTTTTGTAATAAACTCTAAACACATGCCTCTTCAATATTAGTATATCTAACATTCTATTAACTTCCCCAATTGTCATCCTCATTTAGATTTAGACTCTGTAATCTGTATCATTCACTTATTTTCTTCAACCTAACTTAGAAAAGTCTTTTAATAATAATAATAATATTAAAACATATTTATTCCTGCTTCTCCTACATCTTCATGCCTTCTCCATTATTATGTAGGGTTTCCTAGGCAATAAGAACACCATATAATGAAATAAATATGGAACCAAAATAGAGGTTTTCATATCCATTGAATTTTTTTTTTTTTCAAACAGTAAACAGAGGCAGTACCAGTTCATATGGTGACAATGTTGTTGAATGTTAATTAACCTCCTAACTTCTAAAATTCTTATTCCTTTTAAGTTTGACATTAATTGTGATTGAATTATAGTCAAAGCTGACAGTTTTTTTAACGGCATTATTAGTCTATTGAGGAAAATGACTTAGATGTGGTTATTTTAGTTTGATTGATTTTGATTTAGAATTGGCTTGAGAGAGAGGGTGAACCTATTTATTTAAATTGGTAAGTTTTATTTAAAATGAGGTATGACTTTGATTTGTATTAGTCTGTATCTGTCAATCATATCTTTGTTCACTCAATGTAAGATAAGTCATTGAGGTGGGATGATCATGTGAACTGAATAATGAATTAAGCAGTTATGTTAGTGTAAATACTTATTTTGTTTAATTAAAGCGGTTCATCATGCAATTTTGTTTTGTTTGTTCAACTGCCTTTTGTTTATTTATTGTTAAAATACTTTTTTTTGTTTTCATAATTATAATTGTTTGTTCAATGTTGATCAAGATCATCTTCTATAAGAGTTGAATCTATCTTCACCAAAATGTATAAATATTGTCTAAATTTGTTGGATTCTTCTTCATATGCAAAGTTTATGGTTCTTTGTTTTGATGTTTAGATGTATTTCTTTCCTAATTGTTTAATTGCACATTTGTTAGTAGAATAGTGACTACATTTATTTGTAAGTTCATGGAATTGAGTTAAAGCACTAAAGTCTCAAAAATGGAATAGACATGGTCAAATCATATTTTATGTAATTGCATGTGTTATGATACTGGATTTAAAACTTAGAAGTTGGCATATACAATTTACCTTTGGCTATTGGTTGTTGCTGTGATTTAGAATGAGTGAAAATATATACTAAGTTTACTTATTCATAAAAGTCACTGGTCATATTACATTGAACTGTTATGTTTTATTTACAAGATATTTGAAGGTAAAAATATTATCATACAAAATTGGTTGATAACTTATTAGCACTTTTTAGTCTGTACTGCTTGGTTATGGCCAAAGCTAATCAGATTTATGCCCAAGCTTAATGATTGACATTGGGAAAGAAATAAGGGAAAATGGATGGTTTTTGTGATTGTAATCTTTTCTGGTAATGAGATTAACCCCCTTTGAGAGAGTTAGAAAGATGAGAAAAAGAAAGACACCATTGGAGAACTCTAAAACACCAGGGAAGAAAACATAGGCAATGGGTTTTTTGCTTGCTATCTATTGGTCTCCCTTAGCCCATGCCGAAAAGCTGCATGTTTAGCCCCTCTCTTCGTTTCAATCAATTTGCTTTCCTTCTCTTTATGTTCACATTTCTGTTCCTTTCACTTTTAAATTTTATTTTCCTATGCTAGAAATTTGCATATTTATTTAATATATTTTCTGAATAACTTTTTGTTATTCAAATTAATCTTCTCTACTCATGCAACATAGTAAATTCTCTGTATCCTCCACTACCAATTGAATTTGGTACTGTTCTATATTATTGCTTTAGTTAATGTTTCCATTGCTGCATTGAAATTTGGAACATAATCTAATCAAGGCGAATAAAGGTGTAATGGGGTTGAAATAAGTTGTATATACTTAATATGTACATGCATGGTATTTGGTGGTCGAGTTGCATTGCTTTATTGTGTGTTTTCTCTTCTTGCATATATGGCAGTTGGGAACAAATTTATACTGAAGTCTCTGATCATTTGTCCTCTAGTTCATACAAAACATATTCTAGAAGTGATATAACTTTGGTTTTCATGGATTTATAAAATATAAGATTTAGTTATATTTGCATTATGGTACAAAGTAACATATGGCAACAATGTAGCGAGTTTCACCAATTAGATTCTCCTGTTGCCATTTAAATGATTCCTTAGCCTAGAAATTATTATATGTCAATTAGTAGTGGTGCCATAGAAGTTTTGTCATGAAAAAGTGCTATGCTTAACTGCTATATTCTCAGGGCTAGGACTCAAGTAATTTTCTCTACAGGTATGTTGTCAATTTCAAGGCATGGCATATAGGTAGAACCAAGTAGTTTCTTCAATACTTCAAAAAAAGATGCATAGTTTCAATGATAAATTATAATTTACTATGGCTGTTTTTAATCCCGTGAATAAACTTTATTTGTGTTAAGAAGCAACATAAGCACAAAGTTTATTTAAAGAAATGCCTTGTGACACTCTTCACTTAACTATTTTGGTAAATACTCATAATGATAAAGAGATTCATGAAGTCTCTATTCCTTAGTAATTTAAGCACAAAGATCTATGTACTAGCCGACATCCCGTTTTGAGAAATAAAAACACTTCATAGCTTTGGAGCTAAGATTTGAATGATTTAAGTTGATATCGGCATGGCATAGTAGAGGATGTCTTCCAGTGGCAATTGAAGTCACAGCTTCAATTATTGAAATTCAGCAAAAGGACCCTCACTTTAGAAAGGCCTGGCTACCTTGAATTAGCCATAGATTTTGTGCTTTCTTCATAGTTTGGTTGCTGCTGCTTTAGATTTCGTGCTTTCTCCCTAGTTTGGTAGCTGCTGCTTTCTTTCTATTCGCAATGGGTGGTTCCACATTTTTCTTCATTGAATCCAAAACGTTTGAGTTTTCCATTGAGGAAGGGGGTTCTTATTTCTTATTACGGATCTTTGAGAGAGGCCATACCTCAATGCGCTCTGTTTTATGGGGGAAGGAGAGTGCTAACCCTTTTTTGTTCCACTTGGAGGAATTAATTTCAAAGCGATCACCTGGTCATTATGCAAGAACTATTAGAGAGGGTGACTTGGTTTTCATCCCTCAACTGGGGTCCAACACCCATGGCACATTTTTAATAGTTTTTGAACTTCTTCATGGTCGATGGAAGGGTAACATAGTGATAGCTGAGGGAAGGTTGGGTAGTGGTTGGCGCGGCTTTGGCCTGAACCTATGGAAAATTTTAAAACTAGCTTCCCTGACTAGTCAGGGATCGTTTCCTAGAATACAAAGTGCACCGAAGGCTGATGCGGTGGCGATGGTTGGTAGACCTCATAATCATGGCGGTGCAACAAATAAAGGCAAGGAGAAAAGTACGGTCTTTCAAAATTTGAAATCTTCAATTCCTAGTAATCCATACCGTTAGGGCTGTCCACGGGTCAGGTTGGATCTGGTTTTGGCTTGACCCGCAACCGACCTGATTGGATCGGGTGAACAAAAAGTAGACTTGTAACCGCTCGAACATTTGGTCGAACTTGGTGGCTCGGGTTGTCGGATGAGCAGGTCGGAGTCGTCGGGTGATTTCAGGTCTGAAGCACAAAGAGAACAAGAACACAGAAAATCTGAAGAACATAGTTACACAAAAATCAAAACCCAGACCCAACAGAAATCAACCCAAAGAACATAGAGATTTTTCAAAAAAAAAAAAAAAAAAAAAAACCTAAAGAACAAAGAGAGAAATCAAAAATCCAAAGGACAAAAATCACAATCCAAACCTACAAAAATCAAATAACACACTTCAAAACCCAGATCTATGAAACTGAAACAAAGAACACACCACAAAACCCATATCTATGAAACTGAAACAGAGAGAAAGAAAACACCAAACCGGTACCTCCACCACTCCATCACCACATCCATCACAAGATCGGTGCAATTTTTTTTTTTTATAAATATTTTGACCCACCATCAGATGCACAAGATCAGAATATCAAATTGTAGATTAGAGTAGTCTTCAAGAGAGAGGGGTTTGAGCGAGACCAAACCTAGGATGGCGGTGAGTCAACGGCAGCAGCAGAACGATCAACTTGACAACGACGACAGAAATAAGGGGGCTAGAGTTAGGGATTTGAGAGAGAAAGGGAGAGAGGCGGAAGGTGAAAGAGAAAAAAATACAGAGAGTCTAAAATGGTGAGTGAGAGAGACTGAGATGTGATTCGTGAAAACCCATTCTTTTTCTTTTTAAGTTTCTAACAGGTCGGGTCGGTTTCTACGTGTTAGTAAATGTGGAATCCGAACCCGAACCGAAAATCGAAAATTTAACACTAAAGGACCCGCATCTGACCTGTCTGGGTATTCAGATCCGCCCGTGGGCCTTTGGGTCAGATCAGGTTGGACGAGTGGGTCGGGCTGACGGGTTGTTGGACAGCCCTACAAACCGTGATCAAGGCAGGAGTTTTTTGGGGAAGATACGGCATAACTTGGGGCAGATATTTTTGTCTAATACTGATGTGATTGCCAAAATAGATTTGCTGACTCTAGATATCTCTTTACATGTGGAGCGTAGGAAAGAGGGGCAGTGGGCTGTAGTTTCTTCTTTTATTAAGGATGTGGGCTCCAATCAAATTAGCCATGGAATGAGGCCCAACACTTTCAAGGGCCGTAACATGTACACCTAAAACTGGGCTCCCAAACCTAAGCATAAAGCCCAACCCGTCTCTCAACAACTCATTAGTTCTAATCCAAAAGCCACCCACTCTCATCAGACCACTAACATGGTGCCGATGAAGCTCATCTCCCCCAACATGCATCCTCCATCTATCATCACCACCAATGGCACTTCTAACCCTTCGAGGAGCACCACTAGTAACGATACTGATATGCCTCCAACGTCCACCATCATCAAGGATGCTACTTTCCTTCCGTTGTCCGACATCGTCATCTCCCCTCTAGTGAAGAACTGTCCCACTCCTCCATCGATGACCACCATCATTAAAGGCTTCACTTCCCAAGTGAACAACCCCACCTCCAACTGCGGTAGCTCTTCTCCACCACGGGCTGATTCTTTAGTATTTGGGTCTGTGTCAGGCATCATTCCTACACCATTGATTGACGGTATTAATTAAAGTGTCATCCGTAAAGAGAAGATGGGTCACCATGAGGGGGGTATTAGACTTGGTAACAATAGTGAAACCTGAAATGTGACCAGCCAGAACTGCACCATCCAACAAATGGCTTAATGCCTCCATAACAATAGCAAATAGGAGCGGGGAGAGAGGATCTTCTTGGCGTAGCCCCCTAGAGCTCCCAAAGAAATCCTTAGGGGAGCCATTTATCAAAATTGAAAATCTCACTATGGAGATACAAAATAGAATCCATTTTCTCCATTTCTCAGAGAATCCACAACGCTGCAACATATATATAAGAAAATCCCAGCTGACATGATCAAAAGCTTTCTCCACATCTAACTTACATAAAACCCCAGGAATCCTTGCCTTGAGCCTACTATCCAAACACTCATTAGCAATTAAGACAAAATCTAGGATTTGTCTATCCAGAACAAAAGCATTTTGAGACTTAGAGATAATTCTAGTAATCACCCTTCTCAGCCTATTAGCCAGCAACTTGGAAATGACTTTATAAATACTGCCTACTAGATTAATAGGTCTAAAGTCTCTCACATTGACAGCATTTACTTTCTTTGGAATGAGAGAAATGAAAGTTGCATTAAGGCTTTTCTTAAAGACAGCTTGTGAATGGAAGTTTGCAATAACCTCCATAATTCCAAGTATTAAAAAGTCCCAACAAGCCTTATAGAAAGCCAATGAGAAACCATCTGGTCCTGGAGATTTGTCGCCGTTACAACCTTGGATGACACCATATACCTCCTTTTCCTCAAATGGTCTATCTAACCAAGCAGCTTCCTCCTTAGAAATCATAGAGAATTCCACTTCATCTAGCACAGGTCTTTGGCCCTCATTTTTTGAGTACAATTGTTTGTAGAAATGAGAGATGCAAGCTAAAATTGAATTTGGATCCGAAGTCAATTCACCTTCCACCAAAAGATTGTCTATAGTATTAAATCTTTTGTGGGAATTTGCTGTTCTATGAAAGAACTTAGTGTTTTTATCCCCCTCTCAGATCCAAAGGGCCCTAGATTTCTGCCTCCAACATATTTCAACCATAAGGGTTACCTTTTCAAGATCAATGCGAAGCCATTCTTTTTCCAAAGTCTCGTCATATGATAGATGGAAACTATCTTCCAGCAAGTCAAGAACTTCAAGGTTCTTCCTTAACTTGTTCATCTTATCCTCCACATTGCCAAATTCTTCAGCATTCCATTTCTTTAAATCTAGCTTCAAAACTTTCAATTTGCTTGCGAATCGAAAGCTAGGGGAACCTTGAAAATGATAGGACTCCCACCAAGTTCTCACTTTCTCCACAAAGCCCTCTGCCTTTAACCACATATTCTTGAATCGAAAAGGGCAGTTGCCTCTATGAAAAATTCTCCTTTCTAAAAGAACTGGAAAGTGGTCTGAAAGTAATCTATGCAATCTTTTTTGACAAATATTAGGAAAGTGTTCTTCCAAGTCAGAAGAGTGAAGAAACCTGTCAAGCCTAAATCGCGAAGCCACTGCTCTAGAATTGGAACTAATGAAAGTACCACCCTCCAATGGTAAATCAATAAGATTGTGATCAAAAATGAAATCTGAAAAATCAAGCATGGCTGAAGAGAAAGAGTCTGCACCAAGACACTCCAAAGGAAAATGCACTACATTAAAATCACCTCCAATGCACTAAGGCACATTCCACCAACAATGGATTCTAGCCAGCTCTTCCCAAGCAATCGCTTGTCCTGATCAGAGTTTGGTCCATATACACCAGTGAAAGCCCATACAAAATGATCTACCACATTCTTAAATTTGCATGAGACAGAAAACCTTCCCACTACTTCGTCAATTTTTCCACCATCCTTCTATCCCACATCACTAAAACACCCCCCGAAACACCTATAAAGCCCAAATATAGCCAATCCAAATGTTGACAACCCCACAAGCTCTGAATCTCTCTCCTTGTTATCAATTCCATTTTTGTTTCCTGAAGACAAATAATGTCTACACCCCAACCTCTGATCATATTCCGAATTCGAAGTCTTTTTTCACAATCATTCAACCCCCTAACATTCTAGGAGATAATTTTCAGGTTCATTGAGGCACCACAGAATCCCATTCCCCACTGGCATTTCCTACCAAATTAGAATTATTCTCAAAGTTCCAAGAGTTTAGCAGACTTTTCAACTACCGACGCCCTTTAGAACTTGCCTTAAGCTCTCTCTTTTGAGAGCATTCTACTTGCATTTTAACTTTCTTCCTAGCCTCCAAAGCTAAAAAAATCCCAGTAATTTCTGCTTCGAAGCCTTCCAAGGAAGTACCCACAGATTTCCTAAAGGCTTTAATTCATTTCTCAACCCAAGGTGATAATTGAGTGGAAGCATCTGCCACTTCTACAAGTGGGGCAACTGGATTAGCCATGGCCAAAGGTTGCACAACCAGTGGTTCTTTAAAATTTTCCCAGTTTACAAGACCCCCATCAAAGTCCCCCAACTCACAATCTGACCATGATACAATAGAAACATTATCCAGAGCACTATCACAATCATCCGCCTAACTAACAATATGCCCTTCTTCCTTGAAAGTGTTGTTACCCTGTCCCACAGCTCCCTTGAGATCGGAAAAATTCGACATGCTCCCAGGTGAGTGGTAAAGTGAGAGAGGAATAGCAATCTGCCTCCCTCCACAAAGCTTTAAGACCCATTTCTCTGAATTACCCCAGGTGTGCTCCAAATCTTCAACGAAATTCTTAATGAAAGGGTAAGGCTCAACATGACAATCCTCAGCAGTAGCTAGCACCAAAGCTACTGGCAAATCAGAGAGCGAATGGTGAAGGTCAGGACAAACTATGTTGGAAACCAACAAGGAATAAGAATTTTAAAGTGAGTGAGTTCTATCTCTCCCTTTCCTATACACTTGACATTTCTTTCCCTTGGAAACCTGTGTGGTGTTCAAAGGTCCCTCCTAGGGTTGCTTTCTTCTCGTGGACTGCCTCATTAGGTAAGATTTTGACCACTAAAAATTTATGGTATAAGGATGTCGCAGTTGTAGATTGGTGCTATATGTGTAAAAAGAGTGGGGAATTGGTGAATCATCTTCTTCTTCATTGTCCTATTGCTTATGAATTATGGTCTATGGTGTGGGCTCTATTTGGTCTTCAATGGGTTATGCCGCTCGGTGTCTTTGATTTATTTTCGAGTTGCCAAGGTTCCTTCGGTGGGCATCGGAGCATTGATTTATGGAGGGTTGTCCCTCATTGTGTCCTATGGTGTATTTAGTGAAAACGAAACTCATGATGTTTCGAAGGGTAGGAACAGTCTTTTTCAAATCTTAAATATCTCCTTCTTCATACCTTGCTAGAGTGGAATTCTTCCTTTAATCTTTCCCTTGTTCTAATTTTTTAGAAATACTTGATCTTTGTAATTTATGTGTTTGATGTACTGTTTTTCATGTTCACCCCCGGTGTACCTGGGCTTTTGTTTAATACAATTCCATTATTTATCCAAAAAAAAAAAAAAAGTTTATTTAAAGAGATTGTTAATGTTACAATATCATTAGTTGCTTGAAAAAAAGGTCTCCCGACATTCTTAATTTCTTATATAAGACCAACACAACCCAGTAAACATTCACAACATTCTTAAATAAATATTATTATATAATGATCGAGTTTTATTTCATGGATCTAGTTTAATAATATACAGTTGCACAAGTATAGGAAATTGTGTAATACTAATATTTTGAAAGCCCTAGCTCGCTAGTAATTATGTCTTTGAATACATCAAGACTTAACCCCACCTAGCACTCTAAAGGTATGGTTCCCCTGACACCTCCCCCATCAATGCTGAGAATGGTGATCAGTTACCATAAGTTGGGGGTTGAAGTTGAAATGACAATGTTTTTTCCATAAGGAAGATGAAAATGGTAGGCAAGTGATCAGAAACTAAGTTGCAATATAAAAGAATGCCTTAGGTTTTGTAGGGAACAAGATCAAAGAAAGCTAAGTTTTTGTTCTTACATTTGAATTTTGATCCATCAACGACTTATTTATAGCCTTAAGTTGTGGTTATAGAAAGATGAAAGTTCAGGGAACTATGCAACGGTCAAAGGGTGCATGGTAGAACAAGAAACTCCACTTTATCTAGTTTCACGTTGAATCTTTCTCTAGTCCAAACAATCTCCTAGTCTATGTATGTCTTTTTGGATTCAATTATCAAAAAGAAATTTGAATTTTCCCCCATGGGAAAGTGAGAATTGTCCAATATATAAGTCCCACGAACTGGAAGCCGTTTTATGATCAGTTGTGCACTTGTATGTGAGTTGGACTTGGACCCAAATAAGAACAAATTAAGAAGTACATAAGATTTCTTTCCTCTGCGAATATCATGGATTGATCTATGCAGAGAAGGACGCTTCAAATTTTGTAACAAACTCAACCAACGTATCAAAACATCATAAGAATTGAGACCCTTTAAAATTTTTAGTACAAGTTCATCATGGAATTTATTGACTTTTAAATGAATGGTTTAAATTTTACTATGCTATCAATCCTTTAAAGAGATATTATAAAATAAATTATTTTCTAACTAAAGTTACTTTAAGATGATCATAATTCAAAAGACTTAATGGTAATAGTAAACCCAACTCTACCTAACAGTCTAATAGTAGTACACTAGTACTATAAGAATGGGTTCAGTAGCAGCGTATGATAGCCAATATGCATTACTCCAATTTGATTAATTTTTTTCACCGGAACGTAACACGATTCCGTTAAGTGACGGAATACGTGCAATGAATAAATGGAATCTTTATCTTCCATTTAGCAAAGAGAGAAATGGGATGGGACCTAACTATTCAAAAATTAGGTTTTATCCTAAAGAAATTGAAAGCTCAAAAATATGCTGAAAACACAAGAGTTGTTAAGATCCCTAATTAAAAGTTACGACTCGATTGATTTTACACTAACTTAATACTAAAGTGCGGAATAGTGTAAACGCAAGCGGACAAACAAACAAGCTACTCTAATCCATAAATTAAGCAACACAGTAGTAAAATGGAATGTAAAATAGTAGGGAAGAAAGATGCAAACACAAGAAAACATGCCGATGTGTTATCGAAAAGGAAAACGAAGAACTTAGCAAAAAATCTCTCCGTCGCTCTCCAAGCAGTAATCGATCCACTAAACAATCAGTTGGGATACATGGGTAAGCAAGAGACCCTTCAAGCCTAATCTACTCGATGTACATAAGCCCTCCAAGCTCCTACTCCAACAAGACTTCTCAGAACTGTGTTTTGTCTAGCTTTCCGGATCTCGCAACAAGCTCCATGTTGCATATGTCATCCTTGGCTTCTTCCAATGCTTCTTAGTAGCTCCAAAACACTCTCTACACTCTGAGTAGGTGTGGGTTGTGTTTGGGTACAAATCTCCTCTCAAGGTATAACAATGAGAGAGGGATGGAAAAGAGGCTACAATGATTTCTCACTAAGGATGAGTAACTCTCTCTTAAAAGACGGGTGTATGTGTTGTAGAAAACCTATCTAGGATTTTTCTCTCTAAATGACCTTCTATAAATTTGTGGATAATGAGGGTATATATAGTATGGGTGAAGGGTAAGAAAATCACTCTTAAAAATCCTCCAAGCAGAATGTTTCGCTACTATCTCACGGGAATGCCTTACCTACGAGACACTCGCGAAAATGACAACCTAACACGACTCTTCAGCTTTCAGTCATGTGCTTCTCACATGGCTCTTTTACGGGTTAGCTTCCAGCGAGACACTCGCGAGATCCACTGATTCTTCATTTAAGCTTGAGTCTTCACCAACTTGATATTAAACCCAATACAATAAAATCCCACAAAATACAAGGAACAAAATTAAAGCAATTACAACACTTTTTGTCATGGAATAAAGCCAATATAAAACATAGTTGTAAATCACAACTTTACAATCTCTCCCTTTGACTATTCTATGACAAAACACCCTATAACAGATTCTAGACTTAAACGTGAATTTGGGAATAATGGCAAAACTCACTCACACCTAAATCTAGAAGTTGTGAAGCACTTGGAACATCTATACCTGTAACTTGAAAAACTTGCACAAAACACATTGGACCCTCAAGGTAAATCAAGTGATAAAAGGACAAGTATAATGTAACAAGTAAAATGCGATCAAGTAAACATGATGTGAAACATATGAGCAACTTGATCATACACCAAACAGTCATATGGAAATGACTACAATGATCATATAACAAAGCAAATGATCATCCAAACATGCAACCAATAAAGCACAATAGCATAAGGATAAAAACATGTCCAACACATAAATACGATGCAATGAGAGTAACAAAGCATAGATACTAAGTATAACTCAAGGCACCATAAAACAACGAGAAAACAAGAATAAAGTAAATTAAGGTTTTCTGAAAAACAATGTCTTCTCCCCATTGGTATATGCATCTCCCCTGTGGCTTTCTCCCCTATGGCTTTCTCCCCTTACGAATGTGCACAAGGTAGAATTTCTCCCCCTAAAAGTGTGCACATGAGTCATATAGAAATGACGATACACCCCTTTTTTGTCACGAATATACAAATGAATCAAGAGGAATGAGGGAAAGAAAAGAAGATATGAACAAGGGTAAAAGATGATGCATGAGGGGTGCAAGATGTATGAGAAAATGAAGCTCAAACACAAAATAAAATATCTTTAAAAAATGCTACAAAGCATAAAGAACATGACATGCTAAGGATGATGAAACATGATATAAACCTAGGCATGACAAAGACACAAGAACATGTTAAACGTGCTAAAAGGTCTAAAAAGACTTAACTAGTATGAGTGAATGCAAGAACATGTCAAGTGTTAGAGTGTGTGCAGCAAAGATGCATCTAATGTGCATATGAGATGCATGATCAATACATGAATAAGTACTCATGGGACAAAGTGTATAAAACACACCACCAATGATCAAAACATGATAAACGTGAATAATTATGGTAATCCCCAAAGTTTAGTACTTATCGGAGTCCAAAACAACGAGAAAATGTTATTTGGGCATTTTATCAAACACTTAGAGTGCACACACTACACATGTATGTTAAACAATGCATGAATATATGAAAATCTTGCCTAAATATATATTATTTTTGCCACAAGGGGCCAACAACCAAAGCAAATCATCATTTAAAACAAAGCCCAATAAAAAAGATTAACAAAAAATAAGTTTTCCAACTCTCATTTGAGAAAATCCCAACTATGAACATAAAACCCCCCAAAAACATAATCTAAGAATCAAAATCAGTTAAAAGAGTTAAAGATTACCTTAGAGATGTTAATGGAATGAAAAACACTTGAATTTTGTTGGGTTTTGATGTAGAAACATTAAAACAGAGGTTTGAAAGAAGATGGGAGGCGTTTAAAAAGAATGACCCACGAAATGCCCTTTAAAAAGCTGATCTAGAAATTTTCGGTGGTATCTCGCTGGTTAGAATCCTGCAAAAATTTCGCTGGTATCTCACTGGTAAGCTTTACTCGCAAAACAGCCGCGAAACTCTCTGTCCAAAGCTGAAAAACTTGAAAATTGGACCATATAACTCCCACTTGAGCATACACATGAAATGGGTCACGAAAATACCTAAAAAACATGGTTTTCACACAAAAACAACTTTAAAAAATATAGGTGATACAAATCATTTCCAAAAGCAAACAAAAAGAACAAAAATCTTTTTGGTTTGAATCTTGAGCACACACATATCACATTTGAACATGTACAATCACACAAATAAAATAAGTATTTGTTGAACAAAAGTCTTGTGTGTTGTGTGTGAGTATCAAAAGTGAAATAGTCCTTAGACCAGAGTGAAGCTTCAATGATCAATTCAATCATGTCATACACAACTGATACTAAGTCAAGTGGACTATCTCTATTATAGAAATGAGCATATATGACCTCTCACATATTGATTACAAATTTTAGAAGCTTTTCATTTGGCTTATGCATAAATCATAACATTTGATCTATTTTGGATAATACATCTCTTTTTAAGATCGGTGCTTGAAATTTTTTATATTTTAGCATTGAGAATTAGCCTTTGGCTTTTGGAGCACCATACATTTCAAAACAATAGTCGCTTTCCCTTTTTCTTAGTCAAATACCAGTATGTGCGACAGGCTTTTGCAGCTCAAGATCTCTTTTTCATTTTGAGATTTACATTTGATGAGCACTTTTGCAAAAACAAAAAATAAATGGGAAAAGATATAGGCACAAGTCTATGCAAGTATTAAGACCATCAACACTATTGACCAATCATTCATGACATGCTTGAAGATCTATTTACAACAATCACACATAGTTTTCAAGATTTCTCCCACACAGATATATATGCATACATAACAAGCTAAGCTCAAAAATGCACTAGGTCATTAGTACGAAGGTACTAGGCCAAACTCACATGAGATATGTGCTCAAACATATACAATCAAACTTTTTGAAATTTTTATTGTTTATGTGGTTTTGGATTTTTAGACACACGAAACAAAGACATAAAAGAAAGATCAAAACAAAAGCAATGCATACAAATAAATGCAAGATGCACAAATGCATGAAGATATGACATCTAATGCATGAAGCGTCTTACAAAGATCGAAAGAATTAGATCAAGGACCAAAAGAGCAAAAACTCAACCATAGGAACCCTTCCTCATCCAAACGAAATGATTGTTTGGAATGAGTGTCTCATGAGAAGTGAGACAAGGGTTGGAAGAATGAGAACCGGAGATGCACATAGTTAAGGAGTTAAGAGCATTAAACACTTTCTTTAATAACATGCTATTTTCACTCAAATCCAGTTTACCCTTTTTAGCACAACTTTCAAGAGGCTCCAGTTTATCTTTTCTTTTGATTCTTTTAAGAGCATGAAACTTAGAGCAATGAGGCTTTAGATGACCAAAAGCACCACAATGGTGACAAACAACGTGTTTAGGTGTAACGTCCTAATCAGCATTTAAAAAAAAAAAAGGGTCAAGATCAAATATTTTGGGTTCCCATGTGCCAAAGCCCTACCTAGCCCTACTACCCACTCCCTCTTATCTCCTCTTTGGTCGGCTCACTCTTTGCTTTTCTTTCCTTTCATTGTTTTTGGTTTTCTCTCATACGCTCCTCTCTACTCTCATCCTCTCCACCGACACTTCCACACCACCACCATTTCCACCATCAGTTTTCCGGCAAGATCATCGGAAAATTGTTGAGAACTCATAAACACCTTCACATCCTTTTTTTGAGGTTCTAGCTAATCTCCTTGGAGCTTGGAGAATTAGGCTTTTGCGGTTGCAAGGTAAATAGCTTTTTAATGGAATTTTGAAAAATAACATAAATGTTGTTTTTGGGTTAGACACGTTTTTGGAAATTACCTATGGAAACTATATTTTCCTAAAAACTACTATGTCTTAACCTTAATATATATATATATATATATATATTATATATGAAAATGCATCATATTTGGTATTGCATTTGGGGAAATGTATGAATTGTTGATATGGAAAAATAAGCATCTTTTATTTAATCTTTGATAAGAAAACCATTGATTTTATGGTATATTGAAAAATTTAAAGATGCTTATTTTGTCTTGTATTATTTGGGAAATTGATAGAAAATCTCTTGACAAGAATGAAGTTGAAAACCTTACAAACTTTGTAGAAGTTAGATTATTTAAGGTTTTCTGAAACTACTTAGATATAAACTATGTGTTTCAAAGTAGTGTAACCTGTGAGTTTATGTTGTTGTAACATCATGCCATGTGTGATTTCCCGATGATCACCTGATTTGGTTTTCGTGGTCTTTGTGACAACGAAATCAAGTTTAGGTCAATACCCTTTCACTTTGGATGTCGCGTTCTTCCCTGCTGTCCATGGGGGGGAAGAGGATTCTTTGATTGTGTATGGGTGAGGCTGCTGCCCATGGGGCCAAGAGACCACATGCAAGAGAGGTCCTATTTGACACTGATGGGATAACAAAAAATTACATCTATGGTTCGTCCAGAGGAGTCGTCCATAATGACCAGTTAGCCGAACGACCAGGCCATCTCTGATTCGTCCAGACACGTCGTCCCTGAGTATCTACCAATTGAATAAACCTCATAATCAAGTCAAAAGAGTTGTCTATGTGCAAAGCGCATGGATGACCACGCAATGGCATGACAAAGAGTCGTCCATAGGCATTGCACCTGGACGACCACACAACACTTACAAATTCTGGAGCGGTTAATCAACCCGTTTTCATCGCCGCCAATTCCTTCCAAATATGTAACTTTCAAACAGCGGTTGTAATTTCTATAGCAGTTGAGGACGTTATATCCGGATTCCACAAATCTTGGGGAAGTTATTGAAACAATAACCGCCCCAAAGCCCCCTATATAAAGACCGATCTGAACCGAACAAAGGTATGAGATTCTAAAATTTTACTCCCAATACAGTTAGAACTCCATTTGAGAGAAGACACTAACTTAGTCATCGGAGGGTTTTAGGCCGGTCCACCCCGGTCTCCTTTGATACTTTGTTTATCTTTCAGGCCTTCGCTACCACCTTCAGCCCATTGAAGCCGAGTTGTCCAGCCTACTGATTTTGTTCATCATCAGTTGGCGCCGTCTGTGGGGAAGGAAAACTTCGAGTTTGGCAGTTTCTTTCTCCGACAAAAGGCTGTATGGTTCGGACTAGATCAAGGGCCACTAGCCCAGGCCATCAAGAGAGTAGGGATGCTTCCAGCCATCCCTACCGAGATCATCAATCAACGCCTGTCATGCAGTCGCCTTCCATCCAACATATACAATCCATGGCGGCCGCTATGGCAGAGTTAACTCCCTAGAATCAAGAGTTAACTAGGGAGATAGAGAGGCAGCGCTGTGAAGGGGGACATGCTGAGAGACAATCCCAGAGTCAAGAAGATAGAGGGGGACAAGCTGAGCCTGAGACCCAATCAAGAGGCACCACTTCACGAAGGGTGCCACATTTGGAGAAGGAAATGAACCAGATGAGGAAGGTTATGGACGAGATGAAGGAGAACATGAGAAGGGCAAATCCCGTAGAGGATTTGGTTCACCGAACAGATTCCCCTTTCACGGCTTCCATCAATGGGTATCCCTTGCTACCGAAGTTCAAAATGCCTTCCCTGGATTCGTATGATGGAGTGCGTGATCCATTTGATCATATTGCAACTTTTAAAACTACCATGCATCTCCAAGGGGTTCCAGGCGAGATTATGTGCAGAGCCTTCCCTACACCCTTAAGGGACCAGCACGAGTGTGGTTCAGCAAAATACCCCCGAATTCTGTAAGTTTTTTTGAGGAGTTAAGTAAATTATTTGTTAATAATTTCATTGGGGGGCAGAGACACAAACGTTCCTCGTCCAGTTTGCTGACCATAGAGCAAGGAGAGAATAAAAGCCTGCGTTCCTTCATCACATGCTTCAACAGGGAAGCCCTGACAGTAGACGAGGTGGACGACAAGCTACTATTGGCAGCCTTCCACAATGGGGTTAACTCGGACTTGTTTATTCACAAGATGTATGAAAAAGAGCCCCAGTCCATGGCTGAACTCGTCCATTCAGCCCAAAACTTTATGAACGCAGAAGATGTAATCATAGCTAAGAAGAGGAAGAGAGCTGAGAAAATGGAAGTCAATCCCACGCGTCACTCCGAACAAGGGCCTCGTCCAAAGAAGGGACGAACGGAAGAGAAAAAGGATCGAGATAGAGATAACAGGAAGGCAGGCCCATCAGCAAGGAATCAGAATTACACACCCATGAATGCCCTACTTGATCAGGTGCTCATGCAAATCAAGGATGATCCTTCCTTGAAGTGGTTAGAGAAGATGAAAGGAAATCCTAACAAGCGCAATAAGAATAAATATTGTCGCTTCCATAGAGATCATGGGCATGACAAGGACGAGTGTTATGACTTTAAGCAGCAAATTGAGAATCTCATTAGGCAAGGAAAGTTGAGGCATTTCGTTGGAAGGGATCATAAGGATGAAAATTTGAAAGCAAAGATGGAAGAGTCGTCACGGCCCCCACTAGGAGAAATAAGGGTTATCATTGGAGGGACTTCTGAAGGACAATCTTCTAGATCAAAGAAGACGTATCTCAAAGTGGTGCAAAATGTCCAACACTCTGGACGATCTCCATGGACGAGGGGGACGGACGAACCAACCATCTCTTTCACTGATGAGGAAGCTGAGAGAATTCATCATCCGCATGACGATACAATTGTCATTACCTTACTCATAGCAGATTATAGAACCAGGAGGGTGTTGGTGGATAATGGAAGCTCAGCAGATATATTGTATTATCCTGCCTTCCAGCAGATGAGGTTTGGACGAGATCAGCTTCGTCCAGCATGTTCGCCACTGATAGGATTTGGGGGAATGAAAGTGCAGCCCGTAGGTACCATTACCTTGCCTGTAGTGGTGGGGTCATACCCGCAGCAAATAACTAAGGAAGTGAATTTCCTTGTGGTGGATTGTTCATCCTCATATAATGCCATCATTGGAAGACCAACCTTGAACAGTTGGAAGGCGGTAACATCTACCTACCATCTATCAGTCAAATTCCCTACGGAGTATGGGATTGGACAAGCACAAGGAGATCAGTTGGCAGCCAGAGAGTGCTATCTAGCCATGTTGGCTGTGGACGAGCAAATGCAGACTATGAGTATAGAAGAAAGAAGAATTGTTGCAGAACCGACTAAAGTGTTGGAAGATGTTTTATTACAAAATGATCTTGAGAAGTTCACTAGAATTGGAACAAGTATGAAAGAGAAGGCGAAAGAAGACCTCGTCCAGTTTCGCATGGAGTCATGATGACATGCCTGGCATTGATCCAAGTGTAATCACTCATCGACTGAACGTGTCCCTCTCTTCCAAGCCTATTCGTCAAAAGAAGAGGGTGTTTGCCCCTGAACGAGAGAAGGGTATCAAGGAATAGGTTCAGAAGCTAACCACAGCACAGTTCATCCGAGAAGTCTATTACCCGGATTGGTTGGCAAATGTAGTGATGGTAAAGAAGGCAAATGGCAAGTGGAGGATGTTCGTCGACTTCACTGACTTGAACAAGGCTTGCCCTAAGGATAGTTATCCTTTGCCACGTATTGATCAACTGGTTGATTCTACAGCTGGCCATCAACTGTTGAGCTTCATGGACGCCTTCTCAGGATATAATCAGATAAAGATGGATGAGACAGACCAAGAAAAGACATCTTTTATTACCAGTCAAGGTTTGTTTTGTTACAAGGTGATGCCCTTTGGTCTAAAGAACACGGGGGCAACTTATCAAAGGTTGGTGAATCACATGTTTTGTCCGCAGATAGGATGGAATATGGAGGTGTACGTGGACGACATGCTCGTGAAGAGCTTAGACGAGGGAAGCCACTTGGATGATCTTCAGGAAACTTTTGAAACACTTAGGCGATACAAGATGAAGTTGAACCTAAGTAAATGTGCATTTGGAGTATCGTTAGGAAAGTTTCTAGGATTCATGGTTTCAAAAAGAGGAATTGAAGCAAATCCGGACAAGATCAAAGCCATATTGTACATGGAACCACCGAAGAACATCAAGGAAGTCCAATCCCTGGCTGGACGAGTTGCAGCTCTAAACAGGTTCGTCTTAAAAGCCACTGACAAGTGTTTATCCTTTTTTAAAATTCTCAGGAAGGCGTTTGAATGGATGGACGAGTGTCAAAAGGCCTTCCAGGACCTGAAGCACTATCTTGCCACGGCCCCATTGCTAAGTCTGTCCGTGCTAGGAGAAGAACTATATCTATACTTAGCAGTGTCCCCACATGCCGTAAGTTCAGCGTTGATCAGGGAGGAAGAAAAGGTGCAGAAGCCTGTGTATTATACTAGTCGGGCATTGAGAGGGGCAGAAGGAAGGTACTCACTTATAGAGAAGTTAGCCTTCGCACTAATAACGGCTTCTAGGAAGTTAAGACACTACTTTCAAGGTCATGTTATCAATGTCATGGCTGATCATCCGCTTAAGAAGGCAATGAACAAACTTGAAGCAGTAGGGCGACTAATTCAATGGGCAGTTGAGCTCAGTGAATTTGACATTCGGTACTAACCAAGGAATGCAATAAAAGCTCAAGCCCTGGCAGACTTCATTGCAGAATTCACTCCAAGTTATGAGGACTTGGATGGAAAAGAAGACAATAAGAAATGGGTCGTCCATGTAGATGGATCGTCTACACTGTATGCAGGAGGTATAGGAGTTGTTTTGCACTCACCAGAAGGAGATAAACTGGAGCACAAAGTTCTCCTGCAGTACCAAACGACCAATAATGAAGCAGAGTATGAAGCCCTTCTTAAAGGGTTGGAATTGACTAAATCAGTGGAAGCAGATTCAATACTTGTCTTAGGAGACTCTCAGTTGATTATAGGCCAAGTAAATAGGAAATGTGAAGCTAAGAAAGATAGAATGAAGAGATATTTGAAGAAAGTGTTACGCCTTGTAAAGAAATTCAGGGAAGCTAATTTTGTTCAAATCCCAAGGGAAGAGAACATGGAAGCGGACACTCTAGCGAAGGAAGCCTTTGCTAATGAAGCAATGAACAAGTTTGATGAAATACGATACATGCCAAGCATAGACCTCCCAGAAATATTGCAAATAGAAGGTGAGGAGAATTGGATGACCTCGATAGTATCATACCTGAAGGACGGAAGGCTTCTAGAAGGGAAGGACGAAGCCAGAAAACTCAAAGTTAGATCGACCAGATATATCCTCATGGACAAAGTGCTATACAAAAGAGGTTTTTCACAACCATACCTGAGGTGTTTAGCCCCAGGCGAGGTGAATTACGTACTAAGAGAAGTTCATGAAGGAGCGTGTGGTAACCATTCAGGAGTCAGATCACTCGTCCACAAGGTCATCCGTGCAGGGCATTATTGGCCAACCATCCAAGCTGACGTTAAGGCGTATGTTAAGGTATGTGATCAATGCCAACGTTTCAGCAATATTCCTAGGCAACCATCAAAATACCTTACCCCAATGATGGCCCCTTGGCCTTTTGCACAGTGGGGTTTGGATATTTTAGGCCCCTTCCCAACTGGAACCAGACAGATGAAGTTTTTGGTAGTAGGGATTGATTATTTCACTAAATGGGTAGAAGCTGAACCCTTAGTGAAAATCACACAGCAAAATGTCAAAAACTTTGTTTGGAAGAGCATTGTGTGCAGATTTGGAGTACCAAGGGTGTTAGTATCTGACAATGGACGACAGTTTGATAACACACCCTTCAGAGAATTTTGTGAGCAACTTGGGATCAAGAATCACTACTCCTCACCCTCCCACCCACAGGCCAATGGATAAGCAGAAGTAGCAAACCGATCCTTGTTAAAAATTATCAAGACTCGGCTTAAAGGGGCAAAGGGAGTATGGCCAGACGAACTACCTGGTGTTTTGTGGGCTTACAGAACAACAGCAAGGACCCCCACCGGGGAAACTCCTTTTAAACTAGCATATGGCAGTGAAGCAGCCATACCTGTGGAAGTGTACATGGCCAGCCATAGGGTGATAAAGTATCAAGATGAAGAAAACAAAGAACAGATTCACCTTAATCTCGATCTTATAGACGAGGTAAGGATGGACGCGGAGCAAAGAGTAGCAAGGTAAAAAAACCTCATGGCAAGGCAGCACGACGCCATGGTGAAACCTAGGCTCTTTAACATTGGGGATCTCGTCCTGAAGAAGGTTTCTTTGGCCACCAAAAATTCGGTCCACGGAAAATTGGGACCAAATTGGGAAGGACCTTACAGGGTAATCAACTGCAAAAGGCAGGGATCCTACTATTTGGAAGCACTGGATGGAAGGAAGTTGGAACACCCTTGGAATGTTGAACACCTGAGAAGGTACTATCAATAAAGGGTGATCATGAATGAACATTGCTGCAGGACGAATGCCATGGACGATCCGAGGCATGAAGTATTATTTTATGGTGTTTGCTTATTACTACTATTGTGTTTAAGTGTATGTATGTTGCTCATGGACGAAATTATGCTTAAGTATTCTTAGTTTCCTAGAAAGCACTAGCTCTCAAGCATGTGCCATAATTGTGGACGAATGATTACATAGTATGGATTTTCAAGTATATATATATATGATGTATTTCTAAGTATATGTATGACTGTATGGGAATCCTTAATTTTCTATGATTCAAGACGATCCACGGAAGGCGAAAGGCCAATGACGAATAAATTCCTTGGACGCAAGGATGTACCGTCTATATGCTTTCCTTCAAAATAAGGATAAAGCTAGAAAAATAACCTAAGGTACATCCGTCCAAACTCAGGACCGGATAAAACCTATGGAATCTTCGTCTAAGCTCAAGACGAGATAAAACTTCAAACTTACTCGTCCAAGTTCAAAACAGGAGAAATTGAGGTTTCATCGTCCAAACCATGGACGAACATAAAGGGCTAAATAGTTCATCACATGGACGAGAATTCGCTGAGAATACTATCGTCAAAGACGAATAAATAATCGTCTCTAGTTTGATTAAATGATTGAACTAGCAAAAGACGATATCCATAGACGATATTCATTGACGAATTAGAGATGTGTTTTGAGGGTGGTTCATTTTCACCCCAGCTCTGTGATAAAAAAAAAAAAAAAAAAAAAAAACTTCTTCGTCCATAAGTCCAAGCCAAAGTGAAATGTTTTTCCAAACAGCATGGACGATACTTATAAGGTATGTTCATAAATCCTTAAAACAAATTCAAAGATAATAGAAATGAGGGAAATGAAAATCATTCGTTCATTCATTCATGAAATATCTAAGGGTAGACCACCACAGTCCAAAAACCCTTGAAAGAAATGAGTAGTTGTTCATAAGAGCTCGTCCATACACTTGGACGAGACAATTGTTCTTGAATAAATTTATAAAAAAAAAAAGAAGAGAGATAAAGTAAAAGCCCAAAACAACGGGCATCTCCAACAAAGATAAAGCATAAGTTTTCTTATAAGAAAATGAAGTCATTTAGGCTCGTCCTGAGTAACTTCAGTGTTAGCGTCGTCCATAATATTTACATCCTCGGAACTCATCTGCAGCAATGAACTCTCTGTAGCAAGGGGAAGCTTGAAGGAGTCAAAGTTTAAATCAGGGAAGGCTTCTTTGGCATCAGCACGAAAGTCCTCATAGCCGGCAGCATAGTGACTGTCTAGACGATTCTTAAGCTTGTCAGACTTCTTGAAGGCTAAAATGGCTTCCTCGCGTGCTTTCTCCAAGGACGAAGCAAACCCTAAAACTTCTCCCTCCATGTAAGCAATACGAGTGTCCTTCTCGACACCATCTGCTTTGCGTTCTTCCACCTCTTCCTTTAACTTCGTCTCACATGCTAGCAAACGGTTGACTTCATCAGTCAGCCTAATCACCTCCCCCTTTTTCAACAAAATTTCGTTATTCAGCTCCTTTGCCTTCTCTTTTGCCGTCTTGGCCTCCTTAGCAAGTTCCTTGGCCTGGCACGTCACTGTATAAAACTTTGACATAGCCTGTGCATGGACGAATGAGAGTTAGAGATTCTGTATAAAAAAAGAAAAAAAAAAGAAAAAAGAAAAAAAGAAAAAAGAAGAAGCCCATAAGGACGAATTAAGGTCCTACCTTAAAGAGGTCATGGACGCCAGAACGTTCAAATTCCTTCACTGACATGTTGTAACATTGATTAACTTCATTGTTAGTGACGATTCCTTTGAACATCCTCCATGCATACCCCTCGTCCAGCACCAAGTTAGAGGGACGATCTGATTGCTCTGACGGATGAGGCTTTCGAGGAGTCTTAGTTGGAGGGGGGGTAGGATCAGTCTGACTAGGATGAATTATCTGGACGGGCTCAACGTTGGCAGGAGGGTCGTCCAGATTCACCGTTGGAGGAGTAAATTTAGGGACCTTGGGAAGAGATGAAGTCTGAGTGGTTTTTGGTTTTTTAGAACCTCGACGACTGGGAAGGTCGTCCAGGTCCACAGCACTTGAAATTTTCTTGGACTTTCTCTTCCCAGGCTGGACAGCAGTCTTCTGGACGACAGGAGGCACGGAAGCATCCTCGTCCCCACTGGTTACTGTTTTTTCTTTATTTTCTCTCATTGTAATTATTCCTATGACCAGGAAAATCAGTTAAAAAAAAGAAAGAAAAGAAGAAAGAATAGAAAGGAGTAAAGAGGGAAGGATGACATTTACTTCGTCGAGTAGTTTCCTCATGACCTAAATTCTCGGTGGTAGGTTCTGGGCCAAGTCCCCACGTGGCTAGACTACTAAAAGTAACTAGGTCGTGGAAGGTCCTCCCAGGGAAGGCACGTGTTTGGTCAATCCGATCCAAATAAAATTTGTCCAAACGTGGACGAGCAACAGCTGCATCAAGAAAAAATGTGGTTAGACGACCTAGAGTTGAAATTTTCTTTAAGAAAAATGAAATAAAAATGGAAGGAAACATATCCTCAGGACGAAGGCGACCTAGAGGGCCAGTAAAAGGTGGAAAGGGGGCACTACCCACATCAGCTGGGTCCCCAACCCAATTTCCAGAAATAATGAAAAATTCCTTTTTCCATAGCTTGTCGAACGAGCTACGGCCCTTAAGTAAACTATAATACGATCCCCTAGACGAGAACTGGTAGAAACCAGCAGACTTCTTTATCTCTGAGGGCTTGTAACAGTAAAGGAATTCGTCCACTGTGATAGGACAATTCCCTTCCAACGCCTCACGCCATAGCACTTGTATGGCAACTATCGTCCTCCATCCATTAGGGTTGAGCTGGTTAGGTCCAATGCCCAACTTATGGAGAAGAGCTCTACAAAAAGAATTCAGGGGGAACCTAAGACCTGCTAAAAGATACGAAGTATAAACTCCTAAACTAGAAGAAGGAGAACAACACCATTCTCCTTCCCTAGGTAGACGAGGGTTAAATTCAGCAGGAATCTGATATCTATCTACAAGAGTTTTCAACTTTGGGGCATTTAGAATGGACGTTATCTCAGGAGCACAACTATATATGACATTCTCCTCTTCATCCTCGTCTTGGGAAACGCTAGGTGGCTCCCTAGACGAGCTAGCCCCGGATCCAGATGCCATCCTGCGTTGCAATTCCTGGAATTCCTCAAGAGGAATGCCAGGAACCCAGACGAGTATTGCTCGTCCGAGGAACTACTATAGCTTGTACTTCCCTCACCACTCTCATAGCTTCCAGAGGAAGCGTCCTGATACTCGTCAATTTCCCTCTCCATACTACTAGACGAAGACATGCTTAAAATAAGATTGAGAGACAAAAAAAAAACCTAAGGAAGGAAGAAGAAATACCTGAGGACTAGGATGAAGAGCTAAACGAGACACTTGGACGAGATGGCAGAAGGGAGATTATGAGAAAAGTGAAAGGCAGGAAAGAGAATGTACCTATTTATAGGGCCCAGAAGCAAGTCAACGAAACGACGTCAACCAGTGAAACCATGACACGTGGCTGTCGCTTTGAAAAACGCAATGGGCACAAAGGGTCAACCACTGAGATTATGACACGTGGCTGTGAAGAAAATTAAATCCCCACAATATCCTTGGACGACACCATGGGCAAGGGGGCAACTGATGGGATAACAAAAAATTACATCTGTGGTTCGTCCAGAAGAGTCGTCCATAATGACTAGTTAGCCGAACGACCAGGCCATCTCTGATTCATCCAGACACGTCGTCCCTGAGTATTTACCAATTGAATAAACCCCATAATCAAGTCAAAAGAGTCGTCCATGAGCAAAGCGCATGGACGACCACGCAACGGCATGACAAAGAGTCGTCCATAGGCATTGCACCTGGACGACCACACAACACTTAGCAAATTCTGGAGCGGTTAATTAACCCGTGTTCATCGCCGCCAATTCCTTCCAAACAGCGGTTGTAATTTCTATAGCAGTTGAGGTCGTTATATCCGGATTCCACAAATCTTGGGGAAGTTTTGAACCAATAACCGCCCCAAAGCCCCCTATATAAAGACCGATCTGAACCGAACAAAGGTATGAGATTCTGAAATTTTACTCCTAATACAGTTAGAACTCCATTCGAGAGAAGACACTAACTTAGTCATCGGAGGGTCTTAGGCCGGTTCACCCCGGTCTCCTTTGATACTTTGTTTATCTTTCAGGCCTTCGCTACCACCTTCAGCCCATCAGACACGCTCTCTCTACTGCCCATGGGGGGAGAGAAAAACCTTAAGGGTATGGGTGAGGCTGTTGTCCATAGGGCCAAGAGTCTGCATACCAGAGAGGACAATATCATGCTAGTTGTGAATGGGTGGATCCCCTGGCCGGTCTATGTGGTAGCGTGGTATATTTGAGATAAATTACCATTTGTTAGATTTTATGGCTTTAGAATTATAATATTAGTGCTCACATATTATAGTATATGGTTTCAAGATATTTACTTTGAGGAACTTGTATTTCATTGTTAAATCAGTCTTGTCATATTATTATTATAGATGAAACTTGCATTTCCCCCACCCCCATTAATTATGCTACTTACTGGGCTCTGTCTCATTCTATTATTTTATAACCTTTTCAGAGTAGGCAACAGTCTTTTGAGACAGCTTTTTGGTGGCTAATAGTAGTTAGACTAACTATTGATGGAGGCTAAACTTTTGTAATTGGTATATTAGATGGTGTACATCTTAGAATAGACTTGACTCATTCTTTTGTATTTTAAAGTGGTTGTGACGTTATTTCCACTGATGGGACAAGCTGATGATATGTAATTAAAATTTAGACCTCTATTCTTTTGTGGTCAATGGTCATTGTAATTATTGCTTAGAGCTCTAACTTACTTTGAGAATATATTCAATGGAATTATTATGATAATTCTTGATGTTAGTACTTGATGTGATTTTTGTGGATTAAATTGTCAAAAAGGAAAATTTACAGATTCTTTGAGATGTCTTTTTCATGCCTTGGACCCTTTGGGGTTTGGGGTGTGACAATTATGGTATCAGAGCTTAGGTTATGATTCTGTAGACTTTAAAAATAAGAATTGGTTTTGATTTTGATTTAAGTCAGAGCATTAGGGGTTTGATGAATTCTTTATTTTGTTCCTTTGTTTCAGCTTCAACCTGCTATTTTTTTTTCCTTATCTATATTTTCCATGTTAACCTTCTATGTTGCCTTGTGATTTACTTGCTTGTTTCTTAGGTATAGGTATAAGTACTTTGGTACACTATGCCTCCTAAAAAGAAAGCACGTAAAGTAAGGCATGTGGATGAGGTTACAGCTCCAGAACATGGCCATGGGCAACGCCAAGAGCGTGAGAGATCTGTCACTCCTAATGGTGGTAAGATTGATGAGGTGGCAATGGCAGACAGGATTTATGCTAGGATTGCTAGAGCAATCCAGGGTGGTGAACGTAGGAGGGAGCTTTGCACTTTAGGGGAGCTCAATAAGCAAAACCCTCCAACTTTTGATGGGGGACCTGATCCTATGGCAGCAGAGAATTGGTTGCTAAAGATGGAAAAAATATTGAGAGCCCTTGAATGTACGAATGCTCAGAAGGTGTTGTATGCCGCTTATGCTCTTTAGGGTCCTGCTGATAGATGGTGGTTAAGCACTGAGCCATTCTTGAGGACGGAGTTGGGAAGGGACACTCCTATTACTTGGGAGAAGTTTAAGGAAGTTTTCAATAGGATATACTTCCCCGATGTAGTGAGGGACCGTAAGGCAAGAGAATTTTCTGATTTGGTTCAGGGGGCTATGACGGTGGAGGAGTATGTTGCTAAGTTTGTTGAGCTCTCTCGCTTTGCTCCTTACTTGATTCCGGATGAGTCCAAGAAAGTGAAAAAGTTTCGAGAAGGCCTTAATGATAGGATTCGCCCTCTCATTATAACCTCTGGAGTTGATACTTTTACTGAGGCTGTGAAGCGGGCAATGAGTCTTGAAGAAGATTTTAAATATAACCCCAGTTCCAAGGAGAGTGAAAAGAAGTAAGGGTCCTTTAATTCTCAACATGCTAAGGGTCAAGGACATAAGAAAGGATTCTTTAAAAACTCGGGTAATAGAGGACAATCCTTTAGGCATAGCAAGAATGCCTATCCTCAGTCTGGTGACAAGAAGTCTTGCTCTCATTGTGGTAAACTTCATGATGGACAAAATTGTGATGGGGTCAAGATTTGTTTTACTTGTAAGCAACTCGGACACTTTGCTAGAGATTGCCCAAGTTCTAAGGGCTTGGGTTCCTCTTCCTCATCTCAGGTTGCAAAGGGTAATGACAATGGGAAGAAGGTGCAAGGTAGAGTGTATGCCTTGACTACTCAGGATGCTCAGGCCACGGATACAGTGGTGGTAGGTATACTTCCTTTGTTCTCTGCACATGCTAAAGTTCTTTTTGATCCTGGTTCTACGCATTCTTTTGTTTCTTGCGCAGTTGCTAAAAATCATGACAAAAGCCCCGAACTACTTGATTTTGAGTTATTGATTTCTACCCCTGTTGGTGATACTTTAATGACTAATCCTGTGCTTAAGTCTTGTATTATTTGTATTGAGGGTAGAGAGTTATTGGCTGATTTGGTGTTGTTAGATATGCATGATTTTGATGTCATTTTGGGCATGGATTGGTTGGCTTCTTACCATGCTAGTGTGCATTGTTTTAAGAAAGAGGTGGTGTTTAGGCCTCTAGGTGAATCATAATTTCTATTTAAGGTTTCATGTTTGCCTTTTATGCCTCCTGTGATATCATGCATTCAAGCAAACCACTTGCTTAGAAAGGGATGCCAAGGATTCCTTGCTAGTGTAGTGGATTTACAAAGTGGAGAATTGGAGATAGGAGACATTCCCATTGTGAGGGAATTTTCGGATGTCTTTCCTGATGATCTACTTGGGTTGCCCCCCGATCGTGAGATTGAGTTCTCTATTGATCTCCTTCTTGGCACTGCACCTATTTCTAAGGCACCATATAGAATGGCACCTACAGAGTTGAAAGAACTTAAGGAGCAATTGGTAGAATTGTTGGACAAAGGGTTTATTTGCCCTAGTGCCTCACCTTGGGGAGCTCCAGTTTTATTTGTCAAGAAGAAGGATGGGTCTATGAGGTTATGTATTGATTACCGTGAGCTTAATAGAGTCACCATAAAGAATAAATATCCTTTGCCTTGTATTGATGACCTATTTGATCAGTTGCAAGGAGTACAAGTCTTTTCTAAGATTGATCTTCGTTATGGTTACCACCAGTTGAAGATTAAGGGTGAGGATATACCAAAGACGGCCTTTCGAACTAGATATGGTCATTATGAATTTTTGGTGATGCCGTTTGGATTAACTAATGCCCCTGCTGCTTTTATGGATTTGATGAATAGGGTATTCCATGAGTACTTGGATCGATTTGTCATTGTGTTCATTGATGATATTTTGATTTATTCTAAGAGTCAAGAAGAGCATGAAGAACACTTGAGGATTGTTTTATAGATTCTAAGAGAAAGGAAGTTGTATGCTAAGCTGAAGAAGTGTGAATTTTGATTGAATCAAGTAGTGTTCTTGGGTCATGTAATATCTAAGGATGGAATTACAGTGGATCCTAATAAGATAGAAGCGGTGGTTAATTGGGATAGGCCTACAAATGTGAGTGAGGTCTGAAGTTTCTTGGGCCTTGCTGGTTACTACAGAAGATTTGTAGAGGGATTTTCCTGCATTGCAGCTCCTTTGACACAACTTACTCAGAAGAATGTTAAATTCGAGTGGAAGGAAGAATGTGAGAAAAGTTTCCAAGAGCTAAAGTAGAGATTGGTCACAGCTCTAGTGTTAACTATCCCTTCAGGTATAGGGGGTTTTGTCATTTATAGTGATGCTTCTCATAAGGGACTTGGTTGTGTGTTGATGCAGAATGGGAAGGTTGTGGCTTATGCCTCTCGTCAGTTAAAAAATTATGAGAAAAATTACCCCACTCATGACTTGGAGTTGGCTGCAGTTGTTTTTGCTTTGAAAATTTGGAGATATTATTTGTATGGAGAAAAATGCGAGATTTTCACTGATCATAAAAGTTTAAAGTATTTCTTTACCCAAAAGGAGTTAAATATGAGGCAACGGAAATGGTTGGAATTGGTTAAGGATTATGATCGCTCTATTACCTATCATCCCATTAAGGCTAATGTTGTAGCTGATGCTCTTAGTAGAAAGCCTTCAAGTTTTTTAGCTGCTTTGCTAACCACTCAAGAGAAAATTATTCGAGATCTTGAAAGGATGCGGATTGAGGTTGTTATGGGCCATTCTGAGGCCTACCTAGCTAGTTTGAGTGTTCAACCAACTTTGGTGGAAAGAATTAAATTGTCACAGGCCGATGACCCACATTTAAAGAAAATCATAGATGAGGTACGTAGTGGAAAGAAATCGAAATTTTCTATTTCTGAGGATGGTGCTTTGAGATTTGGGAATAGACTTTGTGTGCCAAAGGATTCATTGATTAAAAAGGAGATTCTAGAGGAGGCTCACTATTCCCCATATACAATACATCTGGGTAGTATAAAGATGTACCATGATCTTCGTGAGAACTTTTGGTGGAATAATATGAAAAAGGGAGATTGCCCACTTCGTAGAGCAATGTTTGACTTGTCAGCAGGTTAAGGTGTTGCACCAACGACCCTCGGGTTTGTTGCAACCACTTCCTATTCCCTAATGGAAGTGGGAGAAAATCACTATGGATTTTGTTTCAGGATTGCCGAGATCTCCTAAGGGTCATGATGCTATTTGCGTGATTGTTGATAGAATGACAAAAACAGCTCATTTTCTCCCTACTTGGATGAACTACTCCCTTGATCGGTTAGCTTAGCTCTATGTTGATGAGATTATGAGATTTCATGGGGTACCTGCTTCTATTGTTTCAAATAGAGATCCAAGGTTTACTTCGCATTTTTGGGGTGGTGTGCAAAAGGCCTTGGGTACTAGATTGGATTTTAGCACAGCTTGCCACCCTCAGAAAGATGGACAATCTGAAAGGACTATTCAAACTCTAGAAGATATGTTGAGAGCATGTGTTTTGGATTTTAAAGGGAGTTGGGCTGATCACTTACCTATGGTAGAGTTTGCTTACAACAATAGTTACCATTCAAGTATTAAAGCAGCACCATATGAGGTTTTGTATGGGAGAAAGTGTAGATCCCCAATTTGTTGGGATGAGGTGGGAGAATGAAAAATCTTAGGGCTAGAGCTTATTCAAAGGACTTATGAAAAGGTAAATATGATTCGTAATCGACTACGAGCGGCCCAAACAAGACAAAAGAGTTATTATGACATTAGAAGGAAGGATTTGGAACTTGAAATTGGATCTAAAGTTTTCCTACGAGTTGCACCTATGAAAGGGGTTATGAGATTTGGCAAAAAGGGTAAGTTAAACCTTAGGTTTGTAGGGCCTTTTGAGGCCTTGGAGAGAGTGGGCGAAGTTGCATATAGAATTGCCCTACCACCGGCCTTGTCAGGAGTTCATAATGTTTTCCATGAGTCTATGTTAAGGAAATACATTCCTAATCCTTCACATGTTTTGAGTTATGAGCCTCTTCAGATTAGAGATGATTTATCATATGAAGAAATTCTGGTAGAGATTTTGCATCGTAAGGAGCAAGTGTTACACAATAGAAACAATACCTTGGGTAAAGGTGCTTTGGAAGAATCATTTGGTGAAAGAGGCATCTTGGGAACGTAAGGATGATATGTTGTCGAGATACCCAAGCCTTTTTCCAGATTAAGACTTTCTCAAGATTAAGGCACGTAAAACTTCGAGGACGAAATTTTTATATGAGGGGAAGAATGTAATGTCCCAATTAGCTTTTTTTTTATAAATAAATAAATTAAAAAAAAAAGGGTCAAGATCAGATATTTTAGGTTCCCACGTGCCAAAGCCCCACCTAACCCCACTAACCACTCCCTCTTATCTCTTCTTTGGCCGGCTCACTCTTTGCTTTTCTTTCTTTTCATTTTTTTTGGTTTTCTCTCATATGCTCCTCTCTGCTCTCATCCTCTCCACTAGCACTTCCACACCATCACCATTTCCACCATCATTTTTTCGGCAAGATCACCGGAAAATTGTTGAGAACTCATAAACACCTTCACATCCTTTTTTTGAGGTTATAGCTAATCTCCTTGGAGCTTGGAGAATTAGGCTTTTGCGGTTGCGAGGTAAGTAGCTTTTTAATGGGATTTTGAAAAATAACATAAATGTTGTTTTTGGGTTAGACACGTTTTTGGAAATTACCTATGGAAACTATATTTTCCTAAAAACTACTGTGTCGTAACCTTAATATATATATATATATATATATTATTATTATTATATATGAAAATGCATCATATTTGGTATTGCATTTGGGGAAATGTATGAATTGTTGATATGAAAAAAATAAGCATCTTTTATTTAATCTTTGATAAGAAAATCATTGATTTTATGGTATATTGAAAAATTTAAAGATGCTTATTTTGTCTTGTATTATTTGGGAAATTGATAGAAAATCTCTTGACAAGAATGAAGTTGAAAATCTTGCAAACTTTGTAGAAGTTAGATTATTTAAGGTTTTCTAAAACTACCTGGATATAAACTATGTGTTTCAAAGTAGTGTAACCTGTGAGTTTATGTTGTTGTAACATCATGACATGTGTGATTTCCCGGTGATCACCCAATTTGGTTTTCGTGGTCTTTATGACAACAGAATCAATTTTAGGTCAGTGCCCTTTCACTTTGGATGACGCGTTCTTCCTTGCTATCCATGGGGGGAAGAAGATTCCTTAATTGTGTGTGGGTGAGGCTGCTGCCCATGGGGCCAAAAGACCACATGCAAGAGAGGTCCTATTTGACGCGCTCTCTCTACTGCCCATGGTGGGAGAGAAAAACCTTGAGGGTATGAGTAAGGCTGATGTCCATGGGGTCAAGAGTCTGCATACTAGAGAGGACAATATCATGCCAGTTGTGAATGGTTGGATCCCCTGACCGGTCTATGTGGTAACGTGGTATATTTGAGATAAATTACCATATGTTATTTTATGGCTTTGGAATTATAATATTAGTGCTCACAGATTATAGTATATGGTTTCAAGATATTTACTTTGAGGAATGTGTATTTCATTATTAAATCATTCTTGTCATATTATTATAGATGAAACTTGCATTTCCCCCACCCCCATTAATTATGCTACTTACTGGGCTCTGTCTCATTCTATTATTTTATAACCTTTTCAGAGTAGGCAACAGTCTTTTGAGACAGCTTTTTGGTGGCTAATAGTAGTTAGACTAACTACTGATGGAGGCTGAACTTTTGTAATTGGTATATTAGATAGTGTACATCTTAGAATAGGCTTGACTCATTCTTTTGTATTTTAAAGTGGTTGTGACGTTATTTCACTGATGGGATAGTTTTTTGGTGGCTAATAGTAGTTAGACTAACTACTAATAGAGGCTGAACTTTTGTAATTGGTATATTAGATAGTGTACATCTTAAAATAGGCTTGACTCATTCTTTTGTATTTTAAAGTGGTTGTGACGTTATTTCCACTGATGGGACAAGCTGATGATATGTAATTAAAATTCAGACCTCTATTCTTTTGTGACCAATTGTCATTGTAATTATTGCTTAGAGTTCTGACTTACTTTGAGAGTATATTCAGTGGAATTATTATGATAATTCTTGATGTTAGTACTTGATATGATTTTTGTGGATTAAATTGTCAAAAAGGAAAATTTATAGGTTCTTTGAGATGTCTTTTTCATGCCTTGGACCCTTTGGGGTTTGGGGTGTGACATTAGGTCCGCTAGGCATTTTGGGAAGGGATCTAGCAACATATTTTTGTTCTCTCTTCAACTTATGACATTGAGGTCTTATATGACCACTCACACCACAATGGTGGCAAGTTGGAACAAACTTAGATCCATCCAAAGACTTAGATTGTGACCTAAACAGAGGCTTAGGCTTAAGAGCCTTTCTCTTCACTTTTTGGTTTTTTTTTGTATGGAGGAATGTACATCGATTTGTCTTTAGAGGTAGAACTCACATTAGGCACAAAATCGGGCACCACAACATGATTGCAACATATATTATCTTCCTTTTTAGCAACAGGTTTAGCAATCAAACACTTGGCATGCATCTTAAGAGATTCATTTTCACATTTTAGCTCATCAACAAGTTTGTTAGACAAAACATGTTTAGCATCCAAGTCCATATTTAAACATTCAACCTCTTTCATTTTTTGAAGAGAATTTTCAGCAAGCTTCTTATATTTTTCAACCAATTTATTGGATTCAATGATCTTAGCAATCAAATCATCATTTTCACAAATGAACTTGCTCAAATTCTTTTGAAACTTCTTAGCTTCTTTCTTCAAGAGTTTGTCAACAACACCCATAGATTCAAGTAACATGTCATCATAATCATGAGGATAAACACTCATAGAGGCATTTTCACAAACACATGACATCTTACAATCAACAACTTCCATAGAAGCATACAAAGCATTATCCATGGCAAAGCACACAAGGGGTCAAAGATCACACTTAGATATTTAAACCACAACAAGTGTACCCGCTCTGATACTAATGGAAAGTTCGAAAATATGTTGAAAACACAAGAGCTGTTAAAACCCCCAATTAAAAGTTACGGCTCGATTGATTTTACACTAACTTAATACTAAGTGCGGAATAGTATAAATGCGAGCAGACAAACAAATAAGCTACTCTAATTCATAAACTAAGCAACACAGTAGTAAAATGGAATATAAAAGAGTAAGGAAGAAAGATGCAAACACAAGATAACACGCCGATGTGTTATCGAAGAGGAAACCAAAGAACTCGGCGAAAAACCTCTTCGCCGTCCTCTAAGCAGTAATCGATTCACTAAACAATCAGTTAGGATACATGGGTGAGCAAGAGACCCTCCAAGCCTAATCTACCCGATGTGCCTAAGCCCTCCATGCTTCTACTCTAACAAGGCTTCTCGGAACCGTGTTCTATTTAGCTTTCCGGATCCCGCAACAAGCTCCATGTTGCATCTGCCATCCTTGGCTTCTTCCAATGCTTCCTAGCAGCTCCAAAACACTCTCTACACTCTAAATAGGTATGGGTTGTGTTTGGGTACAAATCTTCTCGGAACCGTGTTCTGTTTAGCTTTCCGGATCCCGCAACAAGCTCTATGTTGCATCTGCCATCCTTGGCTTCTTCCAATACTTCCTAGTAGCTCCAAAACACTCTCTAGACTCTGAATAGGTGTGGGTTGTGTTTGGGTACAAATCTTCTCTCAAGATATAACAATGGGAGAGGGATGGAGAAGAAGCTACAATGATTTCTCACTAAGGACGAGTAGCTCTCTTTCAAAAGATAGGTGTGTGTGTTGTAGAAAACCTATCTAGGGTTTTTCTCTCTGAATGGCCTTCTATACATTTGTGGGTAATAAGGGTATATATAGTATGGGTGAAGGGTAAAAAAGTCACTCTAAAATTTTTTTCAGATAGAATGTTTCGCTATTATCTCCCGGGAAGGCTTTACCTGCGAGACACTCGCGAAAACGACAACCTGGCATGACTCTTCAGCTTCTAGTTATGTGCTTCTCACATGGCTCTTTGGCGGGTTAGCTTCCAGCGAGACACTCGCGAGATCCACTAATTCTTCATTTAAGCTTGAGTCTTCACCAACTTGATACTAAACCCAACACAATAAAATCCCATAAAATACAAGGAACAAAATTAAAGCAATTATAACACTTTTTGTCATGGAATAAAGCCAATATAAAACATAGTTGTAAATCACAACTTTACAGAACTCACGAGGCTTTATCTGCAGTCTGACGAACTTTGCCATCTTGGACTCGTTATATGAGGGGTAGCGTTACCAATATTTTCACGTAAAGTAATGCATATATATAGTCTAAACTTTTTATATTTAATTTATTAAAGCTTAGAAATAGATATAGTCTGATCCTAGATCAAGTACATAATGAACATATTATTATAAGTACGCCATGGGTGACCCACTATGGCTAAGAATTTATCAGCTTTGGTGACCATGCCATAATGGCATGGCTTACGATTTGGACTAACGAAATGCAAAGGGTGATATATCTTACATCATATATCATAAAAATAATATATGATGTAAGATAAACCCTCTCTTTCATGTTTAATTAATGGTTTGTATATAGATGACATTTATATATTGCTTAGAGATTTCACTCGCTTCAAAAGATAATGTATATGCCGTACGTGTAGAGTTTCAGGTTGTGGTCGTGCTTGTTTATATGCAATGAACTGCATGTTGGCAGCTAGTTTAGTTGCTAGTTAACATTAAATGATGATTTGCTATATAACTGTGCATGATTTTAATTAGTCCTAAAAGAATCTGCATTCTTTTCTTATGTTTGAAATCAATTAGATATTCGGTTTATCAGAGTATTCTGACTGATTTTGGTGTGGAGAACACATTCAAGGGTGCTTGGATATGGAAGCTTGATACTATTCCAAAGATTAGGAGCTTTTTCTGGTTGTGCATGCATAATAGAGCACCTGTGAGGGAGGTCCTTGCGAGTCGTGGTATCATTTGCAACACTCTCTGTCCTGTGTGTAAAAAACAGAGTGAGTCCATCAATCATTTACTGAGGGAGTGTTCTTTTGCTCTTCATTTTTGGTCAAGGATGCGGACCCCTCATATCAATCCGCCTATACATAGTCAAAACTTGGGCGAATGGTTTTATGACAATTGTCACGGCCAACGTGTGCATCACAGTAGCATCCCTTGGAGTATGGTTTTTCCTTCTGCTGTTTGGTTTTTATGGAAACACCGTAATAATGTTGTGTTTGAAAACATTCCACTCAATATGAATCTTAACAGTCACTGTCTAAGCCAAGCTTTGGAATTTTTCTTTTGTGTTGGAAAGGTGAGGAAGGTTAATCAAAGAAGCCTAATCCAGGTGAGCTGGTCCAAACCGCCTGAAGGGTGGTTCAAACTTAATACGGATGGCGCTTCAGGTGGGAATCCTGGCAAAGTAGGGGGTGGGGGACTGATCAGGGATAGCAGCGGACATTGAGTCAAGGGTTTTGCGAGATCCATTGGTTTTGCCACCAATGTCACAGCAGAATTTTGGGCTTTAAGGGACAGATTGAAGTTGGCTTTGAGTGAAGGAATTCAAAATTTGATTGTGGAGTTAGATGCGAGAGTGTTGGTCGATCTTATTAGCTCTAATGTGGATTTTGTTAAACCATATTCTCCTTTACTGTGTGGCTGCAGGTGCTTGCTGAGAAGGTTTCCTTGGGTTCAAGTGAAGCATGTTTATAGGGAAGGAAATTGTTGTGCTGATGCGCTTGCAAGATGGGGATGTTTAATGGATGATGCTTTTGTTGTGTTTAATCATCCGCCAAGTACTGGTGTTTTGTGTTTAGTTAATTCGGACTTGGCTAGCATGTATATTAATAGAACTGTTAGCGTTGATCTCACCTCTAGTATGGGATAACTCTTGTTTGTTTTATTCATTCCTTTTAACCAAAAAAAAAAAAAAATCAATTAGATATTAATACTAAAAATCACAAAACAATTGCACATGTGCACGAAAAATAAAAATCAATGCCCATTAGATGAAATGACGTGTGTGAATCGATTTGACATCATGAAATGGGGGGAAATTTTGATAATTTACGCAACGTAGATAATGAATAACACTTGAAATTAAATACGAATAATCACCTTTATTTTATTTATAGATAAGAAATTATTTGATGTTTGGTATTATCTATTATTTTTTGTGCTATCTCTTGTGTGTATGTTTGTTTCTTTAAAAAAAAAAATTAAAAAAAAAAAAAGAAGAGTAATTGTTCCTCATTATTTAATAAATTGTATTGTGTATTGCATAGCTTACTATTATATTTCTTAAAAGTTATCATAATTTTGGAACCAAATTTGCGGTGTATTTTATGTTGAAACCACATTCCTTCTCTTTGTGTATTTTTGTTTCTCTAAATAATAATATTATAAAAAAAAAAAAAAAAAAAAACAGTTGATTGAAACCGCTAACCAGAGGGGTATCTCCAATTGCATGGAATGCCTATTCTCACATAATGTGGCCCCACACACTTGTAGGATCCAGTTTCCGCTTTCAGGTAATATGCTTAGAATTCAGATATCGAGATAAAACCTTTACAATGTGTGTGAAAGTTTGAAGAAAGTAGATGGTGGGTGAAGCAGACAAGAGGAGAGGGAAATAATTATCCTTTTTTATTGTTTGAATATTTTAAAAACTAAGGTGAAGAGAATAAATATCATTTTCTTTTTATTTAGATCTTTTAAAAATAAAAATAAAAATAAGATAAAATTGTATAAATTAATAATTATACCAATCTTTGTTTTTTGTTTTTTGTTTTTTGTTTTTTTGTTTGTTGTTTTAATAGGTAGTTCGGGTGGGGGAGGTAGGGTTTGAAACCACATATATGAGACCGCAAATGATACCATTAACATCGGGATATTAATTAAACCCCATCTTTATTAATATTAAGACATGGATATAAGTTAATATTATAAGTGGAAAATTGACAAGTTAAAATTAGTGAAACCACCCAAATTATTTTCATTTAAGAGAATTAAAAATAAGTGATTCAAATCCTTTCCTTCATTTATTTGAAAAACATCCAAATAAGGTTAATTAATTCTCATAACAGAAAAATATGTGGCATTCTCAACAAAAAAGAAAAAGGAGAGAGAGAGTATCGTTTTTGCTTAAAATGTGTTCTAAACCTCTATTAAAAAATTTCAACTTTTTGGTAGACCATATTATCTTGCATTTTGGTCCAGCGATGAATTAATGAAAGAGATAGCACTAAAATTTTATCCAAATCTAAAATCTTCATTTATTATCATAGAGAAGTCCATTGTTGAAATTAAGGTTGGCTAATTTTTCATCCAATTGTCAAAAGTCTTATAGCTCAGTTGACATTTTTTGGTGTTTCAATGAGAGCGCCTTGTGTTAAAATCTCTCCTTCCTCATTGTAAATATCAAATTTAACCCCAAAAAAAATCTCATTTATTCCGTTTAGAGAGTTTTGGGCCCTCTATTTCTCTCTCTCACTTTTTTTTTTTTTTTTTTTCATTCCAAATCCAAGGCTCTATCTTAGATTGCATTTGGAGGGGGTAAAAATGGGTTTTCAAGCACAAAAACCCTTTTTTCATGCAATTTATTAGTATTTAACAAAAATTTGTGTGTGCTTTTATCACCTCATAAAAGTCAAAACTTGATGCTTAATAAGCTTTTATCGAAACTCGAAACAATTCCTAATACATTAGGTTTTTCAGCTGAAATTCAAACATATAATTGCTGATACAATAATAGATCACCTATGGTGACATTTTATTTTTTAAAATTTGTGTGACATTTTAATTATAAGGGAAATTGCAGTAAACCTATGGTTTTAAAAATTGATACAGTCAACAAATCGTAAAAGAGACTTTTTATTGGTTTTATGGTTCGACCAGGATCGAGCCGATTATGTCATAAATAATTTAATTAAGAATTTTTAAACTATATAAATTAATAATAAGATTTTTTTTTTTCATATACTAATAAACTAATAGTAATAAATATGTATGCTTGAAAAATATGTAACATCTTTTTAAAGAATTTATGTAAATTTTTAGCATTTTACATCTTATATTTGCAAAATAAAAATACCAAAATGTAACAAAGAGGATATTATATCTAGAAAAGTAAAATAACAAATCCACATTTTATATATAGTAAGTTTATAACTGAAATTAACAATAATGTAATAATAAATCTGTACTAAAATGAATTATTATTTATTAATATTTTAAAATTATGTATTAAATATTATTGTGCATTTCTTATATATAATATTATTATATATTTTACTATATATATATATATATATTTTAATTATCAATACTATGTAAGTCCTAAAAAAATAAGTACCTCATGTAAGACTATAACGTGGTTCTCTACAACTACATAATGAATAATAATATATATATATATATATATATAAAATAAATAAATAAATAAAACTCTATTAACTACCCACCTATCCAACTGTCAATCTACCCCACTTGACCATTTCTTTATCTTCTTGTTATTTTCACTGGATACGTGGGTTGTTTAAAGGCTGTTTGGATGCCCTGTTTCCATAACTCAATTCTCAAAAATGGTGGGACTCATGATAAAATGTCTGTTTGGCTGCACAATTTCTCTGTTTCCATAACTCTATTTCCAGCACTCAATTCTTTGATTTTTGAGTTATGAGTTTGGAAATTAAAAATATATTTTAGCTGTTTTCAGTTTTCATAACTCATAACTCAATGGCATTTCCGTAAATAACACTACATGGAGGAACCCACTGTCAGTCAAAGCCGCAACTTTTGACTCTTTTTTTTTTTCTTCACTGAGTTCGGTGCATGCGTTCATGTTCTTTTTTTTTTTTTCTTTTTCCTTTCACACTAGTGGCTTCTTCACGTTCTTCACTGGGTTCAGTTCTGTCTTTTTTTTTTTTTTCTTTCTTTCACTGGGTTCTTTTTTTGGCTGGGTTTTTCTGGGTTCAGTTCTCTCTTTTTTTTTTTTTTTTTTTTTTACTGAGTTCGGTGAGTTTGGGTACTGAAAAAAAAAATGGGAAAAAAAAAAGCTGCATCGAGTGACAGTTATGGGACCCACAAATAGTGTGAAAAATATTGAGTGATGGAAAGTGAGTGATGGTGCCAAATGGGTGTAAAAAATTAAGTGATGAGTGATGAGTGATGAAAATTGAGTGATGAAAAAAATTCATCCAAGCAGCCTCTTAAAGTCTCCTCTTTCAAAAGTTCTGGATCTGCATTTGTTTCTTCTTATTTTTGTTAAAATCTTGCACTGTGCAATAAATTTGAGATTAAAGAAAGTTGGAGTGGCTAAATTCTTTACCACTCTCTCTACAGACATATTTATCACTCCATCTCTGACAGGGACGGAGCCATCTTTGGACTTGGGGGGGGTGCAATTTTAAAAAAAATATATTATTATATACATGGGTATTAATTTTAGTAATTTTGTTCTATAAATTACATTTTGTTCCCTTTAACAATATCATTGATTCTTTTTTAAGAGTACTGTTATAGTTACAAACTTTTCTACAACATTTTTATAAATGTAGTAAATTCTTATTGGTTTGCATTTGGGCCCACCATTTACTTTATTATTTACTTACCAATAATGATGTAGAATAAACTGCCATGGCCTTCCTAAACTATCACGCGTGCTTGAAATCATTGTGCAAGGCAAAAATGCACTAATAGAAATCATGGGCTTCGGAGTTGGAATCACATGAAATTTAAGAAAGTGTTTCGGGTGGAGTGTGATACATCTATGGTCGAGATAGACACTATTATTTCCCAAGACAATAGGCTAGTAGCATTCTTTAGTGAGAAAGTTTGTAAAGCTCGAAGTAAATGGTCGGTCTATGAGCTGGAGTTCTTTGTTGTGGTACAAACTCTTAAGCATTGGGAGCATTACTTGATTCAAAGGGAGTTTGTATTATATACAGATCATCAGGCATTGAAGCACATCAACAGTTAAGCTAGCATTAGCCAGATGCATGCTAGGTGGGTAGCTTATATACAACACTTCCATTTCACATTGAAGCACTAGTCTGGTGTCACTAATAAGGCGGCAGATGCACTCAACAGACGAGCATCTTTGTTGACCACATAACGTACTAAAGTTGTAGGGTTTGATTGCCTCAAGGAGCTGTACAAGAATGATGAGGATCTTGGTGATATTTGGGGTAAATGTTAACAAACTTATATTGCTAGTATGTACATTTAGGCCGGTTTACTTTTTCGAGGTAATCAATTATGCATCCCTAAGAGTTCATTAAGGGAGTAGATGATTAGGAAGTTGCATGGTGGAGGTTTGGGTGGACATATGGGTAGAGACAAGACGATATCACTTGTGAAGGAGAGGTATTATTGGCCACAACTGAAAAGGGATGTTGGCCATCATGTGAGGAAGTGTCCAATCTGCCAAACTACCAAGGGACAATTTCAAAATACTGGTTTTGTACATACCATTACCAGTTCCACAAGTACCATAGGAGGATCTGTATATGGATTTATACTGGGTCTTCCTCAAACCCAGTGAGGTATGGATTCTGTTTTTATTGTGGTTGACAGGTACTCAAAGATATTTCATTTCATAGCATGTAGGAAGACTTTAGATGCTACTTGAGTGGCCAATTTGTTTTTTAAAGAAGCTATGCACTTGTATGGGGTGTCAAAGCCCATCACCTCCAACTGGGATACCAAGTTCATCAATCAATTCTGGCAGACCTTATGGAAGCGTTTTAACACTTCCTTGAATTATAGCAGCACTAGTCATCCTCAGACTGATGGCTAGACAAAAGTGGTTAACTGCATTTTAGGGAATCTGATCCGGTGTATCTCAGGAGAGAAGCCCAAGCAACGAGATCTTTCATTTTCCTAGGTAGAGTTTGCTTACAACAGCTCAGTCAGTAGAAGCACTGGCAAGTATCCATTTGCCAAATGGAAGTTCAAAATGGGTATGAAACACCCTTGAACGTTTAGACCCCAAATTACAAAAATACCAATTCAAGCTTTATATCAAACAATTAATGTGCGGAATATGATAACAAGCTTATAACAGAATTGATACAACAATCGAAGCCAAATATAAACACCTCCACAGCAGTAAATATAAGGCAAAGAGAAAGGAAAGAAAGATGCAAACACACGGACAACACACGATGTGTTATCGAAGAGGAAACCGAAGTCCTCGGCGTAAAACCTCTCCGCCGCCCTCCAAGCGGTGATAAAATCCACTAAAAAATATAGTTGGGATACATGAACAGCAGAAGACCCTCCAAGCCTAATCTACCCAAGTACCTGAGCCCTTCAAGCTTCTTGCTCCAACGAGGTTACGCCGAACCTATTTCTTCTTTAGCTTCCCGGATTCTGCTACTTGACCATAGCATCAACCAATGTATATTGGTTCCTTCCCAAACTGCTTCCCTAAGCACCAAATGGACCTTCTCACAGACGTGGGTGTGGTAAGATAAGGATTTGGTAAAAGACCTCTCAAGGGTATGACAATGGAGAGGAAGAGAGTAGAGGAATTTGAAGAGTCTCTAAGGTAAAGATTAGGGATGAGGCAATCTTGTTTTTCTCTAGGGTTTCTCTCACAAAATTCTCTCTGGAAGCTCTCTCAATTTAGTGGGTATAAGGGTATATATATAGTAGGGTGAGAAGGGAATGCAAAACGTCAGTTTTTGCCAAACAGGATTTACTCGCGGCTTGTCCAAGTCGCGAGTTCCAGTCGCGACGTAACGGCCCGGACAGCCTGAAACTTTTGTCCTGTAGCGTGACAGCTGGCGTGACCCTTCAGCTTCCCAGTGTGCCTCTCACGTGCCTGCCTTTTGCTGCTTGCCAGTCGCGATCCACCCGCGAGCCCTAGCCGCGAGACTCTGTTTTTCTTGCACACTCTTGAGCTTTTCTTCACATCTTCTCACACACTATCCTTACAATTTTCTCACCTAAATACAGGGTTACTAAGTGCTAAATTACAAGCAAATTGGTCACGGAATAAAGCCAATTAGATGGTTGATTAAATTCAACCTTACAATCTCCCCCTTTGGCTATTCCGTGACAAAACCCTAAAACAAACTCTAGACTTAATGCGTGAGTTGGGAACAGTTGGAAAACTCACTCACACCTAACTCTAGAATCTGTAAAGCTCTTGAACATATAAATAAGTAACTCCTGAAACACAATAACATAACAATATCATTGTATGCAGAAAACTTAATAAGCATATGGAGCAAAATAGGCATGATCAAGCAAAAATGAACATAAGCACAAAAGCAATAATTCATGGCAAGATCAGCAACAGTAGTCACTTAAGCAAAAGTGATTACTATGTTCATTCACACAGGAAATGAACATCTGGACATGCAAAACTGATAAACTCAAATGAAGAGAATCATTTGCAAGTCCAACACTCAACCAATGCATACAAACATATATGCATCTAGGAACAATCCTACAAGGGCACAAGAGTGTTGTACTTAAGATAATGCAAGACATTAACAAGTACCAAAACACAAAGCATAAAGGCTGCATAAGCAAAGATTTGCAAATACATGGCACAAACCATAAAAGCCTACAAAACATGCAAAAGTGATAGAAACAACTCTCAAAGCTTACAAAAGCAACAATGGGAACAGAACAACAACTTAAAGACAATGCTAAAACAAGAAATTGAATAACAACATTATATATATGAAATCACCAAAGATTCACATGTTAAGAGTTTTAAAACAGACTTAAAACAGTGTATCAAACCAAAAGAACCACATATTTAAAACTCCCCCTCAAGAGCTGCCTCAAAAAATCTCCCCCTTTTTGACTCGAATGGCCAAAAGGTCAGTGATCCTGGCTGGTATGAATGCTGTCAAACTTGGCAGAGAGTACATCAAGCTGGTCCTGCATTGCTGTCATCCTCTCAGTCTGTTGATTCTGAACATCTCGGATTGTATCAAGTCTCTCCAGGATAATTTGAAAGGCATCAGGAGGTACAGGTGATGAGGTGGAAGGTCTACTCCTCTTGACTCTTACTCTAGGTGTGGAAATTGGTCCTGCACCTTCTGCTTCAGTCTCCATAGGATCACCTTCTTCATGGACACCCTCTTCTTCTTCACCTGGAAGACGACTCTGTATCCGAATGAGAGTAAATTTGTTGATAGCTGATAAAGGAGGCATGGGACTGATATCTTGTGGGATTGCAACACCCTTTTCTTTGAAAATTCTCATGAGAAGACTTGGAAACACCAGCTTGGGCCTCGAGGTGGTTTTAGTTTCTTCCATGATAGTAGCAAAAATGTGGGAACTGATGTCAATAGGGGTGTTTTCCTTAAGTTCCATAAGAAAGATAGCTCTGGCATTTGTCAATGTAGTCATCTTCCTTATAGGGTACAGATTGTACATCATTATCGTTGTTAAACACCTCATGTCTTTAGGAAAGTCAGAAGTGTTGAGACACCTCTTTTCTAAAACCCCACCAATCATTTTCTGGACAGCTTCTAGGGAGACCATTCTGTCCTTATAGTTTGTGAATTCATACTCATCTAACCCCTCCAACCCTAAAACCTTATCAATGTCACCCAACAGTTCAACTCCTCCTCCTTTATCACAACATTTGCATAGAATTCTCTGATTAGTGGTTCACACACTAAAGGTAAGTCACCCAGAAGTTTTTCCCAGCCTCTGCCTTCAAAGCATTTTGGAATGAATGTATCCCTCAAGTCATGTAAATCCATAAATCTCTCCTGGATAATGGTTCCCTTTACGAAGGAATCTCTGTATCTCTCAAAATGCTTGACTGACCTAAACAGGTTGTTGTCCATTTTCAATCTTTTATCAGCCTTCTTAGCAGGAGTCTTCTTCTTAGAGGATGTGGAAGCCATCTGTGAACAATCAGAAAAGGCCACAACAAGACATAGCACAGAGTGGGGAAATGCACACACATTAGTAACAAATGAGGTACACTGTGATAAACAGATTGACCAGACACAGACACAGACTAAGCACAGTTGATAACCAAACATTGGATATAACAAGTTCACCAAGTTTAAACTGAAGAATGCAAACAAATTCAGAGTAAAACCCATTTGGAATGAATAGAGCAAACAAAATACATGTAGCAACATCTGCAAGAGCATGATAGCCATAATCCCCAATAACAACAACACAGCCAATCAGATAAATGTAGGACTACAATACAAGATTGCAGAAAAACCCCATACCCATATGCCCAAAACTAAACAGACAAATATCAATGCTCAAACAGAGGAAAAGTGACCTGAAGTAAGCAACTAATCCTAAACAATCAATGCAGCAAGAGCAAGAAACAGCACACACACCCAAACTCAACAAAAATGTAAACCCATGTTCGAACTCCAAAAAAAAAACACAACCCAACAACACAACATTCAGATTCAAAAGAACAACAGTGAAATCATGATGAATGAAGTGAATTTTTGAAAACCTATACCTTTTTCGTGATGTTTGATGAAGATATGATGCAGAAATTTAGAGCTTTTTCAAAAGAACACGGAGTGTTGAGAGAGAGATTTTGAGAAGAAGATGAACAGACACAAAACTTCGAGGGAAAAACTGGAAAACAATTTTAAAAACTACCTTCAAAACGCAAAACATGCGTTTTTCGCGACTGGATCAAGTCGCCAGTACAAGTCACGAAACACTGTGAAGGTAAGATTCTAGAAAAATCTTCCAAGTGTTTTTCGCGATTGGAATGTCTACTCGCGAAGGAATCGCGATCTTAGCCGCGAAAATGTCTGAGTAACCCTCGCGATTGGACTTTCCACCCGCGAACAAGCCGCCAAAATGAGTCACGAATAGTGCAAAACTCAAATTTTGAAAAAATTGTCTAAGTCTTTTTCGCGACTAGAGTACTGACTCGCCAGTAAGTCGCGAAAATCTCTGACTGAGCTCGCGACTGGGGCTTGCGACTGTGCTGACCCGCGACTTAGTCGCCAAAACAGGGCAACACTGTTTTTTGAAATTTTTTTTGACATTTTGCAAAAACAAAGTACTTTCCAAAAACAAAACAAAACACTCAAAAATCTTTTTGTATTTGATCAACAAAGATTGAGCATGTGAAAACACATTAAGTCAAGTACAATCACACAAATGAATATGGCATTCATTGAGCATAGACTTGTGTGTTGTGTGTACATATCGAAAATGAGATAGTCCTTAGTCCAATGTGAAGTTTCAATGATCAATTCAATCAAGGCATACACAACTAGCACTAGATAATGTGACCTATCTCAATTATAGAAACATGCATATATGACCTCCCACAAGTACTTGATAACAAATCTTTGAAGCTTTTCATTTGGCTCCATATTCAACATAACATTTGCAACTTTTGAGCAAAGAAAATCTCATTGTGAGATAGATGCTTGAAATTTTTTATATTTCAATTGATGAATTAGCTTTTGGCCTTTTTGAGCATCTCACATTTTATTTTGATCGCTTTCCCTTTTTCCTAGTCAAATACTAGTGTGTGCGACAGGCTTTTGCAGCTCTATATCTCTTTTCATTTGGAGATTTACATTTAGAGAGCTCTTTTTAAAGCATAAAAATAAAAGGTGGGAAGATATATAGGCATGAGTCTATGTATGTCTCAAGATCAACAAAACCATTCACTAATCATTCATGACAAGGTTGAAGATCAATTTACAACAATCACATAGATTTCAGAATTTCTTCCACAATGATATGAGTGCATGAGAAACAAGCTAGGCTCGTTGAATGCACAAAGCCATAAGTACAAAGGTACAAGGCAAAACATGCTTAGAGACAAAACTCAACAAAGTGATCAAACTTTTAGGATTTTCAACCTTTTATGTGTTTTTGGATTCTTGACACAAAGGAACACTGATAAAAAACAAAATCAGCAAAAAAAATTTAACCAACACAACAAAATTTTCAACACAACTTAGCAAGAAACAAAAACAACTAAGCATATACACAAACATGAGAAGTATTGATGCATGGACATGTTGTAATACTTATGCATGAGTACCCTTCGTCACCCACACGTCACGTGCGTTTGGGGTGATATCCTTTACGGATTGGGTACGGGAATTGGGACTATCAAACCTTCGTGTGAAGCTTTCAAGGCAGTTAGTGAAGGCACCGATCATCTTCATCACGTCCGTCATTCCTGAATCATTGTTTTGACTTCTTGGTTTCTCACCACCCTAAGACCTCTTGTCATTCCTTCTTCCTCGTGACCGAGGTGCGCTTTTATTGTTGTCTGCTCTCAGCTTTTGACAGTTTGGTCTAGTATGCCCTCGCAGTCCGCAATAGTGACACACATACTCTGTTTTAGGACCCCGTTGTGGTCTTGAGAGAGATCTTGCTTTGGTTTCGTGTCTACCCATAGATTGATTTCGGGGCTTATTCACCATCCATTGCTCACTCACATTCTTCCTCTCAGCCTTAACATTCCCAGGGATGGTTTCTTCTCCAATAGGCTCTATGGCCTTCACAAATTTCACTTCTTTGGTAGCTTTGGCCGATGAGCTACTTCCTCCGGTATAACCCAATCCGGACTTGTCTGAGAAATGTTTCTGAGACGAGATAACATCTTCTAGCTTTCTAGAGGAGATCATTTCTATCTTGGCTTGCGCTTGCGCCACCTCTTGCTCAAGGAATCTTACTTTGGTATAAGCTTCCGATAACTCTCCATTTAGTGTCTCAATCTCACATTTAGCCTCTTTATATCTAGCCAGTAGACTTTTGTAGTCCTCTTCAGCCCTTTTCATCTTCTTTACAGCCGCCTTTGCAACCCTTGCATACTCACCTGATTTCTCAAGAAGTAAAGCGTAATTCTCTTGAAGACCCAATGTACCTTCATCCTCTTCAGCTTCCGATTCTTCAACAACCCCAATAGACTCCAAATCAGAATGCTCACCAAGCTCCTTCACAAGTGTATCCAAGTCATCTGAGGATTTCTCATGAGTAATAGTCATGAATGCAGAGAAATTTCCTTCTCCATCACAGCTTTCATCGGAATCAGAATTTGATGTGTCTGAATCACTTAAAGTAGTGGCATAAGCCTTTCCCTTCGACTTCAAGTAATTTGGACATTCCTTTTTAAAATGCCCATGCCCATTACATTCAAAACATGTAATTCCTTGTGAGGTTTAGGAATCTTTACTATCTTTTCTTCGAAACTCTTTCTTCTCTTTTCCAGCACTCTGGAATTTTCCTTTGTCACCAAATTTTCCACTATTCTTGAGCTTTAGGAATTTACGGAAGTTTTTTACAAGATACGCCACATCACCTTTATCTACCATATCCTCTTCTGAAGAGTCATGAGACACTATCCTCTCATCAATTGTCTTAAGAGCAAGGGATTTGCTATTCTTCGCCGAAGGAAGGGACAGCTCATATGTCTATAGAGAACCAACCAGCTCTTGAACCTTGATTTCGTCAAGATCTTTGCTCTCTTCAATGGCTGTAACTTTGGGCCGGAAACTTTCTGGTAGTGACCGGAGGATCTTCCTTACAATCTTCGAGTCCTCCGTCTTTTCCCCCAAGTTAAATTTACCAACAACCACTTCGTTCAATTTGCTGTAAAATGAATCAAACGACTCTTCCTCATTCATCTTTAACTCCTCAAAGCGAGTGGTCAGCATTTGAAGTTTTGTGTCCTTCACTTTCTTAGTTCCCTCATAGGTTGTCTCCAGAATTTCCCATGCTTCCTTAGCAATGGAGATGTGAGAAATCCGGTGGAATTCTTCTAGAGAGACACCGCAAAAAATAGCATTCAATGCCTTGCTATTTGCATTTGCTGCTGCAAGAGTAGCCTTATCCCAATTTGCCTTAGGAGCCTCCGGTTTAGTCCAACCTATCTCAACTGCATCCCACACAGTCTCATCCATAGAACACAAAAACGCCCTCATTCGGACTTTCCAAAATGCATAATTATTACCATAAAAAAATGGTGGAACATTGAGAGATTGAGACCTATCCATCTCAACAATGGGTCAAGGATCACACTCAGGTATTAAAACCACAACAAGTGTGCCCGCTCTGATACCAAATGAAAGTTCAAAATGGGTATGAAACACCCTTGAACGTTTAGACCCCAAATTACAAAAATACCAATTCAAACTTTATATCAAACAATTAATGTGCGGAATATGATAACAAGCTTATAACAGAATTGATACAACAATCGAAGCCAAATATAAACACATCCACAGCAATAAATATAAGGCAAAGATAAAGGAAAGAAAGATGCAAACACACGGACAACACACGATGTGTTATCGAAGAGGAAACCGAAGTCCTCGGCGTAAAACCTCTCTGCCGCCCTCCAAGCGGTGATAAAATCCACTAAAGAATATAGTTGGGATACATGAACAGCAGGAGACCCTCCAAGCCTAATCTACCCAAGTACCTAAGCCCTCCAAGCTTCTTGCTCCAACGAGGTTACGCCAAACCTATTTCTTCTTTAGCTTCCCGGATTCCACTACTTGACCATAGCATCAACCAATGTATATTGGTTCCTTCCCAAACTGCTTCCCTAAGCACCAAATGGACCTTCTCACAGACGTGGGTGTGGTGAGATAAGGATTTGGTAAAAGACCTTTCAAGGGTATGACAATGGAGAGGAAGAGAGTAGAGGAATTTGAAGAGTCTCTAAGGTAAAGATTGGGGATGAGGCAATCTTGTTTTTCTCTAGGGTTTCTCTCACAAAATTCTCTCTGGAAGCTCTCTCAATTTAGTGGGTATAAGGGTGTTTATATAGTAGGGTGAGAAGGGAATGCAAAACGTCAGTTTTTGCCAAACAGGGTTTACTCGCGACTTGACCTCGCGGCTTGTCCAAGTCGCAAGTTCCAGTCGCGACATAACGGCCCGGACAGCCTGGAACTTTTGTCTTGTAGCGTGACAGCTGGCGCGACCCTTCAGCTTCCCAGTGTGCCTCTCACGTGCCTGCCTTTCGCGGCTTGCCAGTCGCAATCCACCCTCGAGCCCTAGCCGCGAGACTCTGTTTTTCTTGCACACTCTTGAGCTTTTCTTCACATCTTCTCACACACTACCCTTACAATTTTCCCACCTAAATACAGGGTTACTAAGTGCTAAATTACAAGCAAATTGGTCACGGAATAAAGCCAATTAGATGGTTGATTAAATTCAACCTTACACCATTGTCTATTGCGTGCCCCCTAAACACGCTTTGGACTTGGTACCCTTACCGAAACTTCCCGGAGTGAGTCAAGCTGCAGAGAATATGGCTGATCGTATTCAGGAAATGCAAAAGGAAGTGAGGCAGAAACTGGAAGCAACTAATGCCAAGTACAAGGAAGCAACTAATAAGAAGAGACGTGAGAAGATTTTCAGAGTTGAGGATTTAGTACTGGTCTACCTTAGAAAAGAGAGGTTTCCCGTTGGTATCTACAACAAGTTGAAGGACAAGAAATATGGACCATTCAAGATTACAAAGAAGATCAACAATAATGCTTATGTGGTTGCTCTTCCACCAGACATGAATATCTCTTCCACCTTCAATGTTGCTGACTTATATGAGTACCATCCTCCTGATGCGTCAGATAGTGGGAACTCAGGGTCGAGTTCTTTTCAAGTAGGGGAGACCGATGTAGAACAAACTGCCATGGCTTTCCTTAACTCTCACACGCACCTGAAATCATCGTGCAAGACAAAAAGACACTAGTAGAAATCATGGGTCTCGGAGTCGAAATCGCATGAAATTTGGTAAGCTGAAGTGAAATGGCCTTCTAAGCAATAGTTATAGCTTTATATCCCCTGATAATGGTGAATTTCTTCATTTAGGCCCACAAAACTGCAATTTTGCCGTTTATAGTAACTTTTGTTTCCTTAATAACTTTTTGCTCAAAAGTCATAATAATGTCCCGCTTATTTTGGGATGAACCTTAATGTCAGTAGTTTATGATTCTGCATTTAACTCAATTTTGCCACTTTTGGTAAATTTCAGTATTTTGTCACATAATCGCGTAATTAGTGTGAATTAGGGTTTCAGATGTTTTTCTCAGTATTTATATGTTTTATAGCCGTCAGAGGCAAATTAGACTATTATCAATAAACACAGACTTTTGTCAAATTCTCTCTTTGGTAGATTTCAGTTTATTTCCTTGTGAATTTTGGGAAAACCCCTCGTGGATTTGAGGTTTACTACCAAAAGCTAATAGTTTAGTTTTGTTCCACCAAGAGAGCATTGCGTGTGCTTTCTTCAAGCTTCCGCAGCATCAAGTAACCACTCATCACATTAGCAATTTGTAAAAAAAATTGTACCTCTAGCATTTTCCTCATTTTAAAGACCATAAAAAAATCTATAAATTTATAAATCTAAAATCTAAAATAAAATATACAAGCCCAAAAAAATTAGCCTAACAATAAAAATTACCAATAGTAAAACTTAAAAAAATTAAGCCTAATCAACCAATTATACCCAATACAAACAACCCGACCCTTTAAAAAATTTTAAACAAAATAATTTTGTTCTTACCCAGCAGCGCACATATCAAGAAAAAAAAAAAAAAAAAAAAAAAAAACCCTCAGTAGCTAAGAAGTAGCAAAGTCGAAGGCCGAAGTCGCTACACACAACCGTTAATAGCAAAGCCGCCCTCCCCTAACTTTAAGTTTAGGCTCTGTCCCTAATCTCTCGGTCTCTATCTCTTGAATTTCGGTATTTTGTCACATAATCGCGTAATTAGTGTGAATTAGGATTTCAGATGTTTTTTTAGTATTTATATATTTTGTAGCCATCAGAGGCAAATTAGACTATTATCAATAAACACATACTTTTGTCAAATTCTCTCTCTGGTAGATTCCAGATTATTTCCTTGTGAATTCTGGGAAAACCCCTCTTGGATTTGAGGTTTACTACCAAAAACTAATAGTTTAGTTTTTGTTCCACCAAGAGAGCATTGCGTGTGCTTTCTTCAAGCTTCTGCAGCATCAAGTAATCACTCATCACATTAGCAATTTGTAAAAAGAATTGTACCTCTAGCATTTTCCTCATTTTAAAGACCATAAAAAAATTTATAAATTTATAAATCTAAAATCTAAAATAGAATATACAAGCCCAAAAAAATTAGCCTAACAACAAAAATTACCAATAGTAAAACTTAAAAAAATTAAGCCTAATCAACCAATTTTACCCAATACAAACAACCCAACCCTTTAAAAAATTTTAAACAAAATAATTTTGTTCTTACCCAGCAGCGCACATATCAAAGAAAAAAAAAAAAACCCTCAGTAGCTAAGCAGCAACAAAGTCGAAGGCCAAAGTCGCTACACACAACCACTAATAGCAAAGCCGCCCTCCCCTAACTTTAAGTTTAGGCTCTGTCCCTAATCTCTCGGTCTCTATCTCTTGAATTTCTCCATCTCTTCCCCCCTCCCCCGGAATTTGGTTTGTAGGTTATAAGCTGTAATTGTTGGTGAGTTTTTAGTTTTCATTTAGATTGAGTTTTCTAGGCTGTTAAGGGAGGGGGCCAAGGCTTTGGAAGAGAGACACCCAACCTTAAAATAGGCAAATTATACCTAATAAAAAAAATTAGACCAAGCTAGCCTGGACCCCTTCTAGGTCCATCCCTGCCCTAAAGGCACTACTAACATGACCCTTTGATTATAAACTCATGTCCAGTCTATTCTTTTATGATTTATTTATTTGACAATGTTAGACAAAGCCATTATCCAACAAGATTATTGTTAGGGTACATTTTTTTATGCCTATTTTTACTTAAATCCCACCCATTTATTTTCAAACATAACCAAAAAATCATTGGGCTTCTCCAAATATTTTTGCCCTATTGTTATGCTAACCCACAACTATTCTCCATGCCACCACTAAATTGGGCCACAAATATAAAATATTATAAGACCCAATATTTCGTGAGGCCTATAGTTCATACATACGCCCAAATTATTTTGTTAAAGGGGTTCAAATCCCATGATCAAAAACCATGATTCAAGTCCATGGGGAATTATCTATCAAAAAGCTAGTTCTCACTGGCAATATTAAAAAAGCCCAGTTCTCGTTGACAATATCAAAAAGCCCAATTCTTGTCGGTAATTTCAAAAAGCCCAATTCTCACTGGCAACATTAAAAGCCCAGTTTTCATTGGCAATATAAAAAAAAAACCCAGTTCTCACTAGCAATATCAAAATGCCTAGTTCTCATTAGCAACATTAAAAAGCCCAGTTCTTACTGGCATTATCAAAAAGCCCAATTCTCATTAGTAACATCAAAAAATCTAGTTCTCACAGGCAATATCAAAAAGCCCAGTTCTCACTAGCAATATCAAAAAGTCCAATTCTCATTGACAACATTAAAAAGCCCGATTCATATTGGTTCTATTTAGTAAAAATATTCAATATTGTTAATACTTGGGAAATACCATATGATTAAATTATCTATACCCATAACCACAATTGTTTTTAAAAAAAGGCTTGAATGCTCATATGTTTCCAAATTTATGAGAAATTATGATTATTTGATTCTACAGTCACTATTCATAATTATATGATGATTATTCATCCTATAAGCTCGTCATTTAAATTATGACATGATTATTGGGAACCATAAACATTATTTATGATATGGAATTCATCATTTCAAAATGATAAATATTATTAACAAAGCATTTTGAAATAATTAAGCTTATGCTATTATATTACATTCATTACCCAAAGATCCATTACATATATCTATCAAAACCCAAACTACATTTAATATCCACTAACAATAAGAGTCCATGAGGGATGAAAACCCATGGCAATTGTTTCATTAATGTCCATTTTTTAGGTCCAAATATGTGATAGAAGGAGAACAAACCCAAGTGAAAAGGGACATAAGCATAGCCCAGCCAAAGGGTCCAGCCCACGTGAATAAGCCCAATCCAAAGTTCTAGCCAAGGCAGAGGACTGAACCAACCAACTAGCTTCCTTCTTGTTCATCCTTGACCAAGGTTCAGCTGGAGATTTCCTCAAGGGACAACCAAATCTCTAAGAATGAACTAAGGGTTGTCCCATCAACTTTCTGCCACCATCTCCCTGACGTAAATAGTGTCTAGAGGTTGTACTAACAGCTAAAGTCTAATGGGTAACGGAATTTCATCGTCTTCCTCAAAGCTCTATCTCCAGCGGAAGAAAGCCATAACCAAGTTACTTAAGTCTCAACAAATCTAAAGTCTAATGGGTAATGAAATTTCATCATCTTCCTCAAAGCTCTATCTCCAGCGGAAGGAAGCCATAACCAAGTTACTTAAGTCTTAACAAATCAATTCTATAAATGCCAAAAATGTTCAAGAATTGGTTCATGTGCCAAGCCCATGAATCTTGATAGGCCACAAACTGAATGATCCCTTGTGATAAAATTAATTAATTAATTAGCCAAGTTATTAATTAATTAATTTAGCATGCAAATACGTGGAAGCACAAACAAATCACCAAATACTAAATATGCAGCGGAAAAATAAATAACACGGTGATTTGTTTACGAATGGGGAAAACCCTAACGGCAAAAACCCCACCGGGTGATTTTCAGGTCACCACTCCTGAAACTCCACTATTATCAAATCAAGCGGTTACAAGTAAAGGAATCCCAAGTACCTTACCAACCTACAGTTGAACCCTTACCCCAATACCCAATTGGACTTGATCTGTAGTGACAATTTCCACCTTTGATGCACGGCTCCCAAGTATGTGACTAACCAATGCGCGGATCCCAGTACGCGACTTCAAACACCAACTTGAGAAGGAGAGGTTGGCTACAAAGTTCTTCAGTTCATCATACACAATGAAGATCAGGAAGATGCTTGGTTACAAAACCCTATGATGCACATACACAGTAACTTCTAAGAGAGAAGATGAACTAGGTTAAGAACTTCGTCTTTTGATCACAATTTGCTTGAACAAGGATTGGTCAATGCTTTTGCAACTTGTGTACCACTTGACGGCTCTTAAAACAATCCTTTTATATGTTTAGGGTTAGAAGAAAAGAAGGCCCAAAACCATATTTACGGATCCCAAGAAAATCAAATCAGAAAAGCTGATTTTATAAATCTCGACAGATAGCAGGTGTCGAGGTAGCTATCAAGCAGGTGTCGAGCTTTAATGAAATTGTACTTCAGCTTGCTTTTTCTTGGACATACTTGATGACTTCAACACTTGTTCTTGAAACCTTGTTTCTTGAAGTATTAAAAACACCTAGAACTACCCAATTACAAGTAGAGTACGTTTTGTCAAAAGGATTAGCCAATTTCCATAAACAAGTGACATATGTTCTTAACAAGTAAACACACATATGTCCTAACAAATTCTAAAGGGGAAAATTTAGGAAATGTGATTTGGAGGGTATAAAGAGATTTCCAGCGGAACCCTCTAAAGTAGGCTCAAAATTTGACACTTGACTTAGGGTGTTGAATCCTACTCTCTAGGGTCCAAATCTCAGTTGCAGCACCAAGATTCTTCCTTGATACCTGCCCTAATCCTATTGGCTAGACACAACCTCAGAAATCTTAGCATTTAATGCAAGATTACCCAAATATTCACCCATGTGTCATATTGCCTAAAGATGCAAGGCAGCCCAAAAAAAATCTACCATTTATAACCAAATCTTAGGATGAGCAATCTGCCATTTTGCCTCCTAACCAGCCCTACATTTTTTGATTCTTGCTAATCATCCCCCCTAAGCTCCACTATAAAAGGGTAATCACATCAACCCCACAAACACATAACAAACCCTCTGAAAATTCTATTATTCTTGTTGCTTTGCCATATTTCAGCTTGTAGTTCAGCTTTCCCCAACTCATAAATCATCCCTTTTAGCCCACACTCACTTTGCCTTAAACATTCATTTTCCCTTTTCTACATATCCTAAGTCCATAAACGCTTCCTAATCAGCCATAAACAATCCTCTTCATCATTAAAGACTTAGTTTTAGCATTATTTCCACCATTCCATTACAAGCTTACACACCCACTAACTCACTCACTCAAAACAGCCTTTACTACCCCACTTATAACCCACATACATATCCCACAAGAATCTTGGTTCAATATATACTGCACTAAGCTGGAATCTCTCTCTCCCTTCACACCATGCCAAATAACTCATTTCTTCTCACCATGGAGCCATTGATCTTTACTTTTTGTTTTTCTATTATTGAAGGATATAGTGTATTTGTAACATTGGAATTTTTCCTTCATATTGACGTAGTAGTAGTAGAAAGTACCCTAGACCCTTTTGACTGAGACACATAAGGACTTCCTAAAGTGAACACCTTCTTAAATTTGTTCAATGATTGACTGCTGGACTATAAGTTTAATTTTACCCTACCGCTGGAGAATATTATTTATTTGCATTGTTGTTATTGTTGTTGTTGTTGTTTTTTTTTTTTTTTTTTTTTTTTTTTTTTTTTTTTTTTTTTTGAGAATCGAAAAAGGAGACTCGCGTGTGGCAGTCATTGTCCCATGCCCCATGGTACAATTGGGTAAGCCCATGGGTACCACCAGCTCGAACTAGAGCTTGGAAACTCCGAACCCACACACACCCCAAGCTCTTTTGGTTTCTGGGACTTCCAGAAATTGCAATTACAGTCCTTGTGAGAACTCGAACCTAGGATGTGGTGAAGCCTCAGCAGTCACCTACCAGTTGTACCACACCCGCTGGTGGTTTTTTTTTTTTTTTTTTTTTTTGCATTGTTGTAGTAGGATCAATAATCTATTAATTAACTATTATGAAGTGTTTTATTGGGCCTTAATGTTGTTCTTGCTAAGGTGCACCTTTTATTTTTTACTTGGATAGGCTTGTCACTATACCAAAAGTCTTTGAGTATCATCTTAAAGTTTAGTGTTGAGTTTCGACTTGGCCTTCCCATATTTCATTTGAGGACATCAATTTCCCCCTCAACAATTATTACGGAGCCCCGCATTGATTGTTATGGATGGTTGGCTCATTTGTCTTGAATTTATATACAGTTCTCTGAATATTTCATGTCCCATGTTCGAACACAAAGTTGAATGTATAATTAGTGGGTATGGATAGCGCTCTCACTTCAAAGTAGAAACAGCTTCTCAAAGGAGCACACTTACATAATTTCAACTAGTTTTGGAAATATCTGGATTTGGTGATATTATTAAAAGGTTGGTTAATCTATAAAGTAAATCACTTTCCTGGTTGATTCAACAAATTCATCATCACTAAAGTCATTGTTGATTATTTCAATTTCCAACCACTAATGGTGAAATCAAGGACGAGAGTTTTACTTTCTTGGTCACGCAATTGTGGAAATTTGATCATATATATAAATATATTACCATTTATTGAAAGCTCTCTCTCTCTTCTCTTTCCTCGTAAGTCGTAACCCATACAATTACATGCACGCACGAGCCAAGAAAAACAGCACTACTAAACAAGGACTAAAGTGTTCAGAAATTTGACAAAAGAAACGAGATGTAAAAAAAAAAAAGAACTTTTGAATTAACAAAAAGAATACATGGAAGCTAAATTGGCTTTCATTTATCAATTACAAATCACCCACCAAAAATTTAAAAAAAAAAAAAAAAAAAACATTTGTGTCAGTGTCAAGTTATTTTACCCAACATTTTATTCAAACCAATACTACCAAAGAATCAAAAGGTGGGATTTTTGTGTCCCATCCTCGACGTTACTATACTTTAATACAAAGACACAACTTATGTCCAATGCACTAATACACTAGACACGTTAAGATACAAACATGTGTTTGCATTTTAATATGTCAAGTGTATTGATGCATTAGATATAATCTCAACCCTTAATATAACATTAGCAAAAGAATTATATGCTTAGTCTACCAAGACCATTTGTTTTGTGAGTACTGGTAACTTGATGAGCATGTCCAACGGGGGACCTTGCATGGCGAAGGTGCCTCTCTTGGGAGAGTAATTTTGCAAACCTGCAACAACATTATATGCTTTTGCATTAGCTTAATGGGAAAACTAAAAACAAAAATTTTTCTAAAGAAATTCTAGAATATAATAACAGTTTGATATATTTATTTTTAGTACCTTTTGAGGGCAGCTTCATTAGTTTCATGGTTAGAAGCCTCACAAACTCCTGTCTCCAAGTTCACCCTAGCAACTGGTTTCTTTAGCAACTCTTCACCAACTTTCACAAGATCATCCATATTTTGTTTTGTGGCCACGTCCACAGAAGTTACTGTCCCAACCAAGGTATCATCCTGCATTGTTTTGATTCAAACTTGTCTACGTTAATTTTTTTTTTTGTCTACGTTAATTAAGTGAACAAGAACTTTTGACTTTTATACCACGAATTTTATTACATAAGACATCTATACCAATGTGTCACTTCAATGTTACTTATGTTTTGTTTTATTAAATACAAAACTAAAAATGTAAGAAAAATATCATAGTTTTTACTTATTTTACTATAAAAATCTTTTAAACTAATGTAATAATAAATGTGATCAGAGTCACTTCAACATATAATAAATAAATGTTTAAATTATTTTTTTAATTCATGATGAGAAAGTCACAATATGCAATAAAAATCTCATTATATTTTTATAACACTTTTATTTTTAGTTTTTTTTTTTTTTTTTTTTTGAGAAACAAACACACACGCACACACATAATATAATCTTATTTTATTTTGACTTATGATGAATTGACATCTCAACTTATTAAGAAAATGTTGTGAGATTTTGTTGTGACTGTAGAAGAACTCGATTGGTGAACATCAATTTGCAAGATTTTTGTAATAAAATTTGTATTAACCCTTAGTATCACACAAAAAGTAATTAAGAAATTTATTTATTACATTATTGATGTGTCATTAATTACATTCATTGACATGTAAGTTATTAATTTTTTTTTTTGTAATAAACTTGGTAATAGTTGTAGTATTTTCTTATGTATTTCTTCTGGTTATGGAAGGTTTGAATGATATATATGTACCTGAATCCGCAGGTAATTTTTCTCAGAATGAAGGGCTTGAAAAACCACAGAGAGGTGGACATCAACCATGTCTGCACTTGCGTGAGAAAATACATCAATAATTGGGGTGGAACCACCACTTGTTAACCAGTCCAACAAGCCCCACTTAGCTGCCTGGTGTGCCCTGTATTTTCCTTCGGCTTTTTTTGAGCCAGTTCCTAATGATATCACCAAAAACCTTTCATAGTCCATTGGTTTTATTGGAAAGAAGTCAGAACTTCCTCGAAGGATCTGCTTTGTCACTTCACCAATGGCAAGTAAAGCCTGAGATTGCACCAATTTAGTAATATTAGAATAACGGTTAAATGATTAAATTTCTTATTTTTTAAATAGCTATATATTAAAAAAATATTAGGAAATTTATTATATATAATAATCATTAGGAGTCATGTGAAGTTTAAATAGACATATACCGGATTATTAGCAGCAACACCACCATCTGTAAGGTTAAATTCTCTCACATTTCCCTCGGGGTCTACAGTTTCAAAGTAATAAGTTGGAAGATAAGTTGGGGCAGCTGAGGTTGCTATGCAAATATCTGAGAGTAAGGCATTCATGCTTGGTTTTTTCTTTACCTGTTTTCATGACCAAATCAAAGTAAATGTTATTACAATTCAGCCCCATCATTTGCAGTCACTTTCTTATCCAGGGTTAATCTGAACCACTACATATATTGTGGAAATTAAAGAAAAAAAAAAGTACCGGGGTAATTAACCAATTAAAAAGCCATTTTAATGAGAAGAAGACAAACCTCATAGCTAGAAAAAATGGTTGGCTGGAGTCTTTTGATGTCAAATGTTGGAATAACAACATTAGTCAATGTCTGTTGCAATTTTGTATGTCCTAGTTTTTCCTTAACAAGGTTATGCAGATATTTCCCATCATACTTTGGTCCAGCTAGAGCTTTGATAATCTTTGTAAGATGAGGAAGTACTGGACAACTGCAATTTGGAAAAAATAATATCATGTTAAAAACCAAAACAAATGGGCCAAGTCAATAATCAAACAGTTATATATATTAATGATATTTTTATATCTCATACTCTAAATTTTTACCTGTTCTGTGGGAAGATACGAGGGCACTGGTTTAGGTAGAAATCCTTGATATCCTTGGCAGCAAAGACAGGTCGGTTATTTTCATCTGGAGCAGTTAGCATGGCAGTGACAAGACCACCTGTGCTTGTTCCCGAGATAACATCAAAATAATCTGCTATTCTTGCATCTTCACCATCCAGTTTCTGCACCATACATAAGTAAATATAGAGTAAGTACATGGAAAGATTGCATGTTGAACCCTTATAAATGATTTAACAAAGCAGAACTTCACTAGTGAATGAAAAAAAGTGTTGAATTTCTTTAGGTTTGTGGCATGAAACATGTATGATTAATATATAATATATTTTTCTACCTGAAGTTCAGATTCTAAGAAACTAAGGATAGTTCCTGGGATAACCCCTCTTATTCCACCACCATCAATGCTGAGAACAGTGATTAGGTTTCCATAAGTTGGAGGTTGTAGGGGTACATTTGTTGAGCCCATTGGGATAAAGATGCAGGTAAGGAGAGAGAGAGAGGATTTAAGAGCTTTAGAGAAACTATGAACTTTGAAGGAAGTTAAAAAGAGAGGATTATGTGACTTGATATGCCTTCTTTTCATAGAAGTATGTGTATTTATAGTACTCCTCAGTCATCTCCTTGTCCAAAGATTCATCCGTGTCATTGGATTGGGCCATAAGCCCCAAAAGAAAGTCATAGGATCAAAGTGTTTCAAATTTGACCAATAACTTTTACCTTTTCTGATATTGTTTACGTACATATATACTGAAAATTCACAAACCAATGTAGTGATTCGTGTGAAGTACAAGCATTGCCTCTTACTTTGTCACAAAAATTGTCCCTTTAGGCTATGGTCACTGTAAGTGAGAATTGTAGGTGAGACCACTTCAGAAGAATTGTAGGTAAGCATGAGTTTGGTTAGACCATAAAGGCAATATGGGTCTGGTTAGGCAACAGGCCTAACAAAGGCGGTCTTGAATGGCTACCTCCAAGTTAATCCCTCCCTAGTGGCTAAAAATAAATTTATTATTACTCTCAAGCTTTGCTTTTGCTACATGCAATGGCTGCAACATTCGAGAATAACAAAAGAGTCAAACTTGCATTTAACATGTTAATTTGATTCGCAAAAGGCAGCGCCTGATGTGTTGGATATATACACGTGAGTAGAATACTCATATAGAGAAAAAGAAAGGAAGTTGAGAAATTAATATATATAATATAGTGGAGCTCCTGTGTCTTATTAAGGACTCAATTGGAGTTTTCTCAAGTATTATCTTTCCAATATGATGATGATGTTGGGGAGATAAACACCTTGGACTCAATTGGAGTTTTCCTAAGTATTATCTTCCCAACATAATAGTGATGTTGGAGAGATAAACATCTTAAAGAGACTCCTTGAGTAGTTAATATAATATATAGAGACACATTTGACTCAAAAGGTCTAAGCTCAATGATTAACTACTCATTATTATCATTATTATTCAATGAATGACTTCAATAACACACGTGTACACCCAACCAGTGATCATATCATTGAAAAGTCATTTCGGGTACTTGTCAAAATTCAACCATTCATACAAATGTGTACAATTCAGTTACATCTAATGCTTAAAGGAATGTGAAAAACTTGATAATTCTATTGGCCTTATGCATTTTGTCTTCAAATCGTGTTGAATTATTGACCCTATGTATCTATACCATTTTGCAAATCCTTATTCATTCTTAAAAGATTTGATTGTTCTGTCAAAAGGAAAAGAAGTAAGTCTTACAGCTACGATACTTAGTTTTGGTAAATTTCCCAGTTGACATAGTCAAACCTTTTTTTTTTTTTTTTTTTCTATTCTTTTTTCTGGTAAAAGATATAGTCAAACTTTTGAGAGAGTTGTCTAGGGTATCACATTAGGAATAAGCATGATGACAACATTTGAAAAAGATGCATCAACATACATCACAGAAGGCCATCACAAAAAAAAAAAAAAAAAAAAAACATTCGTAAAAGCAAGTACAATGGTGGTATATATTAAAGGAAAATGCTAACGGATACTCTTAAGTTAATGTTTTAATAATTCATTTAAAGAAAATTTTTATGGGAAAATGAAAAAAAAAAAGTAATTAATTTTTTGATAGTTTTTTCCATTTTCCATAAAAGTGATGTCAAAACTTTTATAAAATAGATTATTAATCTTTGCCTTAAGGGCATTCATTAGCATGACTCATCTTATATTACTTAAGGTTTAAAGCTTTTTCAAAAAAAAAAAAAAAAAAAAAAAAAAAAAAAAAAAAAAAAAAGAGCTTAAAGCTTGACTTTCTTTGTTTCTATATTAGGAAAATGCACAAAAGTGGAAACCAGAAAAGTAAATTGTGAAAGATGAGTCTTCCATTGCCCAATTTTGATTGCACAAATTGATAATATTAACAATAACTTTCTTGATAAGTGTAAGAGCGCCCATACCCGGCCGCAAGACATTTTTTTATGCATGGCTGAAGGCTTGAAGCCAGAGCAAAGACAATACAATTCACATGGATGGCTATAGATCCAACTCGGGATAAACCAAACACCAATTAGAGTAAATACTAAAAACAAGAACAAGAACAATAATAAATAATACATTAAAACTTATAGCTTAATCTGTTTGTCAGAAGACTAGCAGATATCTTTACCAAGCCTCCTCCGCCAAGATGTTTTCGTGCATTAGCTGCCAAATTTAAGTTGGTCTCCACTCACCCAATGAGTTTGTGAGAGACTGTTAGAATATAAACTCGCAAGGTGCTTAGGCCAATTATTCAAGTTTTCTTGTACTACACTTATATTACTTATACAACGTATCTTGTTTACCTATATAAAAGGCAGACCTTTATACTTTATTTTATACAGCTTAATACACAATCTTTTAGCCTTTAACAGGAGGACTCAAGCAAATTACTGACTAGGCTCCATTTCATTGCATTGGAAGCCGATTCAAAGTTCCATGGAAATATGTTACATTAACTTTATATCATTTTTGCAGTTCTTAGATTAACATCGGTTGCGTTTCGTATCTCATTTCTGCAGTGATGAGGTTTCGCGACAGTGCTTCTCTTTTGAGAGTAGCTTTGCAAACCTGCATTATTTAGATAAAAGCTATTGTTATTATTAACAATGTAGATTTTTTTATACTTGCAAAAATTTGAATAATCTTACACCTTATGATAGCCTCCTCATTAGAATACCTTGAAATTATATACTATAATCTGTGAGTACTAACAATATAATTTCCAAAGCCATAAAATCTAACATATGGTAATTTATCACAAATATACCACACTACTACAAAGACTGGTCAGAGGATCCACCCATTCACAACTAGCATGATATTGTCCTCTCTGGTATGCAAACTCTTGGGCCCCTGGACAGTAGCCTCACCCATACTCTCAAAGTTTTTCTCTCCCCCCATGGGTAGCAGAGAGAGCGCGTCAAATAGGACCTCTCTTGCATGTGGTCTCTTAGCCCCATGGGCAGCAGCCTCACCCACACACAATCAAGGAATCATCTTCCCTCCATGGACAGCAGGGAAGAACGCGTTATCCAAAGTGAAATGGCACTAACCTAAACTTGATTCCGTTGTCACAAAGACCACGAAAACCAAATCGGGTGATCACAGGGGAAATCACACATGGTATGGTGTTAAAACCCCATAAAGCTCACAAGTATACATTTCCTTTCAAATACGTAGTTTGTAACCAGGTAAACCTTAAATAATCTAACTTTCACAAAGTTTGCAAGGTTTTTAACTTCATTCTTGTCAAAAGAATTTCTAACAATTTTGCCACATAACAAAACAAGATAAGCATCTTTAAATTTTCTAATAAACCATAAAATTTAAGATTTCTTTATCAAAGATTAAATAAAAGATGCTCATTTTTTCCATATCAACATCCCTTTCCTCAAATGCAATACCAAATATGATGCACTTTTCATATATAATAATATATAATAGGGTCACAGTACAATACCGTTAAGAAAACATATATCCATATATAATTTTCCAAAATGTGTTTGACCCAAAAATAACATTTACAAAACATGGTTATTTTCCAAAATCCCATTAAAAAGCTACTTACCTCGCAATCGCAAAATCCTAATTCTCCAAGCTCCAAGGAGATTAGCTAGAACCTAAACAATATCAAGTAAACCTATCACAATAAACATAGAGCTTGAAATTGCATCTAGCTACAATTTAGGAATTGCCAAATGAGCACTTAATTAGGCAAGCCTAGTATTTAACCTCATCAATAATAATATATCCTACTTCTAAAGTTTCTCAACAAATTGATTCACAAGGCATAAACTCCAATTTATAAAGTTGATCCCATTTAATATCATCTCCAACATTATGACTAACTTCCATAAAATTTACACTACATCATTAAGAGACCCATGAAAACAAAATCAAAATATCCCCCAAGACAACAAATTTAGAACTTCAACGAACTCCAAATAAACTCAATAGCAATGGAAAAATTAGATTTACCAACCATCACATGTTATAACTCAAAACCCCTAAATTTTCCACCATAAATAAACCTTAAGTAGTCATCATTAGCACAAACTATATACCCACTCATCAAATAATTCCACCAATACAAAACCCATACATATAAACACATAAATATCACTTCCAATGCTCATAAATCACATAGGTATCATTATTAAAGTTTAGATAAAAATAACCTCAAGCAAAAATGTAAAACCCACCAAAAAGATTAGAAATTTTTACCTCAAGAAAAGGATGTGAAGGTGTTTATGGGTTCACAACAATTTTCCGGTGATCTTGCCAGAAAAATGATGGTGGAGATGTTGATTTGGAGTGGGTACTGTGGGAGAGGATGAGGGAGTATGAGAGAAATGTTTGTGTTGTATTGAGAGGAAATGAAAAAAGAAAGAAAACAAATGAAGTAAGTGAGCTGGCCAAAGAGTAAAGAGATAAGTGAATAAGTAGTGGGGAAGAGTGGGGTAGGTGGGGCACGTGGGAACCCAAAAGTCTGATTTTCCTACCTTTTTTTTTTCTTTTGTCCTCTAACTGGGACATTACATTCTTCCCCTCTTATAAAAATTTCGTCCTCGAAATTTTACGTTTCTTGATCCTGAAAAAGGCTTAGGTATCTTGACAACATATCATCCTCACGCTCCCAAGGTGCCTCTTTCACTGAATGATTCTTCCAAAGCACCTTTACCCAAGGTATTGTTCTATTGCGTAGCACTTGATAGGTCACAAACTGAATGACCCTTTGTGATTAAACCAATTAATTAATTAGCCAAGTTATTAATTAATCAATTTAACATGCAAACGTGTGGAAGCACAAACAAATCACTAATAAACTAATTATGCAGCGGAAAATAAATGACACGGTGATTTGTTTACGAATGGGGAAAACCCTTACGGCAAAAACCCCATCGGGTGATTTTCAGGTCACCACTCTCGAAACTCTACTATTATCACAACAAGCGGTTACAAGTAAAGGAATCCCAAGTACCTTACCAACCTACAGTTGAACGTTTACCTCAATACCCAATTAGACTTGTTTTGTAGTGACAGTTCCCACTTTTTGTTGCACGGCTCCCAAGTACGTGACTAACCAATGCTCGGATCCTAGTACGCGACTTCAAACACCAACTGAAGGAGAGCTTGGCAGCAAAGTTCTTCAGTTCATCCTACATGATGAAGATCAAGAAGATGCTTGGTCACAAAACCCAAAGGTGCAAATACACAGCAACTTATTCAAGAAGAGATGAACTAGGGCAAGAACTTCGTCTCCGGTCACAATTTGCTTCAACAGAGTTTTCTCAATGTTTGCACAACTTATGAACTGTTTGACGACCCTAAAAACAATCATTTTATATGTCTAGGGTTAGGAGAAAAGAAGGCCCAAAGACACATTCACGGATCCCAAGAAATCATATCAGAATTCGAAATCTCTTAAATCACGACAGATAGGAGTTGTCGAGAAGCTGTCGAGCTTACGGGCTTGAACAGCTTTCTTAAGCTCGATAGATGCAGCTGTCGAGACAGCTGTTGAGCTTTAATGAAATTGTACTATCAGCTTTTTTTCCTTGGACAGACTTGATGACTTCAACACTTGATCTTGAAACCTTATTTCTTGAAGTATTAAAAACACCTAGAACTACCCAATTACAAGTAAAGTGCGTTTTGTCAAAAGATTAGCCAATTACATAAAAGAATGACATATGTTCTTTAACAAGTGAAACACATATGTCCTAACAGCACTTGCTCCTTACGATCCAAAATCTCTACCAGAATTTCTTCATATGACAAATCATCTCTAATCTGAATCGGCTCATAGCTCAATACATGTGAAGGGTCAGGAATGTATTTCCTTAACATAGACTCATGGAAAACATTATGAATTCCTGACAGAGACGGTGTTAGGGCAATTCTATATGCAACTTCATCCACTCTCTCCAAGACCTCAAAAGGCCCTACAAACCTAGGGCTTAACTTGCCCTTCTACCAAATCTCATTATCCTTTTTACCAAATCTCATTACTCCTTTCATAGGTGCAACCTGTAAGAAAACTTTACCTCCAATTTCAAGTTCTAAATCTTTCCTTTTAATGTCATAATAGTTCTTTTGTCTACTTTGGGCTGCTTGTAGTCGATAATGAATCATATTTACCTTTTCACAAGTCCTCTGAATAATCTCCAGCCCCAAAATTTTTCATTCTCCAACCTCATCCCAACAAATTGGGGATCTGCACTTCCTCTCATACAAAGCCTCATAATGTACCGCTCTAATACTTGAATGGTAACTATTATTATAAGCAAACTCCACCAAAAGTAAGTGACTAGCCCAACTCCCTTTTAAAATCCAAAACACATGCTCTCAACATATCTTCTAAAGTTTGAATAGTCCTTTCAAACTGTCCATCTATCTGAGGGTGGAATGCTGTGCTAAAATCCAATCTAGTACCCAATGCCTTTTGCACACCACCCCAAAATGAGAAGTCTCACAATCTCATCAACATATAGCTGAGCTAACTGATCAAGGGAGTAGTTCATTCGAATAGGGAGAAAATGAGCTATTTTTGTCATTCTATCAACAATCACCCAAATAGCATCATGACCCTTAGGAGATCTCGGCAATCCTAAAACAAAATCCATAGTGATTCTCTCCCACTTCCATTGGGGAATAGGAAGTGGTTGCAACAAACCCAAGGGTCGTCGGTGCAACACCTTAACCTGCTGACAAGTCAAACATTGCTCTACAAAGTGAGCAATCTCCCTTTTCATATTATTTCACCAAAAGTTTTCACAAAGATCATGGTACATCTTTGTACTAGGCGAATGTATTGTATATGAGGAATAGTGCGCTTCCTCTAGAATCTCCTTTTTAATCAATGGATCATTTGGCACACAAAGTCTACTCCCAAATCTCAAAGCACCATCCTCAGAGATAGAAAATTCAAATTTCTTTCCACTACGCACCTCATCCATGATTTTCTTTAAATGTGGGTCATCGGCCTGTGACAATTTAATTCTTTCCACCAAAGTTGGTTGAACACTCAAACTAGCCAGGTAAGCCTCAGAATGACCCATAACAACCACAATCTCCATCCTTTCAAGATCCTGAATAATTTCCTTTCGAGTGGTTAGCAAAGCAGCTGAAAAACTTGAAGGCTTTCTACTAAGGGCATCCACTACAACATTAGCCTTACTAGGATGATAGTTAATAGAGCAATCATAATCCTTAACCAATTCCAACCATCTCCATTGCCTCATATTTAACTCCTGGGTAAGGAAATACTTTAAACTTTTATGATTAGTGAAAATCTCATATCTTTCCCCATACAAATAATATCTCCAAATTTTCAAAGCAAAAACTGAACGGTTTTTAGACCCCTTAAAACACAACAATTGGATTAGCCTAGTTAATTAGCCAAGTGATTAACTTAGTCAAATTATGCAAATCTAGGTTATCACAATCAAACAATCATATCAAAAATATAAAGCAACGGAAAAATAAAAAACACAATGATATGATGACCCAGGAAACCACACGGTAAAAACCTGGGGAGGATTTGACTTAGCTATCCTCAAGGTAAACTTGAATCCACTATATGAAAGAATCGAAGTTCATACAAAAGGACTTACAAGCTCCCCGCTTGACTTCGTAATGTTATCCACCAGTAGAACTTACTGACACGACCACGTGCAAGCTCTGAATCCACGGACTCCTTCTTTCTTGGATTCTCCAATCAGCTACAAGCACCCACGCTTGTTATTCTTTAAGCTCCAATGGCAGCAACTGAGTTGATCATCAAGATGTTGATAATATCTCTACCTTAAAAACCCTAAGTTTATGTGAAGGAAAGCTCCTCAAGGATCTCACAAGAGATTCACACAAACCGTAAAGTATGAGCAATAATACAACCAGAGCAACTCTCAAAACATGGCTAGGGTTTTCTTTATATACTAGGAGAATTAGATCTGAAACCCTAATCCTTAATGGGCTTGGGCTGAGTTGGAAAATTCTACAGAAAAACGTTATGCCCGAGATTCGATCGATCGAGTCTAATTTTCGATCGATCAAGCCAAGCCGAAAGTCACTAATACTTCTGCAGCCACTCAATTCCAACTTTACATAAAATGCACAACTTTGAGCAAGCCTAAACAAGACTAAACAACATGTTTTGATTATAGTTTGCCAACATTACACATTAGAGTTCTAAATACATAAATTCCTAAATCTTCAGAACCTAACAAACTCCCCTTTTGACAATCCGTGACAAAACACAAATTAAAAGCTCAAAGTTTACAAATAAATGCCCTTTACAAAAATAATGCTCACAAACACAAATTCAATCCTAACTACTATCCATCAGTTGCAAGAGTAGACAGCAGCTCAATTGAATCAACCTGTATATTCCTGAAACACTAAACAAAATGCATAAACGCATGTGTAACAGAAAAACAGTAAACAACAGATATATAAACTAACTCTCCCCTTAAGTTAGATACAACAAAAATAAAACATTCTTGCATGTTTCACACAACACATAATAAAGACATATATCAATGAAATAACTCATAAATATAAATCAATAAGCAGTGAACACAAGAACAAGAATCATGTATATCAAAATAAATGTATCTCCCCCTAACATGAATAGCCCAAAAAAAAAAAAAAATGATATACAAAGTGAAGCACCTAGATACAATCTAATATCTCCACTAGCTCCGCAAAACAAAAGAAAAAAAAAACTCCCCCTAACTACAAAAACTCCTCTACAAGTGTCAAAACTCTACTCCCCCTTTTTGTGATGAAATGCCAAAGGACAATCACACGCCATCATCAAAAGGAGGCGGTAAGGGTGAATGAAGATGTGCTAAGTCAGCTCGCAAAGCACGAATCTCATCAAATAAGTCCACCAAAATCTGACCATGAGCCGCCTGAATGGTCATGACAATCTCCAAGGTACGACGAACATCAAAGTCATCCGAAGGAGATGGAGGAACACCAGCAGCAGCAGCAGCAGCATCACCAACAGGATCAGCAACATCCTTACTTGCAGGACTTGTAGAAGAAGAAGGAGGAGGTGCGCTACCAGAAAGCTCAAACCTAGGGTGTTTAGAGCCAACTCGAAGATGAGCAGCCCTTTGTCTAAGAAAATACGAACCTATGGGAGCAATAACATGAATGGGCTCAGAGGAAGGGAAATCATCTAGACCAAGATAAAGCAAAATCCACTATAAGAAAGAATCAAAGTTCATACAAAATGACTTACAAGCTCCCCGCTTGACTTCCTAATGCTACCCACCAGTAGAACTTATTGACACGACCACGTACAAGCTCCGAATCCACGAACTCCTTCTTTCTTGGATTCTCCAATTAGCTACAAGCACCCACGCTTGTTATTCTTTAAGCTCCAATGGCAGCAACTGAGTTGATCATCAAGATGTTGATAATATCTCTACCTTGAAAACCCTAAGTTTATGTGAAAAAAAGCTCCTCAAGGATCTCACAAGAGATTCACACAAACCGCAAAGTATGAGCAACAATACAACCAGAGCAACTCTCAAAACGTGGCTAGGGTTTTCTTTATATACTAGGAGAATTATATCTGAAACGCTAATCCTTAATGGGCTTGGGCTGAGTTGGAAAATTATGCAGAAAAACGTTCTGCCCAAGATTCGATCAATCGAGTCTAATTTTCGATTGATCGAGCCAGGCCGAAAGTCACTAATACTTTTGCAGCCACTCAATTCCAACTTTACATAAAACGCACAACTTTGAGCAAGCCTAAATAAGACTAAACAACCTGTTTTGATCATGGTTTGCCAATATTACACATTAGAGTTCTAAATACATAAATTCCTAAATCTTTAGAACCTAACAAAAACAACTGCAGCTAACTCCAAGTCATGAGTGGGGTAATTTTTCTCATAATTTTTCAACTGACGAGAGGCATAAGCCACAACCTTCCCATTCTACATCAACGCACAACCAAGTCCCTTATGAGAAGCATCACTATAAATGACAAAACCCCTCGTACCTGAAGGGATAGTTAACACTGGAGCTGTGACCAATCTCTGCTTTAGCTCTTGGAAACTTTTCTCACATTCTTCCTTCCACTCGAATTTAACATTCTTCTGAGTAAGTTGTGTCAAAGGAGCCGCAATGCGGGAAAATCCCTCTATAAATCTCCTATAGTAACTAGCAAGGCCCAAGAAACTTCTAACCTCACTCACATTTGTGGGCCTATCCCAATTAACTACCGCTTCTATCTTATTAGGATCTACTGTAATTCCATCCTTAGATATCACATGACCCAAGAACACTACTTGATTCAACCAGAATTTACACTTCTTCAGCTTAGCATACAACTTCCTTTCTCTTAGAATCTGTAAAACAATCCTCAAGTGTTCTTCATGCTCCTCTTGACTCTTAGAATAAATCAAAATATCATCAATGAACATAATGGAAAAGTGATCCAAGTATTCATGAAACACTCTATTCATCAAACCCATAAAACCAGCAAGGGCATTAGTTAATCCAAACGGCATCACCAAAAATTTATAATGACCATATCTAGTCTGAAAGGCTATCTTTGGTATATCCTCACCCCTAATCTTCAACTGTGTTAACCAGAACGAAGATCAATCTTAGAAAAGACTTGTGTTCCTTGCAACTGATCAAATAGGTCATCAATACGAGGCAAATGATATTTATTCTTTATGGTGACTCTATTAAGCTCACGGTAATCAATACATAACCTCATAGACCCATCCTTTCTCTCAAAACAATGCGCACCAGCATGGTAAGAAGCCAACCAATCCATGCCCAAAATGACATCAAAATCATGCATATCTATTAACACCAAATCAACCAAAAACTCTTTATTCCTAATACAAATAATACAAGACTTAATCACAAGATTAGTCATAAAGTATCACCAACAAGGGTAGAAACCAATAACTTGAAATCAAGTAGTTCAGGGCTCTTAATAACTTTTCCATCTTTAGCAGCCAATTCTCTACTGCCATAGGATTAGGTCCCCCATCAAAAGTTGGAGGGTTTTGCTTATGGAACTCCCCAAAAGAACAACCCTCCTACCTACACTCACCACCCTGGACCGATCTAGCAATTCTAGCATAGATCCTGTCTGCCACCTCATCTATCTCACCATCATCAGGAGTGACAAATCTCTCTTGCCCTTGGCATCGCCTAAGGCCATGCTGTCACGCCCCAAACCCCAAGGGGTCCAAAGCATGAGAAAGACGTCTTAAGTACCTTAAATTTTTTTTTTTCTTTTTGACAATTCAATCCACATAGACCATTGGCCATAAAAGAATAGAGTTCTGAATAAATAATTACATATCATCAGCTTGTCCCATCAGTGGGAATAACGTTACAACCACTATAATATACAAAAGAATGAGTCAAGCCTATTCTAAGATGTACACCATCTAATATACCCATTACAAAAGTTCAGCCTCCATCAGTAATTAGTCTAACCACTGTTAGCCACCAAAAAGTTGTCTCAAAAGACAGTTGCCTACTCTGAAATGTTTATAAAATAATGGGATGAGACAGAGCCCAGTAAGTAGCATAATTAATAGGGGTGGGGGAAATGCAAGTTTCATAACAATGAACATTTTACAGACATGCTAAAATTTGGGAATTGCCATTTAAATTATACAAAATAAATTTATTAACATCATGACAAGAATGATAGACATATTGTAGCACCAAGCTTCCCAAAGTAACTATGAAACTAGATATTATTCATTGTGAGCCATAAAATATCTAAAACCATTTCAAATCCAGAAACCTCACCCAAGGCCACATGACGAGGTCGTCACACAGACGGGGTTGTCACACAGACGGGTCGTCACACAGACGGGGTAATCACCAATATCATGGCATCATGACAAAACCATGTCAAAAGCTTACAAGTTAATGTATTTGAAATACACAGTTCACTTCCAAGTAGTTTCATAAAATATTTCGATAACCAAATAGCCACAATATTCTTAAAGTCTTCTAAACTATTTCTTGTCATAAATATTTTGCGTGAATTTCCCAAATAATACAAGTTAAGATAAAGCATCTTTTGAATTTGCAAATAATGCAATAAATTCATAAAATCCATTCCCAAGAATTTTATAAAAGATACATATCTTTTCCATGCTAACAAATCATGCAATTCCCCATATGCAATGAGAATATGCACTTTCATATGTCATCATATATAGTAGGGTCACAACACAACACTTCTTAGAAAAACATAATTCCACAATTAATTTTCCAAAATGTGTTTAACCCAAAAACAAAGTTTATACAACATGATTATTTTCTAAAAAAAATCTCATTAAAAAGCTACTTACCTCGCAACCCGCAATAGCCTAATTTTCCAAGCTCCAAATGAAAATTTAGCTAGAACCTAAACAATACCAAGCAAACCTATCACAATAAGCATAAAGCTTGAAATTGTATCTAGCTACATTTTAGGAATTTCCAAATAAGCTCTAAATTAGGCAAGCCTAGGTTTAGCCTCACAAATAATATTTTCCCCTTCCAAAGTTTCTCAACTAATTACTTTACAAGGCATAAACTCCCATTATACTCATGAATCATTCAAGGTATTATCTCTAACATCAAAACCTCAATAATTTATGAATAGTTTTCACAAGATTTTCACAACATCATCAAGAGACCTATGACATCAAAATCTCAATATCCTTCCAAACAAACAATTTAAATCTTTAACTAGCTCCAAATAAACCATAAAAAATTATATTCACAATTTATACCTCAAAACCCCTAAATTTTCACCATTCATAAACCTTAGTTTGCCACCACTAGTAAAACCATAAACCCACTCATCAAATTAGTCCACCAAACAAAACCCATATACATAATTACAAGAATATCACCCAAGAAGCTCATAAATCTCATGACCATCATTATCAAAGCTTAGATTGAAATAACCTTAAGCAAAAGTATAAAACCCACCAATAGACTTGAAATTTTACCTTAAATCAAAAGAAATGAATATGCCTTAGAGGTTCCTAGAGAGCTTTGCGGTGATCATGCCGTGAAAAGATGGTAGAGATGGTGGAGGATGAGCACCAGTGAGAGAGGATGAGGGAAATGTTTGTGTTGTGTTGAGAGAAAATGAAAAAGAAGTGAGTAGAAGACCTTAGTTGACCGGCCAAAGAGGGAGAGATATGAGTGATATTTGTGTGGTGAGGAAATGAGTGGGGGTAGGTGGGCACGTGTGAATGCAAATAAAAATCTAACCAACACTTTTTTTTTTTTTTTTTTTTAACTGGGGCGTTACACATGCTTTGGAGCAGCAACCTTATCTACAAGCCTTACTTTATGTGCTTTCTTTTTAGGAGGTATAGTGCAAAGTTATTAATACCGTTTCGGAGCCCGTTTCGGTTTCTTCAGTGGAATGGAATATTTCGGTACCGGCCGATTTCGGCGTACCGTTTCAGGGTGTTTCGGGGTTTCTAAAAAACAATTTATATATATTCTTGTAGAACATAAAATTGTCAATTCTAATAAATAAATAACTAAATATCAAATAATACAAATCATTTAGTCTTAACTCTTAAGTCTTAAACATCATATAACATCAATTTAACATCATAGTATCATACAATAAAAAGATTAACAAGACAATAACTAAATATCAAATAATACAAACCATTTAGTCTTAACTCTTAAGTTTTAAACATCAATTTAACATTACACAATAAGAAAATTAACAAGATATACTCCTCCTCATCATCATCCATGAGAGAAGGATCAAATTCATCATCAAAAGAACTCCCACAAGAACTACCAGCACCCATTGCAAGATTTGTCAAGCCATGCTCATTGTTGTTGTCATCGTCATCATCGTCATCAACATCAATAGTTTCAAGTTCAGCATCCTCTTCCACATTTACCATGCCTGCTGGTTCATTAAGACAATCCCAATTTATGTCATCTGGATTAAGAAGTGCAGGTTCTTCAGCCACCCAATCTCCCATCAAGTCAATGTTATCCAAGCTTATAGGATCCAATGCATACTTGTTCCTTTGAATGTTCCTACCAATGAGAATATTAAACATTAGTAACATTTTATAAATTATAATTATTTGAAACTACATTTCATTTACATATGAGTAACGATGATAAATTTACCTTTCTCGAAGCCTCAAATTATAATGGACAAAGACCAAATCATTTACTCGTTTATGTTCTAATCTATTTCTCTTCTTTGAGTGAACATATTCAAATGTGCTCCAATTTCTTTCACAACCAGTTGCACTACAACATTGACTTAGCACACGAATGGCAAATGATTGTAAATCTAGAGCTCCAAGTCCAAATTGCTCCCACCATGAAACTACCATAACAAATAAGAATGTAAAATAAGCATTGCCCATGTAATCTTACAATAACAACTATAAAGGATAAATAGACATATTGAAAGGAAATACTATTAAATTATTAATGTTTACCTAGATTTAGTCTCTCTCGTTGGCGGATTGCTAGTGATGTGCCAAAGTCACCAATTGACTTTTTGTAATCATCAAGTTGCGAACTTATTTTGTCTTGAATGTCAGGATCGGGAATCAACCTCATTAGAGAGCTTAGCAACCCTCTTTGAACTTCATTTTGCCATTTAAATGAAGGCCTAAAGTAAATTGCAGGGTTAAGAAAGCAACCTGCTGCATGCAAAGGACTATGAAGTTGTTTGTCCCATCTAGCATCAATAACTCTAATATAATTTCCATACAAAGAAACTTTGTTCTTTGACCTTCTTTTTATTTCCTCTTTTGCTTTGTCCATTGCTTCATACAAGTACCCCATAGCAGGTTTCTCATCCCCATCAACAAGACGAAGCACTCTAACTAAAGGCTCACTAACATTCACTATGTTCTTGCATTGAGACCAAAATGAATAATCTTCCAAAACAATTTTACTTATCTCCTTCCCAACGGCAGTCTTAGCAAGGGGGCATGAAAGCCATTTATCACAAGTGAACATTTGTCTAAGCTCTTTTTTGAACCTTAGTATGCTTTGTAGACTTAAGAAGTTAGTGGCAAACCTTGTAATTGCAGGACGACATAACTCCCTTCCATTTGTAAAATCTTGCCTCATCAAGTCTAAAACAACTCCATGGTTGTAAATGAACTTTGTTATCTTTTTTGCCTTCTTAATTGCTTCATCAACAAGAGGGAACCACCTAGGATTAGCAATATTCTCCAACATCAAGTCTATGCAATGAGCTGCACAAGGAGACCAAAATAAAGTACCATACTTCTGCTGTAATTTTTTTCCAGCTTTTTTATAGGCAGAAGCATTATTTGTAATCAATTGCACAATATATTCCACACCAATTTCTTGAACAACAGAATCAAATATGTTAAACAACGTTTCAGCATCTTTTGTAAGGCCTGAAGTGTCAATAGATTTCAAGAACATGGCACCCCTTGGACAATACACCAAAAAATTCATTATTGGTTGTTGTTTTTGATTTGTCCACCCATCAGACATTACTGAACAGCCATATGCTTTCCAATCATTTTTTATATCTAACAAAAAATCATTAACTTCATGCACAACATTTTTCAAAAGAGGTCCCCTCAACTCATAAAAAGAAGGCCCCTTAAATCCCGGCCTAATAGCAGCAATGGAATCTATCATAGGTTGATAATAGGGTGACTGAGATGCATAAAAGGGTATATTAGAATGATACCACCATCTTGCCACACTCATTTTTGCATTATCAATCATTGCTTTTGTAGCCAAAGCACTTCTTATAGAGGGTTGAGAACCGGGGGTTGTTCTAGGAGCAAAATAACTCTTAATTTTCTTCTTTGTTCTTATTTGACCTATATCAGTGTCAACATCCTTTCCCCTAGATTTTCTTTTACCTAATGTTTGAGGTGGAGTCTTTTGAGTCTTTTCAACAACCCTAACCTCCTCCTCCTCCTCCTCCTCCTCATCATCATCAACATCAAATGGATCACCATATGGGTTCCCAATTTCTGATTGAATCCTCTTTTTAGTTTGTTTAGATTTTTTCAAGTCTTCAATCATTTGTTTCATTTGAAACCTAATATCAGATGAAACAACTTTACATGGTTCAACTTGACCCCTAATCCCAGCAAGATGATACTTAAGTCTAGTAATACCACCCCCTTTAATCAACTTATTACAATGCAAACAGATAGTATTATTTTTCGCATTAGGCACTGCACGGGCATGAGCCCATGCGGGATCCTCTGATCTTGCAGGGGCAGAGGCCACAGAAGCAGAAGAAGTACCAACTGAACTATGATGAAAACGATGATCAACCATAGTTTACTGTTCAATGAAAATGAAATGAAATTCAATCAAATGCAGTAGCTAAAATTTAATTTAATTTGCATGACGTGGATGAACAAACAAATCACATATCTTAAATTCTTAACTCTTACGTCTTAATCTTAACCACAAAACTTAGAAATCATAAGAAAAAAACCCAGAAATTTTCGGATTGTCATAGTTTACTGTTCAATGAAATGTTGTGTTTTACATGATGTAAAACACAACATTTCATTGAACAGTAAACTATGACAATCCGAAAATTTCTGGATTTCTTACACAACATTTCATTGTCATAAATCCACTCAAAAGAGTCAAAACCAAAAACACTAAGTTCTTAACCACAAAACAAATCATAAGAAAAAAAAAATTATGACAATCCGAGAGAAATGAAGTAATGAACCAACAAAAGACTAAAGCTTAAGTTCTTACTAGTTACTTCTTAACAATTAACACTTAATCACACATATCTTCAGCTCCTAACACTTAATCTTAAGATTCTTAACAAATCACAAGAAAAAAAATCTTAAAAAATTCGAGAGAGTGAGAGTAGAGAAAGAATACCTGTTTTGGCCGAAGTAGAGAAAGAGTGAAAGAGTCAAGAGAAGAAGCTAGGGCCTAGGAGCAGAAAGCACAGCACGAGAGAGTGATAGATCGAAGCTTAGGAGCAGAGAGCACACTGCACAGTGAGCAGTGAGCACGACGGCAGTGAGTGAGAGAGAGATTGAGAGTGAAAGAAAAGAAATCAAATGTTAACAAATGAAGACCCGAAGAGTGGAGGACCATAAGATTAGGTTTTTTTAGTTCTGTCCAAAACGGCGTCGTTTTGCAGTCTCTGGCCCTTTTTTTTTTTTTTTTTTTTTTTATAACAGGCAAAATCATGTACCGGCCGAAATTCCCATTTCGGCCGGAATTTACCGGAATTGGCCGAAATGGCCGGAATGACCCGAAACGGCCCGAAATTTGAGCCGAGGTGGAACGCATGTAATTCCAGTACCGGTTTGTATGCCGGAACGGAAAATTCCGGCCGTTCCGACTGGAACGGAACGGAATCAATAACTTTGGTATAGTGTACAAAGGTACTTATGTCTATACCCAATAAACAAAGTAGGTAATCGCAAGGCAACATTGAAGGTTAGCATAGACAAGCTAGATAAGAATAAGGGAAAAGTAGGTGGAAGCTGAAACAAATGAAAAGAATAAAGGATTCATCAAACTCCTAATGCTCTGACTTAAATCAAAATCAATTCCTATTTTTAAAGTCTACAGAATCATAACCTAAGCTCTGATACCATAACTGTCACACCTCAAACCCAAAGGGTCCAAAGTATGAGAAAGACGTCTCAAAGTACCTGTAGATTTTTCCTTTTTGACAATCCAATCCACAAAAATCATATCAAGTACTAACATAAAGAATTATCATAATAATTCCATTGAATATACTCTCAAAGTAAGTCAAAACTCTATAACACATTTACGAACAATAACTAAAAAATCATGTGCCTCCACATAATACATGAATATGTTACAAAACTTTGATGATTTAAATAGAAAGTCCCAAAGTTCTCTAAAATATGCAATCCCAACAAAACTCTTGGGCTAACAAGCCTCAAGAGCCCAACTTCTAATAAAATTAACTACTGCAAGCTCCCTTAAAAACAACTAGATTGAATCACCAACCATTAGTAATGTAAGTCTCCCAATTCAGCATAAAACTCCAATCACTACTGATAAGGCAAGCTTCATTCCCATGATATAGCTAATTAATCTGTAAGACTGTGAAAAATTGGGATGAGCTAAAACCCAGTAAGTAGCATAATCAATGGGGGTGGGGGAAATGCAAGTTTCATCTTCAATAATAATAATATAACAAGAATGATTAAATAATGAAACACAAAGTTTCTCAAAGTAAATACCCTGAAATTATATACTATAATCTGTGAGCACTAACAATATAATTTCCAAAGTCATAAAATCTAACATATGATAATTTATCACAAATATACCACACTACCACAAAGACTGGTCAGGGGATCCACCCATTCACAACTGGCATGATATTGTCCTCTCTGGTATGCAGACTCTTGGCCCCATGGACAGCAGCCTCACCCATACCCTCAATGTTTTTCTCTCCCCCCATGGGCAGCAGAGAGAGCACGTCAAACAGGACCTCTCTTGCATGTGGTCTCTTGGCTCCATGGGTAGCGGCCTCACCCACACACAATCAAGGAATCATCTTCCCCCCATGAACAGCAGGGAAGAAAGCGTCATCCAAAGTGAAAGGGCACTAACCTAAACTTGATTCTGTTGTCATAAAGACCACGAAAACCAAATCGGGCGATCACCAGGAAAATCACACATGGCATGATATTAAAACCCCATAAAGCTCACAAGTATACATTTCCTTTCAAATACGTAGTTTGTAACCAGGTAGTTTCAGAAAAACCTTAGATAATCTAACTTCTACAAAGTTTGCAAGGTTTTCAACTTCATTCTTGTCAAAAGATTTTCTAACAATTTTGCCACATAACAAAACAAGATAAGCATCTTTAAATTTTCTAATAAACCATAAAATCCAAGATTTCTTTATCAAAGATTAAATAAAAGATGCTCATTTTTTCCATATCAACAATTCATGCATTTCCCTAAATGCAATACCAAATATGATACACTTTTCATATATAATAATATATAATAGGGTCACAACACAATACTGTTAAGAAAACATATATCCATATATAATTTTCCAAAATGTGTTTGACCCAAAAATAACATTTACAAAACATGGTTATTTTCTAAAATCCCATTAAAAAGCTACTTACCTCGCAACCGCAAAATCCTAATTCTGCAAGCTCCAAGGAGATTAGCTAGAACCTAAATAATATCAAGTAAACCTATCACAATAAACGTAGAGCTTGAAATTGCATCTAGCTACAATTTAGGAATTGCCAAATGAGCACTTAATTAGGCAATCCTAGTATTTAACCTCATCAATAATAATATATCTTACTTCCAAAGTTTCTCAACAAATTGATTCACAAGGCATAAACTCTAATTTATAAAGTTGATCCCATTTAATATCATCTCCAACATTATGACTAGTTTCCATAAAATTTACACTACATCATTAAGAGACCCATGAAAACAAAATCAAAATATCCCGCAAGACAACAAATTTAGAACTTCAACTAACTCCAAATAAACCCAATAGCAATGGAAAAATTAGATTTACCAACCATCACATGTTATAATTCAAAACCCCTAAATTTTCCACCATAAATAAACCTTTAGTAGTCATCATTAGCACAAACCATATACCCACTCATCAAATAATTGCACCAATACAAAACCCATACATATAAACACATAAATATCACTTCCAATGCTCATAAATCACATAGGTATCATTATTAAAGCTTAGATAAAAATAACCTCAAGCAAAAATGCAAAACCCACCAAAAAGATTAGAAATTTTTACCTCAAGAAAAGGATGTGAAGGTGTTTATGGGTTCACAACAATTTTCCGATGATCTTGCCAGAAAAATGATGGTGGAGATGTTGATTTGGAGTGGGTACTGTGGGAGAGGTTGAGGGAGTATGAGAGAAACGTTTGTGTTGTATGGAGAGTGATGGAAATTTAGACCCCTTAAACAACCAGATTGCGTAGTCTAGATTAATTAGCCAAGTTGTTACTTAGTCAAATTAAGCAATTCTAGGTTAAAACAATCCAAACAATCATATCAAGAATATAAAGCAGCGGAAAATAAATAACACAAGATATGATCACCCAGGAAACCACACGGTAAAAACCTGGGGAGGATTTGACCCACCGATCCTCAAGGCTAACCTGAATTCACTATGAAAGAATTGAAGTTCATACAAAAGGACTACAAGCTCCCCGCTCGACTTCCTAATGCTACCCACCAGTAAAACGTCCTGACACGACCACGCGCAGGCTCCGAATCCACGGACTACTTCTTTCTTGAATTCCTCAATCAGCTACAAGCTCCCCGCTTGCTTTTCTTTTAAGTTCCAATGGTTGCAACTATGTTGATCATCAAGATATTGACAACCCTAAGTTTATGTGAAGGAAAGCTCCTCAAAGATCTCACAAGAAATTCACACAAACAGCAAATATGAGCAACAAAGACTTAGAGAGGTTTGGGTACAAAACCCTAAAAATAAAAGGAGGCACAAGAGGCACTCTAATCTCTCTCTCAAAAGTCCCAAAAACGTTCTAGGGTTTTCCTTATATATAGGAGTGTTTTACTTGGACCCCAAGACGTTTAAATAGAGTTTGGGCTAAGCTGGAACTCTGCAGAAAACGCATCTGACCCGAGATTCGATCGATCGAGCCTAAGCTTCGATCGATCGAGCCAGGCCGAAATGCTCCAGTACATCTGCAGCCACTCGATTCCAACTTTACAATATTTAATCAACTTTGAGCAAGCCTAAACAAGACTAAACATATTGTTTTGATCATGGTTTGCCAATATTACACATTAGAGTTCTAAATACATAAAATCCTAAATCTTTAGAACCTAACAGAGAGGAAATGAAAAAAGAAAGAAAACAAATGAAGTAAGTGAGCCGGCCAAAGAGTAAAGAGATAAGTGAATGAGTGGTGGGGAAGGGTGGGGTAGGTGGGGCACGTGGGAACCCAAAAATCTGACTTTTCTACCATTTTTTTCTTTTTTTTTCTTTTGTCCTCTGACTGGGATATTACACACGTGCCCCACCTAACCCATCCTTCCCCAGCACATATCTCACAATTCTCTCTTTTCTCTTTTTGGCCGATCACTCTCATTCTTGTTCTCCTTTTCCTTTTCCTTTTCACTTTCACTCAACACAACACACATACACACACTCCTCTCCCTCACTATCCCACCGGTACACTCCTCATCATCACCTCCACCATTTTTTCCAGCAAAATCACTGGAAAACTCTCAAGAACATCACACCTTCACATAAGTTATTTGAGGTAAAAGTTCTAATCTCTTTTGATGGGTATTATGTTCTTGTTTGAGGATATTTTATCCAAGCTTTAATAATAATATTCATGTGATTTAAGAGCTTTGGAAATGATATTCATGTGTTTATATGTATGGGTTTTGGTCTTGGTGGATGTATTTGATGAGTGAGTTCATGATTTTTACAATGATGGCTATCTAAGGCTTGTTATGGTGAAAATTTAGAGGTTTTGAGTTATAACATGTGATAAATGGTGAACATAATTTTTATTGATTATTTGGAGCTAGTTAAAAATTTAAATTGTTTGTCTTTGAGAAAATTATGATTTTGGTGTCATGGGTCACTTGATGATGCTATATAAATCTTGTGGGAAGTATTTATAAAGTGTGGAGGTTTTGATGTTAGATATGACACCTTGAATGATTTATGAGTATAAATGGGAGTCTATGCCTTGCAAATTAAATTGTTTTGAGAAAATTTGAAAGTGGAATACATTACATGTGAGGTTGAATACTAGGCTTGCCTAATTAAGTTCTTACTTGGCAATTCCTAATTTGTAGTTAGATACAATCTCAAGCTTTGTGCTCATTGTGATAGGTTTGCTTGATATTGTTTAGGTTTTAGCTAATCTCTCTTGGAGCTTGGAGAGTTAGGCTTTTTGCAAGTTGCAAGGTAAGTAGCTTTTTAATGGGATTTTTGAAAAATAAACATGTTGCATAAATGATGTTTTTGGGTTAGACACACTTTTAGATACTACCTATGGAAATTATATTTTTCTAAAACTATTGTGTCATAACCTTAATATATGTATGATTATATATGAAAATGCATCATATTTGGTATTGCATTTGGGAAAATGCATGAATTGTTGATATGAAAAAATGAGCATCTTTTATTTAATCTTTGATAAGAAAATCATGGATTTTGTGGTATATTATAAAATTTGAAGATGCTTATCTTGTCTTGTTATGTGGAAAATTGATAGAAAATCTCTTGACAAGAATGAAGTTAAAAACCTTACAAACTTTGTGGAAGTTAGATTATTTAAAGTTTTTCTGAAACTACCTGGTTATAAACTATGTATTTGAAAGGAAATGTATACTTGTGAGCTTTATGTAGTTTTAACACCATGCCATGTGTGATTTCTTGGTGATCACCCGATTTGGTTTCCATAGTTTTTGTGACAACAGAATCAAATCCAGGTAAGTGCCCTTTCACTTTGGATGACGCGTTATTCCCTGCTGCCCATGGGGAAAAGGTTCCTTAATTGTGTGTGAGTGAGGCTGCTGTCCATGGGGCCAAGAGATCACATGCAAGAGAGGTCCTATTTGACGCGCTTTCTCTGTTGCTCATGGGGTGAAAGAAAAATCTTGAGAGTATGGGTGAGGTTGCTGTCCATGGGGCCAAGAGTTTGCATACCAAAGAGGACAATATAATGCCAGTTGTGAATGAGTGGATTCCCTGACCGGTCTATGTGGTAGTGTGGTATATTTGTGATAAATTACCGTATGTTAGATTTTATGGCTTTGGAAATTATATTGTTAGTGCTCACATATCATAGTATATAGTTTCAAGGTATTTACTTTGAGAAACTTTGTATTTTATTATTCAATCATTCTTGTCATATCATATTATTATTATTGAAAATGAAACTTGCATTTCCCCCACCCCCATTAATTATGCTACTTACTGAGCTTTAGCTCATTCCAATCTTTTACAGTCTTACAAATTAATTAGCTATATCATGGGAATGGAGCTTGCCTTGTCAGTAGTGATTGGAGTTTTATGTTGAATTGAGAGACATACATTACTAATGGTTGGTGATTCGATCTAGTTGTTTTTAAGGGAGCTAGTAGTAGTTAATGTTATTAGAAGTTGAGCTCTTGAGGTTTGTTAGCCCAAGAATTTTGTTGGGATTGCATATTTTAGAGAACATTGGGACTTTCTGTTTAAATCATTTAGAGTTTTGTAATATATTTATGTATCATGTGGAGACACAAAATTTTTAGTTATTGTTTATAAATGTGTTATAGAGCTCTGACTTGTAATGTGGAGATTTTAGTGTAGTTATATATTCTTATCCTGTGGAAAAGAAAGGAGCTTAAAGAGAGATCTCTTACAGTTTGAATTGTCAAAAAAATGAGAAATCTATAGGTACCTTTGAGATGATTTCTCATGCTGTGGACCCTTTTGGATTTGAAGCGTGACAATCCTTCTGCAACTTTTGCAAGATTTTCCATATTCTCCTTGGTGGAAATATCAACAGAAGACAATTCTCCCTTCAGTGTATCATCCTGAAATGTCAATGTTAAAATAATTGTTAAATGATTAAAGTTGTCTTTTTCCATAGACTTAAACTTTTAGAACAAGAGGTAACTAATTTATCACTCTCATATTAATGTGCCAACATGGGTATTAACCATTAAGTTTAATTATTACCTGAATTCGGCGGTAGTTATTTTTACAATCGAGAGCTTTAAAAACAACAGAAATGTGAAAGTCCACTATATCAGCACTTGCTTGAGGGAACACATCCACCAATGGGGCAGAGTGACCACTAGTTAACCACCCGAATATACCCCACCGAGCTGCTTCTTTGGCGGTGTATTTCTCGTCAACTTTTGTTGAACCAGTTCCTACTGATAGAACAAGAAATCGACCATAATCTGCTATCTTTATGGAACTGAAGTTAGGACTCCCCCGGTTAATCTCTTTTGTCACTTCGCCAATGGCGATTAAAGCCTATAGAATCATATGAAAATTAGACAATGATATTGATGTTTAAGAGAGTATGACTTCTAATAGAATAAAAAAGTGACGTATATTAAACTTATTACCGGATTATTAGCAGCTACACCACCATCAATAAGATAGAATTTTCTCACTCTTCCAGTTGAGTCTTCGGTATCAAAATTATGGGCAGGGAAATACATATGTTGGGGCAGCTGAGGTTCCAATGCATATATCTGAAAGTAAAGCATCAAAGTGTGCTTGGTTCTTTACCTAATTAAGGCATGGATACAAATATATGTTAGTTCTTTGTTGTTTATGTGAAGTGTTAGTTCCTTCTCATTAGACTGGATTAATTTCAGGTAAAGTTAAAAACTTGGATTAATTTGAAAACCTCAAAGCTGGAGAAAATGGCTGGCTGGAGTTGCTTGATGTCAAAGGTTGGGATTACCACACTGGTCAGTGTGTGGTGTAATTGAGTATTTCCTAGTTTTTCCTTCGGAAGGCTATGAAGATACTTTCCATCGTATTTTGGTCCTGTTATGGCTTTGATCAATTTTAGTTGCTTGAGAAAATGGAGAACTGTTGCTTAAGCAGATTAGTATAGTGTTATTTAATATGGAACAAGACATAGTGATAGCATGAAAAACATTGAGGCTCAATTGTTACCGGTCTTGAGGAAAGATGTTAGGTCCATCATCAAAATAGAAGGCCTTGATGTCTTTGGCAACATACATGGGGCGTTTGTTTTCATTTGGTGCAGTTAGCATGGTAGTCACAAGACCTCCTGTGCTTGTCCCTGCGATCACATCAAAATAATCTGCAATTCTAGTTTCGGGGCCATCAATTTTCAGCACCATAAGGTAAAAAAATGTAAAAAAACCATGTGAAAAAAATAGTCATGTGTTAATTGCCATTACTATTTTGAATAACTTACATGTAGTACCACTTTAGTCAATTTTTATAAAGCTCAAGCTTGTCAAATGGTCTACTAGAAGTTAATCTACACGCATGGCTTGTAAGTGACTATATTGGGATGAAACTCATGAAAGTTACTAATCAAACCCATTTTTTATTTGGGGGAAAAAGAAAAAAAAACAACAACAACAACAACAATTATACAAGCTACCAATGATTGATTTCTTTTTCCTATTAAATAAGAACTTTAGATTGAAAACTAATATTTCAAATTTATGCACATAGATACATGTGCCAACTGGCTGGTATGTAACAATATTGTAACCTGTGACTCAGACTCAAGGAAGCTAAGAGTGATTCCTGGAATAATCCCCCTTATTCCACCTCCATCAATGCTGAGAACAGTAATGAGGTTTCCATGTGTTGGAGGCCGCAGTGGTGATATTATTTTTTCCATAAGGGACTGGTAATTTTGCCGCCGGAAACTACATAGTGCCAATCTATTTATAATCCTTTAAGCTTTCAAGCGCTGGTTAGAAATCAACAGTTTCATCATTTTGATGGGACTAATAATGCTGTAATATGGACCACATGCATACATAGCGGTTTCTTCAATGTGGTTTGAGTTGATATGTATCTTTATCATTGTCAGGAATACCAGAGGATTCCATTTCCTTATAGTGATCTTGCTTTAGCAAAGAAGAAATTGCATCTTAGACGCTACATATACAGGAATTGTAGTTGAGAATCTAGGAGAATTGCAGGTAAGAAAAATTTGGTGAAGTGATATCCTAATGGCAAAGTGGTTAGTGGATTTCATCATTTAGCAAAAAGGAATTTTCAGGTGGGAAATATTTTGGATATAAAAATCCTATCCAATGACTCTTTTTTGGTTTAATTTCAATAAGTCTAGGGATATAAAATTTTTCACAGTTTCTTACAACAGTGGAGATGATATGTTATGATTGATATATAATAAAATGATGTTACTAGTGTGAGACTATATAAAAAAAGGTAGGCATCTCTAACATTATTCTCTTGATTTTCAATCTCAAGTTGTAGTGCGTAAGTGTCCATGTGCACACTCTAGGGCAAATGTCTAGTTGTTGTGCTCAATAATTAGCAAACATTTTAATCACTAGTTGAAATCCGGATTTTTTCCACAAGTAGTGGCAACCTATGATGATTGTGTTAGGTTTTTAGACCCCTTAAAACACAACAATTGGATTAACCTAGTTTATTAGCCAAGTGATTAACTTAATCAAATTATGCAAATCTAGAATAACACAATCAAATAATCATATCAAGATATAAAGCAGCGGAAATATAAAAAACACAAAAATATGATCACCCAGGAAAACCAAACCGGTAAAAAACCTGTGGAGGATTTAACCTAGCTATCCTCAAGGTAAACTTAAATCCACTATATGAAAAAATCGAAGTTCATACAAAAGGACTTACAAGCACCCACGCTCAACTTCCTAATGCTACCCACCAGTATAACTTACTGACACGACCACGTGTAAGCTCCGAATCCACAGACTCTTTCTTTCTTGGATTCTCTATAAGATACAAGCACTCCCGCTTGTGTTTCTTTAAGCTCAAATGGCGGCAACTGAGTTGATCATTAAGGTGTTGATAATATCTCTACCTTGAAAATCCTAAGTTTATGTGAAGGAAATTTCATCAAGGATCTCACAAGAGATTCACACAAACCGCAAAATATAAGCAACAATACAACCAGAGCAACTCACAAAACGTGGTTAGGGTTTTGCCTTATATACCTAGGGCAAAAACATAAAACCTAAACGTTTAATGAGATAGGGCTGAGTTGAAAATTCTGCAGAAAAACATTCTGGCCGACTTTCGATCAATCGAGTCTAACCTTCGATCGATCAAGCCAGGCCGAAATATATTAATACATTTGCAGCCTCTCAATTCCAACTTTACATGAATTACACAACTTTGAGCAAGCCTAAACAAGACTAAACATATTATTTTGATCATGGTTTGTCAACATTACACATTAGAGTTCTAAATACATCAAATTCTAAGTTTTTAGAACCTAACAAACTCCCCCTTTGGCAATCCGTGACAAAACACAAATTAAAAACTCAAAGTTTACAAATAAAAGCCCTTTGTAAAAATAATGCTCATAACACAAATTCAATCCTAACTACTATCCATCAGTTGCAAGTGTAGACAACAGCTCAATTGAATCAACCTATATATTCCTGAAACACTCAACAAACGTATAAACGCATGTGTGACAGAAAAACAGTTAATCAACAGATATGTAAACTAACTCTCCCCTTGAGTTAGATACAACAACAAAAAAAAAAACATTCTTGTATGTTTCACACAATACATAATAAAGACTTATATCAATGAATAACTCATAAATATAAATCAATAACCAGTGAACACAAGAAACAAGAATCATATATATAAAAATCAATGTATCTCCCCCTAACATGAATAGCCCAAAAAAAAATGGTATACAAAGTGAAGCACCTAGATACAATCTAATATCTCCACTAGCTCCGTAAAACAAAAGAAATACCCTCTAACTACAAAAACTCCTCTACAAGAGTCAAAACTCTACTCCCCCTTTTTGTAACGAAATTCCAAAGGACAATCACATGCCATCATCAAAAGGAGGTGGTGAGGGTGAACGAAGATGCGCTAAGTCAGCACGCAAAGCACGTATCTCATCAAGCAAGTCCACCAAAATCTGACCATGAGCTGCCTAAACGGTCATGACAGTCTCCAAGGTACGATGTATATCAAAGTCATCCGAAAGAGGTGGAGGAACATCAGTAGCAGCAGCATCACCAATAAGATCAGCAACATCCTCACCAGCTGGACCTGTAGAAGAAGAAGGAGGAGGTGCGGTACTAGAAGGCTCAGACCTAGGGTGTTTAGAGCCAACTCGAAGATGAGCAGCCCTCTGTCTAAGAAAATACGCACCAATGGGAGTAATAACATGTACGGGCTCAGAAGAAGGGAAATCATCTAGACCAAGATATAACAAAATACTATGAATAAAAATAGGATGGACAAGAGCATGAGCGGAAGATGAACTCCTATAAACTTCGTTCAAAGAACGAAGAAACAAGTGAGGAAAACTAATAGGAGCATCAATAACAAGAGTGTACAAAAAGACACACCGCTCAAGAGGAATAGTGTGAAGATGAGAAATGGGCCATATAGAATGACAGGCTATCCGAAGAAACAGATAGATAGTCTCAGGAAGCTCAGAAGACATGATCCGAGAATCAGAACCCTACTGGATAGAAGACCCAGTGATGTATGACATGACATCATCCAAGAGTGGAGACTCATCATACGGGTAGACAGGGTGCTAGACCAAAAGTACCCTTAGAGCATCAACCACTACAGTAGGAGTAATGGTGTACTCTACACCTCGTATCCAACTCTTTACCAAAGTGTTGGAATCATAGATGCGGATAGAGATGTTCGAAAGAACTCTCTAATCAGGGTAGCTGGAGGAGGAGGATCAGAAATATCCAACAGAGGTAACCAGCCCCGGCGCTCAAAATTTTCCCTAATGGCAGGATCAAGCTCATTTAACACAACAGAACGCTCAACCCAAATCTTTCTCCTAAAATTCAGTGTCTCAAAAATCTCTTGGTTTTTCTCACTAGGAAACTTCTCACGGTCAAAAGAAAATGGGGGAGGAGAAGGTGGGGGAACAGACCTATGAGCTCTAGTCTTCCTAGGCATGATGCTAAGGAAAGGACAAAGACAAAAAGATAGAACCAAAAGAATAAAACCAAGGGCAGACTACAAGTTAGCACAAAATAAATATAGAACAAAAATCTATATGATGCATGAACAATTACAATGTCATGATGCATGTTCTAATGCAGTAAAACTAAGTTCAATTTAAGTTCAATTTCACAAAATTGGCTTGAGCACAGAGTTTCTAATAAAAAATCCAAAATTGAAAACCACTTGTTAAGATTTTGAAAAATTTTGACTAATTGATCATCACACAAGCTAGAATACATAATATAATGATCAATTACATAAATTCAACAAGCCAATTGCATCAATTGAACCCAATTTGAACAAATCCCCAATTCGGATCAATTACAAGCCCTAGAATTTTCAATTTTTCACAAATCACAAAATTGATCAAATTAAACCATCAAAATCATGTTTATATCATGTCCCAACAAAAACCCAATGATCAATTTCACTTAAAAATGCTTGAATCAACAAAAAACCCAAAAAGAAATAGGTTCGAAAATTTCAATGAAAAATACATGAAACATGAAATAAAAGAAAAATGAGGGGTATAATGGACTTACCGGCCTTAGAGGACAAAAACCTTGCAAAAGATTCGGACGAAAACGACAAAAAATTGATGATATAGCCTTGCCGAGTCGGAGAGAGAGAGAAAAAGGTTTGAAACTTTTGAAAAGTGATTTGAACAAGTCAAAGTCTGATATTTAAAATAAAATAAAAAAAAAAATAAAAAAAAAAACCTAATTCGTGAAATTCGATTGATTGAAAATTACATTCGATCGATCGAATCAACCCGAGACTTTTAAAAGAATTTTAAGCACATTTTCGATCGATCGAAAAATAGAATGGATCAATCGAAACAGGCAGAAGCTCACAAATTTTTTGAGAAAAAACACATTTTGGCCATAAACTCCTCAAAGCATTAAAATTGATGAACAAAATGCATGAGTATGAGATGAAATGCTTTTTCAAAAATATAAGTTTTAAGCCCAGTTATTCAAAAAAATTTCAACCATTCTCCCCTTAAATTCTCAAGCAACAAAAAAATATTTTGCATAATACTCAAGGTATTTTCAAACTTGGTTAGTTAGACCAAAAACACACACAATAACATGTACAGTGTTTAGCAAATAGTAATTTGTGTAGTGTGTGCAACTAGCAAAAGCTTGAGATACATCTAATATGATATGTGAATAGAAATCAAACACAAAATCTACAAAATTCATCACATAGAATTTGAAACAGACTATCACCAAAAGAGTTACATCATATAACTCTCACATCTCCCAGAACAAGAGTTTGCAATCATGTAAGTTTCTTGAATTTTGTCTCATAATATATACACCAATTTTAATTGTTCAGAAACTTATTAAATAGCTGGGATAATGTACACACCAATTTTAATTATGTGATTTGGCATCAAGCTTAATAGTACACACTAATTTTAATTATTAAGCAATTAAACCGAGACTATACCTTATGTTCTTTTTGTGCATGTGCTACACTTGCTATAGCACAAAATCTTACGATATGCACTAAGGTGTTCATGATTGGCTAGTGAACAGTGGTGAGATGGTTATTTATGCCTTTCTCAAAAGGATCAAGTCCGACAGTCAAATAACATGTGACTTCAAGATTAAGACAAAGTGATAAACACCATAAACATCTTTCCCACACAACATGCACTACACAGCTCAAACTAGTAAAGTGCAATAAATAAGCTCATTAAAACTAAACAAGGTACACAAGACATGTTATGTGTAAATAAATTAACCAACCTTGTTTTCAAAAACTAAGAAAAATAATGCCAAACACAATTTGCTTTCCTTTTTAAAAAAAAAAAAAAGAGAAAACAAAAATAAATCCTAGAATGAAATGCATGAATGTTATGCAATGCAAATCTTAGAAACAAAATAACACAAAAACCAAAGAACAATGGTCACAAAAGAGTAGAGTAATGAAACACAAGGACCATGTCAAAAAGACTCAATTAGATCGAGTCTTTTGCATCCAAAACCTTTTAGATGCACCACGAGCATTGGAGTTCCCATTCATGTTCAAGTGATTTCCAACTCCATGATTGGAATAAAGGTTTAAAGCCTTTACCAATTCACCAATGAGTGCCATAGGATCTTGTGCTTAAGGCACAAACACTTTTGATTTGTTTGCTCTCTTAGCAGTTTGAAGTTTGTAACAGTTAGGACGAATATGTCCAGACTTTCCACAAAAATGACAAACCCAAGTAGGCTTACCATGCATCTTGTCCTTAGAAAGGGTAGACTCCTTAGGTTTAGACTCTTTCAGATCAACCCTAATCTTCCTAGATGGTGAAACTTCTGTAGGTTTGACAACCCCACTCATAGGGAGTTTGACAGTTTCACTCACAACCTCACTCACGGAAGGTTCAGAAGAAAATGAAGGAATAAAGTTCGTGGAATGTGGTGTAGATACAAAGATGTTATCAACAAAACCTAAACCAGATTTGTCAGAATGATACTTTTGAACACTCAGCATTTAATCAAGTTTAGAATTAGCAGATCTAGCAACAGATAAATCAAGTTCTAATTTCTTAACCTTATCAATCAACAACATATTCTCAGTTTTCACATTGTTCAAAAGTTCATTAGCATCAAACAGTTTAACAAGCAAATTCTTCTTATCAAGCTCAAGAGATTCAATTTTCTTCAGGCCAAGTTCAACATTCATAGCATCCTTTGCAGCAACTTTGCAAAGTTTATTATAGGCCTCTTGAAGATCTGCATCCTCAGAAAGTTCCCCATCAGAAGGGTTCTCTTCAACAAACACGTTTTCATTGACTACAGCAGTAGCAGTGAAAGCAATGAAGTTTCCATCCTCGTCACATCCAGACTCATCATCAGAAACCTCATTATCACTAAGGGTTACAGCCATAGCTTTACCCTTAGACCTCAAGAATGTAGGACATTCAGATTTAACATAACCATACCCTTGACATCCAAAACATTGAGAACCCAAAGAATTACTGAAAGATTGACCTACTTTTTCTCTAAGTTTTTCAGTGTTGCTAACCTTAATGGGATCATTCTTCCTAAAATTTCTAGATTTAGTAGTGTTTGTATTTCTTGCTTTTCTGTTACTGTTTCTAAGAAAGTTTCTAAAGTTCTTCGCAAGGTAAACAATCTCTGTAGCAAAGAGCTCATCATCAAATCCACCAACCTCAACATCATCAACTGATTTAAGAGCCACTGACTTAGATTTGCTAGCTTTGGGTAGGTCTAGCTCATAAGACTAAAGAGATCCTACAAGCTCATCAACAGGGATGTAGTCTACATCCTTGCTCTCAGTAATGGCAGTGACTTTGAGTCTAAAGTCTTCAGTTAAAGATCTAAGAATCTTCCTAACAATTTTAGATTGATCATAGATTTCACCCAAATTATATGTAGAATTAACAATATCATTCAGCTTAGCATAGAATTCATCAAAAGTTTCATCATCAGACATCTTAATGCTTTCAAATCTAGAAGTTAATTGCTGCAATTTATTAATCTTAACTGTCTTTGTGCCTTCATGCACAGTCTGGAGGATTTTCCAAGCAGTGTAAGCAACCTTAACATTTGAGATTCTCTTAAATTCCTTCATAGAAACAGCGTTAAAGATGGCATTCATAACTTTACTATTGAACCCAGCTGCTTCTTTTTGAGAAATTTGCCACTCACTCACAAGACTAGTGGGCTTCTCCCATCCGTACTCAACGGAATTCCAAACCTTCTCATCAATAGATTTCAGGAATACTTTCATCCTTACTTTCCAATAAGCATAGTTATTCCCATCAAAGTGAGGAGAAATAATAAGAGAGTGCCCATGTTCCATGACAACAAGGGTCAAGGATCAGCTCAGAGATCAAAAGATCTACAACAAGAGAGCTACTCGCTCTAATACCACTTGTTAGGTTTTTAGACCCCTTAAAACACAACAATTGGATTAACCTAGTTTATTAGCCAAGTGATTAACTTAGTCAAATTATGCAAATCTAGGTTAACACAATCAAATAATCATATCAAGATATAAAGCAGCGGAAATATAAAGAACACAAAGATATGATCACCTAGGAAAACCAAACCGGTAAAAAATCTGAGGAGGATTTAACATAGATATCCTCAAGGTAAACTTGAATCCACTATATGAAAGAATCGAAGTTCATACAAAAGGACTTACAAGCACCCACGCTAGACTTCCTAATGCTACCTACCAGTAGAACTTACTGACACGATCACGTGCAAACTCCGAATCCACGGACTCTTTCTTTCTTGGATTCTCCACCAAATACAAGCACTCCCGTTTGTGTTTCTATAAGCTCAAATGGCAGCAACTGAGTTAATCATCAAGGTGTTGATAATATCTCTACCTTGAAAATCCTAAGTTTATGTGAAGAAAAGCTCCTCAAGGGTGTCACAAGAGATTCACATAAACTGCAAAATATAAGCAACAATACAACCAGAGCAACTCACAAAATGTGGTTAGGGTTTTGCCTTATATACCTATGGCAAAAACATAAAACCCTAAACGTTTAATAAGATAGGGCTGAGTTGGAAATTCTGCAGAAAAACATTCTGGCTGACTTTCGATCGATCGAGTCTAACCTTCGATCGATCGAGCGAGGCTGAAATGCACTAATACATCTGCAGCCTCTCGATTCCAACTTTACATGAATTACACAACTTTGAGCAAACCTAAACAAGACTAAACATATTGTTTTGATTATGGTTTGCCAACATTACACATTAGAGTTCTAAATACATCAAATCCTAAGTCTTTAGAACCTAACAGATTGGAATGCAGAAAGTTCAATTATTAGATTACACTGGTTTTGAAAGATACAATGCATAATGATGTGCATTGGGTCACATTTCTTAGGTCATTTAAGCTTCGTTTTGAGCAATTCATAGGTATGGTTGTATATATTACTAAGAATACTAAGATTTTACTCATTTTGATATGTTTAAACATTTGATCTAAATTCCTATTCTCGTCACAATAATAAGTTTCAAAATATTTATATAGTTTACTAAATTTTGGTTAAATTTTAAATTATAGTCATTTTTTAATGTATTTTTACATATTAAATTTATTAAATAAGATCTAATTAATAGTAAATCCAAATCTAAAATGTTAATTTAGTACCAGTTTGGTACAACTTATTTTCTAGTATGTTCTTTCAAATAGGGTGTGAGATTGGATTAAATTAATCGAAACTATCTAAAATCTAGATTTTGCTCACGAGTCACAATGCTTTTGCAGGTTCACAAATTAATTTCGGTTTCATTGATTATATTTTTTATGTTTTTGTTTTTGGACTTGATTAAGATTCTGTAGTAGTGCTCTTCTTCAAAATCATATAGCTCACCTTATTACACATTTAATAAATAAATAAATAAATAAAAACAATCACATGTAGCTAGTATTTGTAGCTTTTGCATCAAACTTTCAAATCTATATATTCAGCTAACTTTTTTCATAACATAAAAGAATAAACGAATAATGAATTCTTTTTCTTGTCAACTTGTACAGTGTACACACAATGTAGTCAGAAATTTAAACCAAAAAAAAAAAAAAAAATCAAAAGAATCATTTGAATTAATAAATGTACATTTCTTTCTCTCTTTCTTTCTATGCAGGAGTAACTAAGGTACCATTTTTGGACTACTATATATATATATATATATAGACTGGAGATCATTAATAATCTGATGTAGTAATCGGCATTAGAAGTGCCTTTTCGTGTGTGGAGGTTTTGCATCTCGAAGCATCCTTTCTCGTGAGAGTATTTTTGCAAACCTGTAAGTAACAAAAATTTTACGTGAAATTAGTATTGTGAGATATATTTTATGATAATATATAGATTATAATATATTATAATGGCATGTAATTGTGTATGTGTGTATGCATGCATGTTCTTCCATACTTTTTCAAAGCCTCCTCATTTGTGCCTCCATTTTCGATTGGTTCTGACAAACCTGTCTCTAAATTCACCCGTGATACTGGTTTCTTCAATATTCTTTCTCCTATATATTGAAGTTTTTCCAAGTTTTGTTCTGTAGACACATCAACTGAAGCATCTGTCCCGGTCAAGGTGTCATCCTAATGTCATATTTCAAAAGACTAGTCAATACTAAATAACTTTATATGAATTCAACATAAAAACCTAGAGAGAAACCAGAAATTTTCTTACTTGAATTCGAAGGTAATTATGTTCTGAACGAAGAGCTTGGAACAGCACAGCAATATGGACATCAACCATATCTGCACTTGCTTGAGTAAACACATCCACTAATGGAACAGAACCACCATGATGTAACCAACCCAGAGTGCCCCACCTGGCTGCCTTTTTAGCGTTGTATTTTTCTGCTGTCTTTGGTGAGCCGGTGCCTACTGAAATTACTAGAAAGCGGCCATAGTCCATGGGTTTAATTGGGAAGAAATCAGGATTTTCTTTAAAGACCTGTTTAGTCACTTGGTTTATGGCTACTAATGTCTGGACCATGGTGCCAAAAAGAAAAGAAAAACACTATAAAGATTAGCTTTTCTTGTGTTGAAACTTTTAACTTTAGAATAAATTGCATATTTTGTTCTCAACTTTTGATCTTTTCTTTACAAAATCATCTATATGCTTTAAAATGTTTCATTTTAATCCCTCTACTTTCAATATTAAAAAAAAAAAATTATCGTCATTTGATTGATAGAAAATGCGATATGGCAAACATAATTCATGCCATATTATAAGCTCCACATTATCAAAGTGACCTCAATTTCATGAATTCAATTCAATACATAAAAAATTTTATCCATTAGATATATACGGATGATTTTCAAATAAATGTCAAAAGTTGAGTATCAAATATGCAATTTAAAATTAACTTTATCACTGTAAATGATTATATACCGGATTGTTTGCAGCAACACCACCATCTATAAGATTGAATTTTCGAACATTCCCTTCATTATCTTGGTTCTTGAATTGGTAAGCAGGAAGATAAGTTGGAGCTACTGAAGTACCGATGCATATGTCGGACAATCGAGGATCCAAACAAGGGAAGTTTTTCACCTACATGAAGTTAGAATTCTCTCTTAGGTTGTGTTTCGATTTGAGGATTTACAATTAAGGGATCTAAAAAACAATTGTTATCATAAATTGCTTAATATAAATTTAACAACACATGATGATGTGAGTTTTGAAAATTTTGCTTGAGTAAAAACACACGTGATAATATGGATTTGAAATGATATTTTTACATATTCACTTCAAAAGTACGTATTAACAAAGGGAAATTATTTTCATAAATTTCAACAATAGAAAAAAAAATTATATAATAATTTCATTGAAACTAAATAATAATGTCCAATTCATCAAAATAATAATAATAAAGTCCAAATCGTTCTCTTTAAATTCACTTATACAAACAAATCATTAGGTTTTTTCACCATAACATTTTATTTCAAGAGAAGCTCCTCAGACTCTTTCGTGCACTTCAAATTAAGGGACTAGACGACTAGTGAACAATATTTAATAATAAGGTTTCAAAATCCATGCAACACAATTTTTTTAAGGGAAAATCATAGTATATACTTGTGAATTGAAATTAATATTTCCTTCTTCTTTTTTTCAATATCTTTTTCCTATATTGATTTAAGAACAAATTGAGTTCTAGCCACATCATACTTGAATAGTTAACCTAATATACTATTTCAATTAAGCGGCGCAGAGTCAATGTCTTTGTTCTATTTTTCTAGTTTGCCTTGCCATTGAAAGTGAAACATTTCTGTTTCCTAAAAGTTTTTAAGTGTCATTAATTTTCTGTGTCTAAACTCTAAAGTCTATTCAGCAAAGGAAAAAGTCTATTCTAAACTAGCCCTATTTATTTCCTTTTTTAAGACTTCAAAATTTCAATTCTTGTACAGTACTAAGAAATACAAGACTATAGAAGGAAACAATTCAAGAGGGGCAAACTTCGTGGCATGGCGCTGACAAATAAGACGATTTTGGATAGGGAAAGAGAAAGGGAGAGAAATAGACCTCATAGGATGAGAAAATGGTTGGCTGTAAATGCCTGATATCAAAAGTTGGTATCACAACATTCGTCAAAGTGCTATGCAGCCGAGTCTCTCCTAATTTCTCCCTCACAACCTTGCGAAGGTATTGCCCATCATACCTAGGTCCTCTCAGTGATTTGTATATTTTTTGGATTGCTCCACACAAGCCTCTGCCATTGAAACCAATATATGCATGCTTGTTAATTGGTTAATTAATATATACAAATCCAAAAGATTCAAAGCATGAAACAAAGCTCAGATATACCACATAACCCTGTTACCATATTCTAGCACATACGTGTATACATATACAAGAGCAATCAAGTATGAAGATTGACCTCTTTTGTGGGAAAATTTTAGGACAGTGCTCTAGATAGAAGGGTTTAATATCCTTGGCAGCAAAGAGAGGACGATTATTTTCATCTGGAGCAGTTAACATGGAAGTTACAAGACCACCTGTGCTTGTTCCCGCAATGACATCAAAGTAGTCTGCAAGTCTAGCGTCCTCACCATCCAACTCCTACCATTATTGTCAAATTATGTATAGCTAATATGGCTGTTATAACATTATATACATATATATTTTTTCAAACATATACATGGCATTAACTTAAATTGTTCTTTTGCAACTATTCTATACGAGATGAGTTTTATTTCATGGATCAAGTTTAATAATACGCACGTCCACAAGTATTCGAAATTGTGCAATAACTAATATTTTGAAAGTCATAACAATTATGGCTTTGAATACTTTAAGACCTAACACTACCCAGTAAACATTCACAACATTCTTATATATAAATTATTATACAATGATCGAGTTTTAATTTCTTGAATCTAGTTTAATAATATACTCTTGCACAGGTACAGGAAATTGTGTAATGCTAATATTTTGAAAGCCCTAGCTGCTAGCTAGTAATTATGTCTTTGAATACATTTAAGACTTAACCCCACCTACTAGTAATCCTGCAAAGTATACCTGAAGTTGTGATTCAAGGAAAGCTAAGATAGTTGCAGGGATGATCCCCCTGACACCTCCCCCATCAATGCTGAGAATGGTAATCAAGTTCCCATAAGTAGGGGGTTGAAGTTGAAATGACAATGTTTTTTCCATGAGGAAGATGAAAATGGTAGGCAAGTGATCGGAAAGTAAGTTGCAATATAAAAGAATGCCTTAGGTTTTGTAAGGAGTAAGATCAAAGAAAGCTAAGTTTTTGTTCGTACATTTGATCCATCAACAACCTATTTATAGCCTTAGGTTGTGGTTGCAGAAAGATGAACGTTCAGGTAACATGCAATGGTCAAAGGGTACATGGTGGAACAAGAAACTCCACTTTATCAAGTTTCACTTTGAATCTCTCTATCCCAAACAATCTCCTAGTCTATGTATGTCTAGGAGAATTGAGAATTTGAGAATTTTACCACATGGGAAATTGAGAATTGTCCAATACATAAGTTCCACAAACCACAAGCCGTTTTATGATCAGCTGTGCACTCATATGTGAGTTGGACTTGGACCCAAATGATAAAAAAAACAAATTAATTAAGAAGTAAATAGGATGTCTTTCCTCTGCGAATATCATGGATTAATCTACGCAGAGAAGGACGCTTCAAATTTAGTAACAATCTCAACCAACATATTAGAACATCATATATAAGAATTGAGACCCCTTAAAATTTTAGTACTAAGTTCATCATGGAATTTATTGATTTTTAAACGAATGGTTTAAATTTTACGATGCTATCAATCCTTTAAAGAGATATTATAAAACAAATTATTTTCTAACTAAAGTTACTTTAAGATGATCATAATTCAAAAGACTTAATGGTAATGGTAAACCCAACTCCACCTAACAGTCTAATAGTAGTACTACAAGAATGGGTTCAGTAGCAGCATATGATAGCCAATATGCATTACTCTGATTTGATTATTTTTTTCACCTGCACGTAACACGTTTCAATTAAGTGTTGGAGGTACCATAAAATAAATGGAATCTTTATCTTCCATTTAGCAAAGAGAGAAATGGGATGGGACCTAACTATTCAAAAATTAGGTTCTATCCTAAAGAACTCATGAGGCTTTATCTGTAGTCTGACGAACTTTGCCATCTTGGACTCGTAATCTGAGGGTAGATACCAATATTTTCACGTAAAGTAATGCATATATATATATAGTCTGAACTTTTTAATATTTAATTTATTAAAGCTTAGAAATATATAGTCTGATCTCAGATCAAGTACATAATGAACATATTATTAAAATTACGCCATGGGTGACCCACTATGGCAAAGAATTTATCAGCTTTGGTGATCATGCCATAAATGATGATTTGGACTAAAGAAATGCAAAGGGTGATGCACTTAGAACTATACAAATAATATTAGATCATATATATGATGTAAGATAAACCATCTCTTTCATGTTTATGTTTAATTAATGGTGTGTGTATATATATAAATATATATGACATTTATATGTTGCTTAGAGGTCTCACTTACTTCAAAAGATAATGTATTTGCCGTACGCGTAGTGTTTGAGGTTGAGGTCATGCTTGGTTAGATGCAATGAACTACATGTTGGCTGCTAGTTTAGTTGGTAGTTAAAATTAAATGATGATTTGCTATATGACGGTGCATGATTTTAATTAGTCCTAAATGAATCTGCTTTCTTTTCGTATTTTTGAAATTAGATATTAATACTAAAAATCACAAAACAATTGCACATGTGCTCAAAAAATCAATGCCCATTAGATGAAATAACGTGTGTGAATATCAATCTGACATCATGAAATGGGGAAAGTTTTGATAATTCATGCAACGTAGATAATGACTAACACGTGAAATTTTATTTATAGGTAAGATATTATCTGATGTTTGGTATTATCCACTGTATCTTGTGCTCTCTCTTGTGTGTATGTTTGTTTTTTAAAAAATAAAAAGTAATTGTTATACATTATTTAAGAAATTGTGTTGTGTATAGTGAAAAATACTTAGGTACTCTGGAGTATAGCTTACTATGAGAACGTTTGGATTGCACTGAAATAGAGAGCGTTTGTGCGTCGATCGGTGCATTTTGCTGAAAAAATGTGGGTCTCATAACACTGTTCACGGACCCATAAAATCATTCAAAAATAGATTTCAATATATATTTGGGTCCTATAGCACTATTCACATATTTAAAAATTATTTTGGTACAGTATTTTTAGTTTTCAGTTTTTAGCAATTAGCAGTATTCAAACAGACTATATATCATTTCTTTTTTGGGTGCATGCAGCTACAATACCCCAGTAACAAACTAGCCTCAGGTAATATGTTTAGAATTCTGATAGGGAGATATCAACATTACAATGTGTGTGAAAATTTGGAGAAAGAAGAAAGTAAATGGTCAAAGGGGGAAGCAGACAAGAGGTGCAGAATATAATTATCATTTTTTCTTGTTTGAATATTTTAAAATCAAGTAAGTGGAAGAGAATAGATATCATTTTCTTTTATTTAGATGTTTTAAAATTTAAAATGAAAATAGGAGGAAATGATATAAATTAATAATTATACCGATCTTTTTTTCTTTTTTTAAAAAAAAAAATAGGTAGTTGGGGTGGGGAGGTAGGATTTGAAACCACATATAAGAGACATTGCAAATGATACCATTAATACCAGGATATTAATTAAACCCCATCTTTATTAATATTAAAGACATGGATATAAGTTAACATTATAAGAGGAAAATTGACAAGTTAAAATTAGTGAAATTAAACAACCCAAATTATTTCCATTTAAGAGAATTAAAAATAAGTGATTCAAATCCTTTAATCCCTTTATTTATTTGAATATTGTATTTGCTTAAAATGTATTCTAAACCTCGAGTATTGTATTTGCTTAAAATGTATTCTAAACCTCTATCCAAAAATTTCAACTTTTTGGTAGACCATATTATCTTGCATATTGATCTAGTAATGACTTCTTGAAAGAGATAGCACTAAAATTTTATCCAAATCTAAAACCTTCATTTATTATTATAGAAAAGTCCATTGTTGAAATTAAGGTTTGCTAATTTTTCATCTAATTGTCAAGAGTTTTATAGCTCAAGCTGAATAGATTGCATTTGGAGGGGTAAAAATGGGTTTTCAAGCACAAAAACTGTTTTTTACATGCAATTTATTACTATTTGACAAAAATTAGAAAGTGCTTTTATTACCTCATGAAAGTTAAAAATTGAGGCTTAATTTTCAATTTGCATTAAAGCTTTTATTGAAACTCGAAACAATTCCTAATACAATAGATTTTTCGATTGAATTAAAACATATGATTGCTGATAGGATAAAAGATCATCTTTTTAGAAATGTTGCATGAATGACCCAAAATGGAAGATCTACTTACTTATAGACGACTAGCAACCATGGACAATCTTATTGCTAGTGCAAGAATTACAGGCCATTGGCAACCACGATACTAGAATTGCGTGGTAAGTGTTAGAAATCACGCGCATAGCCATAAGAGGTGCAGGCTCTGTAAATGGTACCAATAATCTCCCATTATGGCCGTAACGTACATGATGTTAGAAATAGCAAACTGAAGTGTTGTGGAGGTTAAATTATAATCTTTCTCCACCATTATAGGTATGAGAAATTTTTCATACAAAATTATTATTGTACATAAATAAATAATATCACTAACTTAAGCATCGAATAAGTTTAGGCTGGTATCGTACCGTGACCTCTTGAGTTATTTGATTAAACCTGAATGTGAAGGTTAATATCTCTGCCTGCCTTGTTGCCGATAAGTTTTGCATTTTATATTATCCATTTCTCAATTTTGATATGAGTATTCCTTGTTTTATTTATGGGTTTGGACCTCCCTTGATCATCGTGTTTGAGATCTCAAGGTTCAGTATTCTCTTTATAAATTCCACTTCTCACTTGATTGAGCATCATCCTTGTTCACAATTTGAAAAGAGTACCCTTAATAATAAGAGGTAACAGTAAGCCTACATAGAGTTGGAAATAGATGAAATGGTCTGTTGCTTCGTCAAACCGTTAACCTCTATTGTAAACTTGATCCATCAGCTATGAGCACTACTTGGGCTTCAAAGCCCATCAAGGTAGGTGAAGTGAATAACTTTCATTGTCTCCCAAGAGACAATTGGAGACAATTCTACGCAACTTGCGCTCTATTTATTTTGCTGGAAAACCTCTTATAAAAATAGTTTTTCATGTTTGCTAGTATAAATAAATAAATAAAAAATAAAAAGTCAAAGAAAAACTATCTCTAGTCAATAAAAAACTATCTTCTGTTTAGAGATTGTTTTCCATTTTTTTTTTTTTTTGAAAAATAACTCTATCTCACAGCAAGTTAAATAAGGGAAGTTAAAAGATTATTTTTCAACTCATTTAAAGTAATTACCAAACATAAGAAAATGAAATAGTTTTACAAAAAATACCTTTTAAAAAATGATTCATTTTCTAAAAAATATTTTTGTCTAAACAAGCAGAGCATTGGTCCCATTTAATATGTACAATACTAGTATGGAAAATCAGTTTAAAGTCTCAAGTCTTCGTTTGGGCCTCCATGAGAAGAGAGTATTGTCAAAATAGTTGACCAAACCAACCCACATGTGATTGGTTTAGGCGCTTTTATTTTTTTTAACGCTGATGACCATTTTTTTTACAATATTAAAATTAAAGATCTTGTTAACAGATATACTTAAAGTAATTGTTAATAAATTATTTTAAGAAAATTTTGACACAGCTTTTATAGTAAATATAAAAATCTATCAAAAAAATTAATTTTTTTTTCCTTTTTCCATAAAAAATTTCTAAAAATATATTTATTTAGAGCATCTGTTAACTTTTTCCTAAAATTAAACCAACCAATATTATTAGTATTATTATTTTTTAAATCCTAAATGCATAGAGCAAATGTCCTTTGTGACCTTGATGTATCTCTTATGATTTGTTGATCAATCCTTTGTCATTCTTGGTTCTCCAACCATATATGAAACCTTGCTTGACTTCTCCCTCTTGATCATGTAGCATATACTTGCACAATGACAACACACCATCGCTACTAAACCTCCATCAAAGCCACCCATAACAATGATGTTCAAAACCATATGTCCTATTAAGGAAATGTGATTGTATATGTTGGTTTATTTAGACCCTCAAACACTCAGATTGTTTAGCCTAATTAATTAGCTAAGTTGTTACTTAAGTTTATTATTCAAATCTAAGTTAAGCACAAACAATCATATCACTAAGTGCGGAAAAGTAAAGAAGACAAACAATATGATGACTTAGAAAAACCAACGAAACTGTCCAGTTTCAAGGTAAAAAAACTTGAGGAGGATTAAACCTAAACTATCCTCAAGACAACAAATTCACTAAATAAAATGGAAGTCTTACAATAAATTTTTCCCTAAATCTAATGCTACCTCTTGTAATATTTACTCACGAGACCACATGCAGCTCCGAATCTATGGACTTTTCTATCTGAATTTGTTGAACACAAACACCCACGTTTGTGACTCTAAGATCCCACTCAAAACTTTAAATCATCAGCTATATATGATCTTGTTGCAGCAACTTCAAATCTACCGGTTCTAATGATGTGTAGATGGAATTCTAGTAGTGACTTTGAAAGGAGAAGGCATAGTATCTTTTAGATCTCACAAGAACACCTCCAAAGTCTTTCCAAAACATGCCTTAGGGTTTCCTTTAAATACTAGAAGAATTATATTTGAAATCTTAATCACTTAATGGGCTTAACGGGCTATTGGGCTTTAATTAAATTTTGCAAAAACACATCTCGATCGGTCAAACCTAGCATGTTTTGAATTTCCTAAACTTGCAACTTCCTTTTTCTTGTATTCTGACTTGCAACACTTTTAGCATTGTATCTACACCTAAACAAGTTTGTGTTTACAGTTTGCCAATTGTTCTAAACTTTTAGAACCGAACAATATAAAACGAAGATAGAGAAAAGAAAAAGTATTAAACAATCGAGTGAAGAAGTTTTTTGTGACTCATTTATAGTGTCGATCTATTGTAGCAATTGAGAGAGAGAGAGAGAGAGAGAGAGAGAGAGCTAGTAGAATTTTGTTTTGTTTTTTTGTTTTTTTTTTTTTTAATTTTGTGCATGATTAATCACAAGTAATATTTTTCCTAATATAATACACGTGTATGTAACTATGTATATGTATTGTTCCCCCATGAATATCATGCGATTTAATTCTATACTTTTTTATTTAGTTATTTTAAAGTTGATTTCACCAATAGAAGAACTTCATATTCGGAGCTTTGTTTTTTTTTTTTTTTTTTTTTTTTGGGAGAAGGTTCTTCTTCAAGATTCACTTATTGAAATGTTATATGTTACATAAATTACTTGTATAATTATTACTTAAACGAACCTCATTCTCTTTACTTACTTATATTAGATGAATGAACTCTATTGAACCTTGTTCCTTCTCCTTTGTATGTGTCTGTTTTTTAAAAATAAATATAATAAATAAAAAGAAAGAAAAAGAATGAACCTCCATTTCTCCTACAAGGTTCGCATATTTTGGGGGGAAATTCCCTCCTCTTGTAGACCTTTAGTCACCATCTATCACCTTTTTTACTTCCATGTTACACCTTTATTTGGTCCTATTTAGTTCACTTTGGTTTTATGCGGTCCACTTCAGTCCTATTTGGTCTACATTGGTCCTATTCAGTTCACTTCGGTTCTATTCAGTCTCATTCGGTCCTATTCAATCCTATTTGATCCTATTCGGTCTATTCGGTCATATTAGGTCCAATCTGGTCCACTTTGGTTCTATTCGGTCTATTTAATATTAATATGTCCACTTTGATTCTATTCAATCCAATTCGGTCTTATTCGCTCCACTTTGGTCCTATTCGGTCCACTTCGATCCTATTTGGTCCATTTTGTCCACTTTAGTCTTTTTTGGTTCACTTTGGTCTTACTCGGTCCCCATTGGTCCAATTCGGTCCATCATGTCCACTTATGTTCTATTCGGTCTTAATATGTCCACTTTGGTCCTATTTGGTCTAATTCGGTCCATTATGTCAACTTCAGTCATTTTCAGTCCACTTTGGTCTTATTTGGTCCACTTTTATTCTATTTAGTCCACTTTGATCCTATTTGGTCCACATTGGTCCTATTCGGTCCATTATGTCTACTTCGGTCATTTTCAGTCCATTTTGGTCTTATTAGGTCCAATTCGGTCCATCATGCCCACCTTGGTCCAATTCGGTACACTTCTATCCTATTTGGTCCATTCTATTCACTTCGGTCCTTTACGGTCCATTTTAGTCTTATTCGGTCCACATTGGTCCAATTTGGTCCACATTGGTCCTATTCGGTCTATTTAGTTTTATTCGGTCCACATTGGTCCTATTCGGTCCATTTTGTCCACTTCAATCCTCTTCGGTCCACTTTGGTCTTATTCGGTCTAAATTGGTCCTATTCGTTCTATCTCCCTTAATTTAGCATTCAAAATTTGAAAAGAGTTATTAAGGGTCTGTTTGGGATCTGTTTATTTTGCTGAAACTAAAAATTTTTTGCTAAAAGTACTATAGATAAAGGTAAAAATTAGTTGAAATAGTACTGTGGGACCCATGAATAGTACCAAAAAATTCAGTGGAGCCTATGAATAGTAGCAAATATAAGCTGAATAGTAAAATAAGCTGACTTTTTAATTTGGAGCTAAACACATACTTTTAGTGTTCGTTTGGGAAGGGCTGAAATTTTCAGCTTATTTGTAATTTTAGCTTATTTTTGCTACTATTTATCATTTTATTGTACTTTTTGATACTATTTATGGGTCCCATTGTACTATTCAGCTTATTTTTCAACCTTTTTTTCTCCCTATATTTTCAACAAAAAATTTTCAATTTCAGCTAAATAAACTATTCCCAAACAGACTCTAATGAGCATTTGGACCACCATTGGGATGGTTGAAGTTATAAATATTTTTAATATAACCCAGCCTTGGTAGGTTAGGAAATCATTACTCCAAACTAATTCACTATTATTAAAGAATAGTTGACCAAACCAAACCTACAATATTAAATTAAACTCCTTTATCAACCAATATTAAAAAAAAAAAAAAAATCCTAAATGCATAAAACTAAACCTAATAAGTTTTCATCCAAATATGAACTAATAGAATAGAAAATAGTAATACTACCTGTAATGGCAAAAAAGCAATTAGTCATCAAATGGAAATAAATGAAGGTTTTATTGCTTGCAATCACAATAAATTTGTTTAGAGATGGAAGTCAAATCTTATTATGATATCCTGTGTGCAAAATCATAATGTTTATATCATAGAGTTGAATAAGAAAGGGTACCACTTCTACTAATTCACAATCTAAGAATTGGTTAAGAAAAAAAAAAAAAAAAATACAAGTGTTGGTCTTTAGGTCTAGTATGAAGTTGGGTTTACAAATTAATAGATTTTTTTTTTCTCCCCTTGCATATGGATCTTCCTCTTGCTTTTATATCCAACTACAACTTATCAGGATCTTACACTTGGAGGGCTGAGATTGCCCTCCTAGAACCCTGGTCCCCTCCAGAACATACTACCAAGTTTTGCCCTATAATCTTAGTTGTGCCACCACTACTCATGGTCATTTTCTCATTAATGCGGCCAGAGAAGTGGTTGCCTTGTGTTTAATGCGGAAGGGATAGCTTCCATATCCTTCTTTCTTCATCCATCAAGTATTCCGTGCCAAGTTTGCTTCCTTTCCTTTTTGATGTTTTAACTTTACGTGCCTCACATAACTAGTGCTCGTCCCTAAGGTCCGAGGTGCATCATCAGAAATAACCTTGACTGTCTGTTTGAATTAGATTTGGGATCCTCGTCCCCACACTACCTATTATTATTGATAAATATTATTATCTCCATTATTATTATTATTATGGAATATGGAATCTACATCACCCTCTTAATTATTTCCGCACCTCCATTTAAATATACTTGTCTCCATTTAAATATAATATGTCATTCTACTAAAATAGTTTCTACCACTCACAATGACAACACACCATTGCTACCAAACTCCATGAAACCTTCAGAAAAATGTGCTATTCATAACCACCCATGCAAACTATGTCGTTTATTGCCCTCAGCCTCACTTTCTAACTTCTCTCCCATCCACTATCTATTTTTCCTTCTCTTCTCTCCCTCTTTGCCTTTGTGAGTTGTGACCTTCATGTACCTCTTATGACTTGTTGATCAACCCTTTGTCATTCTTGGTTACACTTTCTCCAACCATGAATGAAACCTTGCTTGACTTCTCCCTCTTCAATGATAATGTAGCATATACTTCAAAATGACCACACACCATCGCTAATAACATCCATCGAAGCCACCCACAACAATGATGTTCAAACCATATGTCCTATTAAGGAGAGAGAAAGACTAAGAGAAGAATAGATGAGTAGAGAGAAGAAAAAGTATTAAACAATCAAATGAAGAAGTTTCCGTGACTCATTTATAGTGCAATCATTGTAGCATTTGAGAGAGAGAGAGAGAGAGAGAGAGAGAGAGAGAGAGAGAGAGGGAGGGAGAGAGAGAGATTGGAAACTAGTGAGATTTAAAAACAAATGTGTATATTTTTTTTGTTGAGTAATTTTGTGCATGATTAATCACAATTTGAGTAACGAAAATGATATAAAGAATGGGATGGAATGCTCATGGATTATTTATTTGTGTATATATAGTGTACATGATTTAATTTATGATAAAGTTTAGTTACAAAATTGGTTGTATCCTAAATCTACAACCTTACTCAATATTTTTTCATTGGAGGTGAATTTTGAGAATTCCACCATTGGATTACGTCTTCTTCTTATATCCTCCATGCTTGCAAAATTTCAAAAAAAATTAAAGATCAATAATTATACTATCAATAAATTGTTTTAATTGTTAGTTTTTGTAGTTAAAAATTATGCTTAAAATATAAGCTTATAGATCATATAATAAATAATATCTAATTGACATAAAATTTGACATGTGTATTAAGAGTGTAAAGAATATGCAATTCAACGGTTAGATTTTCAAAATATGTAGTAATGCTTATTTTATTGAGTAAGGTTGTAATTTTAGACTACAACAAATTTTGTAGCTAAACTTTGTTCTTTAATTTATATATATATATATATATAATTTATTTTAAAGGTCATTTAATAGGTATTTTTAGAGTATTTGTTTTTTTGAGGGGGTTTTAGAGTATTTGTTAATACATCATTTTAAGAAAGATCTAATAACACTATCTTGGAAAATATAAAATGCTCTAAAAAAAATTTTTCTTCTTATAAAAAGTTTCTAAAATAGTTCTCTTAGAAAATCCGTTAATTTTTCCCTTAGTTTAAAATTGATTCCACCAACGGAAGAACTTCATATTCGAATTTTTCTACTTTTTGAAAAGGTTTTTATTCTACATTCACCTATCAAAAAGTTATATGTTACATATATTACTTGTATGATTATTACTTATTTTAAAATTGATTCCACCAACGGAAGAACTTCATATTCGAATTTTTCTACTTTTTGAAAAGGTTTTTATTCTACACTCACCTATCAAAAAGTTATATGTTACATACATTACTTATATTAGAAGAATGAACCTTATTTTAGTTTTTTCAGAGTGGAGTTTATGGTCTGTTTTTCCTGCAAACTTCATTCTTTCTCCATTATTTGTGTTTTTTTTTTTTTTTTAAAAAGAAAAACAAAAAAAGAAAGAAAAAGAATGAACCTCTATGTCTCCTACAAGGTTCGCATATTCTGGGGGGAAATTCCCTCCTATTGTAGACCATTATTCCCGTGCAATACAAATCGCGTTTTTTGCTCCCGCCATACACGCCTCCTTCTTCACTCTCCCGCACAATCAAACAAAAGAAACAAAGAAAGAAAAACATAACACAAAACCAAGACCTCAAAAAATAACAAGTTTCCCTTCTCTCTTCTCTTCTCTTCCCTTCCCTTTCTTTCTAAACAAACTATGCTTCGGTTCTGCTTCAGAACCCGACGCTCTCTCCGTTTCCCTCTCTCCAATCACCCTCGCCTTCAATTTTCCTCTTCGCAAAACCCAATCGAACCCTCAAACAATCTCAAAATTTCCCAAAAAGCCCCTCCGCCGCCGCCGCCACCGCTGCCACCGCCGCCGCCGCCGCCTTCTTCCATTCATCACCCTCTCACTACTACCACCGCCACCGCCGCCTCTGCCACAGCCCCTCTCTCGCGCAATTCCCTGCTCGCTCTCTCCGCTACACTCCTCTCCGCTTTAATCGCCTCCTACTACGCTATCCTCTCCACCTCAGACGAACACGACTCCTCCTCCTCCTCCTCCACTTCTACTAATCCCTTGTACACCGGAATCGAACGCGCAGTCAAGAAATCCTCCGATTCCGTCAACAGAATCTTCCACCACGCCAAGCAAACCGGCGTCGCAGCCTCCGTTCTCTGGCAGTCTCTCAGCTCCGTCTTGTCCTCCGCCAACCATGAGGTCCGCTCCGGCTTCGAACTTAGGGTCGCGGCGCTCCTCGCCGACATTTCCGCTGCCAATGCCAGTCGCAGGGCCGCGATCGTTGGTGCTGGAAGTGGCGCCGTCGTCGATTGGTTGCTTGAGTCCGTGGCGGTCCCCAGGGACGGGTTTGGGACTCAGGCCGAGTCGGCGAGGGCGCTCGCGTACTTGATCGCCGATCCTAATGTCTCCGCCTCCGTCCTTGGAAGGCCTCATGCTATTCCCAAGCTTCTCAGGTTCATTTTCTCATGTCACCCTCAGCGGTCGAAGAAGGTGAATTTCTATCAAATTTTTTTGATATTTATTAGATATCTAAATGTTAGATTTTCATGAATTGAAGTATTGGAAAGTAGCTTTGGATGAGTTTGAACAATTGAAGAATCAATGCCATTAGCTTAATCTATAGGTTTTCTAATTTTTGTTATTTATTAGATAGAAATATTAGATTTTGATGTATTCAAGTATTGGAAAGTAGCTTTGGATTAGTTTGAACAATTGACGAATCATTGCCATTTGTGTGTGATAGTTGATTTAGTTAAATAGCTTGAAATGTTGGATTTTTCAATTATCTAAGTCTCGGAAAGTAGCTTTGGATTGGTTTGATCAATAACGTTGATTCATTTAAATAGCTTAATCTATAGGAGTTGGGACTTTGGTTTGAAGGTCTTTCCTGTTCTTATTCTTGAGTTTAATCTATAATGATTGCCTTCACTTGTAAGCCACATCCAATGAATTCTGAATTGTATTCTAGTAATTCAATATATGGTTGATCATGCTTTATTATAGGGTAGTATGGACTGGTACATATAGCATTCTCTTTATAGATTACTGTTAGAAGTACCAGCATCAAATGTAAAATCAAACATGACAACGCCAATACTAATAAGCATTATCTTTTTTCTTGAGTAGAATAAGGCTAGTTAGTTGATGGCCCTAGATCCTTGTTTATGACTTGGAACTCATAACTTTTGACAGATTTTGTTTTTATTTTCATTTTGGACTCCATTAAAAAAAAAAAAAAAAACATTTTGGAGTCCACATCAAATACTAATTTGTTTGGAATTTGCAACCACCCAAAAATTTTAATGCTGAATTTCTTCCATTTGCATAAACAAGTTAAAAGTAAGATGTCGGGTTTGTGTACTTAAAACTAGAAGAGGAAAAAGCCTAATTTGGTTGTTAAATTCAGGTGTAAAACAGGCAATGTCTTTAAGAAACAGTTAATATAGTGTGAATTGGCATATGAAAGGAACCTGAGACTGACCTGTTCGTATTGGACAATATCAATAAATAGCAAATCATCTAATTTTATTTTTGTTTTTTGTTTAATAAGTAATATGGAATATCAATATCAAATAGAACAAAAATTAGGTACAGTACCATCAGTGCAGTGAGTTTACTATCGTAAATTCATTGTGCTTTTATTTTCAATAAAGCTGTTATTACCTATCAAAAAAAAAAAAACTTAGGTACAGTACCTTAGGTGCTGTTCCTTAGGTTCTCCTCTTTAAGATTCAGCTATGTGGATATTTAATTAAAAAATACACTTCCATGCCATGAGAAAAAATGCACATGGCAGAATCTTAAGGGAAGAAGCTAATGAACAACACTTAAGTATTGTACCTAAGTCTTGCCTTATCAAATACATGAAATAGCTTGATCATTGTTACAGTTCTTTGATTTTTCACTAATTATTAAAACTATCACAGACCCTAATCTTTTGATGCTTTTAGTTTTGTTTTGCCATTGATATATTGCATTTTTGTGGGAGCAGCAATCAAGACGTAGTTCATTCGATGTTTCTGATTCTTTGAAAGGTACGAGCATGCTTGTGGCTGCCATTATGGATATTGTTACTTCCAGCTGTGATAGTTCAGACAAGGTATCATTTCAGCCATCCCTACCAGGGCATGCTGAAACTGGAGATATTGCTGCAGCCATTCAAGTTCTTGAGGAAGGTGGCATTCACTTGGATGAATCAAATGCTAATCAAGATGATGAAGATGGTGGGAACGGAATAAAAGGGATTGGAATGAAAATTTTTGGAGGAACTACAGTATTGGGGCTTTCAAGAACAAGTGAGCTTATGGAATTAGGGATTGGTGAAACCAATCATGTACAATCAGCTAGGCACACACCTAAAGCTTTCTTCCTACAAAATAAGCACGATGGTTCACTAATTCAAGCTAATAATTTGTCTTCTGCTGTTGTTCCTGGTCTTTGGGATGATTTGCATTGTGAACATGTTTCTGTACCTTTTGCTGCATGGGCATTAGCAAATTGGGCAACGGCATCAGAGGTGAATAGGTCTCATATTCAAGAACTGGATCAAGATGGCCATGCTGTCATGACTGCTTTAGTGGCACCTGAGAGATCTGTGAAATGGCATGGGAGTTTGGTGGCGCGGTTGCTACTAGAGGACCGTAATCTGCCCTTAAATGATTCTGTTTCTGATTGGAGTTCTAGTCTTCTTTCTACTATTTCGCAGGCAAGTAAAAATGAGGACATTTCTTTGGCTCTGGTGGCATTGTCTGCCTTTCAGGTTTCTGTTGAGAGAAGCCCTGAGGCCAAAAAGATGGTGATGGAGAAGGGCCTACATCTAATGAGGGACACTGCTAAACGGTTGACAAAGCATAAGCATGTGCAAGATGCACTGGCAAAAGCACTAGAATTAATTTGTACTGGGAACATGCACTTATCCCTTCAAGAGAGTCAAAAGTGGTCTGGTATATTGCTTCCTTGGATTTTTGGGAAAAATTCCTCAGACACCGTACGATCTTCGGCCAAAAAGATACTTCCTCACATTCTTGAAGATTATGGACCATCTTCTGTACCAATTTCTCAAGGATGGTTGGCTATTCTGCTAACTGAAATCCTGGGTTCTGCCAAGACATCAGCTAAAGGAAACACTCAACCTAAAAATGACAAAGTGAAGGTTTGAAGAAATTTTCTATCTCATTGCTATTTAACATTGAAATGTGTTGCAGAAAGAAATTTTATCCAGTTATACTTTAGTTATAATTTCTTGGACTATCATTAAATTGTTTTTTTTCTTTTTTTTAATAGATAATTCTTCTTTTCTATCAGTGCTCTTTCTCTGTTAGTATTCATGAAGTTTACTCACTTTTGCAGACTAAAATCGATCAGTCAAACATTCTTTCTGCTTCACAAATTGCTAATCAATTAGCAGTTGCTGTTGTTAATCTGGCAGCGAAGCAGCTGGGAACAGCCACTGGTTCTGTGGATACATTCCCTCTGGCAGATCTTCTTTCTCTGGAACCTTTTGTGGGACCACTTAAAAATCTAAAGAAAGATAGCCTGGCTAAGTTTGATGCTGCAGATTCTGCATTGGCAACCCTGAAGGGGATCAAATCACTGACTGAAATTTGTGCTGAAGAGCCTCAATTTCAGGAAAAAATAACCGATTTTGGGGTTTTGTGTCTGTTGAGACGTTTTCTGTTATGTGATGATTATGAGAAACTTGCTGCAATTGAAGCGTATGATGCATCTAGAACACTTGAGGCTCAGGATCGAGTTCCAAATGGTCATGGGGAATCACCTATTTCTGATACTAATGATTCATCTAGTGTTCGTGTTCCAGCTACAGCCCACATTCGCAAGCATGCAGCTCGGCTGTTAGCTATCCTTTCACTCCTTCCAAAAGCCCAGAAGGTTATTATGGCGGATGAAACTTGGTGTAAATGGCTTGAGGATTGTGCTAATGGGAAGATTCCAGGTTGCAGCGACCTTAAGATACAAAGTTATGCTAGGGCAACACTTCTAAATATATTTTGCAATCACGAAATTGATAAAGACCATGTAAATAAGAATCTTCCTGATACTGGTGTTTCAAACAGAGATAACAATTGTCCTCGATATAAAGATATGGTATTTTTAATCAATCCCGAACTTCCCCACTGGAAGTGTCCTGAACAAGTAGATCAGGACAATGTTCGAAGGGATAAATCTTCGACTCTGGCTACTACTGTAGCCAGTGAGGGTACGCCTGTAAACACACCCCAAAATGATGGTAGCTTTTCTAGTTCTGTTGATTATGCTGGCTCGCAATCAGAACTGCCTCTTTTGGATGTTGTTTTTGTCCATGGGATCCGTGGTGGGGCTTATAGGTCTTGGCGCATAGCTGAGGACAAGACCTCAACTACGTCTGGCTTGGTAGAAAAGATTGATGAGGAAGCAGGGAAGCTAGGAACATTTTGGCCAGGTGAATGGCTTTCATCTGACTTCCCTCAAGCTCGCATGTTTACTCTCAAATACAAGGTTTGTTTTGAGTGTGGTAGTAATTTAAAAGGTTCTTGTTTTTCTAAAAGGTCTTTCTGGCATCTGCTACCTCTTGGAAATTTTGTCCTTTATTCCTTGATGACTAGTTGGTTTATGGAGGTGATCTTGAGGTCTTCATGTTCAGCATCTAATCCAGAGTTGCATGTTTTATACAGACAAATCTCACACAATGGTCTGGAGCTAGCTTGCCCCTTCAGGTTTGTATGTTTTGGTTGACAGTCAAGAAGCAACTTTATATGTCATTTGAGTTGTTAACACCCATCATGTTATGTTACTAGGAATTTGAATCATCAAAGATCTGAGAATGTTATTCATATGCAAGATGTTTGTTGTATACATACAGGTTACTTTGAGATTCTTTTTAGGAAGCATGAGTTATGGGGGAATGGGAACTTTCCATTCGGAATTTTAGCTCATATTATTTTGCACTTCTACGGTTGGTGAGCATCAATGGTTGACATGGGTATAAGATTCACAGTTCTCCCACCTTGTTATTTATGGGAACCCATGGAGGTTAATCTTTGCATAATTTGAATGTATATCTTTAATGGATTTCATCCTAGTCAGTCTAGGCCAATCCTAGGTGGTACTTCTATTGATGAGTAGAAGATGATCTTCAGATTTCCTTCATATGTAAAAAGCTATAATTTTACTTGACCTAGTTTTGATCTTTTGTGACTTCAAAATTGTAGCGTTTGCTTCATTCAATTACCTCTTTACGGAATCTGCTGTTCTCAAAGTTCCTTCTTTGCTGGTTGGCTTATATATAATTTGATTTCTACTGATGCTTGTCTTTATCTGCTTCTGCTGGAAATGTGCAGGAAGTAAGCTCCATGCTATTGGAGAAGCTTCTTGCTGCAGGAATTGGGAATCGACCGGTCGTGTTTGTGACTCACAGGTTTTTATAGTGGTCTTAGGGAGGAGATTGTGTGGTTTCTTAGCAATAACAGAGAATCTTCTTGTATTTGATACGCATTAGGAAAGTGACACACACACACACACACAGATTTTTTTCCTCTAAAGGTTTCGCTGATTTTCCTTTATTTTCAATGCAGTAACTAACATAACATATTTTTGCCAAGTTTTACATCTAAAATTGATATTTGCTTCCAAATAGGCACTCATTAGCTTAACTGTGGTCCTCAAGTATTTCACTGATGTTTTATGTCCCTGGAAATAAGAGTCCTTATGTCAGTAGGTTTGGTTTGATTTAGTGAATAGATGATAACTCATCCTAATGGTCAGGGAATTTTGACTACCATATCTTGTTTTTAATATATTGCTTCAATTTGCAATTTCGCATCTAATAAAATTTTCAGCCAATTGGTATAAGATGGAAAAAGAAACTAATTCCATTATTGGTAGACATTGTAGGACTCCTAGAGCAACATGATGAGTCTGTTTCTGTTGTTTCACAGCATGTAGCATTTGGTATCTCTCTGTGCTTGTGTATCGTCTTATTTAATGTTATTTACTTTTGCTTTTTGCAGCATGGGAGGCTTGGTTGTAAAGCAGATGCTGTATAAAGCTAAGGCAGAAAATATAGATAACCTTGTGAACAACACTGCTGGAGTTGTATGCTTCAATCAATAATTAAATATTTTCTTACATTGCTGATCCTTTGATTAACTTTCAATTATCAATTCTTTATGATGCTTGCGTTTTAACCTGGTTTCAGGTGTTCTATAGCTGCCCACATTTTGGCAGCAAACTAGCAGACATGCCTTGGCGAATGGGCCTGGTGTTTCGCCCTGCCCCAACTGTGAGTATATGATCTCTATAAACTAAGCTGGGTTATTATCCCCCCACCCCCAATAACACGTGATTGTTGGTTTCTACATTTATCTTGTAGTTAAAATAATCGTTGTACAAGTAGATGTTAATAGCATTTAATTCATGCTGTTCTTAGATAGGGGAGCTAAGGAGTGGGTCGCCGAGACTAGCAGAGCTTAACGACTATATTCGAGACCTTCATAAGAAAGGGGTGCTTGATGTCCTCAGTTTCTGTGAGGTAGTCCACAGTTTGATTAAAATAGTGTATCTCTTCCTGTGTATCTTTTTCTGAGCTTAAGAGGTAGCTAGTAACTGTTTTGCAGACCAAGGTAACTCCCCTTGTTGAAGGTTACGGAGGATGGGCCTTCCGAATGGAAATAGTATCAATTGAATCAGCATATCCTGGATTTGGCGAACTTGTTGTAAGTATGACTTTGATAAACATGTGACACTAGGCTGAAGAAGACAAAGAGGTCTTTTGCCTAAGTAGTTAGGTTTTAAAAAATCGGTTGAAATGACTTTATAGAGTATCATTGCATATGTAGTGTTGGCTGTTGAACATGAACATACCCTTCATGCCTTGCAAATTAGTTTTTAACCTTTTTCTTTATTAGCAGGAAAAGCTTTAAAAGCTTGTTTAGACTTTGCCATGAGCCATCAATTATCTTGGAAGTGTTTGTTAGTTACTAGTCCTCCATTTGTTTTCATGACATGCTGATACATCACTGCACATTGGTTTGAGTCTAGTCTGCATCTTGTAGAGGAGATAATCTTTTCTGATTAAAGTAGTGACGTGCTATATATGTTATTTATAATTAGTTTACAGGTAAGCATTAGAAAAATGCTAAATCTTTTGATTGGGTATTCTTGTACATTTCAATAATTTCATAGATTGGTTCATGGAAACTGTGGCATCCAACCTTTTTACATATGTTTTTGTCAAACATGAGTATGTCTTGGGCCTGTTTTATCAAAGTATTAGTCGACAGTGTTTAAGAATGTGTGTTATTTTCAGCAGCAGATGGGAGACCTTTAAGATGTTAATTCTTAGATTTGAGCAGTTAGGGAATGATATTGATCTCACATTTGTAGGTTGAAAAGATTGATAGGATGCACATGATGAGGGATCAACTGAATATATTGTGAGGTGATCAGTTAGAGGATCAATTTGGACAGATGTCAGGCCTTTTATTTTCTCTGAAATGGATTTACTTTGCGGCTTATATAGTTCTAGGAACTTGGCCTCATAGCCTTGCCGTTTTAAATGATGACAACTTCAAATGAATGCATGATCTTCTAGCTCATGAGTATTGCTTATCATTCTTCCTGTTCTTCATCCCTTCATTTATATATTTTACTTTTCTTAACAGGTACTAGAGTCAACAGATCATATCAATTCATGTAAACCAATTAACCGTTCAGATCCTTCGTATACTCGGATATTAGAATTTTTGCAGAAGCTGATAGAGCGTTATAGGTGACGACATTACTCAATTCTGCACATTGAATTTGTGCAATTAATCATTAGAAAGTCTGGAGCTGGGCTTTACTGGTTACCAAGATGACTATAGGAGCTGTGGAAGAAATATTGCAGACGGTTGTGAGCACAATTCATCTGCAAGTCTGGCAGCCTGTATATTAGAATGCTTGCTGACCTGTTGAGATGACATCGGAGGAGGACCATGGACCTAATAATTGGGCCTAAACTGCACAGAGATTTTTTTTCTCACATTCTTTTTGTCTTTTAATCCTCGATATCAATTTTCTTCTCCTCCAAACTGTACATCATTCAGTGTAACCATTTTTTATTCTTTGTACATTGTGGATAAGCCTCCATTTAGGTTAGGTTTACAAAGGTGTTGTATGTACATGTACTTAAAAAAAAGAAAAAGAAAAATCAATACAAATCTACATTACCATTACCATTCGCTAAACATATTTTGTAAGTTTTTGTATATCGTATGAGTAAGGAGTAAGTTATAGAAAACTCTAGGGACACACCCAAACTCATGCTTTTGCTAAATTTAACAAGATGTTTAAATATGGACTAGTCTCATAACATGCGCTTTGCGCGTGCGTTAAGGTTTTTTTTTGTTTTTAGTGATCTTATTTTGTAGAAAAAAAATTGTTTTTATTTTATTTTATATATATATATATATATATAATTTTTATTTTGAAAATTCAATATATAAGTGAATAAATCAATTTGAAAATTAATAAGAGGGTAGTTATATTTTTTAGGTAATATTTTAGCTGGAGTTAGAGTTGCATTTTTATCGGATTGTCTTTTAATTTTGTTTTTACTTAAATATAAGAGTGCAGGGGTATTTTTAATCTAAAAAAATTAAGAATTCAAATAGGAGAAGTCATTTAAATAATAGTATAGACGAGTAATTGGTCCCCAATAATTCCACTGTAATCACAGGCCGTGAGGCCAAAGAGCCCAATAACAGCTATGAAGCCCATTAAGTTGATGCCCAAATTTTCTTGCTGTAATACAAGAAAATATCAGTAATCAGAAGTTCAGAATCACCATTCTCTCTCTCTCTCTCTCTCTCTCTCTCTCTCTCTCACCCCCCTGTTGGAGTCCCAAAATGATGTCGTTATTGAAGACAACGGTGCAGCAACCTCTTCTACTACTACAATTACAACAACACTCAATGCCAATGCATTCTTCTTCCTTCATTTCAACGAACACGACGAATCAGAAGAAGAAGAGTATGAGTAACAGAAGAGCCCTAATTCTATGTTGCTCTGGTTCCAACACGTCGTCGTATTCACCATCTCCGTCGATTTCAACAACAACAACAACAACCAGTGCTCCGCCAATTATAAAGCGGAGGAAGAGGTATAGGAGGCAGTATCCTGGAGAGAGCATAGGAATCACTGAAGAGATGAGGTTCGTTGCTATGAGACTCCGAAACGTTAAAGGCAAAAAATACACTAAAGATTTACTCGGTGAAGACGAAGAAGAAGACGATAATTTAGCTTCAGATAATGATGGTGATGATGGAGGAGTAACGTGGCAGCCCAGCATGGAAGGGTTCCTCAATTATTTGGTTGATAGCAAGCTCGTCTTCAACACTGTGGAGCGCATTGTCGATGAATCCAGTCACGTTGCCTGTGAGTGACCGAGTTTAATTTTATTTTTGTCCTGACAATCTGTGATGCTATTTTTGTTTCAAACGGAAAATGTTTTCTTGAAAATAACTCATTTGCAGGGAAAACATTTTCTTGAAAACTAACTCACTTTCTTGTGTTTGGTTGTGACCTTGAAAATGAGCTGGAAATCATTTGTGGCTGGTAGTTTATTTATGGTGGTTTTTTAAGCATGTGTAGTTTTGGAAAACGTTATTCGCGCGGAAAACATTTTCCACTTTATTGGGATTGTCCAAACACTGGCAAATACAGAAATCGCTACAAAACAAACCAAGCATCAAAGTAATCGCTTTTAGTCCCTAAAAAACTTAATTTGATTAATTTTAGTTCTTAACAAATTTTTTAAGTGATCATTTTTAGTCTCTAATGTGTCTAATATAATGATGACGTGTCAGTTTTTAGTTTGTCCACGTCATTAATGCACTAAAATTGCTTATGAGCTAAACTTTAGGAACCAATCGTGTATTTAAGCCCATTGATGAAAAAAGAAGAAGAAGAAGAAGAAGAAGAATTTGTAGGAAAATGTTGATGCAAGAAAATAAGAGTTGGTGGTTTTTGTGAGAATATAATGTGTGGGATTTTATTATTTTATTACAGATGCCTATTTCAGAAAAACTGGATTGGAACGATCAGAAGCTCTTGAAAAAGATTTAGAGTGGCTTGGGCAGCAGGGCTTTGTGATTCCTGAACCTAGCGGTCCGGGGATTTCTTATGCCAAGTATTTGGGGGAACTTTCAGAGAAGAGTGCCCCATTGTTCATGTGCCATTTCTACAATATATATTTTTCGCACATAGCAGGAGGTCAAGTGATAGCAAGACAGGTATGCGTGATTTTATATTCTTGTCCATGCTGCTTCAGCAATTTGATGCTGTATCGGTGTTTCATGATTTGAAAAATATCCTTTTACAGTAATTTATTTAGTATTTGGAAACGATACAACAACAACAATAACAATCAAGCCTTAGTCTCAGGGTGACGCCCCAACATGTGTTTTGTAGATGATTCAAGTTTAAAGTTGAAATGAAGTTGGTTTCTTTATAGACGTGGCATGGACACAGAGATTCACTTGTGTGTGTTTGTGTGATTTCTGTGTTATTTTCGCATTACATTTATCACAAATTTTAAGCAACACTCATTTATTGACCCCTAAGCACTTGCAATAATTTGGACAATGTATGGTTTTTCTTTCACTGGATGTCCCTGGATGGGCAGCTGGTCGATGGCCTATATAAAATTTTTCCCTATTTGGACCCATCAAGAAAAATTAAAGCTCTTCAAATGTTTATATTTCTTTCAAGCATGTGTATCAAACTATCAATACAGCACTTTCTTGTTGATTTGTTGTCTTTAGGTTTCTGAGAAGCTCCTAGAAGGATGGGAGTTGGAGTTTTACAGATGGGAGGGCGATGTTGCAGAGTTGATAAAAGATGTTCGCGAGAAGCTGAACATGCTTGGAGAGGTTAATACATGTGCCTGTCATGTCTAATTGGTTTGCATTAGTTTGAAGTTGGGAGATTTCTAATACTTATCTGTTGGATGTTTGAAATTCTTTGATGTAGCACTGGTGTCGTGATGAGAAAAACAGATGCCTAAAAGAAGCAACAAAGGCATTTCGTTTCCTGGGGCAGATTGTCCGCTTGATCATCTTATGAAGTCATCTCAAATTACAATTCTGAATGTTTGTCAAGAGGTGAAGCTGCAATTCTTTTTTTTGTTTGTTCATTAGTAAATTGAACAGATATGCTGAAAATCATTTCAATGACTTTCCACATGCTCTATTACCTTGAAGCTTTTTTAGTTAGCTTGATCACCTTACTAAGTTTTTTCTTTTTTGATAATTCTGATTCCTTTACTAAGTTAACCTATCAAAAAGTCCTATTGGACTGGATGATTGATGTGCAGGTGGCTGGATCTCAGTTCTTTTCTCCCAAAGTACAGCAAAGCTTCCTCTGACTGACTCCTGGTATGCTCTGGGTTTTTGAAGTTGCCCTTTTAGTCTTATAGTGTTTTAGTGCCATGTAGACTACTAAGTTCATTCTTTATGATATTCAAGCATACTACCTGATGTTGACCAGTAAGTAAAGTTACAAGCCTTTTGAAAATTGTTATATCTGATGGACTATGGAAAGAAATTTCCTATTGTTTGAAGAACAAACCATGTTATGCGTTGATGATCTATTCTTATTCTAAAATTAAAATGATATTATGTATTACTATGAGACCTACTACCTGATGTTGACCAGTAAGTTCAGTTACAAGCCTTTTGAAAATTGTTAACAATATTTTATCTGATGGACTACGGAAAGAAATTGCCTACTGTTTTGAACTAAACATTTTATGGGTTGATAATCTTATTCTAAAAATAAAATGATATTATCTATTACTAATTGACCTCAATTTTGAAATCCCCTTGAAACAAGGTTCTGTTTTCGCTGGTAACCACTACGTTTCTGCCACTCCACCGTTGCTACCTCACACACTTGTCGTAGGTGTTGCAGATGGGGTTTTCACCTTGGGCACAACTTCCTGTTGTTCTCTCTCTCTCTCTCTACTAAGAAATATACACACCCTTTTTTGGGGGTGCAACTTGGTTTGGGTTGGTAGTGGTTTGATTCTGGGAAAATTAACAATCAAAATATCCAAATTCAACCCAAAACCAAACGGAATTAGCAATAGAAATGAGCCAACCCAAACCAAATATCTTTTTCTGGATTGGCTCAGTTTGGTTCCATGGGTCTCTTTTCTCTTTAAAACAAAATGGACTAGTACATTAAAGAGTAGAAACAGATGTAGAGGACAAAAGAAAAGGGATGGTACACACTATTTGATGATGTATCTATAATTTTGTATTGCAGCAATGTATAATATTAAGATTTGTACATAATATATATATATATATAAAGTCTAGTTTGGGTTGGGTCAGGTAACACAATTCTCTAACAGAGAATCGAACCAAACCAACTCAAATCAGTCTTTTTGGTTTGCGTCCAATGGATCGAGTTGTGGCCTTGTCACCAACCACCATTTTCTTATGTGGCTGGTGGCGTTAATTTTCCCGAAGTCCATAGGCCTCGTTCCTGACATTCTCTTGACATACACTTTCTTTTGTTCTTTTGTTTTCCTCTCATTTACCATTGTTTGCAATGAGTTTTATAATTTCTATGTTGTTCATTCTTAGGGCTGATGTCCATGTCTTGAGACATTAGTGGCATAGTCATGTGAGAACACTATTTGTATTTGGGTTATAACCCTAGAAGCTACACTCGATCTTAGCCAAAAGGCTGAGGATGGTATAACCTTAGAAGCTAGAAAGGACCAGCAGAGATGCTACACTGGCTGAATTGGGCGTGACAAAATTCTTACGAGAATATTTCACCCGTTTTTTTTCTTGATGGTGTAAGTTGCAGTACTGCTATGTTTTGCTCTACATGGGTTGGCTAGTGCTAATAAAGTTGTTTATACTTTATGCTGGTGGTGAAATTTGTGTTCAGTAATTTCAATGAAATTTGTATGATTTAATCAAGCAATTAGGTAAACTAAGTGTTGTACTGCTTTTTCTTTGCAGGGTACAATGTTACATTTACATTGTACTGGATTACAATTTTAAACTAAGGCAATAACGTCAATTTGATTTTGACCTTTTTTATTTCATTTAAAATTTTTCATTTTCCCCCATAAATAAATGTACACAATTGCCTAACTGAACCTTTTCATTCATATATAGCTTGGCTTATTTACAATCCTAGATGAGCAGCACCGCATGAAAAAGAATGAATTATTGTACAATTGATAATGTGTAGCACTGCTTTACAAGACTTTATTTGTTTCTATCATCGGCCCTAGTCAGTGAGTATTTGACCAAGAAATCGGATTTATTATTCTGTTTCACTTGCACTGGTATCATCAAGAGATTCAGGACTATGTTTTCGTGGAATAACGAATTTGTCAATAATCCTAACTGTGTTTAACGGTTCCTGATCCGAATCAGCAGCTTTCCATTGGCTGGGATTCTCTCTAAGGTGGCTCAACTGATTTGAATTCGGCCCCTCCCATTTAGGATCCAGCTCCCAATCCTCTGGTACCTAAATGTCAGTGATCCAGATCCCATATTCATTAGGTTCAAGGATTTTATACAAGTTAAAACAATAAGAAAAATTAAAATTAAAAACTTTTATTCTTCTATAAAAGACAGATGCTCTATTTTTGTTCATGTATTTACCATAGTCCACCACTCAAATTCAAGCACAAAAATAAACAATTTGGCTTTACTAATTTAAATTAATTGATTCTCAATAAATTTATTTGAATGTTTTTGATTTATATATAATTAATATTCCACTTATAAGGGTTAATTTCTTACCTTATCAACTGCAAGGGTGAAAACTTCAAGATCACCATTATGTTTGATGTGAAATCGCGTGAATGCCTTGAAATCAGCAATCCTAAGTGAGGAGAAGGCCTCATCATAATGTAAGTTAAACCAATTGATGCAGATGTATAAGTAGCTTCCAAATACAAAGGAAACTGCAGGGGTTGACAAGACCCAAAAATAAAGGAAGATGGAAGCATAATAAATGATTGCACCCCATCGAGAGATAGACTCCATCCCATTCTTGCAAATATTGATTCGTGTCACAGCCATGAGCTGATTGAACATTTCATATGAATATTGGTCAGTAAAGAAGCGGAAGAAGAAGCATGTTTGTGGAGTAACTAAGAAAGAGCATTTCTCACGTAATAAATTGTGAATTTGTGATCAAAGAAAACATTACTTTTACATAGGCTTACAACTGATATATTTTTTATTAAGATCAATCGTTAATTACACACTTGTATGGCAATGTCACTAAAATTGCGAGTCTAACTCATGATTTTGAAATTGAAAATGTGACTTAAACTCACGATTTTAGTATTCTTTTACATGTGTATACACACTAGTGTGTAAAAACTTTTACCCCAAGCACAATATGTTACTTTAGTCATTGAAATTTTTTTTTGCCCCTGCACTTATTGTTCTCACCTCTGGTAGATCAAATGCTGACGTGAGATACTTGATACATGCAGGATAAAGCCCAAAAGTCCATCGCTTTATACTATCTTGAATGGCAATTGGAACTGGGAGGTGCCTATGGAACATAGATTGGTGCCACCGATATAAAGAGTGATAGCCTGAGCAAGAAAAAAAATTGTGGTTGAATTTGTTAGCATGTAAGTGTCAGGTCTTATTTTAGTTGTTTCTTTACTATCTTAGATGTACGTAAATCAATCAACATATAACAGGAAACATTACCGTACTCTATCATACAATTTGAAGCAAGGAAAAATTCGTGGAATGTCACATAACAGAAAGGAAAAACTGACCTGAAGTTGCTACAAGTTTATGCCGGACAAAGGTCTCAATGCCCAATTCCAGCACCAACATAAGAATTAGAGCTGCGGCCAGATGAGCAGAAACATGAAGAATTCCAATCATAACCCGTGTCTTACATGACACTTTGGAAGGTACAAATGCAACTGCCAGAATTAGCAATAGCGTAGCACCTCCTAGAGACACAAAAGAGAGATCCATCATGTATATAAAAGCATTCCACACTGTGCCAAAGAAACTCCTTGAGAAACCAGAAATTGAATCTTCCTTGAAAATGTGATCAAGCTCACACTGGAGAAGAACATGAAAAAGGGAAAAATAAAAATAGTAAAAATCAACTTGATACTGTCTACTAATATAAATTTGCTAACGACTTCCTAATGTTTCCTATGGAGAGATTTAAATTTGAGAGAAAAACCATTATAAATTTGAGTAGTCTACAAGGAGTAGAAAAGAAATTCACCTGTGGGAACATAGAAAAGACCAGCATAAAGTAAATAATGCCACCAATAAAGTCAAACTGCCAATTTTCCTTTCTGAAATTCCAAATGTTTCTTAATGCAAGCTGCAAATTAAAAATCAATAAAATGTATTAAGCAAGAAGCAGAAGAAAAATGTTATAAAATGTGAAGTTGGTAATTAAAGGAAACAAAAGAACAAAAAATAAAATTTCACTATTACCCTTCTTGAAATTTTATAAGGAGGATAAGCATGTTTGCACTTATAGGAAACTCCATGAGATTCATTGAAATCGCTGAAGACATGGGTGGGATGTGCAAATGCACCACCACAACCATTTACAAGTAAATGTTGGGGATAAATTGGTTCATTCTTTCTTTTTGGCTGAGAATTATCTAAGTCATCTGATCTAACAATTGAGTGGCGCATATAGTGATGTATATCCCCAGCAATTCGAAGTCTACACCTTTCTTTTAAAATGTTACATATCAGGTCTGAGACATTATTTCCATTTGATTGGTAGTCTGAAGCATCTTTTTGAGAATCACCATTCTCATACCAATCAAGAAGCCAATCTGGTTGGTGTGTCATGATGATCACCGAGTCTGTCTTTCTCACCTTAATTACACAGTTATATACAAGCAAGGTAAAGTCAATTAACATCAAGATCATCCATATAATAATACATATTCATATGCTTCATGGTATAAAATGCATGTGCATGCATAAGCAATTAATTACTCTAATCCACTAATTTAATGCTTTAACATATGTATATACCGTTTTCCTAGCTAGTTTGGAGAAGAATTCGAATTGGTAGACATCGATATCACCATGGAGTGCAAGATCAAGACCGAATATCCACCATCCCATAGGGAGTTGCAAGGCGAAATAACTTTTCTTCTGAGGCATGAACCACCCACCCAACCAGCTCCTATGACATATATTTCTCGTAAATGTGTGAAGTCCATCAAACCAATCTGTCAAACAAAACAAAATATTACCACAAAATAGTGACAATCTAGATGCAAGTGTTTTTAAAGGAGTATGAAGAATGTTCTTCTCCAAAACCAAAAAAAAATGTGATACATGAATGGCAATTTTCATCGAAAATATATAGTAAAAGATTTCCAATGAATTGAAGATGATCCTATTACTTTTTTCTATAGGATACTCTTAAGTCTATCGTGAATATAGTAAAGTGAAACCACATATATTTATAGAGACATCAATTTATATTTTGTAAGTTATTTTTGTAATAAAATTTATACTACTTTTTATCATGTTTCCTTTATATATACAAGATATTCCCTTCTTTTCTAATTCAAAAAAAGTAATTAAAGAAGATGCTGAGGCTATATGAAAACTAAGACCAACCATGGTTTCCGGGAATAACAAAACACTGAGGTCCATTATATGGCAACGATTGTCTTCGTTTTTTGGTGCTTTTTTTGTCTTGCTTCTGTTCAGTCATCCCAGGAGGGATTGCAGACTTGTTGACAGCCATACGTCGTTGTTCATAACAGGGAGGCATCTCATCAAGCTTCTTGACACCCATACGTCCCTGTTCATGACAGGGTGGTGGTTGAAGTGCATACTTAAAAGGACGAAAGAGGCGCCTCTCATATGTAAACTCTGAGGGATTGGGATACCTATAATAATAAAAGCAATGATTGTTTCACATATTACCCACACTTTTATAACTGATATCCACATTTCTACCTGATTTGAAAGAGTGTTGACATGATGTGAACAAGTATGAATACTCTTGGATGTGAAACAATCAAAATTAAATCCTAAAATCAAATGTTCAAAATTAAACAACATATGTGACAGCAAGTAATATATAAACATAGTAGTAACACAATTGAAGTAGAATAGTATAGCACTCAGCAAAAAGAAGTAGAAAAGTATAGCAAATGAAAATTTAACAACAATCACGTATGTCACCTCAATAATTTTTTTTTAAAAAAATAGTAAAATTTTTTGCCTCAAATCAAAAAAATTAAAAGGCTAACTACATAAAGACAATGTCAAATTATCCTGTTATGAGTCATAATATGTATTGCCAACTTACGCAAGATCCCCACCAATGAGTAATAAGTCTCCACGTTTTAAGATTCCAGAATTGGTTTTAATATGCGGCTGAGCAAGTAGTCGTGCCACAGTATAAGTTGAGTTCCCACCATCACCGGTGTCAGCTATGAAGTCAAACCATAGTTCTTTTTCTTTACTAAAATGATCATATAAATAATCTCCTTGTTGAATTCCAGCTTGAGCCTTCTTCTTATTTTTTGGCACAACTTGAATTTGATTCATTGCTGCCTAAGATGGAAGGAAGGGGGAGATAAAAGAAATTACTTAATTATGATCTATATCCAGTTTTTTTTTCCCTAACAAATTTAAAAGAATAAGGAACTTATTGCCATATGTAAGAATATAAAAGATGAGATTTTAAATGATGTGTGCTAAGTTACACCTATACCTGCAATATACGCATGTCAAAGCGACCTAGGAATACAGTTACTGATATCATGAGGTCAAAAACAGTCTTGTATAGATCAGCTGATGTACTGCAACACATAGCCACCACCAGAGCAAAAACAACTGAAGGGGGTGTTTGGAAGAGAAAAAATACTTAAAATTAAATAAATAAAAGATGATAGAAATATACCCTGAATACCAGGGAACCATATCTAAAAATTCAGGCTTCGTTTGCTTATTCTTCTTGTATTTTTCACCTGGTCTGACCATAAGAACATAAGAATTAATTAAGAACAGCTAAATACAGCTCATGTCTAGACTAAGGCATCTCTACGTCCTAATTCATGTCAACTATAAGTTTATAAAAATTATTAAAAACGCTTTGCACGTTAGGAGATCAAGTATAAATAGTACTCACTCAAATGACCTCTCTGCTACATAATTGGCAATGTACAGGCCTATAAATGTGACCCAACATGAGTAGATGAGATTGATTTCGTCTGAAGAACTCGCAGGTGATGACTCACTGCTAGTGCTAGCTAACTGAGAAAAGAAAAAAAAAGAAAGAAAGAGAATATGTACATGATAGAGTAAGTACATATAAGAACTGAAAAATCCAAAATATACATATAGGATAATACAAGATGAATAGAACAATTGAAAATGCTATTTGTATTAAGAATTCTAAAAAAATTTGTTTTTACTCTATTAGGATTTTTAGTTTTGACTATTAATATATTGCAAGTCAAATTTACTAGTAATTTTTTATTTTGTAAATATATTTTGAATTGTGGTAAAGAGGACTACTAAAGGTTGAAACTTTTGTTCATTGTGAAAGAGTGAAGACTATAGTCAACTATAGTCGAGCAAGATCAAGGCTTGATCATGCAAGATAGGACGGTAACTCTCAGCAGACACTTGGTCAACCGAGACCTTATTATGGAAAATCTGAGATTCAAATCACAGAAACATGATCAAATCCTTAAGAAACTTAGGAGTAACTGAGAGATCGACTTTGCAGTCAACCGATAAACTTGCGGCATCAAGTGGTTGTGAAGGAATGCGGTAGGAGTCTGCAGTTGTTAGCAAAAGTGGGGAGCTCAAGTACTTACTCTGACTATGCATCCAGCAGGAAGTCGTGTGAGTATCATTTGTATCGCAACAACATTCATAGAATATTTGATGATTTGGGCTTGGCCTGGGAGTATTTTTACCTATTGGATTTTCACTCTATTTTCATATGTTGAACCCTGCATGTGTACATGTATTTGAAATATATTTGCTTTATAGTTTATCTATGATTAAATTTGTATTGAATCTTGACTAAATAAATACTCAGTTTAACTATCAACTTCTAATATGACTTGCAGACTAGGCAATAAATTTATGTGGCAGCTGCTAAATTCTCATACAAAGTATAAATTTCTAATTTTGGTGTATTTCCATTCTTCATAGTTCATAGATCAATTCGTATTTCTCAGTAGTGTAAAACACTTAAAACACTAAAACTAGCTCACTTAGAATAGGTTGCAGCAGTACCTTGGCATAAGGAACGAATATTATCCCTTGATTGTCCCACATGGGAAAAAGTGGAACGTATATTATCCCATCGTTGCCCCACAAGAGATCAGCCGGATGATAATAATAGTAACTCGCAGACTCAAACGGAGCAAGCCAAGATGAGCAGACTTTGTCTATCAAATAACTTTGCTCAAGCGGTCTCTCTCTACAGTGACTCAGAAAAGTACAGCAGGCTGTACTCACAACCTTCAAAGCATGGAAAAATTATTCAGAGTTAATTTGCATGGCAAATGAAAAGACCTATAACTTGATAGAATATAATAGAGGTACCAAAAGGGTCTTCATCAGGACTTACAGCAGAAAATTGGAGAATGGTCCATATGTCTGGCAGCTTTCGAGTCTCATCACATGGAAAAATGTACTGGATGCCCTTAAAAATACAGTGGAAGGCGAGAAGACAGAATATAGAAGAGGCAAAAGTTGTCAAAAATAAAGACAGATTCATTCTCATAGACATTGCCACTGAGTGAGAACTGGGAAGATGATACACAGCCGCTACCAAAAGCCAAGATACATGCCTGTTCACAGTGGCAGTCAGGATTTGATGTTAGGGGGGACAAAATTTCTCTCTCAAAAATACACATGGAATAGTATTCCTTTAAAGTGTACATTTCATGATTAGGATATTTAGCAGTGTTCAAGGTGTTATGATTTTTAAAAATTTCAACAATTTCACACTGGATATACTTTTAGATTTATAATATTTAATTTGAATTATGAAATTAATCTATTGAATGGAGAAGATCATTTTTCCTTCACACATGCATAAGGATGAGCATGTACAAGCGAAGTCGACTGCCTTTTGCACATGTATATATGTATGTATCAATGTGTTATAAATCTATGTCTTTCAGAATAAAGTATGAACAAAATTATAAGATTGGGAGTAATATTTACCACTTATAAAGATTGGAATAGCTTGGTTTCCCTATCAATGGCTGAGAAAAGAATCGGATCCAAGGCTGTAAAAAGAAATAGAAGAATGCTAACAAACAGACATGTACAGTCCACCACACAATGCTGTTGTCATCGTTAAGAGTCTGCATAATGTCGAAGCTGCTAAAAAACACGCAACTCAGTAGTGCAACCAATACAACATGACGTGAAAGCTCACGTTGGTAAGGGTACGTGTCCTTTAGAAAGCCAAATCTCATCAGGATTTCCCTAACCCTCTCCATCTTCTCGGCTTTGAATTCGAAGGGATTTAGAAAACCAGTACTCCTAACCTTTTCCAACAGATGAGCCATAACCCTCCCCATCATTTTTGAGGGCTTCCTCCAAATTGCTTGTATGAGCCTTCTCGTAATCTTGCACTATGTAATTCACGTTACCAGGCAAGCTTTTGAATTCTGTGAAAGGACTACTATAAGTATTGTCATTAAGAAAAAAAAAATTAAAACCTCAAAATACTTTTAATAGACTTTTAAGCTTAATGAGCTTACTTTTACCTCAAAATAGAATGTATAGTATTTTAAGTTCTATCTTTTAAGGTACAATCATACTTAATAAATCATTTATTTAAATAAATAATAATGAGAAAATATCATTTTACACTTAATAATTTACATCTACTTTTTTCCTATTTATATCCACGATTGATTTGAAAATGTCTACATTTGAACATATAAAAATGAACGTATAAAAAGTTGAACAGTAATACTCATATATGCACATGTTAGTTTTATAATCAAATATCTATTTCTCCTACTACCTTTCAATTAAACCTCTACCACAATTTTTAGCTACCTAGAAGCTGCACTATAACCTAGCTTGAAGTTTCAAAGTTGGGGGCTTGACCCCACTTGGAACAATTAAAAACAAGAAGTCTCCTCCTTGTGTGTGAAGCAGGAGATAGAGTTAGTATGAGTACCTAGGTGTGTAAGTAAGAAGTGGGGTATGTGCAAGTGTTTGTGAATGATGTTAGTTATACTTGCGATGGGGTCACACATGTGAAAGCAAACTTGTTCTATATATAAAATGCTTACAATATATAAATGAAATCACACGAACAGGACCCGAAATTTATGCACGAAACAGCACAAATGCATTGCTTAAATCTGAAAGCAAGCAATGCACAGCTTCAATTAAAGATTCAAAAAGAAATTCGTAAGTCGAGGAGAGTGATCAGGTACCTGGTGTCGGGGCGAGGGAAGAAAATGAAAAGCAATAGTACCGAGGAAACTATATATATATATATATATATATATGAATTTTATCTGACTTGGTCATGTGAGAATATGTCAACGAAAAAAACATAACAATTGCATATTTTAATAAACCCACCACGATTCTGGGATTTCTCAATTAAAAGCTAGAAAGAAAGGAAAAAGCATACAAGTTCTATGTATCAAAAAGCTCACATTATATAATGAAAACACAATATGGCAGAACAAAACTAGTAAGATCACGCAGGAAACAGTATAGAAGCTTGAATTGCTCGAATCAGAAAGTAACCAATCAAACACAGAGTCTCAAAAGTTCAAAAGGAAGTTCATGAAATAGAGAGAGTAGTACAAGTACCTGCAGGTAGATCAGCGGCGATCGATAGGAAAGAAAATGAAGAGATCAATGTTGTAGAGGAAACTGCGTATATATATCTAGAGAACTTAATCCACTTGGGCCCCCATGTGAGAACATTTCAACGAGCTTGAAAAACCAACAATGGAATATTCTAGTAGCGTTTCACTTCTTCACTCCCTACTCACTACCATTCGCCGAACCTTGGTGGAAGCAACACTTGCCTCCAACCACCGTGGAATTGGTATTTGCTAACAATGGCATATTCTGGTCAAAACCCATAACCCAAGTTCATGGCTTCCTCAAATAAAATTGAGAGAGAGAAGTAGATATAATCGTTGACCAGAGAGACTAGACACGTTCAAGATTAAGACTTAAAAGAGTGCCATGGAATATTGCTCGAAGTTTACAACTTCGTAGTTCGTACACATATACGAGTTTACGCGCAAATCATTTTCGGTGACCTATTGACCTTTATTAATTTTTTTAACGTTTTGGGAATTTCATGTCATGCTATACTGCTTACGATTACAGAACAGAACAAGGTTAGGTAGTTGCCAACGGAAAATGACACTCCACGCATGTCTGGTGTAACCTGTTTTCTGAATTTGATGATGACTTTTTAAGATTTAAATTTTAATTGATATATCAAATATTTTTAAAAACTTTTATTAAAAAAAAAAAAAAGAAACTAAAATTTTTGACAATTTTTTATATTTCACAGTAAAGTGACATTAAAACATTTTTAAAATGGTCTATTAACAAATACTCTAAAAATACTTGTTAATTGGACCTCTATATATATTATTTAAAAAAATTTAATTGATAGGAAATTAGATACATAGTTAGATTTTATTTAATTTGGATTAAGAAATGAATCAATTAAAGGTAATTTTTTTTATTTAAAAAAATGCTTAAATTTTTTTTTTTGGACCCAATTAAAAAATAAGTAGAGATTTGAAAGTGTCCAACATGGACCACAAGAGGGAAAAGAAAATTAAGAAGACAATTTTAAATGCAATTATCCTATCATTTAATTCATGCGAAACCTTGATGACTTGTACGTATTTGTGGACTAGTCACATTCATCAATCTAGAATCTAGACGTTTTTTTTTTTTTTTTTTCCTGAAGGAATCGATCTAGACCCTCGATTACATTTTACGCATGACTTCTAGAAGGCAGTTTTAGGAACCAACGTTAATGGGAACAACACTTATTTGAAGTTATTAATATAGTTGTAGTGGTTATATACTTATATGACACTAGAAAGGGAAGGTGGATTAATGAATTTTGGCATTTTGCTTTTTATACATTTAATGAGTCAAAAATAAGTCGTACTTATGCCAAAATTGGTTTGTGTATAATTAATAAGAGGGATCGAATAAATTGCACTTTCACTTTAACTATTGCTGACCTTCCCCGGCTACATCATCGAACACCTATAGGGAAGTCTGTAATTTTATGGTTTTCTTAAATATAATCCATTATTTAATGTTTGTGTACAGTATATTTATTTTTCCTTACTACCAAAAAAAAAAAAAAAAAAAAAATCGCCTATTAAATTATACAACAGAGTGCTATATATAGGCATATTGAGCTGTTTTAACAATATGAGAGTGTAAACAGTATAGGACGATAGATTATTTAACCATACTAGACTTATCAGTACATTAAAAATGGACTACCTATAAGTTAAAGCGTGGCCTTATATTCTAGCAGTCCCTTCAAATTTAAATGAATTATGAAAAAATCAGCTTGAATTTAGATACAAAATCGTGAAAACAACTTAATGATATTGATGATGCTGTAATCTTCAGTCGAGTAGGTTCGTCTAGACAGGTCAGCAACCTTGTCTCTGTACCTGTAATGTCGTAAGAGGGATCCTCTTTGGGTGGTCATCAGTGTGATGCCAGCCACGGAGTCTCCGATGGTAAAGTTAGTGTGTTGAGGCTAAAAGAAAATATGAAAGCCATACGTATCAGAGTAACAGAGTACGTAAGTGTATATCAACAATCCTACCTTGTCTGGTTCTGAAATGTGTTTATATATAGCTCCATTGCTTCTAGCCGTTGTGGCTTTTATTGTAGCTTTAGTGCTTCTTTTGTAACGCCTCTAGGGCTCATTAATGTGGGTTTTGATGAGCTTCCAATGGTCTGACAGCTAGTTTGTAACTGTCTGAGATATTGAATTCTCTTCTTAATGGCTTACCTCCTTTTGTCCACGAGGAGGGAGAGTGGACGATGGTGCTTGATGGGTTCGTCTAGGCAAGGACGTTCGTTGGACCTAATAGCTGCCTCCCCAGGTTCTGTAGTTGTCCTTGCGTGTCATGACAACCACCGAAAGGTGAAAGGTTTCTTGCCCCCAAGAGATAAGTGATGCAAAGCATATTTCAGAGACGTGGGAGGATGTCTACAGAAGATGAGCAATGCCATGCAGACTTCATTCCTTGCAAAAGAGGTTGAAGATTTTATTTTACTCCACAACCAAGAACCAACTTATGTTTATCATTAGTTCAAGGAAAGCTGAGTAACACCAATTCTTTGCAGCTGTCATTTTCCACCACAATGATCTTTGAGCATCATGTAGTGAGCGATTGACTGATCTTAAGCAACGCTTGTCAATCAAAGGGATCTCAAAAGCATATTGACGACCTTTGGAAAAACTCTTCAAGCTAAACTGACAATCATTCTTCTTTTCATGTGAATGAACTTAGTGAAAAGTACTAAGCTACCTACGTACCTCAGAGAGGGATCAAGTCATTACATAGTTCAACAAAATTTTTTTTTTTTTTGGTGATTTTTTTTAATGAATTTTTTTTTTTTTTTTGTTGATTTTTTTTTTTTGGCACAAAAAGAAGGGCTCATGAGTGTAATTATCACCCCACAACCCATGGCATTTCATGGGTACCAATTGTGCAATAGTGGGTATCACCACTAATTGAAACTGAGACCTTGGCCTCAAGGGTGATAAAGGCATCCAACTACTACGCCACACTCACAAATGATGCCATAGAGGGGGATTAATTTTTCTTTATTTGTACACTTTCAAAGGTAATAGGAAGACATCATGTACCCTTATAGCATTGTAGTGAGCAGTTTAAGCTCTTACGGAGGAGTATTCCTCGATTTTCAAGCATAGAAGTGTTTAAGGAACTTCCAATGGTGTTTGCCCTCTTCCTGAGAGTTGGAAGTACATCACAAGCAATGGTCACATGGTTTGACCCGACAACTTCATCAAAGTCTAGATCAATCTTGTTTTCTTTGGCAAGCTTCATGATTTTTTCTTTGAAGATGAAGCATTTTTGGATTGGGTGGCCAATTATGTGATGATATTTGCAATAGTTAGGGTCATCAACTTTCTCCATGTCTTCTAGTCGCTTGCATCCTAACAGTTTAATAAGCTTCAATTGCAATAGTTTTTCTAAGATGTTTAGTACATCTTTATCGAGGAACGGATATACTTTTTGTTCACGTTCCTTAAAAGTTAGACAACGCACCTCGTTCTTTTGCCATCCTTCAAGCCATTTTTCATTTGTCTTTGCTCCTCTTCTTAAAACCTTGACTATGACAATGTTAACAGCCACTAGGTCTTTGAGATTGCCTTTTGCATTCCTGTCATTCCTCCTTACTTCCTTTATGCTTTCCTCAAGTATGGGAGGTTTTGTATTTCCGTGGTTAGCAATGCTCAGCTCCATGTCATGCGTACAAGTTGCTGACTCTTCAAATGTTCGAGGCTCTATCCCTTGAAGGAGGTAAAGAAGTCCCCAATGCATGCCTTGGATGCATATCTCTATAGCAGATATTTCAGAAAGTCTATCCTTGCAATCCAAACTCAAAGAATGCCATCAATTGGTATAATTGACCACCGACTCATTTTCCCATTGCTTGGTATTGGTAAGCTCTATTATGCTCACTGTGCGACGCGTGCTATATCGGTCAATAAAATGTCTTTCGAGTTGTTCTCAACTATCAATTGACTCAAGTTCTTAGTCTGTATACCAATCGAAGGCATTCCCCTTGAGCGAACGGACAAATTGCTTTACAAGGAGGCCTCCTTGAGTCCCTTTATTCTTACAAGTTTCTACAAAGTGAGCATTGTGTTACTTAGGATTTCCTTTGTGATCAAACTACAAGAACTTCGGGAGTTGATACCCATTTGACATTCTTATGTTGTCGATGCGCTTTGTATAGGGTTTTGAATATGTGAGAGAACTTGTAGAAGAACCTCCATATTGTGCTTGGATGGTATTTGTTATCATGTCTTATATTTGTTGAACCGATAACGAAGTAGCCGAAGTAGATTGTTCTCGTTAAGGAGTGTCTTGATTTTCTTTCCCTTTGTCATCCTTGATAGAAGTGAAGCCAAATGGGAATTTAGGACAATGGCTTGATTCACCAAGATCTTGTATTTCAAGTTTATTCATTAGAGTTGCAATTTGGAGGTCCTTATCTTCAAGTGCTTTTGTGAGAAGGACGACCATTTGCACCATTTAAGCCATCTTTTCTTCCATGGTAGAGGTGTTAGTCATCATGACTGACACGACTTCCCAAGTTGATGGAGAAAGAAGTGAATTGAAGTAAGCATGTGAAGTCTCATCTTTTGGATTTCCTTTGATGGGAGAGAAATCGTGCGACCAACTTCTTGTGAATGAAGAAGGGGATTTTCCCCCATATTTGAGGTGTTCCAAGGTAGAGATGTGCTTGTTAATGACCTTGTTTCTTGTAAGAGGGTCTAAGGAGATGATTTTCTGGACCTTGCCTTTCTTGGTTGATTGAGATTGAAGTTGATTATGAGATTTAGGTTGGCTACAATTGATTACACCAATGTAGTTGTTGGTGGTAGCCATACCAATTCTAACTGAAGTAGCTATTGTTGAAGCTTGAATGTTCTTGCTGGAAGCCATTGAAGTTGGTAGCAAGATGATGGAGATTTCTTCCTTTGAAGGAGAATGAGATGAGAGGCAAAGAGGTCCCACTAGGGGTGCTAGAATTTGTGGATGACTAAATTTCGAGTTTGAAATAAGCCAAACAAGTAAAATAGTTTCACAAATGCGAATTTGTATTGATGAATATGTGGTACAATTGTCTGTGATTACAAAAGAGTGATTATCTGATTCGATCTCCTTGAAAGATTTGTTTATTAGAATTGTGGTAATGTGATTTTGACTTGAACACCAAATATCCTTCAATTTGGTTGAAGGATGGATCGAAGACCCTTGAAACAGAATTACAATTCTGGCTATAAGCTTGTTAGAAATTCTATGTTCTTTGTGTGTTCTTCATCTTTGAAGGTTTGTGGTGGAAGTTCTTTGGAACTTTAGAGGCTTGAATCTGTATAGCTTCACTAATTTGTGGTTTGTTGAGGTTTCTGGAGGCTTTTAAGCTTGATTCCAGTGAACTTTGAGATTTAGGAATATGATTTGGATGATTCCTCTTCGAATATTCTTCATATTCGAAGGTTTGTGGTGGAAGTTCTTTGAGGCTTTGGAGGCTTAAATTCGTTGAGCTTCACCAATTTGTGATTTCTTGGAGTTTTTAGAGGATTTTGAGCTTGATTCCAATGACCTTTGAGATCTAGGAAGATGATTTGGATGATTTCTTTTCGAATGTTCTTCGTATTCAAAGTTGAAGTTCTTGAAGTTCCTAAAGGCTTCAGATCTTGATTTTAGCAGAGCTTTTGTACGTCTGAATCTTGGTGTCTTCCAAGATGTGTTGGTTTCTTGGTATGTGTGTGTCTGTTGAAATGCCTTAGGAAGGCTTCTAATTATAGGAGTTTGGGGGTGGGTGAGCGACACGTTGCGAAGTTTTATTGGTGACATATGTCACCATCTAATTGGAGGAGCTTTGAGACTTTTTCTTCAAAACATGTGGCATCTTTTGATTGGCTGAAATGTTTTGATTTTCAAGGTGACACATGTCAGCACTCGATTGGACTGCTTGCATCATCGCTTACATGTGTCAGGTTGCTTATGTCATTGCTTACATGTGTCGATGTGTGATTAGTTTTTTTTTTTTTTTTTTTTTTTTTTTTTTTGCATGCATTTTATGTCCCTATTTCAACGACACTTGGCAAATTTATGTTGGTTTCTAAATAGTGATAGCAAAACCTAGGAGTAATGCGTGGCGTTTTGTAATTAGCCGTACTCTGCGGACTTGGTAGTATGATGTGTCAGCTTGTAATAGGTTGAGAATTTTCCCTCTCTACAATCTTATTGCCAGTAAGTTCAGAACCATGCACTTGTCTACCCATTTTGAACACAAATTAGAGGGGGGGGGGGGGGGGGGGGGGAAGGATGAACAAAAATTAAAGCAAAGCAAATGAAAAAAAAAAAAAAAAACAAATGCTTCCTTGGGATTGGTTTGAAATTTGGGTTTTGATATATAACAGTTCCACGTATTTACCGTGGGATTGGTTTGAAATTTTTTGGAAGAGGTAAAAGAAGAAAACACAAATACATTGAACTATGCGCAGGTTTCTAGTCCTACTTTTTCTTGATGGTGTTGCCAGATAGAAAACACTTGGTCCAACCGGCTTTGGTCCAAAACTCCCCACCACAAGAGCCATCAGCCACCATGGAAATTACACGTGAGCTAAAAGTTTAGGGCTTGTTTGTTAGTATTATTTAAAATATAGTTTTTACTAACACGTATTTTTACAATATTTTTTACTTATACGTATTTTCATAACACTTAAACAATATTATTAGAACAACACTAACAAACGAGTCCTTAATACTCAAGACATAATTTTGTGCATAACTTTGTACTGCAACTTATTGAGTTGTGAGTAGGGGTGTCAATGTTCGACTCAACCCGCGAACACGACATGAACCCGACACGGATTTTTTCGGGTTAGGGTTGGGCCTTAATGGGTTTTGGTCATAAATAGGTTGACCCGAAAGTGACACGATAAAAAACGGGTCACAAACGGGTCAACCCGCGTAACTCGCAATAGACACGTTTGACACGCCAATTTATTTGTGTCAACCCGAAATGACTCACTTAACACAACCCGTTTAACTCATATAACAAATAAATATTTATTTTATTTTAGATTTGTCAAATACCTTTTATATCCAACATATATTTTAAATTTAAAAAGAAAAGTGAGTAATTACAAAAATTTACAAGGGATATAATTGGAAATTGAAACTTTACAGACCTTAGAACTACTAATAGTTTTTTTTTTTTTTTTTTTTTTTTTTTTTTGTGGCATAGAACTTACACAAATGAAATAGGATGAGCTTGTGAAAGGTATTATGAATTTGGACATCAACAAAGAATCTATGGATGATAATCGTGGTCATAGTCAGGATTAGTCTACTGTTTGCTCAAATTCTTTCAATATTGATACTTAGCATTTGGTGAGTTCCAAGAATATTATATTTTTGTTGAACTATGTTATTTTATTTTGTGAAACTTTGTTATTTTGAATTTGGGTTGAAGTGTATGCACTTCTTTTGGAGTGTAAAGAACTTATTTCTAGATGAATGTTATATTTTTGTTAAATTATATTATTTTGAATGTGGGTTGAAGATTTGAAGTGTATGCATTGCTTTTTGGGATGTAAAAATAATTATTTTTAGATAGATGTTATATTTAATATTATGCAGGTTGAAATGGGTTGTGTTACATTTGTGTCAACCCAACACAACTCGTTTATTAAGCGTGTCAAATGGGGTGGGTCGGGTCAACCCGCCTTATTAACAGGTTGGGTTAGGATTGAAGGATCATGACACGATTATTAAATGGGTCGGGTTAGGGTTGAGCCATTTAGTCGAATACCCTTACCTCGACACGACACGAACCCGACACGCTAACCCGAATTGACACCCCTAGTTGTGAGTGGTAAAAGTATGATAGTGGGTCACGTGGAGACTTTTAATACTCATAACTTGCCAAACTCAAAATTGTGCCTTGAGTATTACTCTAAAGTTAAAAGGAAAATAAAGTATTTGGTATTGGCGGGTCACATGTGATGATTAATGACACTTGAAAATTACAAGTCTGAAAATGAGCACTTTTTTAAGGACAATATTTAAGGAAGTCCTTAAATGCTATTCTTTATTTAAAATTTAATCTTGTGAATTTTTTGGCCTTAATAAAAGTATATTTTTTATTTAAGTGCTACGATACAACCAAATTTTAAAAAGAAAACTTAAGAAATTACGTATAACTATTGTATCTGAGTTTTATGGTCCACTTTAATAGCAATTTTTCATCCAAAAACTAATCAACGAGTAGCCAACAAGGCACAATGATAACAAACACAAACGACCAAATAGATCTCGACAAATAACGAAACTCAGATAAATTAAAATTGCAAAGAAACGCCCAGTGAATCATTAACCAAGCTGATTGACAATTTTGAACGAGAATGAAAGATTTTTGTAGATCTAGAGTTGTATATTTACAGTTAAATCCATTATTTATAACCAAATCGAAATACTTTTTATGTAATATTTACAACCAAATCACGATCGGAGAGAGATTGGGGTTCGGTACCACTGGACTAAGTGGTGGTAGTGGCGTAAAATGGATTGAAAAAAATTATGTGAAGTCCAAAAGAGAGATTTGTGAAAGTGGAAACGAAGCTGAGAGGGTGAAAGAACTTAAAAGGAGGTGAAGAAGAAGAAAAAGTGTGAGCTGACAGAGCCCTGTTTGGACTCCGAGAAAGTGTGATAAAAATCTGTAATTTCAAAGCTTTTTTAAAAATATTACCGTGATGGTTTTGCATAATAACAGAGGTATCAAAATATTAGGTAGTACAAGATATTCTCTTTCTTCTTAGGAATAAAAAAGAAAAGAAAAAAAGAAGTAGTACATGATATTCCCCAAATGAAATCAGAATTTAATAATAAGTCGGATGAATAATGAGCATTTAATGGTAAATATTTAAAACTGGTAATGTTAATTATTACCATACTCTAAAGTAAAAACATGAGAGAACACAGGTACCTGCTGGCTCTTTATCTCTCTACCATCTTCCGAGTCGAAACCTTGTAGAAAGCGACCACCATGGAATTTATAAGTGTTTAACAATGGCGTCTTCCTGGTAGAAAGACAAAAAAAAAAAACCCACTGGCTCTCAGATGAAGAAGATAATGGAGAAAAACATAGTTGGTGAACTGGCAGAGGACAGGAGTGAAGCTCGTTTAATAGTAAAACAGTTGCATGTTGGAATGAAATTTCATTAATTATACTCTGCTAAGTCACAATTATAGCAAAAAATTATGAAAAACTTTTTATTGAGATATAAGAAGGCAAATAATTGTGCTGAAAAAGAGAAAGCAAAAACGAGTGAATAATTTTATGAATTATCTCGACTGGCGTGTTAGAGCATTCTCATCAGGTGTGCCAAATGCCAAATATTTGGCATTTGGCATACCAAACGCTACTGTTTAAGCTTCATCAGATGTTCTAAATGTTCTATAATTATAGAACATGTTACACTACCGTCTCAAATATGAGACGGTACGGACCAAAATGCCATTTTTGAATATTAATTTTTTATTCAACATTTTTTCTCTCTCCTCTCAATATTTAATTCAACGTTTTCTCTCTCTTCTCATTATTTTCTCTCTCTCCAACCGATGCTCTCTCTCTCTTTCTTCTTCAGATCACCCTCCCTCACCCTCAAAACAGCAGCGATCAAGCCGCCGATCATCGATCAAGCCGCCGATCACCGATTAAGCCGTCTCATCGTTCTTCGTACGCCATCGTTCAACAGTACGGCGGCCTCACCGATCAACGGTACACCATCGTTCTCGCCATCGCCATGTCGATCTCGCCATCGCCGATCTCGGGTTTGTGCCAGTGGATGTGGATGTGGGTTGGTGAATGTGGGTTTGTGCTGGTGGTGGGTTTGGGATGTGGGTTTGTTTGGTTCGGTGGACGTGGATTTGTGCCGATCTCTTTTTTTTTTTTTTTTTTTTTTGAGGTGGCGTTCGTGGATGTGGGTTTGTGCCGGTGGTGACTGTCGGTGTTGTTGCGGTAGTGTCTGGTGGCCGTTGTTGCGGCAGTGATGGTTGTGTTGTTGTTGTTGTTGCTGATGATGAAGATGATAGAGAGAAATTAATATATTATTTTAATGTATAGTAAATATTATTTTAATATATAGAATTGAAATATAGAACATCTGATAAATGACATGTTGTAAAATGGTGTGTTAAAATGATAAAGTAGGTTTTGGTGTGTTAAAATAATATTTTTTATGAGAGAGCTGATGAGAATGCTCTTAGTGTGAATGGAAGAGAAAGGATAGATAAATAATTATACTCGGCCAAAAATTTAAGTAAGAAACAAAGGAAAATTTTACTTTTTTGCTTTATTTATTTATTTATTTATTATTTATTATTTTGTTTTGGTTGAGGAAATGTAACTTTTTTCTGACAAAGGAAAAATATAACTTTTTATGATCTTTTATTTATATATTTCATTCTTTCTTAATTTACACCGTAGTGGACTTGTGCCGTGCGATACCTTTTGCGTGCCGTTCCTTTGTTATTAAGCAAATTGCCAAGTTCAAAACTTTTCTTACAAAGGATAGATAAATAATTTACTCGGCCAAAAATTTAAGTAAAAACCAAAGGAAAAATGTAACTTTTTTTTAAAATTTTTTTTATAGAGGAAATGTAACTTTTTTGCTGAGAAGGAAAAATGTAACTTTTTATGATCTTTTATTTATATATTTCATTCTTTCTTAATCTACTGCCACGCGATACCTTTTACGTGCCGTTCCTTTGTTATTAAGCAAATTGCCAAGTTCAAAACTTTTCTTCCAAAGGATAGATAAATAATTATACTCGGCCAAAAATTTAAGTACAAAACAAAGGAAAAATGTAACTTTTTGCTTCTTTTTTTTTTTTTTCTTTTTTGCTGCGAAAGGAAAAATTGTAACTTTTTATGATCTTTTATTTATATATTTCATTCTTTCTTAGTCTACACCTTAGTGGACTCGTGCGATACATTTTGCGTGTTGTTCCTTTGATATTAAGCAAATTGCCAAGTTCAAAACTTTTCTTACCGATTTCTAAGTAAATAAATAAAAAGCATATTCAAAACTCACCGTCAGGGACAGAGTCAAAACTTTGAGTTAGGAGGGGTGGTTTTATTGTTGGTTGTGTGTAGTAATTTTAACCTCTGATTCTGCTACTTGGCTGCTGAGATTTTTTTTTTTTTTTTTGTTAGGTAAGAAAAAAATTATTTTTGTTTAAAATTTTTTTTAAAAGGTAGGATTATTTATTTTGGATAAAATTAGTTAATTGAGCTTAATTTTGTTTTTAGTTTTACTCGTAATTTTTGTTGTTGAGCTATTTTTTTTGGGAGGGCTTGTATATTTTGTTTTAGATTTTAAATCTATAAATTTTTTAATGCTCACTAAAATGAGGAAAATGCTACAGCTGCAAGTTTTTTTTTATAAATTACTTACGTAATAAGTGGTTACTAGTAAATAAAAAAATGATGTGAGTGGTGTGCTCATATGCGAACCAATAAGAATTTGCTGCCAAAAAAGTTTGTAAAAAAATGCTATAAAAAAGTTTGTGAGTATAGAATTACTCTTAAAAGAATCAATGATATTGTTAAAGGAAAATAAAATGTAATTTTATAGAACAAAATTGCTAAAATTAATACATATATATATATATAATAATTTAAAAAAAAAATTAGGGGGGACCATTGCCCCACTGGTCCAAGGGTAGTTTTGCCTCTGCCCACCGTTTTGTTTGGTGAGTATTTTTGGTTGAAAGTTGAAAGTTGAAACAAGTGCAATTAGGATTGGTTCAGGGTGGCGCCACTTGTAACTTGACCACCCTGACTTGCTAATATATATATATATATATATATATATATACTTGCAAAATTAACCTATTTGGATCACTCTAATAAAAATATTGACCACCCTGACTTGAAAATTATAAAATTTTTGATTTAATAAAAATAAAAGTGGTGCTACATTCACAACATTTTTACAATAATTTCACTACAAATCTTATGTAATAAGCGGAAAGCAATTGTCGGGGGCAGTTTTTGCGCGTAGCCACATGTCTTCCGTTGGAGGTGTGACTCTGCTAGACCTGAATTTGTTTTGGGGAGTTCAATCTGGAACTCGGCATTAGGCTGCATATACCAATGGCTTCCAGTGCTTTTTTAAGCCTACAAAATAGATAAAGCCCAAAGTTTTAGAATAATGATAATGGTTAAAATAAATAAATAATATATTTAATTGAATAGTTTTGATTAAATGATTAGTTAAACATCATTATAATGTATATTAAGTGATGTCCAATATTAGAAAGTAATTAATTAAGTGTCATATGTCTAGTAATGGAATGAGTCCAAAATAGTCCATATTTAGCTACAGTTCATGGTTCATGTTCAACATAATAAGGTATGTCTAGCAATTGTCTATGTCCAAATAATGTATGTCAAATAGTTTATATCTAGCCGTGGTTCATGTCCAAATAATATATTTTTGGTGGTGAGATAGATTCAATTTATCATTATATATGTTCATTAATGAAGTATTAATGAATCCATGCTTATTAAATAGTGAGACAATATTAAAGTAGTTTGCATCCAATGGTGCAATAGTGATGAATTAACGTATATTTAATAATGTAATTTTGAAGATAGAGAAATATTGACTTATCTTATATGTTTCTGACTCCAACCATATAGCATTGGTGGGCTGATAACATTCTAGTGGTATAATAATATGAGTATAGCGGTATAATGATAATTAATTAAAATATACTCAATAGTATAATTTTGGAGATAAAAATATAATGACTTATCTTCATAGTTTGTTTCTCCAGCTGTATAACATCAATGGACTTATAACATTTCAGTAGCATGATAAAATAAGTTTAGCAGTACAATGTGATATTATGAGTCCTTTTATGGTGACTTCACAATTGAAGGAGAAAATTGGGTGCAACTGAAGGGAAAGAGAATATGTCCAGCTGTGTGCATAGGTTGGTTAAGTTTATCCTATTTATCATGCACTTAAATGATTTTCCCCATGTAATATTCTTTTAATTTTTAGTCAAATATGAGTGATATTGTCTTCCATAAGAAGACTTTTGGTATTAGAAATCTATGTCTTTCATGAGAATGACTTTAATATGAAATCATTGTGCCTTCTAGGAGAAGGACTTTTAGTCTTTAATGTTCATATGCCTTCCATGAGAAAGGGCTTTTGTAAAATGTTCTTGGAATAGTGTTTGATGTCTTTTAAGGTGTACAGAGATGAAAAGAAATATATATGTTTTGTGAGAAATGGTGTTTGTAATATGTATGAGTAGTATATGTAGACACTTTGTTGAATATGGATCTTGTATATATATACTTTATGAGACATGGAGTTTAAAGATATATGAGAAGTATATATGGATATTTTGTGAGGAATGTGTTTGTAGAATATAGGAAAGTATAAAACATATTGAGGTTAAATATAGTAAATACATGAGATTATAGCTGTTGCTGGAGTTGTTTTTTATGTTATGTCATGGGTTACGTTACCTTCAAAGAAGAGAGATTTTGTGAGAGGGATGGAGAAGGAGATGAATATGTGTTTATGGGCAGCAAAATTATGAAGTTTTAGAATATTGAGGATGAGAGTAAGTATATGATGGGTGGTGGTGTTGCGTAATAGGTGTGTTGTACTGGTGTTATCTAAGAAGAGATATTTTGTAAAAGAAATGGAGAAAGATATGTGATGATACCATATTTTGTCCGCTCTCAATTTGCGTGCTTGACCCTCTAAAATTCAAAAATATTTTCTCTCTAAAGGGCCATGAGAACATCTAGAATGACGTGGCGCAACCCATTCGCGCACGGGAGTACTCGAAGTGACTTTTTCTGCTAAAATGACCAAAATGCCCCTAGTCAGTCCTAAGTTTAATCAAAGGTCAAACATGATCCGAACTCTCACAAAATAACATTTTTCACAGCTTTGCTTCAAACCCGATCTTCTTGAAAATTTTTAGCCACTTTGACTGAGTTTGACCAAGTTTGACCAAAGCAATAGTACTGAGGAAATTACATATATATATATATATATATATATGAATTTTATCTGACTTGGTCATGTGAGAATATGTCAACGAAAAAAACATAACAATTGCATATTTTAATGAACCACCACGATTCTGGGATTTCTCAATTAAAAGCTTGAAAGAAAGGAACAAGCATACAAGTTCTATGTATCAAAAAGCTCACATATATAATGAATTCACAATATGGCAGATCAAAACTAGTAAGATCACGCAGGAAACAGTATATATAGAAGCTTGAATTGCTCGAATCAAAAGCTAACCAATCAAACAGAGTCTCCAAAGTTCAAAAAGAAGTTCATGAAATAGAGAGAGTAGTACAAGTACCTGCAGGTAGATCAGTGGCGATCGATAGGAAAGAAAATGAAGAGATCAATGTTATAGATCGAGGAAACTGTGTATATATATCTAAAAAACTTAATCCACTTGGGCCCCCATGTGAGAACATTTCAACGAGCTTGAAAAATCAACAATGGAATATTCTACTAGTGTCACACTTCTTCACTCCCTACTCTCTACCATACGCCGAACCTTGGTGGAAGCAACACTTGCCTCCAACCACCGTGGAATTGGCATTTGCTAACAATGGCATATTCTGGTCAAAACCCATATCCCAAGTTCACGGCTTCCTCAGATAAAGTGAAGAGAAAGAGAAGTAGATATAATCGTTGACCAGAGAGACTAGACACGTTCAAGATTAAGACTTGAGTGCCATGGAATATTGCTCGAAGTTTACAACTTCGTAGTTCGTACACATCTACGAGTTTACGCGCAAATCATTTTCGGTGACCTATTGATCTTTTTTTTTTTTTTTTTTAACGTTTTGGGAATTTCATGTCATGCTATTCTGCTTACGATTACAGAACAGAACAAGGTTTGGCAGTTGCTAACGGAAAACGACACTCCACGCATGTCTGGTGTAACATGTTTTCTGAATTTGATGATGACTTTTTAAGATTTAAATTTTAATTGATATATCAAATATTTTAAAAAACTTTTATTAAAAAAAAAAAAAACTTACTTTTTTGACAATTTTTTATATTTCATATAAAAATGACATTAAAACATTTTTAAAATAGTCTATTAACAAATACTCTAAAAATACTTATTAATTGAACCTCTATATATATTATTTAATTTTTTTTAATTGATATGAAATTAGATACATAGTTAGATTTTATTTAATTTGGATTAAGAAATGAATCAATTAAGGGTATTTTTTTTATTAAAAAAATTTTTTAAATTTTTTTTTAACCCAATTAAAAAATAATTACAGATTTGAAAGGTACCACAAGTGGGAAAAGGAAATTAAGAAGACAATTTTAAATGCAATTATCCTATCATTCAATTCACGCGGAACCTTGATGACTTGTATTTGTGGACTAGTCACATTCATCAATCTAGAATCTAGACGGTTTTTTTTTTTTTTTTTTTTTTTTTTTTCTAGACCCTCGATTACATTTTACATATGACTTCTAGAAGGCAGTTTTAGGAACCAACGTTAATGGGAATAACACTTATTTGAAGTAATTAATATAGTTGTAGTGGTTATATACTTATATGACATTAGAAAGGGAAGGTGGATTAATGAACTTTGGCATTTTGCTTTTTATACATTTAATGAGGCAAAAATATGTCGTACTTATGCCAAAATTGGTTTGTGTATAATTAATAAGAGGAATCGAATAAATTGCACTTTCACTTTAACTATTGCTGACCTTCCCCGACTACATCATCGAACACCTATGGGGAAGTCTTTGTAATTTTATGGTTTTCTTAAATATAATCCATTATTTAATGTTTGTGTACAGTATATTTATTTTTCCTTACTACCAAAAAAAAAAATAAAAATTGCCTATTAAATTATACAACAGAGTGCTATATGTAGGCATATTGAGCTGTTTTAACAATATGAGAGTATAAACAATATAGGACGATAGATTATTTAACCATACTAGACTTATCAGTACAGTACATGAAAAATGGATTACCTATAAGTTAAAGCTTGGCCTTATATTCTAGCAGTCCCTTCAAATTTAAATGAATTATGAAAAATCAGCTTGAATTTAGATACAAAATCGTGAAAACAACTTAATGATATGACTTTGTAAAGAAGTCAGTGAGTTGATCAAACAAGGAATAGAGTACCCAAATTTAATTATTAGAACAAAAAAAAAAAAATAGTGAATAATTAAAATAATTTAAAATGATTAATGGGACTTCTTATGAATTACTTACTATTTTTGGTAATTGACTTCTAATTAGACTAGTAATTCACTAATTCTTTTGAATTTTCTAAAATATTTTCGGTAATCAATTTTTAATTAAAGTAGTAATTTAAAATTTTTAAAACTTAGCACAAATAGAGAGTAGTTGACACATGCACATATAGTGTCTAGAACACTAGAATCCATATTAATCCCTAAATTTAGTCAAATAAAAAAAATTCTTCAACAAAGAGGTACACTTCGTGAAAAGGTTGTACTTGGAAAAATGTGAAAATTAAAGAGTGCATGTTACCAAACGGTGTACCGTGAGCCTAAACGACTTGGAGCATACTTTTATCTAAACGGCTTGCAGTATGCATCTTTCTTACAAAACACTAAAACGATTTTTTTTTTTAATTTAAATTTTAAATTAAATTTTTTTTTTTTATGGTTCCTGAATAATGAAATTCATTTAACAAATAATGGGCCTAGCCCAAAGAGCAATAAGATTAGGGTAATCGGAATAGACGCCAGAGCTTCACAAAAGGCTGCCCAAGTAGCAAGCTTATGGGCCAAAATATTCACAGATACAGGAACCCCCCCCCCCCCCCCCCCCCCCCAAAAAAAAAAAAAAAAAAAAAACACCCAACTATTGTTGTTCTAATAACGTTATTTAAATGTTGTAAAAATACATGTGGATAAAAAAATATTGTGAAAATACATGTTGTGTTGTTTAAATAACAAAAACTGTTGTTTAAACAATACAATGACCAAACACCCCCTTATTCTAGCTTTAAACATCTGAAATGATATTTCTAATTTCCTAATCCATCTGTGATTCTTGCTGTGAGAATTCTGAAATAGCAAGCCGAGAATCTCCTTCAAACAAAATATACTTTAGTTCAGGCATGCCTTAGTTACTTCTTCCACTACCAGGAGCATCACTTTTGCTTCTGTATGTAAATGGTAACCAGTCCATTCGTTTGATTGAAGCACAGGGCCGGCTCAACAAGTGATGCAATTGATGCAATCACCTAAGGCCCCCAAATAAAATAAGGCCCCCACTTGTAAAAAAAAAATTATATATATATATATATATTATTTTTATTTATATATTTTAATTAAAAAAATTTAAGTACTTTTATTGGTCAATAAAATGCATTAAAAAGGCCCCATTGTATCATAAAATGTAGAAAATTAAAAAGGAAAAAAACAAAATAGTCAGACTTTAGCTAACGAAATTAAATTTTAGGAGACAAATTTATTAACACATTCTTGAAATATGCTAAAATCAAAATTAATACTAGACAAATTCATTAATAATATAATGTAATTGTCTTGAAATATGTTAAAATAGAGATTATAAATTTCAAAAACAAAAGAAAAAATCTCTCACCTCTCTTTTTCTTTGCCTCTCTGTCTATATTCTTACCTTTCTTTTCTTCATCTTGATTCTTGATCTTTTTCTATAAACTCAATCTAGCTTGAAATCTTTCTTTGTTGATTCCCTTCAATTCACAGTAAATTCAAAATTGAAAAGGGGCAGTGTGAGCATACCAGAGGTAATCTTCTCTCCCTCTCTATCTTTTCGAAAATTAAGATGGAGGAGTATGCTATTTATTCAATTTAAATTAATTTTTTTTTTAGTCTATTTCACTGCTTGATTGATTGATAGGAGTCATAGGACAGCACGTTTTTTGCACAGTTGCACACTGCACAGGCTGCACAGCCCATAGCACTGTACAGTGACAGTGTACACTGCACACAGGTTGTGGGCTGTGCGGACAAGACTGTACAATGTACACAACACTGCATAGTTTGCCCACAAGCCACAGCACATCACAACTGGCCCACCACACACTAATTAATAATTTATCACATTTTTTTTTTGAATGCATACTCTTATTTTACCAATTATTTTAAATTATCACACCAATTAATAATTTGATATGTATCATATCAACTCATTTGTATTATAGTGATACTAATTTATTGAACCATGTAATAAATTAATTTTTATTTGTGCAGGTTTAGACTTTAAAGTGGTCACGACTTTAGAAAAATTGCAATAACCGGGTTCTATTATTCTCTACTTTAAATTTTATTTTTAGTTAAATTATCATTTTTAATTATAAATTGTGTTTTATTTGTCTATAAATATTTTCTCATTATAAATGTCTACTAGAAAATATTTATCCGGATATGAAAAACTTCAAAAAAAAGAAAAATTGAAAAACAAATTGAATCTCAAAAATGATCTATAGATAAATTTATTACTAGTATTAAAAAAACACAATAGAAAGTTTGGGTGAAAATATTACAAATGAACAAGAAACTTATCAAAAAGAGTTGGAAGATAATGAAATTATATCCAACAAAAAGAGAATAATGAAAATAGTCCTAATAATGTTCAAACATCTAATGTAACAATAATTGATAATGAAAAACAAAATAATTTAGAAGAAAATGAAAAAATGACTAACCTACTTACTAATAATATCTATGAATATTGATACAAAATTAAGAGATTTATTAGTAGAAAAGTGTCCAATTAGAGACAATGATCTAAATTTTCCTATAAATAAAGATCGTAGACATTTTTCTACTACATTTTATTTTAAAAGTTATCAAATGGGGAGAAATTTGATAGAAAATGGCTAGTTTATTCAAAAGACTTGGATACAACATTTTGTTTTTGTTGCAAGTTGTTTAATTCAACAACACATGGTAGTGGTACAAATCAACATACTAATGAAGGAACTAATGACTGGAGAAATATTAGCAATAAGATTAAAAATCATGAAACAAGCAAAGAGCATGTTACTAACATAAATGCTTGGATTGATTTAGAAATGAGATTATTGAAAAATAAAACAATTGATAAAAATTTCCAAGAACAACTTAACAAAGAGAAAGATCATTGGAAAAAAGTGTTGTTAAGAATTATTGTTGTAGTAAAAAATCTTAGAAAAAATAATTTGGAATTTCAACGAAAAAAATGAAAAGATCTATCAAGAAAATAATGGAAATTTTTAAATCTAATTGAAATGATTGCAGAATTTGATCCAGTAATGCAAGAACATGTTCGACGTATTCAACATGGTGCAATTCATAATCATTATCTTGGACATAATATACAAAATGAATTGATACAATTGTTAGCAAATGAAATTATAAGTAAAATTATTAAAAAGATTAAGGAAGCAAAATATTTTTCAATTATACTTGATTGTGCTCCGGATGTAAGTCATCAGGAACAAATGACTCTAGCACTATGATGTGTGGATATTTCAACTAGTCCAATAAAAATAGATGAGCATTTTGTAGAATTTTTAAAAGTAGATGATACTTCTGGAAAAGGTCTTTTTAATGAAATTATAAGTGTAATAAAAGGTCTTGAACTTGATATTAATGATGTACATGGACAAGGATATGGCAATGGGTCTAATATGAAAGGAAAAAAACAAGGGGGGCAAAAAAGAATTATTGATATAAACCCTAAAGCATTTTACACACCATGTGGTTGTCATAATCTTAAACTTGTGCTATGCGATATGGCCAATTCTTGTCCTAAAGCTATATCTTTTTTTGGACTAGTACAACGTATATATACATTTTTTTCTTCTTCCACGAAGTGATGAAAATTTTTACAAGATAATGTGTCAAGTTTAACTCTTAAACCATTGTCATAAACACGTTGGGAAAGTCGAATTGAAAGTGTAAAAGCAATAAAATTTCAAGCTTTAGAAATAAGAGATGCTTTGTCACAATTAGTAAAAACGAGTGAAGATCCTAAAACAAAAAGTGAAGTTGCTAGTTTGGCAACATATGAGCTTGAAAGTTTTGAATTCTTGTTAGGCATGCATATTGATGTTGCCATAGATCAACTAAAGGGTCTCATATTTTTTTCAAAAAAAATATAGAGAAGATGGATTTACATCTGCTATGATTTCACCTAAAGAGATTGCAACCAAAATGGAAATAGAGCCTATATTTCGTGAAAAACATATAATTTGTAGAAAGAAACAATTTGATGAGAATGCCAATGATGAGATAACACAATCTGCTGAAAAATCTTTTAGAATTAATTATTTTTTATATATAGTAGATCAAGCTATTTCATCAATTGAAAGTAGGTTTGAACAATTTCAAATATATGACGATATTTTTGGTTTTTTTTATTTAATTTTGAAAAACTAAAAGGACTAGATGATAATAGCTTGAAAAACTATTGTCTTAATCTCGAAAGTTTTCTCAAACATGATGTTTATTATGATATTTGTTAGGTTCTACAGATTTAGATTAAATGTTTAGAATCATGATTGTATTGTGTTGGCAAACCAAGAGCAAAACATGTCTAGTCTAAGTGTTTAGGCAATACTAAAATAAGAGTGTTTCAAGATTTGAAGTCCAGCTGATTGCAGAAAAGGAGAAGTCAAGTTTAGTCTTTCTCGACCAATCGAGAATTAGACCCGACCGATCGAAAATCGCAGACACAGTTTTCTGCAAAAGTTTATTTCAGTCCAATCTCTACGAAAACGTTTAGGGTTTCACTAAAACTTCTCCACATATAAAAGGGAAACCCTAGTAACGTTTTGAAGACTTTTGGAAGACTTGTGTGTTACTCTTTGTGAGATCTGAGAGGTTCTATACCTTCTAACTACATAAGATTCTACTAGAGCTTAAACTACAATCAAGAATTGGTAGAACTAGTTGCTGCATTAAGATCAACAAGAAAAGGTGATCTGAAACTTTTGAGTAGAGTCTCAAAGTCACAAGCAAGGGTGTGCTTGTGTTGCTATAAATCCAAGAAGAGAAGGAGTCCGTGGATTCGAAGTTTGCACGTGGTCGTGTCAGTAAGTTACTACTGGAGGTAGCATTAGATTTAGGGTTAAATATTTTATAGAAACTTCGATTCTCTTGCAGTGGATTTGGTTTACCTTGAGGATAGTTAAGTCAAATCCTCTCCAGTTTTTTACCTTGAAACGTTTAGTTTCATTGGTTTTTCTAGGTAATCATATCGTGGTGTTATTTACTTTTCCGCATCTTTACATGATATGGTTTGTTTTTGTTTAACCTAGATCTGAAAATTAATTTAAGTAATCACTTGGTTAACAAATTAGGTTAAATAATCTGTTAAAAGGGTCTAAACATATTCTCTCAATATTGATGGCTTAGATTTACTTTCAGAATTAGTAGTTTTAAAAGAAGCTATGCAAATAGATGAAAATACTCCAATTAATATACTTAATTATTTAAAAAGGTTAGATTCTTTTCCAAATGCATATATTGCTTATAGAATATTACTAACAATACCTGTTACGGTTGCATCTATAGAAAGAAGTTTTTCAAAATTAAAATTAATAAAGTCTTATTTAGGGTTTACCATATTACAAGAAAGATTAAGTGAATTAGCTATATTATCAATTGAAAAAGAAATGTTAGAGGAACTTAAATACAAAAAGTTAATTAGTAATTTTGCATCTCAAAAAGCAAGAAAAACAAATTTTAAATAAAAAAATTCAATAATATTATTTAATTAATATTTAAATATAAAAAAGGCTCCACTTAAAATTTTTGTCTAAGGCCTCCAAAGTTGTTGAGCCGGCCCTGTTGAAGCATCCAAGTTCATGGCTTCTCAACTAAAGGGTTTGGCTATCCAAGTTGTTACATGAGAGAAAAATACATATGATTAATTCTTCTTGCCAATCAGACAGAATCAATGTTGATAACTTCAAAACATCAATTGGCTCCTGGACCACCATAAATTGTCACAACAGATGGCAGAGAAGAGAGTAACCTGTTTTGCTTCATTTTGATCAAGCCCCAAATGCTAGTCAGGATATAAAAAGCTTGTTCAACAACTAGCTCATTGACAAAGAATTGAGTTTGAATGAGCATAAATTAATAGGTATTTCCCTATTAATTCTTTGAAAATGACTTGAAAGTTGTAACTTGAAACACATCTTTTCTGTGCAAATGATGTGTATAGGTTTGTTGTTGTTGTTGTTTTTTTTTTTTTTTTTTTTGAGGGGTGTGGGGGTGTTGTAATTGAGTGATGAGGTCTAATATTAACATTTTGAGAAACGATATGTCCTCAATATTTTTACAACAAATCATAAGTGGCAGGTTGTTATTATTGGTGTTAGGACATATATGAATCATGTTAGGAACAAATGTCAATATATAATTGGCTAATCCTTTGATAAAATGCACTTTACTTGTAATTTAGTAGATCTAAGATGTGATTAATACTTCAAGGAATAAGGTTTCAAGTTCAAGTGTTAAAGCCATGCAAATCTTTTCAAGAATCAAGCGAAAAAATGTTGGACTAAAGCTCTACAACTAGTATCTATCGAGGTTTAAAAGGCTGTTTAAGCCCAATGCTCAACAGCTGCTCGATAGATAGGGTATCTATCGAGGTTTAAGAAAATCAGATTTTCAGTTCTGTTTTTCATTCAATTCATGTATAGATTTTTTAGCTTTCTTTTCTCACAACCCTAAACATATATAAAGATTATTTTAAGGGCCATCACAGCTGATGCACCTCAATGCAAAAGTTTTTCACAAGCATATTGTGAACCGGAGACATATGCCCTAGTTCATCTTTTTCTTCAAGAAGCTGTTGTGTTTGTACACCATAGGGTTTTGTAACCAATGAGTTTCGTGATCTTCATCGTATGGATTGACTGAAGAACTTTGCAGCCAACATCTTTCTCAAGTTGGTGTGTAAGCCGCGTACTAGGATCCATGCATCAAATTAGTTAGTCACGTACTGGGAGCCGTGCATTGAAAGGAGAGATTGTCACTACAGAACAAGTCCAATTGGGTATTGGGGAAAGGTTTCAACTATAAGTTGGTATAAGGTACTGAGATTCCTTTACTTGTAACCGCTTGTTGTGATAATAGTAAATTCTCAGGAGTGGTGACCTTAAAATCACCCGGTAGGGTTTTTGCCGTGTAGATTTTTCCCATTTGTAAATAAATCACCATGTCAATTTATTTTCCACTGCATATTAACTTAGTTGGTGATTTGTTTGTGCTACTACGCTGATTGCATGCAAATTGAATTAATTAATTAACTTGGCTAATTAATTGGTTAATTCATCACAATAGGTCAATACATTCTTGGCCTATCAAGTGGTATCAGAGCAGGCACACTCTGATTAGGATTAATCTTTGCTGTGTGATCTATTGACCCCTGTTTGTCATGGATAGAGAATAGTCTCTTATTATACTTCCTTTATTTGATGGCACTAACTATGCCTACTAGAAAGTATGCATGAGAGTTTTCTTACAGTCTTTAGATGAGAAAGTGTGGCAAGTTGTGGAGATAGGCTGGACCAAGCCAAAGGAAGCGCCAGCCGATTGGGATGATGCTAAGATCAAGGTGGCAAACTTCAACAGCAGGACATTGAATGCTTTATTCAGTGCAGTCATGAATGAGGAGTTCAAGAATATATCCTCTACTGAAACTGAGAAGGAAGCATGGATCATCCTCCAAAAAACCTATAAAAGAACCAAGGCTGTCAAGGATTCAAAACTTCAGAGGCTTACCACGAGTTTTGAAGAGATTAAGATGGAGAAAGATGAGTCATTTGATGAGTTCTATGCCAAGCTCAAGGACATAGTGAATTCAGCCTTTAATCTTGGGGAAACCATTCCCGAACCCAAAATTGTTAGAAAGGTGCTCAGATCTCTACCCAAGAGATTTCATGCCAAGATCATCGCAATTGAGGAATCAAATGATATTGATAAAATTCCTTTGACAGAGTTGGTTAGCAGACCTATGAGTTAGGTTTGACAAGGATAGGGAAATCTAGTTAGGGAAAGAGCATGGCATTGAAGGCCAAAAGCAGTGACACTGATGAGTCTTCAAAAGATAAAGATTCTAAGATGAAATCCTATATCACTAGGAAATTCAAAAAGTTTATGAAGAATGCCAATGCTAAAGGATTTGATAAAGACCGCAAGCAGTCCAGTTCGTCTCAGTTCAAAAACCAAGATAAATGAAAGAAGGATGCTAGGGATGGCAGTCAGCACAATGTTCCCTCAAGACCAAAGTGCTTTGGATGTCAAGGATTCGGACACATGAAACAAGAGTGCCCTACGTATCTCAAGACCATTGGGAAGAGTAAGGCACTTGCTGTTGCTACTTTGAGCGACATCGAGCTTGAAGATGATTCTGATAATGAGGATGATGGAATCCTAAATGCCTTCACTACCTCTGTAAATCTTACTAAGGGGATTGTTGAAGATGTGGATGATGAAGAGGACTTGGTGGATTCTAAGTTCGAGAAAATGGATGATCAAGATGATATCCATACAGCCTATGAAAAACTATATAAGGTGTCTGAAAAGCATGAAAAACTATATAGGCTGGCCACCAAGAAGCTGAGTGATTTGGAACTTGATCAAGAAGAGCTCTCCATGAAGTTTGATGAAGCCAATCAAACCATTGAAGCACTGAGATTTGAGAACAATTTTTTGGCTAAAAAGACCAAGAAGCTTGAGGCAGAGTTGTTCTAAGTCAGAGCTCAATTGGAAAGGACTTCGAGTGCAAAACTTGATGAGATGCTCAACATTCAGAAATTTGCTTTTGATCGAACCGGTTTAGTGTATGATTTCTCTTCTCCTAGTATTGCTTCTACTAGTACTACTATTTTTGTTTCTCCTACTAATAATGTTAAATCTAAAAATAATGATATGAAAAATGTGTTAGCTAGTGAGAACATAGACAAGGGTAAATCTATCTTAGGAGCACCTCCTAAGTAGGATGAGAAAGAGACTAAAAACCCTAGGACTCAAAAGCCTAAACAGAAGAAGCAGCATCTCTGTCATCATTGTGGAGCAGCAGGACATACTCGACCTAATTGCTATAAGTGGTTAGCCACTCAACAAAACAACAATATGATCTCATCGAGAAACCAAAATCAATTTTCATCCTCTTTTGCTCCTCTTGGGGATCTACTCAAAGCCCTCATATTCCTTTCAAACTTGAACGGTTTCAATTCTTCCCCTTCATCACCGGATCAAGGGTTTGCAAAACGAAAAAGTTCTTCCAAGGTGTAGAAGAAAAAAGGCTCCAAGTGATTTAGTCACTTTTTCTTTCTCTCCCCTTTTTGTTTTTGATTTTGCATTACTTGTGTGTTTTGCTTTCTTGTTTTTGAGTCAGTCTAGTTTTAGGCATTGTTTTGTTTAACATGTTTTTGTTTGTTCATTTTCGGTTTTTCTTTATTTTATTTTTCATAAAAAAAATTGAAAAATCAGAAAAATACAAAAACAGTGTGTGTTTGTGTACATTGGTACTTGTGTCCTTTGGATGGCCATTGAAACAAAGTTTTCTAAACTTTGTATTTTTTGTAGTTTAGATGAGCATCTCTATGCACAACTAAGCAAGTAAGTTTTGTGGCTCGTGTTTGTGATGAGTAAGATTAAGTAATTGCTTGTACTTAACACTCGTATCACTCTTTTTGATAGGAAGGACTAGAAAATCCTAAGAGAAAGGCATAAATAACCATCTCACCACTGTTGCCAGCCAATCATGAAATGACATCTGTATGCTTCGGCATAGCAAAAGTGCAATGTCAAAAGCTTAACATCATTGGGTATTTCTTTTCTCTTTCTTATATGCCCATGCATGGTTTGCTTAAGAGAAAAATATGCAAAGAAAAATAAAAGCAAAAACAATCAAAATACTTTATATATGATTGCAAGCGTGTCTTCTAAGAGATGTGAAAGTTATAGGATGTCCCTCGAAAGTGATAGTCTCTATCAAACAATTATGATTGTGTGTGAGTTAAAGTGATTTTCTCATATCTCAAATCGTCATAACATGTAGACACTTATGCAATCTTGTGATGTTTTTCACACATAACACGCAATATTCTTTGCTACTCTTGATACATGTGCAGGTACAATGTGATTTGGCCATCACAAGGAATATATGTGTTAATGTATACTCACTAAACTGTCTTAACTTGTTTTTGAAATATAAAATTGGTTAGACTTGTTTAGTGTGTGTGTGTGTGTGTTTTGGATCTAAATGCTTGACATTTTTCTTGTTGAGAGATGTTTTTGAGAGTTTAAAATCTTGTTTGGATCTTTGGTTGAGTAGCATATTTGATTGCATTCATGTCTGTGTTTTTCTCTTCTTTGAAAAACTGTTTTTAAACAATCTTGACAGCTTCTCAATACCTCTTGATAGCTAGGCTATCTATCGAGCCTTTTGAGCTTCTTTTCTCGATAGCTGTTATCGAAATCTCGATCCATCGAGATTCAATCTCGATAGCTGCTCGATATCTACTCGATCCATTAAGGAAATTTCTGGATGCTCGATAGATGCTTGATGGTTTCTCAATCCATCAAGCCCCTTTTGCTGTGGACACCTCTCGATAGCTGCTCGATAGCTATTTCTCGCTTTTTAATTCTTGACAGATCTTGACACCTCTCGATCCATCGAGAAACTGGGATTTCTATATATAGGGTCCGCGAGACATTTCTCTCATTTCTCCCCGATCTCTCTCGACAGAAAACGTCTCTCCTTCTTCCCAAACACTTCTCTCTCACTCCAAACTTCATTCCTAAGTGATTTTCAGCCTAGATCAAGCTTTTCTTCTCTAGTAAGGGTTCTTAATCCATCATTCTTCATGCATTTCACACATTAGACCTAGGTTTTTGGGTTTTTGAAGAATTTTTGGGGATTTTCAAAATTGATGAAGTTTTGGTGAAATTTTTAGGATGGGTTTTGTGTAAATGATCCTAAATGTTCATACATTGCATCACATTTGCATTTTAACTATATTTTCATGCATTATAGATGTGTGCTATTTATGTTGAATTACTGTGTGCTGTTAGGTTTGGATTAGACTGAGCCCATGATGCTTAATGTTGCATGTCACATGTTCATACATTTTTCATGCATATGTACCTTCATTTCTCTATATTCTTATATATTGATCTGTGTTGGTGCTTTTCTGTGTGTGTCTCTTTCTCCCTCACTCTTTCTTGCGTTAGTTTGCTCTATGGCACCTAAACGCAAATCAACTTCGTCTTGGAACCCTTTTCGTTCCGGGGCATCTTTTTCTTCTTCCTCCTCTAACCCCACTCCATCTCACGTCCGGTTTCTTAATGATAAAGCTCGTAAGGACTTTTCAGAGAACTTCTCACGACAAGGCATTCATTTGAAATGCCAAGTCATTCTATCCGATTTTTCCGATACTGGCCTTCCCACTATCATCTACAGTAGGGGTTGGGAGTCACTGTGTGGCATCCCAGTCACTTGTCCTTCCATGATCATACAGGAGTTTTACTCCAATATGCACATATTCGGTTTTTCTGTACCTCTTTTTCTCACTCGTGTTCGAGGTACACGCATTATAGTCACTCCGGATACTGTATCCGAGGTACTACACGTTCTTAAGGTAGCGCATCCTAACTACCCTAGCTGCGATTGTCTGAGGACTATGTCCAAAGACGAACTCTCGTCTCTTTTCTGTGAAACACCTTCATCTTGTGGTAATCGTCAAAACACCCCTTGCTCGAGTTTTGCAAAAGGTCCGAGATTCCTTAACATGGTGATGACATTCGTTCTCCATCCATTGTCTCACTATAACTCTATCACAGAGCCTCGTGCTCAATTTTTGTTGTCCCTCCTTGAAAGGCTTACCATAGATTTTCCCTTTCACTTCATCCTATCCCTCATAGATGTCTATAGGGATACGGTGACCCGTGATAAGCTCATTTTTACTTCGGCTATCACGCAGATTCTTTGCCATTTTTCTGTCTCCTATCCATAGTTTACACACTTTTCGGTTATGTGTGCCATAAACGCTACTACCGTCAGACAGAGCGAGGCCCAACTTCGACCAAAGTGGCCATGGCCAAAGACAGCAACTCCTCCAGCTTCTTCCGCTCCTTCCACATCCGCTCCTTCTTCATCGGCAGGTGGTATGACCCTCGAGGTGGTCATGGTACAGCTGCAACACATGGATGCTCACCTTGACACAGGGCCGGAGGGAGGGGGGGGGGGGGGAGGGGGGCGAAGGGGGGCACCTGTCCCCTTTAAACTTTCAAATGTTTTCACGTTACCTTTCCAGCTTTCCTAGTAGTAGTAGACTTCTACTCCTAGTACAATTCTATATATAAATTTAATGGATCCCACGTAGTAAACTTGATGGACTAGACAAAGCCGCCTGTAGAATTTTTTTATGTGTCAAGTTTCTTTCTTGGATAGCCAAATTGAGAAATACATCCATGACATGCAATCCACTGAATCAGCAGTTAAAGGAATTGGATAGCTTGCTAAAAAGATGGTAGAAATGAAAAAGAATGTTTCATATCTATTGGTTTACTCATTAGTGACTTTGACATTGATCTTACTAGTTGCAACAACTACTGTTGAAAGAGTTTTTTTCAGCAATGAACATAATTAAAAATCGATCACGCAATTGAATAGAAGATCAGTGGATGAATGATTGCTTAGTCACATATATTGAGAAAGATATATTCAAGACTATTGAGTGTGAAGGAATCTTGCAGCGGTTTCAAAATATGAAAAATTGTCAAGGGCAATTGAGTAAAATAAGCTAGATGTGAAAAAATAAATTAAAGTTTACATTTTATGTTAGATTCTGTATGACAATTACATTATCATATAGTTGTTTACTTATTTTGTTATTAATATTGATTAATTTTTTTAGATTAATTTTTTACTTCCAATCTTGTCTTTTAATCTTGCCCCCCCTGACCTAAATTCCTGGTTCTGACACTGCCTTGACACACTCGGTGATGAGTTGTGTCAGGTGAACGCCTATGTCGGCCGTATTGCTCGACGGCAGGCTCGCCTTGGTGGCTTCGTAGAGTCTCCCTCTCCTTCTCTAGAGGCATCTGAGGACGAGGACGATGATGATGACTCTGACAGCGACTCCTCTAGCTTCTTCTGCTCCTTCCACATCCACTCCTTCATCGGCGAGTGGTATGACCCTTGAGGTGGTCATGGCGCAGCTGCAATGCATGGATGCTCATCTTAACACACTCGGTGATGAGTTATGTCAGGTGAACACCCGTGTCGGCCGTATTGCTTAATGGCAGGCTCGCCTTGGTGGCTTCGTAGAGTCTCCCTCTCCTTCTCTAGCGGCATCTGAGGACGAGGATGATGATGGTGACTTTGACAACGATGATGATGATGAGGATGCTAGCTCACCCAATGATGATGAGATGACTGCTTGATTTACTTACCCTTTGTTATTCGTGACAAAAAGAGGAAGTAGTTTTGGGATATGAGAGTAGTCATATACATAGGGGGAGAGTTAGCATAGGAGATTTTTGTTAAGGGGAGTGTTTTTCTTTTTGAGGGATGTAGTAAGGACTTATGTTTTTTTTCTTTTCTTTTCTTCTTTTATAGATACATTGTTCTTACTTTGTGATAGCAAACCTTATACTTATGATGTTATATATATATATATATATATATGATGAGGTTGTTATTACAATTTTTTCACCTATCTTTACATGTGTTGTTTCTTTTCTCTCTTTATGCACATGATTCTTATTAATTGTATGCAATCTTTTATTTCTGTTTCACACTAAGATGCTGTGATGAGTTTTGTTTAAAATGTTTCAAAAATACAGATTGTCAAAGTCTTCTTGTCATGAACTCTCTTCTTGCAAAGTTTTTCAAGAGTTTATGTTAGGATAGATTTTATTGTATTCAACAAGTGAGTATCAGTTGAGTGATTTATGACTTCTCTCATATATTCATTTGTTTGTTGTGGTTTTGTCACGGATTGCCAAAGGGGGAGATTGTTAAGACATATATGAATCATGTTAGGATATGTCAATATAGAATTGGCTAATTCTTTGACAAAACGCATTTTACTTGTAATTGGGTAGATCTAAGATGTGATTAATACTTCAAGGAACGAGGTTTCAAGTTCAAGTATTAAAGCCATGCAAATCTGTCCAAGAATCAAGTGAAGAAGTGCTGGATTTTAAAGCTCGACAACTAGTATCTATCAAGGTTTAAAAGGCTGGTTAAACCCGATGCTCAACAACTGCTCGATAGATAGGGTATCTATCGAGATTTAAGAAAATCAGATTTTCATTCAATCCGTGTATAGATGTTTGGGCTTTCTTTTCTCACAATCCTAAACATATATAAGGATTGTTTTAAGGGCCGTCATAGCTGATGCACCTCAATGCAAAGGTTTTTCACAAGCATATTGTGAACCGGAGACATATGCCCTAGTTCATCATTTTCTTCAAGAAGCTGCTGTGTTTATACACTATAGGGTTTTGTAACCAAGGAGCTTCGTGATCTTCATCATGTGGATGAACTGAAGAATTTTGCAGCCAACATCTTTCTCAAGTTGCTGTGTAAGTCGCGTACTGGGATCTGCGCATTAAATTGGTTAGTCATGTATTGGGAGCCATGCATTGAAAGGAGAAATTGTCACTACAGAACAAGTTCAATTGTGTATTGAGTTAAGGGTTCAACTGTAAGTTAGTATAAGATATTGAGATTCCTTTACTTGTAACCGCTTGTTGTGATAATAGTGAATTCTCGGGAGTTGTGACCTTAAAATCACCCGATGGGGTTTTTGCCATGTAGGTTTTCCCTATTCGTAAAAAAATCACCGTGTCAATTTATTTTCTTTTGCATATTAACTTAGTTGGTGATTTGTTTGTGCTATTACGCTTATTGCATGCAAATTGAATTAATTGATTAACTTGGCTAATTAATTGGTTAATTCATCACAAGGGGTCAATACATTCTTGGCCTATCAATTGGGTTAAAAATGTAATTTTAGTGCTAAATTCAAATTTGAACCAATAACAACTAATCGTCTATGATTTGTTGTAAAAATGTTGTGAACATAACACTTCTCTAAAATTTTATAATTAATTAATTAAATTAAATTTCAAATATGAGTTAAGTATGAATTTATCACCAAAGTAGAAAGCTTTTTCTTAACCCACTCAAACTTCTAAGTAATCAATTTTAACCCCAACTGAAAATTTCTTCCCTTCACAAATTTGTGCTTATGATCAGAACTAAACTATAATTTAGATTATATTATTTGAATTAATTAAAAAGATTATTTAATTATGAACTTATAAAAATTAGATTCACTAACTTAGTATTGTTAAAAATTGTATACAATTTTTTATTATGAATGAACTATTTATATAATCAGTAAGTTAAAAATGATAATTTGACATCTTATAAACTTAATTTCAATTCTATTTGTGTGTGTATCTATATACACATACACATAAATCAATTTCATATTCAAAAACCTATTCATGAATACATTATTATATTTGAGTTTTAACTTATTTAATAATGGAGCCTAATATTGGACTTTTATTTGACTTGTTTATAAAATAATAAGAGAAAAAGGAATTGCTAAAACACCTTTTGAACTTTGAGTCCAAATCAAATTGACCATTTGTTGTTCTAAACGGGATGGAGAAAGAATAATTTTATCTTCTTAAAAAAAATTAAACCTTCTCCTTTTTTTCCACCAAGTACCCACAACACCCTAATAAGGCCTCGAGCCTTAACCAGCACTACTAAGCTACCAAAAACATATTAGTATTTGTAAGCGTGACCACCATATTAATATTGGTACACACCTACACACTTGATCTCAATCTCTCTCTTAATGACTAGTTTGAATAGGAATGAGGGCCAACTCTATTCTACTTTCCTTCTCTTCCCTTCAATCCAAACTGATTATAAAGGAATGAGTGCATTGAATGGTAACTTTTCAAGCAAAAGGTCTAGACTCTAGTTGGTGAAGCAATACAATACTTCAAGAAGAGTTGCTTAGATGACTATGCTGAATGATGCACTCTATAAAAGAAGTGCTAGTCCCTCATTTTCACTCACTAAAATTCCTCTTTTGGAAAACCATAACCAGATTTTTTGCTTGTGATTTTCACTTTTATGGGATTACATTCTCTAGAACCAACTAAACAAACCCCAAACTAGGTACTGTTTACTATGATGCATGAACACGGACACGGACACGAACATGGACACGACACGGACACGGACACGGCGATACAGCAATTTTTGAAAAACAAGGACACGATGCGGCGAGGACACGGCAATTAAATAATTAATTAAATTTTATATTTAGACATATTTTTTATACATAAAATACGTTTATGTCTAGAATTTAAATTATGTAAGATCTACAAATAAGTAAACTACAAATATGTAACATTCCCACCACCAATACTTGCTTTTTCTAACTTAGTAACATATTTCCATAGAGGAGCAGCTGACTCAGTTGATTTTTCACTTTCAGTATTCATTTTAGTAAAATCACCTACAATATTTAACTTAAATAAATAAATAAAACTATAGCAGGACACCAAAAAAAAAAAATATATATATATATATATATAAAAGTTATAAGGTATAACTTAATATGGCAGTAACAACATTATATTATATCCCACTCTCACACAATGACAGTGAGAGTGGGAATAAAAAAAAAGTGTTATAATAAGTGAGTATTAAGTAACCCATTCAGCATTCACCCAAATGCCCAATATCTGGAGAAAAAAAAAAATGCTTAAAAGCAAAGAGGTCGAACCTGACATGTTGTCCACGCCGAGAGAGAGAGAGAGAGAGAGAGAGATCGAAAGGGACAGGGCACGGTGTCGAAGTCTATGGAGCTCGCCGATCGGCCCGATCTAGCTCCGGTGAAGGACATAGGGCAGTGGCAGCGGGTAGAGGTCAAAGAGAGGGTGGGTTGAGAAGTGAGAACTTGAGAATGAGATGTGGGTTTCGGTCTAATGGCTTCTTAGACCTGTTGTTTTAGGGTATATCACAAAATCAATGGTACTGGTAAGTCCATCTGTCAAAATCTGTGATTTTCCTTCTTCTTCTTTTTTCTTCCTTTTTTTTTCATTGCTAGCGTGTTGGAGCTGCGTCAGAGCTGTGTCGACGCCGTGTCGGAGAAGCAAAAAGAAAAAGAAAAAAGAGAGAGACACTGCTCGAACACCAAAATCCAGCGAACCGTACCGATTCCGGTGTCTGACACGACGCCAAAAATGCCGTGTCGGTGCAACCTAGCTGTTAGTGGCAAACCACCAACAGTACATGATCGTCAATTCAAAAAATATATTTCTGGTAAAAAATATAATCTAATTTATTTCCTACCATTTGGTCAATGAGAAATTGAGCCAAATTCTAGTGGATCATCTTTGTTTTTTAAATAGATATAACTCTAGAGACACCAAAAATTCACGGGCATTTTCACACACTTCCCGTTTTTCTGATTAGACCCAAAAGAAATGAATGATAGTTTTGTGTGAGAATGAAGGGAAATTCTACGGTACCTGTCTGTGCCTGTATGCTGTAGTTGTGCTTTTAATAGATATTGTAAATTTTTCCATTAATAAATGCAAACAAGTCCTTACAAAAAATAGCTTGACTTATTTATCCAAAAGCGTAGCATTGCCTTACAAAAACCAGTTGTACAAAAAAGAAAAAAAAAGTCCCCTGTTTTCTTTATTTCATTATTTGCCGCTATCCCCAGTCAGCTAGTATGTGACCAGGAAATCGGATTTATTACTCTGTTGCACTTCCACTGGTATCATCAGGACCATCTTCTCGTCGAATAATAAATTTGTCAATAATCCTGACAGTCTTTAACGGTTCCTGATCCGATGCAACAGCCTTCCATTTGCTGGGATTCTTCTCTCTAGGTTGGCTCGAGTCGCTCGACTCATCCGAATTCAGCCCCTTCCAGTCAGGATCCAGCTCCCATTCCTTTGGTACCTAAATGTCAACATGGGTAATTAGCAACTACAAAGATAAGAATTTAAAACTAGTTCAAGCCATCAAGTCTTGCAACTCAAGTGACATTAATTAATGTTTTCGACAAATACATCCAAGGTTCAAGTCTTCCACAATTATCGAATTAAAACAAAACATAAAAAGATAAAAAGAAGAAATAGTTCAAGCCTCCTCAGAAATGCCCATATTATAGTTTTAAGCAATTAAACCATCCTAGAATTACCACCACGAAATGAACCACTAATTTCGATTTCTTACCTTATCAACTGCAAGGGTATAAACTTCAAGATCACCCTCATGGTTGATATGAAATCGTGTGAATGCCTTGTAATCAGCAATCCTAAGTGAGGAGAAGGCTTCATCATAGTGTAAGTTGAACCAGTTGATGCAGATGTGCAAGTAGTTTCCAAACACTAAGGCAACTGCAGGGGTTGACAATACCCAAAAATAAAGGAAGGTGGAAGCATAATAAATGGCGGCACCCCTTCGAGAGAGAGATTCCATCCCATTCTTGCAAATATTGCTCCGTGTCACCGCCATGAGCTGATAGTACATTTCATATGAAATTTATGAAAATAGGTAAGTAAAGAAGCATGTTTGTGGAGCCAAAGGGAATCCAGTTCTCACCTCTGGTACATCAAATCCAGACATGAGATACTTGATACATGCTGGATAAAGCCCAAAAGTCCACCGTTTTAGTCTATTTTGAATGCCAATCGGAACTGGAAGGTGTTTATGGAACATAGATTGGTGCCACCGATATAAAGAATGATAGTCTGAACAATAAAAGAGTATGCTTTAATTTTTTGGGAAGCTAAAACATTTTATATATATATATATATATATTGAGATCCTCAACATGATACATACTATCTTCGATATCACATAATTAATACATGAACATACAAACTAGAAAGCAATTTAACCTTTTTATTTGAGTGATGATAATGATGTAACAAATTTTATTACTTAAGTCTCATAAATTAATGTATCACAGTGAGTGAGGGTGGGAATGGAGGAACTAACAAAGGATTGGAAGAAACTGTCATTATCTAGTAAGGAGGATAACAAGTTTGATTTGTCAAAGAATAAGAAAGCTCAGACGTATACTTTAGCAGCAAAGTTTTTTACGCGTCGCTCAGTGAACATTGAGGCGGTGGCAAAAACATTTAGGCCTCTTTGGCGTACGAGAAGAAAGTTTGAAGTAAGCAATGCAGGGGATAATATACTACTTTTTGCATTCGAATTTGATGAGGATATTGAAAAGGTCCTTATGGGAGAACCTTGGGCGTTCGACAGACATTTGGTGGTTTTCCAGAGGTATGATATGATCGAGCTTTGGCCACGAATGAATGGACAAACCGGTTCCCAATGGCTAAATTGTATCACCTTACCTCCTCGGCATCAGACCATTCATCATTGCTGCTTAGATTCACCAATAAAGCAAGGAATAAAAGACCAAGAAGGATGTTTAGATTCGAATCAATGCGTCTAAAGGATCCGAGGTGCGAAGCAGTGGTGTTGGAGGCGTGGAAAGAGGGGCTGACCTCTACTTCGGATTACCCATTAGTATCATGCTTAGATAAATGTCGAATGAGGCTTGAGGCATGGAATAAAACCGAATTTGGGCATGTTGGACAAAAAATAGTTGCACTTCAAAAACACTTGAAATGGTTGGAATTACAACCAGCATCTCCAAGTAATATTCAAGACATGAAGAATACAAGGATGGAGCTGAATGGGTGGCATGAGAAAGAGGATGCTATGTGGTATCAAAGATCAAGGATTAGTTGGTATCAAGCCGGGAATAGAAATACTCTATTTTTCCATGCAAAGGCATCTGCTAGACACAAGAAAAATCAGATGGAGGGGCTGCTAGACTCAAATGGGTGCTGGGAAGATGATGAAGAACGAATGGGAGAGATGGTGGTGGAATACTATAAAGAGCTGTTCACAACTAGTCAGCCGAATGAATTCCATGTGTTGCTGCAAGCTCTTTAGCCAAAGGTGACACCAGCCATGAATCAGAAACTTGCAATGGACTTTACGGAGAATGAAGTAAGGACGGCGCTAAAACAAATGCACCCTTTGAAAGCTCCAGGGCCAGATGGTATGCCTCCTTTATTTTATCAGCATTTTTGGTCGGATATTGGTGAAGTAGTCACAAAAACCATTCTTGATTTTCTTAATAATGGTTTAGCACCCCCTAAATTTAATGAAACCCATATAGTCCTTATTCCAAAAATTAAAGAGCCAAAGTGTGTGACTGATTATAGGCCTATTAGCCTTTGTAATGTGGTATTTAGAATTACATCCAAAGTAATAGCTAATAGGTTAAAGAAGATACTACCATCCATTATTAGTGACACCCAAAGTGCATTTGTGCATGAAAGGTTGATCACGGATAATGTATTGGTAGCTTTTGAGTCCATGCATCACATTCATCATAAAAAGGTTGGCAAGAAAGGAGAAATGACTCTTAAATTAGATATGAGTAAGACATACGATAGAGTAGAATGGGTTTGTCTTGAAAATATTATGATTAAATTGGGGTTTGCAGAAAAATGGAGGAATTTGATAATGAGATGTGTTTCATCAGTGTCCTACTCTGTAAAAATAAATGGAAAATCAAAAGGACATATAATTCCTACAAGGGGTCTACGACAAGGAGACCCCTTATCACCTTATTTATTTCTCTTATGTGCAGAAGCTTTATCGGCCCTAATTAAGAAAGCAGTGTTATTGACTTTATTGCTTGGTTGGAAGAGAACCCTTGCTTTATTGAGCAATCTCTTCACCATGATGTATCGTTTTTGAACTGATTTGTTTTAGTGAAGTTTGCAAAGTTCCTATCAAAAAAATAAATAAATAAACTTGTCAAGTAATTTTTTGGGATTTTTTTTTTTTTGTTGGATAATTCAATAGTTACAAGTACAACAATGTTGGAGGAATTCAAACATTGATTCTCCAAGTAAAAGAGAGTAGAATTTTTAATCATTGAGCTACAAAACCTTTTTTATTTTTATTTTTTATAATTAGTGACATATTAGTTTGTAAAAATTATATAGTAAAACAGTAGTGTTGTTATGTTCACTATATTTTCACAAAAATTTTACAATAAATATTAGTTGGCAAATTGTTATTGGTTGGTAAAATAGTGATGTCAGTGGTGAGCATATAAGCATAGATTATAATGAATAACAACTTGACACTTAAGGTTATTTGTTATAAAAATGTTGTGGACGTAATATTCCTCATTGAGCTAGTGACAAGTTGAACGGCAAGTACGTAGGTGCACTGAACTGTGAATCCATTGGCATTCTGCCATCATACTCTATTGTTTATATATGCTGTTCAGTGAAGAGTTGCTTACATCTCTTTATATGTTATGAAGTATGTGAATGAAAAACAGAGAGGGAAAACATTTATGGGATGTCACGCATTACCGAAAGGGAAAACTGACCTGAAGTTGCTACTAGATTAAACCTGACAATCGTCTCAATACCCACTTCCAACACCAACATAAGAATTAGAGCTACGGCCAGATGTGCAAAAACATGAAGAATTCCAATCATTATCCTTTTCTTCAATGACAGTTTGGAAGGTGCAAATGCAACCGCCACAATTAGAAATAGCAAAGTAGCTATTAGAGACACATAAGAGTAGTCCACCACGTACATAAAAGCATTCCAAACTGTGCCGAAGAAAGCCCTCAAGAAACCGGAAATTGAATCTACTTCAAAAATGTGGTCAAGCTCACACTAGAAAGGAACATGAAAAGAGAGAGAAAAAATCAAATTGATAGGCCTGTTTAAGATATTTCAATTCAAGACAGGAAGAAAGAAGAAAGACATCATAATTGTCACAATAACTACTATAAATTGGAAAAATCACTAGAAGAACACAAATTCACCTGTGGGAACAGAGAATAGACCAACATAAAGTATATGATGCCACCAACAATATCAAATCGCCAATTTTCCTTTCGGAAATTCCAGATATTTCTTAATGCAAGCTGCAAATTAAAAGCAAATAAGATGAATTATTTAAACAGGAAGCAGAAGAAAATGATACAATATGTGAAGTTGGTAAATAATAGGAAATGAAACAACAGTCACAATTAATTACCCATTCTGACATCTTAAAAGAAGGATATTCGACTTCGCACTTATAGAAAACTCCACCAGATTCGTTAAAATCACGAAACACATGCGTGGGATGTGTAAATGCTCCACCACAACCATTTACTAGTAGATGTTGGGGATAATCTCGCTCATTCATTCTTTTTGGCTGAGAAGAATTTGACTCTTTCGATCTATCAATTGAGTGATGCATATAGTGATGTATGTCACCAGCGATTCGAAGTTTACACCTTTTTTGTAAAATTTTATAGATAAGGTCTAAGACCTTTTTTCCTTTTGATTGGTAGTCTGAGCCATTATTTCTAGAATCACCATTCTCATACCAATCAACAAGCCAGTCCGGTTCGTGTGTCATGATGATCACAGAGTCTTTCTTTCCAACCTTACACAATCAGACAAGGAAAGTAGAGTCAAATAACAGAAAGTTTTAGGTAAAACAAACAAGCAACAAGTTTCTGTATTACAATTTAGGTTGTGATATCATGATAATTATTGATTATTCCAAAAATTTACATTGTTAAGAAATGATAAATCCAATCATTTAATATAATAGTTCTAATTACTCAGAAAATGTAGCATGTAAAAGAAATGAGCCATTAAAACAAGACAAACAACTGTAGTATAATACATGGCAGTTTTTTTTTTCTTTCTATACTTATCAAAAGGAGATTTTGCCAAACAATACATGCTACATATGACTATACGGATAAAGTTTGGCTACAAAATCAATAATAGGAATATGACATGTACAATTACACATGACTCACCAATTATATACAATTATTTAAGTACGGATTAGTATTCTTCTCAAAAAAGGGAAAAAAGTGTTGATTAGTAAGTCATTTGCAATGCACTTTACAAGGACGCACTTCATGCTATAAATGAATGAGCGAATCATGTGATCCATTTGTTTTGAAGAGAAATGACTATTTTTTTTAAAAATATGTTAGGGTTAAGTTTTGTTGGTGTTGACAAATCGAAGTCAAAACACATTTTTCATTCATGTATTTGAGTACTCAAATACATGAAAAACTTATAACTAGTTATTAGTTTTCAGTGTTTAGATAAATATTGAAGAATCCCATTGAAGAACACTTCACCGAGGAATCAGTTATGGCCGCCTTATGCCCTTGGGTATTACACCAAGAAATATTAATGATATATATATTTTTTTTGGTTCTATTTGTGAGCCTTAGTGTACACCAAATTCGGAATCTATACAACAACAAATGAAATTAAATAATTGGGAAAACGATTGCTTTGAACAAAAAATTAAAAGAAAAAGTCAATGTTTGGCCAATCGGTCCGGTCAACAATCTGTCTTTGAAAAGAGGGAGGGGGCAGTGATAAATGTTACCATGAGAGAGCTTTTGTTTTTGTTTTTGTTTGTATGGAGTTTATTTGTGATGATTTATTCAGTTAAATTGTAGAAAACGCTAAAAATAACTTGTTTTGTTGTTGGATATAAAAATATTCTTCTTCTTTTTCTAAGTATATCCAACATTGAAAAATGTATATATATAAAAAAAAGGGTAAAATATTATTTTGGTCCCTAAACTTTACCAAACATTTAATTTTTATTCCAAAACTTTAAAAAGTTTATTTTTGGTCCCTAAAAAATTGATAAGTTCTTTTTTTTTTTTTTTTTGCCCCTAAACTATTGAAAATGTTTTACTTTCTATTCTTAAATTTTACCAAAAGTTAGTTTTTCGTTCCTAAACTATTAAATTTTTTTTTTTTCATCCCTATTTTGTCTCTAATTTTTTTTTTTTTTTAACTCTTTACAAGTGTGAGGATGAAAAAAGAACTTTTGATAAAATTTAGAGATCAAAATAGTATTTTACCAAAATATTTAAAAAAATCCACTAAAACAAAAATAATTTAATTTAATGCTTTCATAAACATATTGAAAGTCAAAACAATGAAAATACAAATATGGGAAAGATACCTTTTCCTCAGCTAGTTTGGAGAAAAAATCGAATTGGTAGTTATCGATATCACAATGTAGTGCAAGATCAAGACCGAATATCCACCATCCCATAGGAAGTTGCAGGGCAAAATAACTTGTCTTCTGAGGCATGAACCACCCTCCCAACCAATCCCTATGACATATATTCTTTGTAAAGGTATCAAGTCCATCAAACCAATCTGTCAAGTCAAAACAAAATATTACCACAATGACAATCTAAATGAAAACAAACTTTAAAGGGTTTTTAAAGGAGTATGAAGAATGGTCTTCCAAGAAAACAAGTGATACATTAATTACAAATGTAGGAAATACTAAAAATTATTTTACTACATTATTCTTAAAAACTGATGTATATATTATAAATTACAAAGAAGTGAGACTTTTGTTAATGAAGCATAGATTAGGGTACATTTAATATTTTATTAATTGATGTATTTATACAATGTTAAAAAAATCAATTCAAACTGTGTGCAAAGATCAAGAAAAACACAAATAACTACAATATGCATGCAAATCAAAATTATATACAAGTATATTTTTTGGATTAAAAGACTTTTTTTTTTCATTTAAAAATGCAATGAAGCTCTTAACTTTATAATTATTATTTCTTAACCTATTCTCTTAGGCTTCATTTGGGAGTTCATGGGGGAATGGAATGAAATGAAACGAAATAATTATAAGGGAATGGAAAAGAATGTATTTAAGTAAGAGAAAGGAATGGAATGGAATTAAGTAACATTGAATGGATGTTTTAGAATAAAGGAATGGAAATGAATGGAATGTAAGTAATCTTATTTGGGAGTAATATGAAGGGAATGGAATTGAATCATTTTATGAAAATATTACTATTAGACCCCATATTTTAAAATAAAGGGTTGAATATATAAGGATATTTTGGAAATTTTAGTAAAAATTCATTGAATCTAATTTCATTCCCTCCCATTCTTCCCAATTTGGGGGGGAATGAAAATTTGAGGTTTTAAAGAAATAGAGAGGAATGATTGTTCCCTTCTACCCATTCCATTCACTCACACTTAAACTCCCAAACAAGGGAATAAAATTTCCATTCCCTCCATTAAAATTTCCAAAAAAGGGAATGGAAGAATACTCTAAAATTTTTCTTTTCGTTTCTTTTCATTCCATTTCATTCCCTCTTCGCAAATGAGGCCTTAGAGAGAAATCGTTAACATGATAAAAAAACAATTCATACATTTATTTATGGAAAGATGTTTAATTTACTTCAAAATATTTATATATTAATGTGACAATAAATGTAATTTTTTTAGATAATATAGACAGAAGACACAGGGAATAGGGAATGAGGGAGTGTAAAGACAAGACTTGTAACATTAGCACTTAACAATAAATGTAATTGGTTCTACATTTTAACAATATATTAAATAAATATTTGAATTCCTTTCATCAATTTGAAAAAGTTGTATAAAATCTCTAGCACCAATATTTATTTATTGAAAAATACTAAAAGTACTACAAAATTTTATTATAAAATGCCTACAAATTGACGTGACAATGAATGTAACTGATGCTGTTTCAACAACATAATAACAAATATTGAATTACCTTTTGATGACTAGTAACACATCAATTTGAAAGCATTTTAAAAAAATAATATTAGATCTAACTTTTTTCCTTTAGAGCATTCGCATTTGCTCATCCAAAAATTTTCGTCTATTTTAGCATAAGAATCTACTTTTTCTATTTTACATATGTACTTTTTAAAACACTACACATTAGATTATCTATTTTATACTACATTTCATTAAAATATTAATTTTTCTTGATTTTTTTAATTGTTTCTCTTCCATCTACTCTCTTCCTTTATCCTCGAGATACATAAAAAAAGAATAAATAACTAAATGCAAAATAAATAATATCATTGTAGTAGCAAACTTTTAAATTTATACAATTATACATGAGCTGATGTGGATCATTAATTTTTAGGTAAAACTATATAAATTCTACACATTTTTCTATTATACACGTACTGATGTAAATGCTCTTATACACACGCACTACTCAACATATTACCTCATCTTTTTAAGTAGGTGGTAACCTTTATTTATAACATCTATCTCACATGTGGTTGTTCCCACACTTATGAGGTCCACCCTGTGAGAGGGTTGTCCCGACTATATACACAAATAAAATTTGCTTTTTATGGGTCAAAACAATCTAATTAAGAAGAGTTTAACACCCCATTTGTTTTAAAGTAAAATATTTTTCATAAAATTTTTTCTCATTTTCAAGTATGTGTTTGCCTGTAAAATATAGTCAAACTTGTAAAATGTTTTACTTCTAAAAACTTGGTAAAAATTTTTACAAAAACACACAATGACTTCCCTTCCCCTCATTTGGTGGCTAGGTCGCCGGTTTGGTAGCCGAAGACCCCATTCCGGCTAACCAGTCACTGAAGCCACCATTCCAGCTGCCAATATCAGTGATCTAATCACCGAACCTTCAGCACCAATAGCTTTGGTGGTTGAGCCACTGGTTTTCGTGCTTAGGTTGAAAATTTTTACATTTAAAAAATATTATGTTTGAAAATATTTTGCTTCAAATCAAACAGAGCATAAATGTAAAAACTAAGACCAACCATGGTTTCCGGGGATAGCAAAACATCGAGGCACTGCATGCATGTTGACATGAGAAGGTGGTTGTTGAAGAGCATACTTGAAAGGACGAAACATGCGCCTTTTATATGTCAACTTTGAGGGATTAGGATACCTACAATAAAAGCAAAGTTTTCAAAATTTAAACAACATATTGTCAAACATAATATATAAACATTTTTCTCTCGCATTTTTTTGAGAAACTTGGATACATTTTTCTCATGCATGCAAGGGCCGAGCCATGTTCACAGTAAAATGAGTTTTAAAAAAAATTGTAGCAGGTAAAACCGTAAGAGTTAAGACTTAAGACTCCAATGCATATTTTGAAAAGTTGGCCCCCTCCAAGGCAATTGATTGGCCCCCTACCTATTCATGTTCTTTTCAATTTGCTTAATTACTTGAAACTTTTTTAGCCTTTTTGGATGTTGGCCACAAGCCTACCATTTAATTAACTTTTATTGCTAGCTTCCTTTAAAAAAAAATAACTGAAAACTTTTATTCATAAACAAAGGCCAAACTTTTACTGCTAGCTTCCTTTTTACCTTTTCAATTTGCATTTTTCATATTCTGCTTACTAGCCACCCAATTCAATGTCCAATCAGGCCTAGGTGTTCTCACAGTCTCAAAATAAATTCTATTCAATTTGTCTACTCTATAGAGTCTCTCATCCCATGCTCTAAGTCTCTCACATACTACACTCTCATTCAGCGATCTTAGTTTTCTTCAAATTTTATTTTGGGTAAATTACAAATTTTACCCCTAAAATATGGGGTGATTGGATTTTACACCTTAAAGTTTCAGAATTTGAATTTCACATCCTGAAATTTGGTGATATTTGGATTTTACACCCTGACGTTTCAAAGTTTGGATTTTACCCCTTATATTTTAGAAGTGTTTAAATTTTACTCCCTAAAGTATTGGGGTTTTTGAATTTTATATGCTAAAGTTTCAGAATTTAGGAATGTAAAATCCAAGTTCTGAAACGTCATAGTGTAAAATCCAAATACTCCAAACTTCAGGAGGTAAAATCTAAATTCTAAAATTTCAGGATGTAAAATCTAATCACCTCAAAACTTTAGGGATGCAGTTTGCAATTTACCCTTTTATTTATTTATCTTATAGTTTATGATTTTTTTCCCTTTAATTTAATAAACCAATTGGTAGACTTTATTCATTATTTTTATCTAAAATTTCATATTAGCTTCTAGTCAAAGTCTTCTTTAAAAAAAAAATAAAATAAAATATTAAAACCCTACTTCTAGTCAAAGAACTGAAATACAAGTTGGATTGGGTATATATGACAAATGCAACTAGTACAAGATTACAAGATAAAGTTTCGTAGTCCAATTTATGGTACCACAAATCTTATTTGAAAAATCTCATACACATGCCAAAACTAACAAATTTGTTTTTCTGTTTGACATTTGGAGATACAAATCTTGAAATTGATGTTTGAAAATTAATTAACGTAGTGATGAGTGCGTTAGGCATTCATACATAGATATTCTGAATCAATATGATCATTTAGTTTTGGCCCTCTAAAAAAAAATTTCTGACTCCGCCCCTACATGCATGTATATATACATAGAGTAGTAATGCTATAAAAGGAGAATTTTATAGCAAATGTTGTACCACTGAACAAAAAACTAGGACAAATAGAAGCCCGAATAAAACCTTAACAAATAATGGCACCATTTGTAGTGTCCTAGGTATGTTGTTTGACAATACCTATCAAAAAACACCCTTAACAACCTGTCCCACGTACACAATTGGATGCAAGGAAAATGTTCTAAGGTTTCAACTAAAATCATGCACAAGCAATGCATGAAAGATCCAAAAACCAAGTTAAAAAAAGCTTTGATAGATTTTTAAGTTTGCACAGGGGTGAAGAGAGTGGTAGAGGCAGTCGCTCTTACCAATAAGGAGATTTGAGAAGTTAATCAATGCCCAATTGGTGGAAACTTAATTTAGAGCATCAGTAGACAAAGCTTTATCATCTAGCTTGACCATCAAGAAAAGGCCAACTACTGAAAGACAATTTCGGCCTACTCAACAATAAATTTTTTTTTTTTTTTTTGAGATAGCTTTAACTTACGGCATTCATTTCTAATAATTGCCTTTATTATCATACTAAGATACTAATTGATTTTTTAGTGTCGGTAGGGATTGAGCTATAAATTTCTTATTTGCCGACAAAAAATTTTACTAGTTGAACTAATTGAAACTCACAACTTGTCGACAATAAAAATTGTTAATAAGAATTTTTATTATGAATAAAATTGTCAATTTTCACTCACTCCCAATGAGTAGTCAGTCTTAAAGTAAGATCGAAACTTTTATTTATTTATATATATAAATGAAAGTATGCTCGAAACCAGTTAAAATGTGTTAAATTATCATATTATAATCATAAAAAGGTATTGTCAACTTACGCAAGATCCCCCCCAATGAGGAGTAAGTCTCCGCGTTTTAAGGTATCCGATTCAATTTTAATTTCGCGTTGAGCAAGTAGCCGTGCCACAGTATAAGTTGAGTTCCCACCGTCACCAGTATCTGCCATGAAGTCAAACCATAGTTCTTCTTTTGTACTAAAATCATCATGTAAATAGTCCCTTTGAGTCTCCGCTTCCGGATTTTGCTTCCTTACTATCTGATGAGTGATGAGTGAAGATGGAAGAAAGGGTAAGTTATAAAAGAAATCATTAGTAAGATCCATATCCAATTTTTTTTTTTTTCATTTTCCCTACAAAATAAGAAAAGTAGCCTATTTGCACGTGTAAGAATATAAAAGTGAAGATTTTAAATGATATGGTATCACATATATCTTAGATTTGTAAATAAATTTCTTCATGAAATAGCCCCTCCTATAAAAATAGCATTTTTAGTTCTTAAACTTGTCCAATTTTTTAGTTTGGTTCTTGGAGTTTCAAAATGGCAATCCAATCCTTAAAATTTATAAAATGATCGAATTTGTTATGCACACTAACCGGATATAAAATAATATGTCATGTGAACATTTATAATTTTTTATAAAGTCGATGTAACTTAAATATTACATGTTAACAGTAAATGTGGATTAAAAATAAGGGGCTATCAAGAACCTTGTAACTCAATTGATTAGTAACTCCTATTGTTCTTAAGTAAAACATATAAGGTTCAAATCCATTCTTTCCCAATTATTGAATTATTTAAAAAAAAAAAAAAAAAAAACTAAATGGCCACCAGGATCGTTCACTACTGTATTGTCACATGCAACAAACGTGAAGTATTCAAAGAAATAACGTTGTTTACTTTCTAAACTTGAATTTACTAAATAACTCTACATTCCATTTACATCCCCCATCGGCCATCATCGGTACTATTACTACCACCATTGTCTATTTGTCTATTTGAGTTTTGTCAATTTTAGCATAAAAACTTTTAGTGTGATCAAACATACAAAATTTCTAAAGTTTCAATCAAACAATAGAAAATAAATCATTTACCTCAAAACAAACGGAGGTTAAAGTTAGTTGTACACTTATACCTGATACATACGCAGGTCAAAGCGACGTAGGAAGACTTTTGCTGATATTAGTAGGTCAAAAACAGCCTTGTATAGATCAGTTGATGTACTGCACCACATAGCCACAACCAAAGAAAAAAGAACTTAAGGGGATGTTTGTAAGAGCAGAAAACTTAAAATTAAATAAATAAATAAGGAGATGACAGAAATATACCCTGAATACCAGTGAACCATATCTAGAAAATCAGGCTTTTGCTTATTCTTCTTGTTTTTTCCTTCTGACCTGACCATAAGAACGTAAGAAGCACTCAGTGCAGCTCATCTCTTGGCAAGGCATCTTTTACATCCTAATTAATGTCAAATTATGAAAATAAATTTTAAATAAAAAAAATGCTTTGCACGTTCTAAAATCAAGCATGGTACATTGGCACTCACTCTGATGACCTCTGTGCTACATAATTGGCAATGTACAGGCCTATAAACGTGACCCAACACGAGTAGATGAGAGATGAAGCGCAGGTGATGACTCACTGCTAGTGCTAGCTAACTGAGAAAAGAAAAAAATAAATAAAGAGAAGATGACATGGCAATGCATGTGAGCTAAATTTTCATACAAATATATTAATCTTTTATTTTCTCATAAAAAACATAAATTTCTTATTTTGGTTTATTGTCATTCTTTATAGTAATAGGTGGGATAAAAAACAGAATACGAAAAAGTATGACCTAAGGATTTGTATCCGTGTATATTGGCAGTTAACGCTTGGGGAGATTCTAAATGAGAAATATAAAATAAATAAATAAACATATAATGACACTATTTAACCCAAAAACTTAAGCCTATAAATTTAAACCTAACAATTTAATATTTACGGTAGGGATGAAGGGCCCAGATATAGGTATTGGGCCATGGGCCATTCCCGAGGACATCAGATAGCCCAAGGATAGGTAAATATTAACGAAGGTATACAGGTTAATGGGCTGTGGAGGAAGTCTGGTCATAAGGATCTCGAAATGTTGTCCGAGGAGAAGTACCTCCTCGGCTAAACAAAGTAGAAGTCAAAGGTCCAATCCTTCGTCAAGAACAAGGCAACAGGCAATCGTGCTGGTAAGGACAAATATCAGAGAGAGATAAAACAAAAGAGAGTTGAGAAATATCTAAGAAGAAAGCTGCTACCACCGCATTGAATGCTCTGCATCTAATCCCCTGGCCGCATTAATGTGGAGGTGATACGTGAACAATAATCTTCAGCCTTACAATTACCCTCAAAAACCTTAGGAAGGTGCTGATAGGACAAGTATCAAAGCCAGTAATCTGATCTACATGTGGAGGGTTGAGATGAAAGAAGGAAGGAGAATATAAAGGAGAAAAACCCCATTACAAAAGGATCATCAGAAAATCGAAGGGAAATCATTGTATACTCAAGAACTGTAATTTTGTATAAGAACAAACCATCCTCGAACTTATATGAGGAGAACTTTTATTGCTCAAAACTGTTTGTTTTATTCTTTCTAACAACAACTAACCTACTGTGACTACCATCCACTTAACTCATTGAAAGTTCATCTTCAAGCCCACTCTCTAACAAATTCATTGTTTTAAGCTATTTGGGCCATTGACCATCTATTTGGGCTTTGGGAGCAAATCGTGCCCTTATATTTACAATTCACTTTTTTTTTTTTTTTTTGAGAAAGGTACAATTCACTTTTTTAATTATTATTCAATTTAGGATTTCATTTACACATATATACTCAACAATATAGAATAAAAAATCAGATACATACCTAATGGTGATAGATAGAAAACAAAATGGAATTTGGTGATTACAACCATACCTTGTGATAATAACAACATTTATCCAACATTAAAATACCGATAATAATTCTCTAAAAACAAATAAACCAAATAATAATAGTAAGTAATGTTATTAATTTCGTACCGAACAACTGGTTAAACCAAAATAACCGTGTTCCATGACATTAGATGGAACGTATGCCGTTTTGTACCATTTAAGTAGTCTACCGTATCAACCCACGGAAAACCATAAAAACCAAGTTATAAATTGTTTAAACTGTGGTTAAAAGACCTCAACTTGGAATAGAAAATCAATTTGATGACAAAAGCTAGCTATCACAATTTTTATACAAATAATGTCACTTTTTGACCTTTTTGGGTGTTTTTGGTCTATTACTCAAACCTAACAATTAGCTTAGCCTTTAACATGTGTAGAAGTAAATTATCACTGCATTTCGTACTAAACGATGATATTTTTTTATCTATTTTGGTATGTTCTTGGACTTAACAATGAAACTAAAATTTTTATTAGCTAATTTTACTTTATTTTAGTTAATTTTTATAATTATATATACTTAATTAATTATTAATAAATTTACGGTCCAACCATTAAACTACTGGTTGAACCAGCGAACCAATCTTTCAACCGGATCATTCCTTAAGACGGTTTTGATAACTACGATAGCAACCTGCTTACTCCACAGGAGTAAGCTAAAAGATGAGCACACTTGGTAAAAAATAAAGACAGATTCATTTTCATAGATATTGCCACTAACTGAGAACTAGAAGAATGATACACAAGTGCCACAAAAAGCCTGGATACAAACTTGCAGAGGTAAATTCCCAAAAATTACTGATTCCAAGTATCTTTCTCTATGTCACTCTTTATATATCCATAGATATCAGATCATGATTCTTTCCATTGCACTTGTTGGAAGCGATAAAAAGTTATAATTTAATTTATTTTTTTATAAAATAGAAAATGCTACAACAACTACAAAATTTACCATATAAAACTTACAAACTAATGTGATAGTGAAAGTGATTAGTAGACTTGAACCATCTAATAAATAAATGTTTGGATCGTTTTTACATGATTAGTGACATTTCAATTCGTAATAAAATTTGTAGTTTATCTCTAGCATAGTTCTTTTAAAAACGACAATGTGAAGGGAGCTACATGTGATATCCCATACCTAAATCTTCATACTATGGCACGCATCGTATTGTCTAAGATCTTCATACTAATGTCATTCTTGCCATATTTGTTTATATTTCTTCTTGTATTGGTCAAGAGAAAACCTACACAACTCGAATTTTGAATATGCCTCCTAACTAATTTTAGCAACTTTTCAAGCATTCAAAAACAAATTAAGTCTTTAATCTTATCGCAAGAATGTTTGTGGGTCTTATAGAAAATTTACAAGAACTACTAGGGTGCATATGTATTTTGGCCAAAATGGCCAAATACCACCCTTTTGCAATATACTACTATTTTTGAAATATTTAGTAATGTATCCCCTTTTTGAAACTCAAGTTTGTGAAACTCGAGTTTGTCGTGTAACTCGAGTTCCATAAACTCGAGTTCTTTGAAAAAATAGCTTTCAAATTTGCCGAAAATTTTTTAATGGAACTCGAGTACCATTAAAAATTTTCAAAGTTTTTCCATGCTCGAGTTCTCCAAACTCGAGTACCCAAAAAGTAATAGATCTCTACATATTTGCAAAACAGTGGTAAATCAATATATATTTCGGTAAATAGTGCAATTGTACCATTTTGGCTTATGTATTTTACTGAAAAGCATGGAAGCGTGACTCACCCACTTGGCATGAAGCATGACACGCCTACGTAAATATGAAAGCATGACACGCCTCCTTACATATGAAGCATGACACATCAACTTAGGAAGGAAGTATGAGACATCTACTTCAAAACATGATTCATCTTCTCTTTGCTGCTAGTTGCATGACATCTCCATATTACTCCCACACCACCTAATCCTATGTTCAGCAATTCCTACAGAAATTTTCAGTATTCTAAACCTCCTCTTAGTCTTTCTCTCACACTTGCACTCTTTCTCAAGAACCAAGCATACCAACCATTCTAATTCAAGAGGTAAGACACAAATCTGAAAGTTTGCATGATCTTCTTGTATCTCAGCATAGTGTATTAAGTTTGCATGTTTTTATTTTTATTTCTTTGGTCAAGTAAATTGTTTAAAAGTTGTTTCTCTTAGTTGAGAACTTGTATGCCATGTTGGTTGAGTAGAAAAGTATGTGCATGTTGAAGGAAAACTATATTTTTGCTCTATTTCGGATTCTAAACACAATTGGGCATGCTATTTGGTTGTCTAATATACTAAAAATTTGTGGATCTTATACTTGGTATTATTCAATGATGAGTGTAGTGTGTTTTATATATACTCCATTTGAGCATGTTTTACAAATTTACAAGACTTATGTGCACTGTTGTTTCCTATACAGATTATGTACAGCTTGTGATTAAAAATTTATGTTAATTTCTATAGACTGAATTTTGAGACCTAGTTTGATTTGTATGAAATATTACATCCATTTGTTTCAAATGAATCAAGTATCAAAGAAATTGGACTAGTATTGAATGTTTTATGAGTTTTTCATTCTGACTCTAATTCTATCTTTGACGGAATTGAGTGTAATGGCTTGTACAAATTTTAATTAATCATTGAGAAATGAGACTGAACTGAAATTTATAGAGTATGAACTAATCATATCTATGGTTGTTCATATTAAGTTTTATGCCAATTGGAGACTTTTAAGTAAGTTAAATTAAGTTCACAAGCAGACTGATTTACATTAACTTGAATCTGTAAGAGTAATGAAATACTAAGAAATTAGAGACTTAAAACTTGGTTTTGGTTTATTAGATTAGATTTTCATTTGATGTCACTATCCATTGATATGTGTTTTAATACTTGACCAAATTTATTATGGCTTGATTCAATGGTTTAATACCTAAAAGAAACACATGTACTTCAGTATCCCTTGTTGAGCAATGCTTGCATCGTAAAGATTTTTGGTACCTTCTTATAATGACCCTCTTTGGTTATGCTCATTAAATTGTTTGATGTATGTATGTTGGTTTTGGGAACCTCTTTGATATGGGTTTACAGTTTTCTTTATTCTTAGAGTTAGGTTGTCATTCATTTGTAAGTTTTTGGTAAGGTAGAATTGTAAGTAAAGCTTTGATCATTCATTTAGGTGGTGAGAACGTGGACACTTGAGCTTCTCTAATCCTAATCTCTTGCATCCTCTACTTTCAGGTAAAGGATATGTGGTATGGGCATTTGTTAAGCATGAGGTTTGTTTAAAAATATTATTATGCATTAAAATATTTTGACTAAAGATGTTGTATACAGTTGTGTTTCAAACAAAGACATATGCTTGAGCTTTTGAAATCTTATATATATGATTTAAGCATATTGATGTTATTACTCATTTCATGAACATGATATTTAAGAATGAAGTGGATATGCTATTATCATGAAACATTATGGAAAAGCAAGATTTGAAAAGGCTTTGGTTTTATGGTTTTGTCTATGGGATGATCTGAACTCGGCCAACAGGAGTTAATTAAATTATAAATATGTGAAGGCGAGGGATAGAATCTAAGATCCCAGGTTTTAATAAAACCATACTGACACACTAACTGCTAAGCTAAGCTTCTTTAATGTGTCAATCTTTGATGACACTCATTATTTTATTTATTTTGAGTGGTTTGTATTATAGTTTTTTCATTTATCATATTACCCCCTCTCAATCTATTATTATTTGATAATTTTATTAGTAGTTCAAAAATTATAATTTTTACATGTGAATATACAATTTATTAATTTATGATGAAAATGATTTTATTTTAAACTTATTTTTATTTGAAAGATTACTAAACACAAATTTTTTACACTTGTTTATGCTTTATTATTTTCTATTAACCTTATAAAAATAGTGAAAGTTCATTTGCAAGTTGTTTAAATTTTTTAGGCACATTTTTAGTAACATTTCGTTAATGTTTACCATTTAAATACCTTTATTTGTATTTTATTATTAAATATATCTTAATATTTATGAACCACTTCAAATAGAGAGGAAATAGAGCATGTGGAAACGACATGTAAATGTAAAGGCATCTGGCTCTTGCCAACGCGTGCATGCATATGTATGTATTATACATGTCTTTAAAAATGAAGTATGAACAGGACTATCATAAAGATTGAAAGTAATTTTTACCACTTAGACAGATTAGATGTAGCACGCTGGTATTGGATGATAAATAGAGGCTTTTACATCATATCCTTATGGTATTTAATCTCTTTCTTATTTTGGTACAGTGTCATTCTTTGTATATCATATAATATACTATTTCTTAGTAGGATAAAACTAACAAAAATCCTGTTTCACTCAAGTGTTCCTTTTTTATCCTCTGGCAACCATAGTTTGCTACAGATCTTTTAATATAAAATAATCAAAGTTTAAAAGGGAAAAAAAAAATTAAAAAAAAATAAAGTATGGAACATTGGATTGAAAATTTTTGTTGGATAAAACCACACTGCTTAAAATAGGTTGCAGGCATACCTTGGCATAAAGATCGTATATTGTCCCGCAATTTTCATTCCGCATGCAAAAAAGTGAAGAACACACTTTATCTTTCAAATTTGTTTGTTCAAGCGGCTCCTCTCTACAATGACTCAGAAATACACAGCAGGCTATACTGACAACCTTCAAAGCATGAACAAGTATTCAGAGTTTACATGGAAAAGGGAGACGCTAACTGAGTCGGCAAATCTAGAGTTACCAAAAGTCAATTTAGGACTTACAGCAGAAAATTGGAGAATGGTCCATATGTCTGGCAACTTTCGATTCTGACATGAAAAAATGTACTCGACCAGAATAAAGATATAGTGGAAGACGAGAAGGCAAACAATAGAAAAGATGAATATTGTCAAAAATAAAGACAAATTCATTCTTATTGATATTGCCACTGACTGAGAACTTGGAAGATGATACACAAGTGCAACGAAGAGCCAGGATACATACCTGCAGAAGCAAATTCCCAAAATTTACTAAATACCCATTGTTTATCTTTATGTCCCTATACAGTCTACACATACACATGAGAACATGATATTTTCCGTTTCACCTGAAAGGGATGAAGTCCATTTTTTTTTCATGGTCAAATTTTTTAATTTTTTTCTAATGGAAAATGCTATAGTTATTACAAATTTTATAATATAAAATTTATAAACTAATACATCAATTAATTGGATTAATGGATTTTAACTATCTAATAAATAAATATATGAGTTGTTTTCATGCAATTGGTAACATATCAGTTTTTTTTTTTTTTTTTTTCTGAATAGTAATATATCAGTTTGTAACTTTATGTAGTAAAATTTGTATATATCACTATTTTAGAAATGACAATGTACAAAATGTCATGTTATCAAAAATTTTAAATGATATGACACTGACCATATCTTTAGATTTATAATATTTAATAACCATAAAATCAATCAATTTTTTTTTTTTTTTTTTTGAGAAAATAGATCCATTTCAAATAGAGAGGAAATGCACATGCAGAAGGGTAATGTAAATGCAAAGGCAGCTGGCTCTTGCTAGTGTATGTACGTGTATGTTTTATACATGTCTTTCAAAATGAAGTGTGAACAGAACTATCATAAGACTTAAAATAATTTTTACCACTTTGAGAGATTGGAATAGCTTGGTTCCCCTATCAATGGCTGTAAAAAGAAATAGAAGAATCCAAGAAAACCGACATGCACAGACCACCAAACAATGCTGTTGTCATCCTTAAGAGTATGCATAATGTCGAAGAAGAGAAAGAACACGCAACTCAGTAGGGCAACCACTACAGCATGTCGTGAGAGCTCAGGTTGGTAAGGGAATGTGTCATTTAGAATTCCAAAGCTCTCCGGGATTTCCCTAACCCTCTCCATCTTCTCGGTTATGGAGGCATTTAGAAAACTAGTTATATCCCTTCCAATCTCTTTGAAGGATTCCATCAAATTTCTTGTTAGTACCTGTTGCACAATGTAGTTCACGTTACTTGATTCACCGTACCAGGCAAGCTTCCGATTTCTGTAGAAGGAGTACTATTAAGTATAGTCATTAATAAAAGAAGTACTTCAAAATACTGGACTCCTAAAATAATAAGTCAAAAATTGTAACGTTCACATTCACGGGTAAATTTTCTAAACAAAGATCTACAACGGTAGAAGTTGCACTATACTATCGTTTCAACCAAAAAAAAAAAAAAAATTGCAGTATAAAGAAAGTGAATTCATGGAAATAAAGAACCTAGAATCAATAAAATGAGAGTTGGTATGAGTGACTACTGACAAGGTAAGAACTATGGTGTGTACAAGAGTGCGGGTGTGATTATGCGTCTACTCTTGTGTATCACCGTAAGCAAGAGATACTTGTACTGTTCAAGTCTTTATTAGTAAAAAAAGATTAAAAGTGTTTCTCTTTCTCAAAGTACAACAGTTGAGAAGTGATTAATTAAACAAAAATAGCGAACAAGAATTAATTGATTCGTAGCAGTTTTTTATTTTTATTTTTATTTTTTAGAGACTAAGGATTTTCCAGGGAATTGAAAGGGACATGCAAATTTGTTCCACATTTAAAAGGCTCACATAAATGAATCACACACAAGGCTATTAAGATCAAGAATCTACAAGAGATCGAGAATTGTAAGATCCTACCTATTTTCATATTGAAAGCAAAAAATAAATTGGTAGTAACTTTGTGTATTGAATAATCACAAATTATGAATTCATCCATAAAAAAACAAAGATTTGCATCAATATAATGTAATTTGTATATCATACATCTCTACGTCTATACTAACAAAACAAACATGCTTAAGTTTGAATACAATGTATCCAAAAATTTCAATAAATGTTTAATTAGCAACTAAATACCAAAATATTTATCAACACATACAGACGACACTTTTTTAAGTTTCAAATGTGGTTTCTTTTTTAGATTTTCAATTGATATGGGTAAATTTGGGACTTCAATACTGGTGGGCCACTAGTAATATATTGGACTTTTGGCTTTAGTTGAGCTTAAAGAAGCACAAATCAAAATTTATGTTTTGGTAGGATCAATAAAATCCATATGATCCTACAAAATTTGCGATCCTACATGTGTGACTCTACAAAATTTGCAAACCTAATTGTTTTGGTAATGTGGGATTATGATCCTACAATTTAGATCACGGTTTTGACGATCATGATCACAATAGAATATATCCAAAAATGAAATTAATGCACACAACAACACAAATGCAGTGCTTAAACAAGAAAACAATCATTTTCAAAAAAGAAAAAAAGAAACCACAATTTTCTCTCATTATTCGTTCTCTTTTTTTTTTCTTTTTTTTTTTTTTCTCAATCTGATATCTTTTTCCTTCTCTGCCAGAGCCTAACGATGTCAGATAGAAAAAGGAGAAAAAGCACCTAGATTTTCTTTCTAACATGATAATGACTAGCATATGTGGCGTAACAATCTGAACTATTATTCCATATGAATCGCATATGCCATATGGATCTATTAAAGGGTGATACTTAATAAAATATCTTTGGTTTCTACTTGGAAGGATTCAAAATTAGAAATGAACTTTTTTTTTTTTTTTGTTGATTTCAAAGAAAACTGTTGCTTTTGCCCCTTCTAAAATTCTTCAGAATCGAAGGGTAGATGTAGAAAGAAGAGGGGTAAAAAAGAGAGAGAAATACACAAATTGAGAGAGGGAATAAGTCTGTTAGGACCTTGGCCGGTGTGGTTGGGTTAAGGCCACAGGGTTTTTCTGGGTTTCTTCTTATAGTTTTCCTGGCTACCAAACACTGGATGTGGCTTTTCCATTTGATTTTCTCGGCTATCAAACACAGTCATTAATCATTTTTCTTTTTCTTTTTAAATTTATTTCTAAAAAATCAAAGGAAATCGTTGTGGTGTTGTTGGTGATAAGGAAAAGGTAGAAAATTCAATGAAATTCAAAGCATTAAATCTTCAAGCAAATATTAGAAGATAAGATGCGAGAGGAAGAGATGGGGAGGAAAAAGAATGAAAATACTGAGAGAAAGAGAGACAGGCGTGAGATTAGATTAGCAGATGCAAAAGAAGAAGATAGAGTTAAATGTCGGTGAGTGGAAGCCACCTCATATGAGAGAGGAAGGAATATACTTTTGAATTACCCAGTAATAACCCCAAATGCCCAAAACAAAACAGAACTGAGTCCCGTGAAAATAGGATTGAGAGTCCCGCAATTGCCTACTAGCATCTGAAGCATCAAAAATTTATTTTATTTATTTTAATATAACATTTTGCAATACACTTTATATCCTATTTTCTATTTTAAGATTATATTACATTAAAATAATTTAAAACAAGCCTTATTTATGTTAAAATTTAAAATTTTTTTTTTTTATCGTGACCACATCTGCCAAGGAGAGAGATAAAGAGAAAGAAAATGCGAAAAGACTTGAAATGTGACATGGGAGAAAGAAATTGGAATAAAAAAACACTAAAACATGTTTACCGTTTGTTTGGTAATGTTGTTTTAGTTGTTTATATCTTTTGAAAATTTATGTGGGTAAAAAATTGTATAAAAATATGTGTAATATTATTTAAACACTAAAACTTGTTATTTAAAATACATTATCAAACAGACCCATAAAATTTTATGTCGAGTTCCAAATATGAAATTATACCATTTATCAATATTAAATTTTTTAGCATTTAAAATATTTGATGGTATTTAACACACTTGATGCTAGTGTTCTAATTCATTCTCACAAAACTTTTCACCAAATTAACTTTTTAATTATACTAAACTTGTTTTACTTTTTTTAATACTTTTTATTCAATAATTAAGATTAAAAGTTATTTTTTCAATTCTTAAATTCACTTATTACAATTACATCATCCATGAAAAAGTGTGTAAACAGGGAATTGGTTGTAGTAAGTTCAGAACCACGCACTTGTCTTGTCTACCAACTTTGACACGAATTAGAGGGGAAAAAAAAAGGATGAACAAAAAATAAAGCAAAACAAATGAAAAGAAATTTTTTTTAAAAAAAAAAAGGAAAAAAAATAACTAACCGAATGAGAAGTACCCGAAAAGACGTTTACCAAAAAATAAAAAAGTACCCGAAAAGACAAAATCCAAAGAAATTAAAAGGTCAAAAAAAAAAAAACACGAAAACAAATGCTTCCGTGGGATTGGTTTGAAATATTTTGGAAAAGGTAAAAGGTGAAAACACAAATACATTGAACTATGTGCTGGTGGTCACGTGGGTTTTCGACTTTTTGGTCCTACTTTTTCTTCGGATGGTGTTGCCAGATAGAAAACAATTGGTCCAACCGGCTTTGGTCCAATACTCCCCACCACAAGAGCCATCAGCCACTATGGAAATTACACGTGAGCTTAAAGTTTAATACTTATGGTGGGTTTCAGTTTTTTTTTTTTTTTTTTTTTAAGAATATAATAGATTCTAATTAGTTTAATTGATAAAGTTTTTAATAGTTATATAAGATATTTGAGATTCAATCTCTATTTACATCAAAAATTAATTGATATTTAGTCTGATTATAAAAAACTATCATAAAAAATGAATGTCATAAATTGAAATTCTCTTAAAAAAACTTATAATATAATTTTCTACTATAATTTGTCATATAATAAATTGTGAATAGTAAAAATATAATAGTAAGCCATGTGAAGACATATTTCTAGCACTCAAAACTCGCCCAACTCAAAATTATGTCCTGAGCTTTACATTACTCTAAAGTTAAAAGGAAAATAAAGTATTTGGTATTGGTGGGTCACAAATGATGATTAATGACACGTGAAAATTACGAGCCTGAGAAGGAGCACTTTTTTAAGGACAATATTTAAGTCCAGCATTACAATTTTTTTTTTAGTGAAGTACTGCTGACTGAATTTTAAGGATATGTCTAGTTGGAAGTTAAACAGGAAAATTTTGGGTGGGGTCAGACATTTTTCACCTAAGCACACAAAAACACTGCCTCTCCGATTTGGAAAGAAAATGCTGGAGAAAAGTGACTATGCAGGCAAATTACCATTTCTACCCTACTTCTCTCAGTCGCTTGCGTTTAACTCAACAAAATTTGCCCAGTTTCCTTTCTTCTCTCAACAATAACTTCATCTCACTGTTATTCAACATAGAAAATAATTATTAAAAAAATACTTGATTGAAGTATCATCGGTTGAAAATGAAAAGGCCTTCTCATAAATTTAATAAAATAAAATAAAAAGAGAGAAGAAAAGGAAAATACCTGGGACTACGGTGAGCACCTGAGATCATGTGTTTTTTTTTTTTTTTTTCGAAAATGCATCTAAGATTAGTTGACATGCAAGTAAGAAATGTGAAAGTGAAAGTATGAGAGGAAAGTCAAGTAAGAAATTTGAAAGTCACAAAGAAAAAGGGATATTGGAGAGGAATCTGAGAGATGATTTCAGAATAGAAAATGGTAAGGAATTATACTGAAAATACTGAGGTTGTGAGACCTACCGCCTTTTATTTTATTTTTAGTTTTATTGTATTCAATTTTTTATGAAAAAATTTAGGATCACATAATTTTTCATAATCTCTTGCCAAAACTATGACATTGTAAAGTGTGATTGATAAAAAAAAAAAAAAAGATAAGTCCATGTGTAACTAATAGTTAACCAATCACAATTTGTCACGATAAAATTATGGTAAAAAAATTGTAAAATAATTTGTGATTCTAAAATTACTCATTTTTTATTGAGCTCCAGCAAGTTTTTATTTTTATTTATTTTTCATTTTTTTTTAATTAAGAACCAGAGCCGTTGTAGAATGAAAACAATTATGTTCCTAATGCAAATAAGTGGTTAAATTTAAGAAAATGATATTGGGATTTTAAGGTGTTTCTTATTTTAAATAAATTGTAATTTTCTTATTTAATGATCACAAAGAAATGGGTGTTGTTTGGTAACAAATAAAAATAATATAAATTTGTCCGTATAATGTGTTAATTTTTATATTAATTAATGAGTATAAATAAATTTTTTTTACATATTATATAACAAAAGCATAAAAGTCAATTTATATAAACTATATTTTTTATCTTCTCACTGTTTTTTATCCGAGTAAAAGATTTTTTTACCATCTCACTTTTCCATCCCTCCAACCACCAAAAACATACGTTATGAAATTAAATATTTTCTATCTTTTTATTTTTTTATCTTCCCACAAATTTCTATTTTTTAACTTTTTCACACCTCGGCCAAATAGACCTTTAAATAAAAAATAAATTAAATAAATAATAAATAAATAAATAAAACTAAGAAAAAGCGTATAAGTTTTGTGTCTAAGGGTTTGTTTAGATTGAACTTATTGTTTCTAAAATTGAAAACTGAAAATATTGTAACAAAATAATTTTTAAATTTGTGAATAGTATTATAGAGTCTATTTTTAATATTTTTAAATACATAAACGGTATATATACTGTACATGAGTAGTATATGTACTGTTTACTATCATAAATTTTGCCATTAAAAGTCAACATAAGCGGCTTAAAAAAAAAAAGAAAGCAAAATGCCAAACGCTCTGAACCCAAACAGCCACTAAGTTTTATGGTCAACTTTAAGGTCAATTTTTCATCAAAAAAAACTAATCAACGAGTAGCCAATAAGGCACAATGATAAAAAAACACAAACGACCAAATAGATCTCTACAAATAAAGAAACTAATCCCATCAAATAAATAAATAAATAAACTAAGATAAATTAAAATTGCAAAGAAACGCCCAGTGAATCATTAACCAAGCTGATTGACAATTTTGAACGACAACAAAAGATTTTTGTAGATCTAGAGCTGTTTATTTACAGTTAAAACCATTATTTATAACCAAATCGAAATACCTTTTATGTGATATTTACAACCAAATCACGATCGGAGAGAGATTGCGGTTCGGTACCAGTGGACTAAGTGTTGGTAGTGGCGTAAAATAGATTGAAAAAAATTATGTGAAGTCCAAAAGAGAGATTTGTGAAAGTGGAAACGAAGCTGAAAGGGTGAAAGAACTGAAAGCGAGGTGAAGAAGAAGAAAAATTGTGAGCTGACAGAGCCCTGTTTGGATTCCGAGAAAGTGTGATAAAAATCTGTATAATTTCAAAGCTTTTTTAAAAATATCACCGTGATGGTTTTGCATAATAACAGAGGTATCAAAATATTAGGTAACACCGTAGTAGTCTCTTTCTTCTTAGGAATAAAAAATAAATAAATAAAGAAAAAGAAAAAGAAAAGTAGTACATGATATTCCCCAAATGAAATCAGAATTTAATAATGAGTTGGATGAATAATGAGCATTTAATGGTAAATATTTAAAACTGGTAATGTTAATTATTAGGGTAAAGTAAAAACATGAGAGAACACAGGTACCTGCTGGCTCTTTATCTCTCTACAATCTTCCGAGTCGAAGCCTTGTAGAAAGCAACCACCATGGAATTTATAAGTGTTTAACAATGGCGTCTTCCCGGTAGAAAGAAAAAAAAAACCCACGGGCTCTCAGATGAAGAAGATAATAGAGAAAAACATAGTTGGTGAACTGGGAGAGGACAGGACTACAGGAGTGAAGCGTGTTTAATAGTAAAACAGTTGCCTGTTGTAAAAGAAGGCGAAAACAAGTTAATAATATTATCTCGACTGATTCAACCAACAAAAAAAAATATTATCTCGACTGGCGTGTCGGTGTTAGTAGGAATGGAAAAGAAAGGATAGATAAATAATTATACCCGGCCAAAAATTTAAGTAAAAAACAAAAGGAAAAATGTAACTTTTTTGCCGAGAAAGGAAAAAGTTAACTTTTTATGATCTTTTATTTATATATTTCATTCTTTCTTGCTTGCAGAGAAAGGAAAAAGTTAACTTTTTATGATCTTTTATTTATATATTTCATTCTTAAGTTAACTTTTTATTATCTTTTATTTATATATTTCATTCTTTCTTGCTTGCAGAGAAAGGAAAAATTTAACTTTTTATGATCTTTTATTTAAATATTTCATTCTTTCTTGCTCTACACTTTTGTGGACCACAGGCGGCTCCGCGTGGAGTTCAGATGGTCAGAAGAGTACCTTGACCTGATAAAAAATTAATTATTATAAAATTAAAAAATTATAATTTTATTATCTTTAAGAATAATTACACTTTATTCAGATGTGATTTGCCTCTAATTTGATTTGCCTATTCGTGGTTTAAATTTTGACACTTTATCCACCTGTGATTCTCACCGTTACTGTGCCATAACCCACCTCTCCCTCACCGTTACTCTAACACATATTATGTAAAAAATAAAAGCCTAACTAGATCAAAATACTCCTACTCAAATCTTAAACATGAATAACATACTCAAATTTTGAAACTTGAGTTGGCTCACTAAACCAAGAGCATGAAAATTAACCAAAAACTAAACCCAGATTTTTCTGTTTTTTATGTTCAAACTAATTGTACCCAAACTAAACCCACAATCATGTTTTGGGTTTAGTGAGTCTAAAGAAAAGTAGAACATACCCAAAAACTAAACCCAAAAATTGTGTGATTTACCCATAAATTTTTACGTCCCATCAAACAAGCGCTCTTCTGTGTGTGTGTGTGTGTGTGAACCCAAAAATTGTGTGATTTACCCATAAATTTTTACGTCCCATCAAACAAGCGCTCTTCTGTGTGTGTGTGTGTGTGAGAGACCATCTCCTTCTCATGAAAAAAGCAAAACCAAGACAATCTCTTTCCCGTGAAAAAGATCCAAGAAGCGTCCCATCAAACAAGTGCTCTTCTGTGTGTGTGTGTGTGTGTGTGTGAGACCATCTCCTTCTCATGAAAAAAGCAAAACCAAGACAATCTCTTTCCCGTGAAAAAGATCCAAGAAGCAGCCCCTTCAAAATCTTTACACTACAATCAAACACCGAAAAAAGAGTAAGAAATTTCAGAGAGGCGGCGTTTGTATTACAAAGAGAGAGAGAGAGAGAGAGAGAGAGACCCATCAACAGAAACAGAAATTGAGGTTTCTATACTTCGTAGAGAAGATATGACCATGTTCTTAGATCTTGAAAACAGCTAAGGATGCTTTGATTAACCCGATCCTACACATCACCCAAATACCCAACACCCATAAAAGCCAAAAGAACCCAAAATTAACTCTTGTTTATGGATTCAACATCAGGTGGTGCTGGTTCATACGACCCGAATAGCAGAGAGGGTCCATCCTCGGCAAGAGCCCCAGCTAATCAAAGCTCATCACCAGCACCACTAAGTCGATACGAGTCACAAAAGCGTCAAGACTGGAACACTTTTTTACAGTACCTAAGGAACCACAAGCCCCCTTTAACTCTAGCAAGGTGCAGTGGCGCCCACGTGATCGAGTTCTTGAAGTACTTGGACCAGTTTGGAAAAACCAAGGTCCACAACACCGGGTGGTCATATTTCTGGGTTTAGTTTTTGGTTATGTTCTTCTATTTTTCTTCAGACTCACTAAACCCATAACATAATTGTGGGTTTAGTTTAGGTACAATTAGTTTGAACATGAAAAATAGAAAAATCTGGGTTTAGTTTTTGGTTAATCTTCATGTTCTGGGTTTAGTGAGCTAACTCAAGTTTCAAAATTTGGATATGTTATTCATGTTCTTCATGTTTAAGATTTGAGTGAGAGTGTTTTGATCTGTTTGGACTTTTGTTTTTTACATAATATGTGTTAGAGTAACGGTGAGGGAGAGGTGGGTTACAGCACAGTAACGGTGAGAATTACAGGTGGGTAAAGTGTCAAAATTTAAACCACAGGTAGACAAATCAAATTAGAGAAAAATCACAGGTAGGTAAAATGTAATTATCCCTTTTCTTTAAAAAATATTTGTGATCACCCTAAAATTTTTTAGGGTCAACATAAATAATTTTTGGACAAATCTAGCAACAAACTTGATTGTAGACTAAGACTACAACTCTACTCAATATTTTTTTTATTGAATGTGAATTATGACAAATTCACTATTGAATTACATTTTCTTTTTATATCCTCCATATTTGCAAAATTTCAAAAAAAAAAAATTAATAACTATGTTATCAATCAAATCATTAAATTTTGAGTTTTTATAGTCTAAAATTACATAAAAATTTAAGTTTATAAATCAAATAGTAAATAACATCTAATTAACATGAAATTTGACATGTGTTTTAAGAGCATAAAGAACATACAATTCAATTGTTAAAATTTTAAAATATGTGACTATGTCAATTTGTTTAGTGTGAGTTGTAGTTTTAGGCTACAACTAAGTTTGTAGCCAAACTTTGTCTTTAAATTTTGGTCCCCTTAACAATCTATTAAGTCATTACAAACAAAAAGAAAAATCCCAATAAATTTGTTATCTAACTAAAATTTTGAAAAAAATGTAGCTTGTAACATTTTTTTTTTTTTTGATAGACCAGAAAAATACAAAAGGGTTCAAAATATACAATGGTCAATAGGCATCTCAGTGGCCAGCTTAGCTAGAAAGCTAACGTTACCTATCACAACTTTAGGAACACATACAGAGTAATAGACTAGACCTGTTTGAGCTATACTACAACCATCCTCCACCAAAACCTTCTCCTTCCAGTTTGGTCTACATAGCTTATTAGAAACTAACACAGGTCTCCAACTATCACTGAGTAACAAAATAAAGCTGTAACCCAATCCCTTAGCCTTTATAACAGCATCGACCATTGCTTCCAAGATTAAAAGAGCACCCACTTTCTCTATACAGCTAGATACTCTTTGCAAAATCACCTCCCCTTGCAGATTTTTGGCTTCATAGGCAAAACCAGCTCGGTGAAGCTTCTTAGCTCTAGCTCCAACCACTTTGATGATTAATTACCAAGGCTTCTGAGGAATTGAATTCCTTCCAAGCTGAACTGAAGTTCTGTGTACTGCAGCACCATAACTAGCAAAGGCTTCCTTGCACTTGTAAATAAAAGACTGAGATGTTAGGACAACTTCTAGCGGGTTTGGATGCTTTCCTTCATGAATTACTTATAAGTTTCTATGGGTCCAAATGCTCCACAGCGTTGTAAAAATCCCCTGTAAATAGTTCATGTTCTCTGGATCAAGATTTTTATGAATCTGCAGAAGCTTATCAATCCAAATCTGCACAGTACAATTCCTTAAGTCAGAAGTGTGTACTGCCAGAGGGGTGCCATGCCAAACAGCTCTAGTGAAGGAACAAAACAAGAAAAGATGTGATGTAGTTTCTTCAGCTTCATCACAGAGAGGACAAGAGCTTGATACTGGAATCCCCCTATTTCTAAGAGTATGGAAGGTAGGCAAGCTGTCATGTAAAAGTCTCCACACAAAATTGCAAATTTTTAAGGGCACTTGCACTTTCCAGATAACATGCCACCAGATTTGAGTAGAAGCATCAGTATTTCTAGAAAGAATATTATAAGCCTTCTTGACCTAATAGTCACCTGAGGACGAATTTTTCCAGACTAGTCTATCAGCAACAGCCCCAAACTTAGAGATAGGCAAACTCAAATTTCATTGCTTATATGACGAGGATAGATAGCTTTCACTAGGTTTGGTTTCCAAGCATGGGAGGAACTGTCAATAAGGTCAGCCACTGACCCTTGATTCAGATGGTGTTGTTCCAAACATTATGGTTGGCAAGGAAACCAATCCTTATGACTAAGAGGAATATTGGAACCAGAACCAATAAGCCACCTTCCTTCCTGAAGACTTCTGTTTTTATGGGAGATAATGCCTCTCCAAAACCAAGAGTGGTGCGATTTAGGATTGCAATCATGGATAGAAGAATGAGGGAAATATTTGGCCTTGAAAACTTTAGAGATCAAAGATTGAGGATTGTGACTAATTCTCCAGAACTGTTTGGCTAACATGGCTTGGTTCATAAGACTAAACTTCTTCAAACCCAACCCCCCTTCCCTTCTTGGTCTACAAATCTTGTCCCAACTGAAGGTGCATTTTCCTAGCATTTGGGTCGTGACCCCACCAAAAGGCCCTAGCGATGGCATCCATTTTGTTACATATGGATTCTGGCACTTTAAAACAAGAAAAAGTGTAAAGAGGTAAGGATTGAAGGTTAGAGGTAATCAGAGAAGTCCTGGCAGCCTGAGAAAGAAGTTTGGCCTTCCAACCTTGCAACTTGGAATGCATTTTATCCACAAGAAACTGGAAATCAGCCACCCTCTTACCTCTCAACAAAAAATTAATGCCTAAATATTTACTAGGAGATTGCACCAGTTTAACCTCAAGCTGATGTGCTAGACCCACCTTGACTTCCTCAGCCATATTTGGTGAGCAATAAAGCTCAGATTTGTTCAAGTTTATGCTCTATCCTGATAGAGAGCAATACCAATTGAGAATGTACAGCAAATTGGCAAGAGACATAGTATCATGCCTGAAGAACAACAAGGATAATAAGACTATCATGCAAAGATTTTAAAATAATGCTTGTAAAAAATTATGTATTTGTGTGTTTGTGTTTTAGTCAATATATGAAGTTATCCTTTCATTAAATTTTGGTCAATAATAACCATCCTGAAAAATATTCTTAGAGCCGCCACTGTTGTGAACTTATGCCACGCGATACCTTTTACGTGTTCCTTTGTTATTAAGCAAATTGCCAAGTTCACAACTTTTCTTACTGATTTCTAAAATAAATAAAAATAAAAAGCATATTCAAAACTCACAGTTTTGTTTGGTGAGTATTTTTGGTTGAAACAAGTGCAATTAGGTTTGGTTTAGGGCGGTGCTACTTGTAAGTCAAGGTAGTCACAAGACTACCCTAACTTGCTAATATATATATATATATATATATATATACACTTGCAAAATTAACCTATTTGGACCACCTTAATAAAAATATTAACCACCCTAACTTGAAAATTATAAGAATTTCAATTCAATAAAATTAAAAGCAGTACAACATTCACAACATTTTTACAATAATTTCACTACAAATCTTATGTAATAAGCAGAAAGCAGTTACTAATTCTAATTTTGGCTCAATATTAACATTAGTTTTTAACCCACTAATAACAAATTATTGCATAAGATTTGTTTTAAAAAACATTGTAGATGTAGCATCAAACCCCCCCCCCCCCCCAAAAAAAATTCAATTAAAAAAAAAAAGAGCCCATATAACAACAAAAATAACCCAAAAAGAAAGACTAGACCAAACAAAAACGAGATAACAAATTATTCAACAAAAAGCCTATTCAAAAAGAAAAATAAAAATAATCATTCAAATTTTTAACTCTTTCAACCTATTACATAAAAATAATCTCTAATTTCATTTTTACTTAAATAAAGAACTCAAGAAAAATATTGTAGTTCATGAGTTTTTCTTGTCAGTGCTAGTAATTATGCTCTTTTTGGCTTTGCAGTCGCAATAATTTTGTTCTCTTTAGTGACTCAGCTTGTAATTGCAGCAATATCATCAATTTTTCTTTTTCTTTTTCTATTATCATTTCAATTTTTTTACTTTTTTTTTTGTGGATAAACCAATTTTTTTACTTTATTACTCTTGTAAGAGCCCAAAAATGCCAGACCCACTTAGAATAGTGGAACAAGATTTTACAGGCCCATTGCAACTAATTTGTTAGAGTATGAAAAATGTAACAATGATCATAATATAGAGTGTAAAACATATATTTAAAAAGTTTAAGATGTAAAGTATAATTAGTGCTATAACTACGGTTGGCATAGTTTTTCCTAATTATATGTGGGATTCAAATTATTTGGACCTCTTCTCACCATTGCAGGCCATTACTATCTTCATCATTTAGCAGCTTTTGACAAGTCCATAATTTGGCCTTTTTTGAGACCCTCTCAAGTCTTTGATTTGTTTTTGTATTTGGGTCTGAAGTGGAATTTTGCAAATTTTAAAGTTGACAAGGACCCTGCGGAGAGTTGTTTGCCGTTAACATTTATTTATTTATCTTTTGTCATTTATATTACCTAACATTTATTTATTTCCTTTTCAAAGACTGAGAACATTCGAGATTATGTAGATTATACACGAAAGATTCAAAAGAAAAACATTTATCCATTTCTTTTTTGTCATCGCTTTCATAAGCAACATGACGTGAAATTCCCAAAAAGTTTAAAGAAATATTAACGAGCTATGTACAATGTATGAGTCCGTTTGAATACAGCTGAAAACTGAAAATTGAAAACTGAAAACTGAAAGTATTGTAGTAAAGTAATTTTTAAATGTATAAATAGTGTTATGAGACCAATTTTTAATATTTTTTTAAAATAAAGTAGATGTGGGTCCCGTAAACAGTGCCGCTACAGTACCTTGTTTGTAAAAGTTGACCCGCGTGCAACCAAAAAAAAAAAAAAAAAAAAAAGAGGAAAACACAGACTCTTAGATGCAGACACCCAATCCAAACGGGCACTATATATCCCTAATATCGGTCAAGTGCCCGAAAATAATTTTCGTAATAAGCAGCATGTTGTTAAATTCTTATAAAGTTTAAAAAATTATTAATTTATTATGTATATATGAATATATTTGTAATATCAGTCAAAGTTGCAACTATGGAGAGTTATTATTGACTAGTTTTTGAAATGGTCTTTTTTTTTTCTTTTTTCTTTTTTTAAAGCCTTAACCAATGCTCTAAGGCATTGGTTTAGAAACAATTTTTAGAAATATTTTATTGGAAGAATGATAAAACAATAAATATTGTTGATAACTTTTTATATTTTTTTATGAATGTAGTATCAAAACTTTTATATTATGGTTTATTAACAATTGTTATAAGGGTATTCGTTAATATGACCCATGTAATATATGTGCATGTCAAGATTAAAGAGCATAATATATAAAAATAATTGATAAATAATATAAATATAAACTATTCAATAAAAATAAAAGTAGTACTATATTTATAACATTTTTACAATAATTTTACTACAAATCTTATGTAATAAGCAGAAAGCAGTTACTAATTCTAATTTTGGCTCAATATTAACATTAGTTTTTAACCCACTAATAACAAATTATTGCATAAGATTTGTTTTAAAAAAACATTGTAGATGTAGCATTAAACCCCCCCCAAAAAAAATTCAATTAAAAAAAAAAAGAGAGCCCATATAACAACAAAAATAACCCAAAAAGAAAGACTAGACCAAACAAAAATGAGATAACAAATTATTCAACAAAAAGCCTATTCAAAAATAAAAATAAAAATAATCATTCAAATTTTTAACTCTTTCAACCTATTACATAAAAATAATTTCTAATTTCATTTTTACTTAAAAAAAGAACTCAAGAAAAATATTGTAGTTCGTGAGTTTTTCTTGGCAGTGCTGGTAATTATGCTCTTTTTGGCTTTGCAGTCGCAATAATTTTATTCTCTCTAGTGACTCAGCTTGTAATTGCAACAATATCATCAATTTTTCATTCTCTTTTTCTATTATCATTTCAATTTTTTTTACTTTTTTTTTTTTTTATAAACCAATTTTTTTACTTTATTACTCTTGTAAGAGTCCAAAAATGCCAGACCCACTTAGAATAGTGGAACAAGATTTTACAGGCCAATTGCAACTAATTTGTTAGAGTATGAAAAATGTAACAATGATCATAATATAGAGTGTAAAAAATATATTTAAAAAATTTAAGATGTAAAGTATAATTAGTGCTATAGCTTCGGTTGGCATAGTTTTTCCTAATTATATGTGGGATTCAAATTATTTGGACCTCTACTCACCATTGCAGGCCGTTACTATCTTCATCATTAAACAGCTTTTGACAAGTCCATAATTTGGCCTTTTTTGAGACCCTCTCAAGTCTTTGATTTGTTTTTGTATTTTGGTCTGAAGTGGAATTTTCCAAATCTTAAAGTTGACAAGGACCCCGCGGAGAGTTGTTTGCCGTTAACATTTATTTATTTATCTTTTGTCATTTATATTACCTAACCTTTATTTATTTCCTTTTCAAAGACTGAAAACATTCGAGATTATGTAGATTATACACGAAAGATTCAAAAGAAAAACATTTATCTGTAAAAAAAAAAAAAAAAAAAAAACATTTATCTATTTCTTTTTTGTCATCGCTTTCGTAAGCAACACGACGTGAAATTCCCAAAAAGTTTAAAGAAATATTAACGAGCTTTGTTATGTACAATGTATATATCCATAATATCGGTCAAGTGCCCGAAAATAATTTTCGTAATTAAGCAGCATGTTGTGAAATTCTTATAAAGTTTAAAGAATTATTAATTTATTATGTATATATGAATATATTTGTAATATCAGTCAAAGTTGCAACTATGGAGAGTTATTATTGACTAGTTTTTGAAATAGTCTTTTTTTTTTTTTTTTTTTTTTAGCCTTAACCAATGCCTTAAAGCATTGGTTTAGAAACTATTTTTAGAAACATTTTGTTGGAAGAATGGTAAAATAATAAATATTGTTGATAATTTTTTATATTTTTCCATGAAAGTAGTATCAAAACTTTCATATTATGGTTTATTAACAATTGTCATAAGGGTATTCGTTAACATTACCCATATAATATATGTGCATATCAAGATTAAAGAGCATAATATATAAGAATAATAGATAAATAATATAAATATAAACTATATAAAGTATAAAAATAATAGTCAAAAAAAAAATATTAGAGGTATTAGGGAATTGCAACAAACGAAAGGGAGACTAAAAAAGGAGGAGGAAAGAGATCAAAAAGTTTTTTTTCCTAAAATTCCAGTTCTTTAACCCCCCCCCCCCCCCCCCCCCCTCCTCCAAAATGAGTATTATCTTTATAATTTTTTTGTCCATTTAATTCCAAACAGTCCTATATGTTATCATGGGTCTGAATTGATGAATGTAACCAGCTAGTCCTGCTGCTACAAGTGATCAAGGTTTCGTGTGCAATTAATGAAAGCATAAATGTAAACTTGTGATTTGTTTTTTCCTTGTTAAGATCATTTTAATTTAACCGGTGTTGCCAAAGCCCTTTTAGCTGAATTGACACTTTTCCATACATAAAGTGCTTGGGAATCTAGGAGGAGAAAATGTTCGAGATGCCGGGTTAGCAGTATGTTGTAATTATCTCTAAAAAAAAAAAAAAAAAAAAAAACGGTGTCTCCCTTTATTATAACAGACATGAATTGGGTCAAGTGCCATTTATGCTCTAGACCTAATATAACAAGGTCACGTTCTTGTATTATATTGGGTCTAATATACAGGATGCACTTGCCCCAAACCTCTTTCCATTATAAGTATCAAATAAATAAATAATTCTCTTTTTTGCTATAGAAGTGAATTTTAGGAACCAACATTAATGCTAACTTATTCATTTATATAGTTACCATTGTTTATTATATGGACTTTCTGAGATGTCCTCGTATAACATTCCTTTCTTTTTGGTTAAAAAAAAAATTGTTTGTTTTGTAACATTAGACGGAGGATGATGGACTTTTATGAATTTTGGCATTTTGCTTTTATTTATTTTGATTAGTAATGCAACAAAAAATTTGGTCCTTAAGCTAAAATTGGTTTATGTATATAGGGTTTTACTAACATATGTTCTTAGGGCATATGTTAGTAAATTATTTTAAGAAATTTTGTATGGAAAAACGAAAAAGTTATTAACTTTTTTGATAGTTTTTTTCAATTTTTTATAAAAATTTATTTAAAATAGATGATTAATATGTACTCTAAAGGTATATATTAACCAAACCCATATCTATATATATAATAATAGGTGAAGCAGAGAGAGTGTGAAATTGAATTCCAAATTAGAACTCTAATTATGTGTCACGTTTACACACCAATTAGAACTCTAATTGTGTGCCACATGTACATACCAATTTTAGTCAATTAACGCTGTGCTCTTTTTGGAGTCCAATTTTGCTTCATCTTTACCATGTTACTTTTTAAATATTTGTGCAAATGTGTTATTAACATCGAAAACCAAAAAGACCACATGCACGCATGGATGGAATTATGGAAAAGAGGTCTACAATTCTTATCTTCTTTTCCAAAGGAGGTGCATTTCAAAGGGTTATTCATTAATTACAATCATTTTCTCTTTATGGATAAGAATTGCACCGATTTGTAATTAATGTGGACAAGAATTGTAGAATTCTTTTAAAAAGAATTGCACCGATTTCTCTTATTTTATTTTATTATTTTTTTGTGTGGCTAAATACAATTCTTATTTTCTTTTCCAAAGGAGGTGCATTGCAAAGGGTTATTCATTAATTACAATCATTTTCTCTTTATGGATAAGAATTGCACCGATTTGTAATTAATGTGGATAAGAATTGTAGAATTCTTTTAAAAAGAATTGCACCGATTTCTCTTTTTTTTTTTTTTTTTGGCTAAATAAAACCTTTTGCTCTTCTTTAAATATCAGACACGCCTATTTACAAGTTCACCTCCCCTTCTACAATAATCAAATGCAAATTAGAAATACAGCTCCCCTCTGTTTTAATGAATGCTATGAAATTTGAAAGGCATCTCTTAGGATTAATGATGAATGCTTTTCAGCTGTGACTATTCTTATTTAATATTTTCTGGTTATTCATATTTTTTGATTTCAAGTATTTTGGATTTATATTTGTCAATTCCTTTCTCTACAAAGATGAGGTGGGTTCTTTCTAAAATCCTTGATAGCTCTTTCTCTCTCTGTCAATGGCAGACAAGGAATTAGGGTTCTTCACTATAAAAGAAGAGGATTATGGAGGCATGAAGAGAGGGGAGGCACGTACTACTACAGAAAGAAGGAGCACCAAATTTAGACCATTTTAAACCTGGCAAATTTAAGGTGTTGTTAGTTTCATTAAGGTTTGTAATATGTCATTACTAAAATTTAATTGTATTGTATAAACTACATGCCTATAATATAACTGACAAATACCTAATTGATCTATCAACAAATATGCCTAGAATATGCCTAAAATATAAATTGTATTGCATAAACAACAAATATAACTGACATATTTATTGTAAAAAAGAATATTTCATAGCTAGCTACTAGAAGCTCTCTCAATGTTCAACTGGATTGGATGTTCACATATTTCAATGGGATCTATCACAATGTTGATGGTTAGCCTATCATTTGAATTAAGCTTTTAATACAAAGTTAAATTTATTATTTACATTTTTTCTTTTTTTCTTTATTGTTTCTTTAGTGTTTGATAGATTGTGTTGAGAAACTTAATTTTGCCATATTCATGATTGGAGAAATTGGAGGGAATGAAATAGATGCTGCTATAGTAAGTATTATTAGCAAACAAAAAAAAAAATCCTTTTTATTTTCCTTGCAAAATGAATTGTTATGATTATTGATTCCTAATTCTCCATTATTGTTCCATAGGGTCATTGGTTATGGTGATACCCAAGAAGTTGTCACAGAAATCTTCCCAATAGGTTGTTTACCAATCTATCTTACACCACAATACACTAACAATTCTTCTGCTTATGAAAAATTTGGCGAATCTCTTTCTATCTCTAATAGAATGCATAAAAAATAGAACATGATATGAAGGAGATTTAGTAATGGATTTTGTAATTTTTCAAGGTACAAGATTTGATGATGCAATTGTGTAAAAACTTGCTGTGTGTTGGAGGTGAATATTTCAATGACTCCAATAGATTCTAATACACCAACCACATCTGGTAACACCATGATATTAAATAAAGAGTTAGAATCGAATTATCAATAGTATTATTTTCTTTGCTTCTTAGGAGTTTTATGCTAAACTCATTGATTTAATTATGTTCAAGTTTTATTCCAAAAGTTTTGGTAGCCATAGTTGCCCCTTTTTCCAATCCTCAACTAAAAAAATTCGTTACTCATTTTATTGGTTAAACACATAATTTCTAAAGCTCTTAGTTGTTACTTGCTGGACTTTTTGGTTTTCCAATTCTGTGGTGAATGTGAGAGCATTTTTGTTTTAGGTAGGGATTTCATCTGATGTAGCAGCAGCTACTGCAATAAAGATGGGAAAGGGTCTTAGTGATAGAAAAGTCATTGTTTTGCTATAAGTCTTATTGCCTTCTTCAAATTAATATAGAATCTCTATATCATGTTATTATATTATGATAATCAGTTTAGGATATTTTAATTGAAGTTTCACTTCAAAATCCCTTTGAATATGCTTATGATAACTCCCTCTGTACTCCTATTGATGGTAACATTGATTTTCGGACAGTATATGGGGTTCGAGCAGGAAGGGCATAAGATATAGCCAGAGATTTGAGTTTTGCATTTGCTAGAGACTCTGCTTTGAGTTTGCTGGCAAGAAAAAGGGAAGGGGTAGCCATGGTTCATGGGGTTTTGGATGGTTCACTGACTACATTGTTCAGTTCTAAAGCCAAAGGAGTTGATGGATTTAGCAATTTTTGGAGAAGATTAATATGAACTAATTGTATTTGATTGATGACAGTATAGACTTCGTTATTATTCCTGTTTCTTTTTCATCACGCGGTTTAGTGGCTTGATGAAAGTACAAATAAAAAAAAAAATCATTAATCTAAATATTTATAAGGATTGAAAAAATTAACTTAGGGAAAACAATTTGTTTCCCATTGCTTTAAGTTTTACATTTAGTTTTCTTTAAAAAGGTCCAATAACATCACTTAAATAATAAAATGCAATATGTATTTTTATTGTTTTATCTAATTCTATCCTCCTTGTGATAAACCCAAAAAGACAAAAAAGAAATTGACCAATAGTATTACTATAATTAATCATTCCCGTGCGGTAGCACGGGTTACATACTAGTAGATATAATTAATAAGTGGTATCCAATTATTTGACCCTTTACTTCGCCATGTTCTTTTTGAAATTGGCAAATGGCAACCAAGTCTTTCTGTCTTTTATATATATATATATATATATATTATTCTTTTATATGTATTTATCAAATTTGTAAAAAAGACTATAATTGAGCTCATTTCAATATATAGGAAAAAGTTAAGAGTTGTATTAAGAGAATTGGTTTAGAAAATATTTTTAAAAGTTTTTTATGAGAAGCAAAAAAAATATATATATATATATATATATATATTTTTGACAACTTTTCATATTTCTTATTGTAGGGATGAAGGGCCCAGGTAAGGATATTGGGCCGTGGGTCGTACTCGAGGATGTCCAATAGCTTGAGGACAGATAAGTACTAGATCATTGGGTTGTGGAAGAGGTCAGATCATAATGGACAAGTGACGTTGTCCGAGGAGCGATCCCTCCTCGGCCAACAGAGTGGAGGCCTAAAGTCTGACCACCCATCAAGTACTGGGCAATAAGCAACTGTGCTTGGGAGGATAAGCTTTACAAAAAGATGAGTCAACAAAGATATGAGAAAAATTTGGAAAGAAAGCTGCTACCACCGTATTGAATGCTCTGCATCTAACCCTCTGACCGCATTAATGTGGAAGTGATACCTGAACAGTAATTTTCAGCCTTATAGCTACCCACAAAGACTTCAAGAAGGTGCTGATGGGACAAGTATCAAGGAAATTGGCAATCTGACCTACACGTTGAGGGTTGAGATAAAAGAAGGGAAGGGAATATAAAATTTGAGAACTCCATTAGAGGGAGGGAGAAAAAACCAAAGAAAGATCATTGTGTAACCAAGAAATGTAATTTTTAGTATAAGTCTAAGAGAAATATATAAAAATATACCTTCCTTGGACTTGACCAAGGAGAACTTTTCTTGCTCAAACTGTTTGTCTTGTTCATTCCAATACTAACTAACCTATTGTGATCAACATCATCCTAACTCATTGAACGTTTAGTATCAGGTCCATTCTCTAACAAATTCATTGTTTTAGGCTCATTGGGCCATTTTTCAAACCATTTGGGCTGTAGAGAAAAGCGTGTCCTTACAATTGGCGTCGTCTGTGGGGAGATTAAACATTCTTGAGCTTGTTCAATCATGATGGGTTCAGGACCAAACTGTGAAGAATCTGTAGGATCCCAACGTCAAGATCGTTTTCTTAATCTTGAACGAAGGAGAGACCGTGAAGTTAGTGTGCACACAACTCATACCAGTTATTAGGCCATAAATCCTCCAGTTGTGGTATAACGTTAGAGAGGCTAGTAGATTGAGCATTTACTCACACAAAAGTTTATAAAAAGCCTAGACAGATAGGTAAATGATTCATATTGAACACACACAAATTACTCTACAGATTACAGATTTCTAAAGAATTTAAGCTAATTTAAGCATCAGAGGGTCCTTGGCAGTAGGCCCCAAACCAATATCATTATCTGCTTAGTGTTTTCTTTGGTATAGGATCTCTAGGTCATCCATCATACTAACAAGGAACATATTGACGAGATGAAATTGCGTTTTATCACTTTTACATAAACCCACCACTTATAATTAACCTTTTTTAACAAATTAATTGGGCATTTTGCTGTTGTACTGTTGATACGAGAGAATCAATAATGTAATAACCTATTAATTCAACAGTTTGTAAAATGTGTTAAAGAAAAATTTTGTGAAGTATATTACACTTCTTCACTCCCCACTCTCTATCATTCTCCGTACCTTCGTGGAAGAAATGCCTGCCTCCAAGTCTCTAATAACCAAGGTATTGGTAAGGGGTAACGTTTTTATTAATAATGTCTTTTTTTAATACCAGGCTGGCTATGATTTTTTTTTTTTCTTTTTTGTTGAAGTTAGAGCATTCACATTGGTGGTGTTAAAAATTTTAGAATTTAACACCTTAAGAAGTTACTTTATTTATTTTACCATCTCACTTTACAATATATTCAATATCAAATGTTTTATTTTTATTTTTATAATTTCATTTAAAATAATATAAACAATTCATTAAAATAATAAAGGAAGTGAGAAAATTTGAGTTTTTTGATTGAAGGAAGAGATATATTCTTAATAAAATATTGTATTTTATTTTTAACAACTTGCTACAGTTAACTGGTATTTATACTAGTTTATTGTAGTTGCAAAAAATTTAGATTTAGCTTCTTCAATAACACATGATTTTTTGGTTCTTTGGTGGTAAAATAGTTTTTTTTTTTGGCTAAAATACAGTCACCATTATGAATATTTTTATAGCTTTTGTTAAGTTTTTTGGTTGATTAGTTGCTATTTGGGTGAAGCTAGTTAGACTTATATTGTGGATAAAATGAGCCAAAGGTTTTGGAACAAGGCCTAACTACAAAAATAAAAAATATTATTACTAAAAAAAAGAAAAAAATTTAGACCCGGAGGCCGGGCCCCCTTGGGCCCCACGTGGGTCCGTCCCAGGCTCAAAAGGAGCCAATGAACTTGAGGGTAGGTTAATTAGGCCAGAATATGCCACTGATGTTACCACTTACCTTCATTAATAATAATAATAACAAGTTATATTTATATATATTGTGTGGGCTCTAGCCGTTCAAGATAAACTTATCAAAATTTAAGAAAGACATGTTGATCGAAGATAAAAGAAAAAGAGTGCCTTAGAAGATTGCTGGATCTTGGATGTTCACAACATCGTACACACCTTACTGGTTTAAACAAAAATTATTTCCAGTGACCATTGACCGATCGATATTATAAGGTACACCATCACACAACTCGTCAATAGTTATTTCATGTTTTGTGAATTTCACGCATTCTGCATTGTAGGAGTCTGCATGACTCCGGTTGGCTTATTATTAGTGGTGTATGAATCCAGTCAGGGGCGGAGGCACGTACAAGGGTGGGGGGGCCATGGTCCCCCCAAAATTTTAAAATTTTTTAAAATATATATACAATTATTTTTATGTTTTCAAAATTTAGTCTAAAAAATAAGAATTCCCTCCCCCCCAAATATTTGAATTAGTCCAATAATGCTCTTAAAAAAAATAATTGGTCTAATAGTTATAAAGAAATAACTTTATTTTTCACAATTCTATTTTTTATTGTAAAATGTGCTTTTATATCTGTTAGATATTTGATAAAATTTGGTATCAAACATGTTTAAATCTATATTTTTCAACCCGTTATGTGACGATTAACAAGTCATTGACTCATTAAAAAAATTTTGCCACTAAAACTACACATGAAATGTGTCTTTAGTTGTCATATAATGTGTTAAAACAAGGTAACTTTAAATATGATTGAAGCCTAACTTATTTCTCCAAGTTTTGGATCATTCATGTTTTTGAAAATTTTATTAGTTCAATTGAAAGATTTTTTACTTACTTTAGCATAAAATTTGATAATTTGTGTTTAAAATGAAACTTTTTAAGATTTTGACTATGAAAATGAAAAAAATGAATTTTATTTTATGAAAGATCGCCGTCAAAAATAATTTTGATTGAAAAGACTAAAATCTTTTTTTTTGTTGGGTGTGTGTATATATATAACTTATCAAATAAAAAAGTGTGTATATATATGTGTGTATATATAATAAAAAAGTGCGCGCGTGTGTGTATATATGTGTGTGTGGGCGTGGAAGTTGTCTTGATAAATATATAAGCGTCGCAACTTGGCCCCCCCAAACAAAAATTCCTGGCTCCGCCCCTGAATCCAGTTATATATGGTTTGAATTATTTTTTAAACCCAATTTGACGAGGTCGGATTTTCCTAATCCAACTCAACTGTAAAAAATGGATTGGGTGGGTATGGGTTCGTTGGGTTAGAACCATTCCTTTAAGCTTAATAATAAAAATAAAAATGCATTTACAGTTTACACATGTGGGCATAATATTTTAACTTGATCAAAATTAACTATAAAAAAACACTAAAATAAAATAAAGTAAACTATCAAAATAAAATAAATCAAAAAAATAAATTTAAATACATATATATATTTTTATTTAGTTATAAATAGATTTGGTTAGGGGAATTACTTTGGTTAAAAATTTAAAATCATAACAACTTTGAAAGGTAAAAATATTTTTTTTAAACTTTTTTTTCTCTTGAATTAAAAATTTTTTCCTTTATGAATTTTGAAATTTAAAAATAATTAATATAAATTGAAAATTATTATTTATTTTTTTAATAAAACTTGATATATAAAAAGAATCACAAAAAGAAAATGTAGAAATAAATAGGAAAAGAATTAAGGGGTTTGGCGGGGGCAAGCAGCACAACTCCCCCCACTTCATTAGGAATGACAAAATGCATATACCCATCATAACCTTAACCTATCTCGCTCCTAGCCTACACATGTTTTTCCCGTCCTAAAGAGGGATGAAACACCCTTGATCTAATCCCATCCCAACCTATTACCGTTCCCAATTTTGCTTTTAGCACCTAGAAAATTTCAACTCTTTTAAGGGAATCTCATTAATCTCTTGTCTTTTAAATTAAAATAAATAAATTTATAAAAGACTAAAACTACTATCATTAATTTAAACTTTAATGTCAAGAGCCTTATTATAGACTAATAGCTCAAATAATATATTTTTTGTATATGTTTCCAATAAAAATGTTTTAGGTTCAAATTTTCCCTCCTCCAATTATGAAATTATCAAAGTTAGAAAAATTAGTAATAATTGTATTTATCTAACTTTTCAAAGACTATTTCATTTCAGGATATCTTAAAATGGGGTGGAGAAAGAAAAGAGGGAGTAGCTGTGTTCCCATTTTTTAGAATCTTCCTCACTTTTAGGGTCTTTTGGAAGTCTTCTTTCTTTTATCCTAAATTTATGATTGGAAAAGTTGATAGATGTCCTAAGGATATTAGTTTAAGATATACTTTTAAAAATATTTTTCAAGAAAAGAAAAAACAACTAATTTTTATAATAACATTTTATATTTGCTATGAAAGTGATATATATTAAATTTAAAAAAAAAAAAAAATCCATTAACAAATGCCAGAAGAAATAACTATAACATCATGAATTAGATTATCGACTTAATGATACCTCTATCGTATTTCACGTTAATTTTTTTCCAATATCTGAAACAGAATATGCTTACTTTGATTTGATTTTTTCAAGCATAAGCCCGACTCTGACCATTTCTTTTGCCTTATTTTTCTCAGCATATACAAATAGAATGAAACCCAGAGTTTTTATTATAAAAAAACAAAAACAAAAACAAAAAACCAGAATCCCTTCAAAATCATACTTTTCTTTCTTTTTTTTTTCCTTTTTGGGAAATTTTTAGATGGAAGCCACAGTGAGCTGCTATTGCCATTAGTAATGTTTTCTACGATTCTTCTTGTTATCTATATCATGTCTTCTTGTTTTCTTCCAATTACTAATTCATTAGCTTGTTCTTTTGTTGTAACCTCTATCTATTATTGAGTAACATCTTGGTAATCCATACATTACAGGACACACTGGTCATAAAGCCTCCTAAGAAATCTCCGCTGATATTGAGGATGGTGGTAATTCTCCTTTTTATCATGGTTTGTGGTGTCTACATTTGCTCGATCTATTCAAATCGAATAAGAACCCATAAAAAAGGCCTAATGGCTAAACATTAATGGGCCAGCCGTGTCATGCTACAAGAATTGAACCATCTGAGGATCACTATGCGCATTATCCAAAACCCAAAACATATAACAGGAACCCATACAAGCTATCTTGATAAATTACACATACACGCTATCTTTGGTTAATTGTAAAATTTTCAATTTAGATTTGTCAAACATATGTAATATTGGTTTTATTCTTTTACAGGGAGGAATGTGCATGCAATGAATCCGGTCAGGTTCTTTGCCATTTTGTCAATGCAAAGATCCAGGAGTGGATGGTTTGAGACATTATTAAATAGTCATATTAATGTAAGCTCCAATGGAGAAATTTTTTTCCTTAGAGCTAGGAGGATTAATATCTCTTCTATCGTGCAGACAATGGACAAGGTTTATAGACTTGACTGGTCCAGTAGTGCATGCTTCCAAGAATGAGTGCTCAGCTGCGGTTGGGCTCATATGGATGCTTAACCAGGTGAATAGCATAGAAGTTGGATTACAGATTGAAGTACTGAGGATATAAATATTTTGTTCGATAATATAATTTCTTAGTAGCTTAATCTCTTTATTTTTGTTTTGTCATTTTTAAAGTAATTTCCAGCAAAAGACACTTATATATCACAAGCCAAACATTGACTTTAAGTTCTTTGTATTCGATAAGTTTAGAAAGTCAGTATTTTTCCCCCCAAAAAAAAAATAAAAAATTACAATTGCTTACATAGTTTGTTGTGATGGGTGCATGCCTGCGATGGGCCAAAGTGAAAATGTAGCTATTAAAATACAAGTCATGTAAACAATTATGAAAAATGATAAGTGGATTGAGTTAAAATTAATGTTTGTTGCATTTATCTCATATTAGAGATATATTAGCCCGATGTAATAAGTCCAAGTCTAGTCATTCTAGTCTAGGATTTAGCCTAATATATACACCCATGTTAGATTTTATGAGAGTAGAGAAGAGAGAGAACATATAAGGATTATGTGATACAGCATAATGACAAACTCTAAGAGGGCTACATTTTTAATATATAAAAGTGTAGTACAAATTCCATGTTATAATGAACTATAATATGAGTGTATATATTAGGTTAAATGTTAAACTAGAAGGATTGAGTTTGGACTTATTATAATGGGCTAATATATCTCTAACATCTCCTATATTGCTAAATACTTTGGCAGGGTTTGATGGAGCATCACAAACAGATAGTGGAGTACTTTAAGAATAGCGGAGTTTCAGCAATATTCCTCTCTAGAAAGAATTTGCTGCGCAGAATGATCTCTGTGCTTGCAAACTCCTATGACAAAGATGCTAAGCCACTCAATGTAACCCGCAAGTCTCACGTTCACTTCCCAGCGGAGGTCGATCTCTCTCCTTCTCTACATACGCACACAGGTAGCGTGAGTTTCAACTTTCAATTGGTAATTAATCTTATAGTTTATATGGTTTGCAGGCTCATATACTTGCAAGATACAAGCCAACAATCAATTCAACATTACTTATACCCGAGCTGAAATAAGCAGAGGAGACAACTACCAAGGCTATAGAATACTTTTTAAGTGCACCCTCCAGCCTCCACATAGTTCTCTATGAAAAGAAATGTAAAGAAAGCTAAAATTATGATTCTTGATTTGCTCAGATTTAGATACAGCCTCAATATAATACATACATAACTAATTCTGTAAAGATTGGAACGGACTAACAAACACTTGTAAACACTAATCAGACCATGACACGTGTACAGATTAATAACTAACTCTACTTAGCCTTGCTTCTCCTAAACTACACACAGTTTACACCTCTTACACTTATACTACCTGTCGTTTTGGAGTTTGGACTCTCATCAGAAACATCAGATATACATTGCTTTACACTACTACGAAGATCTTATCAGTTATTAACAACCACGCAGTTAGCCTTTTTTTTTTTTTAAACATAAATAGGATTTCTATATATAGCAGTATTCCCTAACTTGAGAATAGACCCAAACCAACTCAAATCAGTCTTTTTGGATTGGGACCTATGGATTGAGTTGTGCCCTTGTCACCAGCCACCCTTTTCTTGCGGCTGGAGGTTTCAATTGGCCCAAGGTCCATTGGTCTCATTCTCTTGACATTCACTTTTTCTTTTTCTTTTGTTTTTCTCTCTTTTCTCAATGTTTGCAATTAGTCTTATAATTTCTCTTTTGTTTATTCTTGGGGCGCGCAGATGTACATGTCTTGAGACATCGGGGGCATAATCCTGTTTGAAAGCTAATTTATACTTGGTTTATAACCCTAGAAGCCACCTGCTCTTAGCCGAAAGGCTGAGGAAGGTATAACCCTAGAAGCTAGAAAGAACCAGCAGAGATGCTACACTGGTTGAACTATGAGGTGACAAAATTCTTAATAGAATATGTACCTCTTTTTCTTGATGGTGTCCGTTGCTGTACTGCTATCTTTGGTTAGTGCTAATGTAGTTGTTTCTAGTGGTGAAATTTCTTTCCAGTAAATGTCAATGAAATTTGTATGATTTAATTAGATAAGTAGGTAAATTAAGTGTTGTACTGTTTTGTAATGGCATGCTTTGTAGTGCTTTATGTTTGTGGTTCAAGGCCTGCTTCACTGTTGTACTTATCAACGAAAGTGTTGTATTGCTTTGTCTTTGGAGGGTACAATATTACAATATGCCCTTTCCTAGGGCTAGGAGTGCTATTGGTTGAGGAGGGTTATATGAAATATGAACCACAATCTAGTGAATTAAAATTTTAGACTAAAAGAATAAGGTCAATTTATTTTGACCTATTTTATATTACATTTTCCCCTTAAATAAATGTTAACAAATCCCTAGCCAAGCCTTTTTATACATAGCTAATAGCTTGGCTTATTTACAATCCTAGATGAGTAGTGCTGCATGAAAAAAAGAAAGAATTATTGTGCAATTGATCATGTATCGCACTGCTTTACAAAACTTTATTTGCGGTATCGTCGGCCCTAGTCAGCAAGTATTTGACCAAGAAATCGGATATATTATTCTGTTTCACTTCCACTAGTATCATCAGGAGATTCAGAACTATGTTTTCGTGGAATATCGAATTTGTCAATAATCCTAACAGTTTTTAACGGTTCCTGATCCGAATCAGCAGCCTTCCATTGGCTGGCATTCTCTCTAAGGTGGCTCAACTCTTCCGAACTTTGCCCCTTCCATTTAGGATCCAGCTCCCATTCCTCTGGTACCTAAATACCAATGATCCAGCTCCCATATTCATTAGGTTCAAGGTTCTTATACAATTATACAAGTTGAAACAAAATAAAAACTTAAAAGTAAAAACATTTTTCTATAAGAAACAGATTCTGTCCATGTATTTACTAGTACCATTCCAATTCAAGCACCACGATAAATAATTTGGCTTTACTAATTTAAATTAATTGATTGTCTATAAATTTATTTGAATGTTTTTGATTTGTAAGTTTAAGTAATTAATTGCACTGGGGTAGGAGGTTGATTTCTTACCTTATCAACTGCAAGGGTGAAAATTTCAAGATCACCATTGCGTTTGATGTGAAATCGAGTGAATGCCTTGTAATCAGCAATTCTAAGTGAGGAAAAGGCTTCATCATAGTGTGAGTTGAACCAATTGATGCAGATGTATAAGTAGCTTCCAAATACAAAGGAGACTGCAGGGATTGATAAGACCCAGAAATAAAGGAAGATGGAGGCATAATACAAGATTGCACCCCATCGAGAGATAGACTCCATCCCATTCTTGCAAATATTGCTCCGTGTCACAGCCATGAGCTAATACATTTCATTTGAATATACATTAGTAAAGAAGAAGAAGAAGAAAAGAAGCATATTTGTAAAAAATTGTGATTAGAGAAACATTATTTTTACTTGAAATCACCACTAAGATTATTTTTATTAACACTAATCACAATATGCCACCTTAATAGTTATGAAAAAGATTAAAAGAAATATTTGCTAAAAAATTCGGTGTCCCTGAACTCATTGTTTCTCACCTCTGGTACATCGAATGCAGACATGATATACTTGATGCATGCAGGATAAAGCCCAAAAGTCCATCGCTTTATACTATCTTGAATGACAATTGGAACTGGAAGGTGCCTATGGAACATAGATTGGTGCCATCGATATAAAGAGTGATAGCCTGAAAAGAAAAAATTATGGTTGAATTTATTAGCTTGTTAGGTCTTATTTTAGTTTTTTCTCTGTTACTCAAGTAAGAGATCCTTAACCCATTTATTATTATTATATATTTTTTTAGAGAGTTTCAATTTATGACATTCTCTCATGATGATAGTTTTTTATTATTAGACTAAGATACCAACTCCAAATCTCTTATTCAACCATCAAAGACTTTACCAGTTGAGTTAACTGGAACTCATAATCTACTTACTATCTTAGATGTCACATAAATAATAAATCAATCAACATATAAAGTAGGAAAAAAAAAATCAACATATAAAGTAGTGAAACCCTTTTAGTTTCACTCTCGAAGATTATGGGGTAATAAGTGTGAAAGTTCAAAAAGGGTATGAAACACCCTTGAACGTTTAGACCTCAAATAATAAGATTACCAATTCAAGCTTTATATCAAACAACTAATGTGCGGAACATGATAACAAGCTTATAACAGAATTGATAAACAATCTAAGCCAAATATAAACACATCCACAACAGCAAATATAAGGCAAAGATAAAGGGAAAGAAGATGCAAACACACGGACAATACACAATGTGTTATCGAAGAGGAAACTGAAGTTCTCGGTGTAAAACCTCTCCGCCGCCCTCCAAACGGTGATAAAATCCACTAAAGAATATAGTTGGGATACATGAACAGCAGAAGACCCTCCAAGCCTAATCTACCCAAGTACCTAAGCCCTTCAAGCTTCTTGCTCCAACGAGGTTACGCCGAACCTATTTCTTCTTTAGCTTCCCGGATTCCGCTACTTGACCATAGCATCAACCAATGTATATTGGTTCCTTCCCAAACTGCTTCCCTAAGCACCAAATGAACCTTCTCACAAACGTGGGTGTGGTGAGATAAGGATTTGGTAAAATGCCTCTCAAGGGTATGACAATAGAGAGGAAGAGAGTAGAGGAATTTGAAGAGTCTCTAAGGTAAAGATTGTGGATGAGGCAATCTTGCTTTTCTCTAAGGGTTTCTCTCACAAAATTCTCTCTGGAAGCTCTCCCAATTTAGAGGGTATAAGGGTGTATATATAGTAGGGTGAGAAGGGAATGCAAAACGTCAGTTTTTGCCAAACAGAGTTAACTCGCGGCTTGACCTCACGGCTTGTCCAAGTCGTGAGTTCCAGTCGCGACGTAACGGCCTGGCCAGCCTGGAACTTTTGTCCTGTAGCGTGACAGCTGGCGCGACCCTTCAGCTTCCCAGTGTGCCTCTCACGTGCCTCCCTTTCGCGGCTTGCCAGTCGCGATCCACTCGCGAGCCCTAGCCGCGAGACTCTGTTTTTCTTGCACACTCTTGAGCTTTTCTTCACATCTTCTCACACACTACCCTTACAATTTTTTCACCTAAATACAGGGTTACTAAGTGCTAAATTACAAGCAAATTGGTCACGGAATAAAGCCAATTAGATGGTTAATTAAATTCAACCTTACAATCTCCCCCTTTAGCTATTCCGTGACAAAACCCTACAACAGACTCTAGACTTAAACGTGAGTTGGGAACAGTTGGAAAACTCACTCACACCTAACTCTAGATTCCGCAAAGCTCTTGAATATATGAATAAGTAACTCCTGAAACACAATAACATAGCAATATCATTGTATGCAGAAAACTTAATATGCATATGGAGCAAAGTAAGCATGATCAAGCAAAAATGAACATAAGCACAAAAGCAATAATTCATGGCAAGATCAGCAACAATAGTCACTTAAGCAAAAGTGATTACTATGTTCATTCACACAGGAAATGAACATCCGGACATGCAAAACTGATAAACTCAATTGAAGAGAATCATTTGCAAGTCCAACATTCAACCAATGCATACAAACATATATGCATCTAGGAACAATCCTACAAGGGCACAAGAGTGTTGTACTTAAGATAATGCAAGGCATTAACAAGTACCAAAACACAAAGCATAAAGGCTGCATAAGTAAAGATTTGCAAATACATGGCACAAACCATAAAAGCCTACAAACATGCAAAAGTGCTCGAAACAACCCTCAAAACTTACAAAAGCAACAATGGGTACATAACAACAACTTAAAGAGCTGAAGCTGAAAAACATCAAACTATATATATGCTGAAATAAACAACTACTACCACAGTATTTTGAGTTAACAAAGTTTTATATACAGAACAAAATCTAAAAAGGAATGATGAAGAAATCTCCCCCTCAAAACGATCACTCCCCCTTAAGAGCTGCCCCCAAAAGTTCTCCCCTTTTTTTACCGGAATGGCCAAAGGGTCACAGTTGCAGCTTTGTGAAAATACCATCAACTTGAGCTGCTACCACATCAATTTGGTCCTGCATGGCAACCAATCTCTCCGCCTGCTCTTTCTGGCCATCTCTGAGGGTCTTTTCCATTTCCGTAAGACAATTGTGGAGATTATCAAAGAGCATTTGCACCTTGTCAGGCTGAGGGGCAGACTGTGGTTGAGTAGCGCCCGGTTGCTCAGAAGTAGAGGAAGTAGTAGAAAATGGATGAGCACTCTTTGGAGCTTTGGATGAGTGACTCTTGCTGGCCTGTAGAGTGAACATGGAGATTGGTCGAGGACGAGCAATCATGTTCCCAATTGAGGGAGGAGTAACACCTTCTCGTAAAACGAAGTTCATAATAAGACTACAGAATGGAAGGCACCCTCGTGCTACTGATCTGGTTGCTGTCTTTCTTATGATGTGATAAATATGGGCACAGATGTCAATGGTTGTGCCAGTGATGAGATCACATAGAAATTGGGCCCTTCCAAGATTTATATACACCGTGTTGGTCAGCGGATAGAGATTTGAAAACATAATTAGCTTCAATGTAGTCAACTTAGGTGAAAACTTGGAGGTACTAATTAATGTCCCTGTGCTGGAAATGTCATGGTCAAGACCAAGAATTTGAAGAATGTCCTGAATCTCTGGAGTACGATCATCATACGGCGTAAGGTCAGCATCCGCAGGACGTGTGATGTTGAGAAGTTCAGCTATGGTGTCTGGATTAATGATGAACTTTGTTCCTCTTACCAGACAATGTAGTTCAGTCTCAAGATCAACTGAGTTGGCGAGACATTCCTTCACAAGTTCAATCATCGGATCAACAAAGTTTCCGAATAGAGCTGCCCAATCTTTTGTCTCGAAGATCCGAGGGACAAAAGTTGTGTCCAATGTGTCAAATCTGACCTCCCGTTCCACTATAGGAGTTCCTCGGTCAAAAATGTTGAAGTAGGCATCTTGGTGCTGAGGAGATCTGAATAATTCATTATTGAGTTCAGTGGATGGCTGTGAGGAGGACCGTGTTCTTTTTGCAACAGGCCCGGTTTCTTCTTCTGTCATCACCTCTTTTCCTTTCGAGGATTGTCAAGACATCTGTAAGATAGCAAACACACAGAAAAGTACCAAATGCAATACCACAGGGAATCAACAACAGCTTGATTAGATTCAGTTAAGAATGTGAGAAAAAAAAATTTCACTTTAATCACAAACACAAGAATCAAATCAACAACAAGATACCAGATGGTTAAAATGAAACACACTCCACACTTAAGCACAAAAACTATAAATACCACAAAACCATAGACAAATGACCCACGGCCATATACAGAGAGTGCCACATAGATCTCAAACCCGTATGTTTAAAGAGAATAAGAAACTCTATCAAATGAACAATGCTCAGACTAGAGACAAACATGCTTAAGTATAAACACGATATAAAATAAACTTAGCAGCAAAGGAAAATAACCTCAAATAGACATAATCACCATTTAATGCAAACCCATATATGAAAAAAAAACGCATAGCACATGTGCAAGGTTCAACATAAAAAGGTAATGGAAAACATAGTAAGAATGAACTGAGGGAAAGAAAACCCATATCTTAGTCTTGGAGATTTATGCAGAAATGATGCAGAAATGAGAGATTTTTCAGTTAGAAACGAACTGTTTGAGAGAGAGATTGAAGAAGAAGATGAACAGTCACTTGAAAATCGAGGAAAAACTGAAAATCAATTTTAAAAACTGTCTTCAGAAGCTCAAAACACGCGTTTTTCGCGACTTGTCCAAGTCGCCAGTAAGTCCCCAGATCAAGCCGCGAAACACTGTGAAGGTAAGATTCTAGAAAAATCTTCTAAGTATTTTTTGCGACTGGAAGATTTAGCCGTGAAGGAGTTGCGAGTTGAGCCGCGAAAATCTCTGAGTAAACTTCGCGATTGTACCTTCCACCCGCGAACAAGCCGCCAAAATGAGTCGTGAAAAGAGCAAAACTCAAAATTTTCAAAAATTTTCTAAGTCTTTTTCGCGACTAGAGTACTGACTCGCCAGTAAGTCGCGAAAATCTCTGACTGAGCTCGCGTCTGGGGCTTGCGACTGTGCTGACCCGCGACTTAGTCGCCAAAACAGGGCAACATTGTTTTTGAAAAAATTTCACAATTAAAAGCAAAGTACTTTCCAAAAACAAAACAAACACTCAAACATCTTTTTGTGTTTGACCAACAAAGATTGAGCATGTGAAAACACATTTAGTCAAGTACAATCACACAAATGAATATGGCATTCATTGAACATAGACTTGTGTGTTGTGTGTGGATATCGAAAATGAGATCATCCTTAGTCCAATGTGAAGCTTCATTGATTAATTCAATCAAGGCATACACAACTAGCACTAGATAATGTGACCTATCTCAATTATAGAAACATGCATATATGACCTCCCACAAGTACTTGATAACAATTCTATGAAGCTTTTCATTTGGCTCCATATTCAACATATCGTTTGCAACATTTGAACAAAGAGAATCTCATTGTGAGATAGATGCCTGAAATTTTTGATATTTTAATTGATGAGTTAGCCTTTGGCTTATTGAGCATCACACATTTTATTTTGGTCGCTTTCCCTTTTTCCTAGTCAAATACTAGTATGTGCGACAGGCTTTTGCAGCTCTATATCTCTTTTCATTTGGAGATTTACATTTAGAGAGCTTTTTTACAGCATAAAAATAAAAAATGGGAGGATATATAGGCATGAGTCTATGCATGTCTCAAGATCAACAAAATCATTCACTAATCATTCATGACAAGGTTGAAGATCTATTTACAACAATCACATAAATTTCAGAATTTCTTCTACAAAGATATGAGTGCATGAGAGACAAGCTAAGCTCGTTAAATGCACAAAGCCATAAGTACAAAGGTACAGGGCAAAACATGCTTGGAGACAAAACTCAACAAAGTGATCAAACCTTTTGGATTTTCAACTTTTTGTGTTTTTGGATTTTTGACACAAAAACAGTAGAAGAAAGATCAAAAACAAAAAGAATAAAAGCATTTTAAACACAAACAAACCACAAATTAAACAAATGCTCAAAAACACAAAGCAAATAACCAATCTTATCCACAAAGCATAGGAATAAGTGATGCATGGACATGTTATAATGCTTATGCATGAGAACCCTTTGTCACCCACATGTCACGTGCGTTTGGGGTGATATCCTTGACAGATCGGGTACAAGAGTTAGGACTTTCAAACCTCCTGTTGAGGCTCTCCAAGCAAGTGGTGAAGGCGCCAATCATTTTCATCATGTCTGTCATTCCGGGATCACGGTTTTGGCTCCTTGATTACTCACCACCCCAAGACCTCAAGTCATTTTTTCTTCCTCGTGACCGAGGTACACTTGCATTGTTGTTTGCTCTTAGCTTTTGACAGTTGGGTCTAGTGTGTCCTTGCAGTCCGCAATAGTGACAAATATAGTTTATTCTAGGACCCTGCTGCTGTCTTGGAAGAGATCTTCCTCTAACTCCAAATCTGTCTTCAGATTGATTTCGGGACTTGTTAAACACCCGTTGATTAGCCACATTTTGTTTCTTCTCGGCCTCAACTATCTCTGGAGTAGGCTTATCAACAGCCGTCTCTTTGGTTTTCACAATCTTTACTTCCTTGGTGACTTTGGCTGACGAGCTGCTCCCTCCGATATATCCCAACCCAGACTTGTCTGAGGCATGTTTTTGGGATGAAATAACATCATCTAGCTTCCTGGAGGAGATCCTATCTACCTTGGCATGAGCTTGTACTACCTCTTGCTCAAGGAATCTCACTTTAGTGTAAGCTTCTGATAGCTCACCATTAAGTGTTTCAATTTCACATTTAGCCTCCTTATATCGTGCCAGGAGACTTTTGTAATCTTCCTCAGCTCTCTTCATCTTCTTGATGGCTGCATTAGCCACCTTAGCATATTCACCAGTCTTCTCAAGGAGTGAGTTGTAAGTCTCTTGCAATCCCACTGTTTCTCCAACTTCCTCATCTTCAGACTCCTCGACTATTTCCATAAACTCCAAATCAGAATGTTCCCCAAGCTCCTTCACAAGTGTACCCAAATCATCCGAGGTCTCCATGTGTGCAACAGTCATGAAGGCAGAGTAATTTCCTTCTCCATCACAACTATCTTCAGAGTCAGAATTTGATGAATCTGCATCACTCAAAGTTGTGGCATATACCTTTCCTTTTGTCTTCAAATAATTTGGACATTCCTTTTTGAAGTGTCCATGTCCATTACACTCGAAACACACAATGTCCGAGGAAGATTAAGACTCCTTCCCTTCTTTCCTTGTAAACTCTTTCCTATCACCTCTTGAATATGAAAATTTCCTATCGTTGAATGATTTCCCACTGTTTTTCATCTTCAGGAATTTTCGGAAGTTTTTCGCCAGATATGCTACTTCCTTCTCCACTCCATCTTCTTGCGAAAGGTCATGAGATGCTATTCTCTCATCGATTGTTTTAAGAGCAAGTGATTTGCTCTTCTTCTGAGATGGCAGGGACAACTCATATGTCTGTAGAGAACCAACCAGCTCTTGAACCTTGATTTCATCAAGATCTTTGCTCTCTTCAATGGCTGTAACTTTGGGCCGAAAACTTTCTGGTAGTGACCAGAGGATCTTCCTTACAATCTTCGAGTCCTCCGTCTTTTCCCCCAAGTTAAATTTACCAACAACTACTTCGTTCAGTTTGCTGTAAAATGAATCAAACGACTCTTCCTCACTCATTTTTAACTCCTCAAAGCGAGTGGTCAGCATTTGAAGTTTTGTATCCTTCACTTTCTTAGTTCCCTCATAGGTTGTCTCCAGAATTTCCCATGCTTCCTTAGCAATGGAGATGTGAGAAATCCAGTGGAATTCTTCTGGAGAGACACCGTAGAAAATAGCATTCAATGCCTTGCTATTTGCATTTGTCGCTGCAAGAGCAACCTTATCCTAATTTGCCTTAGGAGCCTCCGGTTTAGTCCAACCTATCTCAATTGCATCCCACACAGTCTCATCCATAGAACACAAAAATGCCCTCATTCGGACTTTTCAAAATGCATAATTATTACCATAAAAAAAATGGTGGAACGTTGAGAGATTGAGACCTATCCATCTCAACAAGGGGTCAAGGATCACACTCAGGTATTAAAACCACAACAAGTGCACCCGCTCTGATACCAATTTAAAGTTCAAAAAGGGTATGAAACACCCTTGAACGTTTAGACCCCAAATAATAAGATTACCAATTCAAGCTTTATATCAAACAACTAATGTGCGGAACATGATAACAAGCTTATAACAAAATTGATAAACAATTTAAGTCAAATATAAACACATCCACAGCAGCAAATATAAGGCAAAGATAAAGGGAAAGAAGATGCAAACACACGGACAACACACGATGTGTTATCGAAGAGGAAACCGAAGTCCTCGACATAAAACCTCTCCGCCGCCCTCCAAGCGGTGATAAAATCCACTAAAGAATATAGTTGGGATACATGAATAGCAGAAGACCCTCCAAGCCTAATCTACCCAAGTACCTAAGCCCTCTAAGCTTCTTGCTCCAACGAGGTTACGCCGAACCTATTTCTTCTTTAGCTTCCCGGATTCCGCTACTTAACCATAGCATCAACCAATGTATATTGGTTCCTTCCCAAACTGCTTCCCTAAGCACCAAATGAACTTTCTCACAGACGTGGGTGTAGTGAGATAAGGATTTGGTAAAAGGCCTCTCAAGGGTATGACAATGGAGAGGAAGAGAGTAGAGGAAGAGAATAGAGGAATTTGAAGAGTCTCTAAGGTAAAGATTGTGGATGAGGCAATCTTATTTTTCTCTAGAGTTTCTCTCACAAAATTCTCTCTGGAAGCTCTCCCAATTTAGAGGGTATAAGGGTGTATATATAGTAGGGTGAGAAGGGAATGCAAAACGTCAGTTTTTGCCAAACAGGGTTAACTCGCGGCTTGACTTCGCGGCTTGTCCAAGTCGCGAGTTCCAGTTGCGACGTAACGGCCTGGCCAGCCTGGAACTTTTGTCCTGTAGCGTGACAGCTGGCGCGACCCTTCAGCTTCCCAGTGTGCCTCTCACGTGCCTGCCTTTCGCGGCTTGCCAGTCACGATCCACCCGCGAGCCCTAGCCGCGAGACTCTGTTTTTCTTGCACACTCTTAAACTTTTCTTCACATCTTCTCACACACTACCCTTACAATTTTCTCACCTAAATACAGGGTTACTAAGTGCTAAATTACAAGCAAATTGGTCATGGAATAAAGTCAATTAGATGGTTGATTAAATTCAACCTTACAAAGTGACTGTTAATTGAAAGGGTTTGGCTTACTTCCAATACTTTTTTAACTGGAATCTCCTTTTATTTTAATGAAAGACTGCCACGTTACCCACTAACTAAATAAAAGATGAAGATTAAAACTCACTACCACTTATTATTATATATTTAAAACAAAAGGACATGTCCAATTAAAAAAGTACGGTAGATAATCCAAACTCTAATTGAAATTCAAGATGAAAAACAAGTTGCTTTTATTGACTTTTCATTTGCATTATTTTTAACTATAGTTGAGTGATTTTAGGACTGTCTCTTTTGGTTTCTATATAATATATAACTATTCTCACCAGTTGTAGAGATATCCCATTAAGTCTACCATCCAAGAAAGCAAAAGCTAAGTTCAGCGACAAATCTCAACAGTAGTATACTTGCTATATATGCTAAAATACATGAAGTACAGAAATAAGTAACTTCATTACTAAATAGAAAAGCTTGAATATTGAGTTTTCGTACAATTTACAACAATTTGAAGAAAGAAAATGTTTGTTGAATGTTACACATAGAAAGGGAAAAGGAAAACTGACCTGAAGTTTCTACTAGTTTCTGCCGGACAAGGAACTCAATACCCAATTCAAACACCAACATGAGAATTAGAGCTGCGGCTAGATGTATTGAAGCATGAAGAACTCCAATCAGTATCCGTGTCTTACATGACACTTTGGAAGGTACAAATGCAACTGCCACAATTAGCAATAGTGTAGCACCTCCTAGAGACACATAAGAGTGCTCCAGCAAGTACATAAAAGCATTCCACACTGTGCCAAAGAAACTCCTCGAGAAGCCAGAAATTGAATCTTCTTCAAATATGTGGTCAAGCTTACCCTAGAGAAGAACATGAAAAGGGGAAAATTCAGCTTGATACAACTGTTTTAAGTTGTTTCAATTCAAGAGAGGAAGAAAGAGTAAAGACAGCATAATCCAGGAGAGACTTTTAGAGTTTGAATCTCCCTCTCCTATTTATGCTGTATAAAGAAAAGTTACTATAAATTTGAATAATCAACAAATAATAAAAAGGAGGTTCACCTGTGGGAACATAGAAAAGACCAATATAAAGTATATAATGCCACCAATAAAGTCAAATTGCCAATTTTCCTTTCTGAAATTGCAAATATTTCTTAATGCAAGCTGCAAATTAAAAATCAATAACATGTATTAAGCAGGAAGCAGAAGAAAATGTTTTAAAATGTGAAGTTGGTAATAAAAGGAAATGGAACGACAGAAAATAAAATTTCACCATTACTTACCCTTCTTGAAATTTTATAAGGAGGATAAGCATTTTTGCACTTATAGAAAACCCCATGAGATTCATTGAAATCACGAAAGACATGGGTGGGATGTGTAAATGCTCCACCACAACCATTTACAAGTAGATGTTGGGGATAAACTGACTCATTCTTTTTATTTGGCTGAGAAGAATTTGACTCGTTTGAACTAACAGTTGAGTGGCGCATATAGTGATGTATGTCCCCAGCAATTCGAAGCCTACACCTTTCTTTTAAAATGTTATATATAAGGTCTGAGACATTATTTCCTTTTGATTCGTTGTCTGAAGCATCTTTTCTAGAATCATCATTCTCATACCAATCAAGAAGCCAATCTGGTTGATGTGTCATAATGATCACAGAGTCCGTCCTTCTCACCTTAATTACACATAGTTATACATGCAAGGTAAAGTCAATTAACATTAATATCATCCATATAATAATACATAGGAAAAACTTGTTGCACATGGTGTGTAAATACATTACCCAAAACAATTGAAACGTGACTTTAAGACACATTTTCAATTATTGTGAGAGGTGTGTGTTTGCGCATAGTGTGCGGTAATAAACTCCATCCTAATACATACTTCATATAATAATACATAGGAAAAACTTGTTGTACACGGTGTGTAAATACACTACCCAAAATAATTGTAATGTGACTTTAAGTCACATTTTCTGTTATTTAGGCGGCGTGTGTTTGCACACAGTGTGTGGTAATAAACTCCAACCTAATACATATTCATATACTTAATGATATAAATACATGTGTAGCATAAGAAATTAATTACAATCATCCACTAATTTAATGCTTTGTGTATGTAAACATATGTATATACCATTTTCCTAGCTAGTTTGGAGAAGAATTCGAATTGGTAGACATCGATATCACCATGGAGTGCAAGATCAAGACCAAATATTCACCATCCCATAGGAAGTTGCAAGGCGAAATAACTCTTCTTCTGAGGCATGAACCACCCACCCAACCAGCTCCTGTGACATATATACCTCGTAAACGTATGAAGTCCATCAAACCAATCTGTCAAGCCAAAACAAAACATTACCTCAAAAAAAAAGACAATCTAAATGTGAACAAACTTTAAAGGTTTTTAAAGAAGTATGAAGAATGGTCTTCTCAAAAAAAAAAAATATATATATATATATATATACACACGCACACACACATGCACACACACATATTTATAATTTTTTTTTTTTTTTGATACATGAAATGAAAATTTTCATGGAAAATAGTAAAACCATTTCAAATGAAGATGATCTTTATTAATTAGATATTTATTTTGCCTTTAGTAAAATGACACCAATTATATTTATTGCAACATCAATTTTATATTTGGTAAGTTTTTTTTTAACAAAATTAATACTACTTTTAACATTTTTCCTTTTATGTATACTCGTTACAAAAATATTAATATTAGTATTGCATCCTCTTTTTCTGATTAAAAGAAAAAAAAAGTAATTAAGAAGATGTTGAAGCTAAAAACTAAGACCAACCATGGTTTCCGGGTATAACAAAACACCGAGGGTCATTATATGATGTCAGTAATTTTCCTTTTTTGGTTCTTTTTCTGTCTTGCCTAAGCTGTCTAGACACCCCAGGAGGCACTGAAAGCTTGTTGACAACCATACGTTGTTGTTCATAACAGGGAGGCATCTCAAGCTTGTTGACAGTCATACGTCCTTGGTCATTACAGGGTGGTGGCTGAAATGCATACTTAAAAGGACGAAAGAGCCGCCTTTCATATGTGAACTCTGAGGGATTAGGATACCTAGAATAAAATCAATGGTTTCAAAAATTAATAAGCAACATCTTTTTTGACAAATAATATATATAAATATAGTAAGTATATAGTAACAAAATGACCAAGTGTTAGAATATTATGATTATAATTTCTTAATAATTTAAACTTTTGGAATGGAGAAATTGGCAATTATGATCAGAGACCCGTGATCATAAAGGTAGAATTGTCATAGTAGGAATAATAAATAGGTATTGTCAACTTACGCAAGATCCCCTCCAATGAGTAGTAAGTCTCCACGTTTTAAGGTATCATAATCAATTTTGTATTTTTCCTTCTGGGCTGAATCGATTTTGATTTGGGGTTGAGCAAGTAGACGTGCCACAGCATAAGTTGAGTTCCCACCATCACCAGTATCAGCCATGAAGTCGAACCACAGTTCTTTTTCTTTACTAAAATGATCATATAAATAATCCCCTTGTTGAATTCCAGCTTGTGCCTCCTTTTTATTTTTTGGCTCAACGTGATTTTGGTTCATTGCTGCCTGAAGATGGAACGAAGTGGAACCAAATTACTTTTATATATATATATATATATATATATTCTTTTTTCCTACAAAAATTAGAAGAAGAAAGTTACTTATTGGCATATGTAAGAATTTTGAATAAGATATTTTAAAAGATGTGGTACCATCATGTCCTTCCTTATTCTAAAAACAAATAGACATAAATCCTAATACTTAAAAGGGAGTCACTTTTTCAACTACACTATTTAATTATTTCACATCAAAGAGTCAATTCACAAGAAACTTAAGTATACAATTAATTTCCAAAATACAATTAACACTCCATATTTGTCTCAGGATAAATTTATTGAGTATATTTTCCTAGTTTTTCAATGTTTGGTGCAACTGAAAAATACTAGTCGATTTGCAAACATCATTTTCATGCTAAAAGAAAAATTACAATGAAATTATAGAAAATAATTTATTGTTTTTAAGAGCACAATTTTTTACAAATCATGTGTTAAATTAATAGTTAAATTATTATCTTTATCATCTTCTTTATGACACCATCATCACCTCCCTCCTCCTTCCTCCGCCCACACAATCATCACCACCAATTGCTCCATGTGCCACCCCTCCCCCCTCGTCCGTTCCACCACCACCATTATCAATTTGTCCATTCAGTATTTTGATTATGTGATAGGTTTAATATAGAAATTTTTGGTGAAACCAAATACAAGATAAAAAATTTTCCCCCAAGCTTTCAATCAACTTAGAAATATTATAATTTTACATAAAAAAAAAAATAAAATAAAAAAAGTGTTAGAGATATATTAGTTCAATGTAATAGATCCAAGCCTAATCCTTCTAATTTAAGGTTTAACCTATTATATTTACACATGTTATAATTTATTGTAACATAGGATTTGTACTACACTCTAATATATAGTAAACTAAATCCTAGACTAGAAGGATTAGACTTGAACCTATTACATTGGATTAATATATCTCTAACAAAAAGAAATTAACAAAACTTAAAGTTAGTTATACCTGCAATATACGCATGTCAAAACGACCTAGGAAGACAGTAACTGATAGCATGAGATCGAATAGAGTCTTGTATAGATCAGCTGATGTACTGCAACACATAGCCATCATCACATCACCAAAGAAAACACAAATTTAGGGGGTGTCCGTGTTTCACGTTTGGAATAGCAAACAAATTTAAATTAAAAGGAAGAAAAAAAAAAAAAAGATGACAGAAATATACCCCGAATACCAAGGAACCATATCAAAAAAATCAGGCTTGGTTTGCTTATTCTTCTTGTATTTTTCGACTGGCCTGACCATAAGAACACAAGAAACACTCAGTCAGTCATAATTTATGTAAACTATATAACAATTAAAATTATGCTTTGCATGTTAGAAAATCAAGCATATTAATATTACTCACCCTAATGACCTCTCTGCTACATAATTGGCAATGTAAAGGCCTATAAATGTAGTCCAAGACAAGTAGACGAGTGAGATTTTGTCCGATGAACTCTCAGGTGACTCACTGCTAGGTAGCTGAGAAAACAGAAAAGAATTTGTATATGATAGAGTAAGAATAAAAGAGCTGCAAATCCAAAATATATATACATAGAGGAAATAAAAAGAGCAGTTTCCTCTATATGTATCCAAAATGTACATACGTACCTTGCAATAAAAATAGTGTATTCTCCCATAATTGTCCAACATACAAAAAAGCTGATAGTAATACTCACTCGCTGACTCAACCGGAGCAAGCCAAGATGAGCAGACTTTGTCTTTCAAATATCCTTGTTCAAACGGTCTCTCTCTACAGTGACTCAGGAAAACACAGCAAGCTATACTCACAGCCTTCAAAGCATGAAAAATTATTTAGATTTTATATGGCAAAGGGAAAAAGCTATGACTTGATAGGAGAACATAGCAGAGGTACCAAAAGTAGCTTCAGGACTTACAGCAGAAAATTGGAGAATGGTCCAAATGTCTGGCCACTTTCGAGCCTCACATGAAATAATATATTGGAGGCAATTATAAATATAGTGGAAAGCGAGAAGAAACATAATAGAGGAGGCAAAAGTCGTCAAAAACAAAGAGAGATTCATTCTCATAGACATTGCCACTGACTGAGAACTAGGAAGATGATACACAGCTGCTACTAAAAGCCAGGATACATACCTGCAAAAGCAAATTTCCAAAAATTACTAATAAATTTTATTTTTAGCATCTAACCATATACAAAGTGATGTGTATATAACACTGCATAAAATTTTAGATTCATAATATTTAATCTAAATCATAAAATATATCAATTTCAAATATGGGAAAAATAATTTTCCCTGTGCACATACATAGAGAAGGGCATATAGCGAAGTCAGCTGACAATTGTCGCATATATACACATGTATGTATGCATGATTAATTGTTAGGACATATATATTTTAACTTGTTTAAGAACATATGTCACTTAGTTATGTAAATTGGCTAATCCTTTGACAAAACGCACTCTGCTTGTAATTGGGTAGTTCTAGGTGTTTTTAATACTTTAAGAAACAATGTTTCAACGTCAAGTATTGAAGTCATCAAGTCTGTCCAAGAGAAAGCAAGCTGAAGTGCAAAGTTTTTAAAACTCGACACCTCTCAACAGCTACCTCGACACCTGCTATCTGTCGAGATTTAAAAAGTCAGATTTCCAATCTGATTTTCTTGGGATCCGTGAATAAGTTTTTGGGCATTCTTTTCTTCTAACCCTAAACATATAAAAGGATTATTTTAAGAGCCGTTTTGGGTGACACAAGTTGCCTTATCATTGAGCAATCTCTGTTTAAGCAAATTGTGATCAACAGACGAAGTTCTTGACCTAGTTCATCTTCCATCAAGAAGTTGCTGTGTATTTGCACCATAGGGTTTTGTAACCAAGCATCTTCCTGCTATTCATCAAGTGGATGAACTGAAGAACTTTGCAGCCAACCATTCTTCCTCAGTTGGTGTTCTGAAGTCGCGTACTTGGATCCGCGCATTGGTTAGTCACGTACTTGGGAGCCGTGCATCAAAGGTGGAGACTGTCACTACAGATCAAGTCCAATTGGGTATTGGGGTAAGGGTTCAACTGTAGGTTGGTAAGGTACTTGGGATTCATTTACTTGTAACCGCTTGATTTGATAATAGTGGAGTTTCGGGAGTGGTGACCTGAAAATCACCCGGTGGGGTTTTTGCCATTAGGGTTTTCCCCATTCGTAAACAAATCACCGTGTTATTTATTTTCCGCTGCATATTTAGTTGATTGGTGATTTGTTTGTGCTTCCATAAAATTGCATGATTAATTGATTAATTAATTACTTGGCTAAATTAATTAATTAGGGTTAATCACAAGGGGTCATTCAGATTGTGACCTAACATTAATTACGAACAAAATTATCACAAGATTAATGATATTTACCACTTATAGAAATTGGAATAGCTTGGTTTCCCTATCAATGGCTGGGAAAATAATCTGATCCAAGGCTGTAGAAAGAAATAGAAGAATCCAAACAAACAGACATGCACAGACCACCAAACAATGCTATTGTCATCGTTAAGCGTGTGCATAATGTCGAAGAAGAAGAAAAGCACACAGCTCAGTAGTGCAACCACGACGGCATGACGTGAAAGCTCAGGTTGGGAAGGCCACGTGTCTTTCAGAAAGCCATGCCTCTTCAGGAATGTCCTAAACCTCTCCATATTCTCGATATTGAAGGTGTTTAGAAAACCAGTCCTAACCTTAATCCTCATCATTTTGAGGGCTTCCATATATGCACCAAATTGCTTGTTAGATTCTCCTCGTTATCTTGCACAATGTAGTTCGCGTTGCTTCAGTTGATTCACCGTACCAGGCAAGCTCGAAATTCTGAGAAAGGAGTACTATTAAGTGTTGCCATTTAAGGAAAAAAAATTACTTGCAAATAGTAATGGACTTCTAAAATAGTAAGTCAAAACGGTAATATTTATATGCACAGGTTACTCATTTTCTAAACAAAGATCTAACTCTCTTTTTAGAATCTTGTCACAACTTGATAACATGTGTGATTGCAATTGGTGAATTATCACTTTTACACGGTCCTGTCATTTTTGCTTAAAACTCTACCACAGTTTTGAGTTACCTAAAAGCTGTGCTATAAAGGAAGCTGTGAAGCTATGAAAAAGAAGATCCTAGGAAGCTAGAAGTTTCAAAGTGGTGGGCTTAACCATGGAGCTGGATGACCCTTTTGTGTTAAAAAAGAAAGTGAGTGTTAATATGAGTGCCTAGGAGTGTGTTCGTGAATGATAGTATCATGTATACTACAAAAAGTTCTCATAAATTAAGTGCAATTTTTCACACGGTGATGTTGTATCATTGATGGACTCATATGAAGATCAGTCTTTTTCAGGGAACATAAAAGGAACATGCAAACTTGTTCTATATATAAAAGGATCACATAAATGAACTCACACGAAAGAACAAGACCCGAAATTTGTGCAAGAAACAGCACAAAAGCATTGCTTACATCAGAAACCAATCAATACACTAGTCTCAAAAATTTTAGAAGAAATTCGTTAGCTGAGTAGTATATATATATATATATATATATATAACTAGGTCATGTGAGAACATGTCAGTGAAAAGAAAAACAACGGCATATTCTAATAAACCCAACTGGAATCCATGGTTCCTCAGTTAAAAGAGGAGCAAGCATATATACAATTTCAGTGTATAAAATGGCTCACATAATGAAATCACATGTAAGAAAAACAAAACTAGTAAGATCACCCAGGAAATAGTACAGAAGCATGCTCGAATTGAAAGGCAATGATCAATCGGACACCAATAGATAATGAACACAGTATCAAAACATTCAAACTGGAAATACATGAGATAGAGAAAAGACAGGTACCTGAAGGTAGATTAGTGGCGATTGATAGAAAAGAAATGAAGAGAAAAATGTTCTGGAGAATACTTATATATATAACTTAAACCACTTGGCCAGTTGGTCCCATGTGAGAAAATTTCAACGAGGAAAACAACAACGAAATATTCTATATATATATATATATATATATAGAAGTGTTTCAGTTCTTCACTGTCACGCCCCAAACCCAATACCCGGATTTGTGACTATGACCGACATGCTAATATCAAGCCTAAACCTGATATTAATAAGAACCAACTTAACTTTTACAAAACTTTTACCAAAAGCTTCTCTCTTTCTTTTCTTTCTCATTTCTTTTCTTATGGTTTTAGCTTTTCACTTTATATTCAAAGCATCTACACTGTACTCAAAATATAACATAATCCATCAGTTATTCAATTTCCACATTTTCACATAATACATCTCTTAATACTTTAAAGAACACAACTTTCATTAGATCCTAAAATACACAATACTACAAAGCTAAGCATCAAATTGCTAATTTAGGATCTATACAAATAAAACTAAACTAGCTCCTTCTGAAACTTGACTAAGGCTCCCTCTGCTCCAAAATAAAACCTGTTGACTGAAAGAGTGGAAGGGGTGAGCTACACAGCTCAGTAAAGGTAAGCTATATGAGAATTTAATAAGGATGCATGTAAATCAATTCATTTCATTTAATAACATTCAGATAGGAGAACATCTTTTCATGCATAGTATTTTATACTATGTATAATAATAACTTATACGCTCTTCATAGGAAACTAATTGTTCTCCTTTTTCTTTTCAGAATAATTCTACAAAATATTTCAGGTTGTATCCCTTTCATTTCTTACAAAGTCACTATATATATTTTCATTGCAAAATAATTATTTTAACTTAAATCATATAATCGGTAACTTTGCCTTAAATTGGAAACGTCTTAAAGAATAATAAAACTTCCTTCATAACTTGTTCTCGTAAAATATTATAACCTTCATAATCATAAAACTTAACATTTCATAAAGAAAACTAATATCAGATAACTTCTTAACATAACTTGTACTGTCATAATAAACTTTATTTTTATAGCATAACAGAATTTCAGAACTTTTATCTTTAATGAACAGCTTTTCTTTTCATCAGAAACTTCTTCTTGCCATGAGAGCTTTTACTTTTCACAATGCATTTAAATAAAATAATTCTCTCATGATTAATAACATAACATAGCTGTTCATAACATATTGGTTGGTTCATATCTGATAAATCTGTACAGAGAAAGCCTCATCACATTTGAGTGCCCTCGTGTGTATGATATTGTCCACTTTGGGAGGCCTGATGGCACATCCCCTCCAGGTTTTGTTCCTCCCCGCCGTTCGTACACATTGGGGAGAAGGCCTTAGAGTTACGGGCAACCCCATTTCCTCTACTTTAAATGGCCTAGAGTTACGGGCAGCCCCATTTCCTCTACTTTAAATGGCCAAACAGATAACATTTTTCCATGGAAAGCCAGTAATTAACCCCTACTGACCGAGTTCAGATCACCAGAGGACATAACCCGAAGACATTTCATACTTATACATCATATTGAAATTCGTAATTTGCATAACATTTCATAATAAAAGCATTTCTATTGTTTTCTTTGATCATCATGTTCATGGAATTAGTCATAGCATCAATATGCTTAAATCATATACATATGTTTTGAAAGCCCACGAACATATCTTTGTCTGATAATGCTTACATGCCATATCTCTAATCAAAAACATTTTAATGCACAATATACTTTAAAATAACTTCATGACTTACCAAATACTCATATAACTTATCCCTTACCTGATAGCAGAGGAACCGAAAGCCTAAAGTCGAAGGAGCTTAGACCTGGCGGCTGGTAACACCTAAACCGAAATCAAAACTTATTACTATCCATAACTTCCTCATTATAAACTTACACATTCATCTCAAAGCCTATTTCTTAAAATTAAGGAAATCATAATCCCACCTCAAAGAGGTTCTCACAAACATATAATGCACACATCAACAAATGATGTACCAAACTAAGGAAAATCAACATTCTCATATTAATACCATATCTCTAGAAGAGTCAACTTCATTTCAAAAGGTACTTTGAGCTTAGGACAATCTTGCATGCATAAACATAAACTCTTTTAAGCATTGTCATGTAACCATAAACACACTTAAGGAAACATACAGCATGTTCAGTAAAACAGCTTCATAAATACAACCGTCGAATGGTTTAGAACCCCTTATTTGAGTATTATACCTCAAAACAAGTTATACAAAATTAATCTATGATCAAGACATACCAAGAGATAAGCATATTAAATTATAGCTCAAAACATTCACCCTAGCTATAGAATTAGATCCTCAAAGTTAGGCATGGCATATGTTATTCACTGCTTATTTCAGCAGAATATTCTCCATTTGTAAAATACAAACGGGCTACCCACACACATCCAATTGTCATGAAATTTTACAGAGCAACTCCTCTGTATGTCCAGTATATACCATAAAAATTTCGGAGTCAAAGAATAAACCCATGATTTACCAAAAATCACACAAGACAGCATACTCAAATCTGTCCTGACAGAATTTCTTGCAAATTCAAAATTAAATCATTATTTTTCTACTTATCCAAATACTGTGAGACAAATTCCATAACAACCGTATATGTCTTAGCTTTCATAGAAAATAACCCTAGCATCCAAATTCACAGAATACAATTTAATACCTAATTTATCATGCATGAACACATAATCTGTCACAGAGGCAGTTTTGAAACATTTTCTTATAAATTCATAAACAATTATCAAAGGATGTTATTCTCATATGGGGATTTTTATGCACTCATTAAACATGTTATAAAACACTTATATACAGTTATTTAACCCTTTAGAGCAAAATTACATACAACCAAAAATCCCAGCAGTAACATGAATAGTACTCATCCTAACCTTTTCTCACTTCCTTAATCATACACAATCCTTAATTAGTAAAAACCCTAAGTTACCTTCAACAAATCACCAACACAATTTCAAAGCTTCTTAAAATAGCATATATATGTATATAGACTTACAAGCTTCCCAATTTTACAAACCACAAAAACCAACTTCTAACAATCCTATTAGAGAAACATAGAAGTGAAATTAAAGCAAACCATACCACCATTAAAATACCCATGATAAGATGAGATTTTTATTTACTTACCCACAACTTTGAAGCTGAAATCTTAGGGCTAAACCTTTAATTTCTTCCTTAGAGTGAGGTATATGATTTCAATGAGAAAGGGAGGGAAAAGTTGAGAGTTTTCTTTCTTTGAGGTTGGACCCGTAGGTGTGAGAGGTAGAGCTTGAGAGAGTTTTTTTTTTTTTTTTTTTTTCTTTCTTTCATTAGGTGTTGGAACCGTGGGAATGAAAAGGGAGAGAAGAGTTAAGAGAATTGTCCTTATTTTGGTGTGTGTGTGAACCCTTGGACTTGAGAGAAGACTTAAGAGAGCTTCCTAGCTCTTTCCTTAAGAGAAAAAGAATAAAGTAAGGTGCAAATTTCTGATTTGCATGGACCCGTGGGAAATGGTGAGGTAGAGAGCTTCTTGAGTCTTCTTTCTTTGAGAAAGTCAAAGAAGACATAAAGGTGTAGCCAATAAGAACAAAGAAGGAAGAAAACAAAGAAGCAAAGCAAGAAGACCAAGAAAGTTTCTGCAGCCAAGAAGTCAAGCAAAATATCTTGGGTGATTCACGTAGGTTGCTAAGGAAAGAAAGGATAACTCATCTTTTCAGCTTTTAGTATTCACACTTACACTTTTCTACAATAATAATATCACTTTACAAACACACACACACACACACACACACACATATATATATATATATATATGTATGTCCTAACCTTTATACACTTAATTAAACACCAACAAATATATATCTAATAACTTAAATCCCTTAATATAATTTTACACATACTAAATATATATATTTATAATACAAATAGTCATTTCAATTATTTCTAATCTTCACAATTCTTATCCAAAGGCATTATAAAATAATATATTTATTTAAATACTCTTATATTAATTTTAGTAAGTAAGTGGCTTAACATATTAATAATACTTAACCACTCAAACACATAATTTAATTATAAAATTGGGTCGGGGTGTTCCATTCACTCCCTAGTCTCTACCATTCTCCGAAGCTTGGTGGAAGCATCACCTGACTTCAACCAACCACCATGGAAGATTGCTTGAAGTTGACAAATTCGTACATATTATATATATCTCATAGTTTACGCGCAAATGATTTTCGATGACTTAGACTTTATTGCATTAAAATTATTGAACCTTTTGAGAATTTCACGTCATACTGCTGACGATGACAAAAAGAATTGTTAGGTGAAAACCGAAAAGGACACTCTACGCGGCTTGTTGTTCTTGTCAACTTAAAGTTTAAAATATCACTTTGGACCTCAGACCCAATAAAAAAAACATAAGATTTGAAGGGTTCTAACATGGACTACAAAAGGGGAAAAAGTCAAAAAACGAAATTATGAAGAAACTTTTATAGATACATTTATCCGATCATTAATTTCACACGAAACCTTAATGACTTGCATCTGGACAAGTTATATCCATGGATCTAGATAGATGCTAACCTCATAACATATCTAGAATTAGAAGACTAATTCCTTTTCTATTCATTTATTTATTAAGGATATTTCAAAAGTAGATGACCACGGATTCAAAATTCAAAATTGAATAGCAAGCATAACTTTTTTCTCAATTTGGTGAAAACTTGAAATGATAAGTAACGAATGGTGAATATAAAAGTGATGTTAGTAATAAGTTTATAGGAGTGAAAGTAATTATTTACCAATATAATATGCCATTTTAGCAAATTATAAAATAAAAAAACTTGTGTTTGAAACAAGATTGTAGCAAGACTAGTAAAGTGTTTCCGATAAAGAATGGCAATAAAGAAAGTGCTAGTGTCAAGTATGAATTGAACCCACAATATGAATATGGTGATTTATACTACTTCAACAAACAGCAGATTGTTAATGAAGTTTGATATCAACGTCTTGGTGGACACCTTAATTGCAAAGTAGTGGATTTTCTGAAGGAGAATAAATTGATTTTTAACAAGATTAAAAATTGTGAAAGCATTTGCAAAAATTGCGATAGCTCTTACGCGGCTAAATTTTGTAGGTTGCCATTTTTGTTAGTGGATAGAAACCGTGATTTGTGGGGACTTACCACTAAAGTGAATGAGTGAAGAATTGGACCGAGATGGATAAAGTAACCGAAATTGACAGAATTGGACCAAAATTAACGAAGTAGACCGAAATAGACTGAATAGATAAAAGTGGACCGAAATGGATTAAATTAGACCAAATGGACAGAAATGGACAAAATTGGACCAAAGTTCACAGAATTGGACTGAAATACGAATAATAACATAATTATTCATATTTATTTGTTTGATTGCAAGGATATGTTGCACCATGTTATATTCATATATGTTTCTCAAACAAAATATATATATATATATATATATATTCGTATATAATTTTTACATATAATTTAAAAACGTTTTTGTGGGTTCCAGTTAGTTCAACTAGTAAAGTCTTTAATGGTTGTATAAGAGATCTGGAGTTCAATTCCCGCCTACACCAAAAACTGATTAATGTCTTGGTCTGATGAGAAAGAGCTATCATCAGGAGCGGACGCCATAGATTGAAACTCTCTCAAAAAAAAAAATTTAAAAACGTTTCTCAAAAAAAAAAAAAAAATTGTATACATTTAATTCCTATACTATTTTTATATATAATATAAAGTAATATAAATTTATTATTTCATGTGGTATGAGGAAACTATATATATATATATATATATATGCACTTAAGCCACTTGCCCACTTGGTCATGTGAGAATATTTTAACGATGAAAATAATAAAGGAATTTTTTTTTTTTTGGGTATAAAAGTGGGATATTTAATCAAATAAAAACACAGGTACACGAACACGACATGATACAAAAGAGAACAAGTCCAGACTTACGAGGGTAACTAGACTCCTGTTTACAAACACAATAGACCGACTAACTACATAGGAACAAACATACGACCAAAAACTTAACTACAACATACAAACTATGACACGACACGAGCTGTAAACTGAGCTTTATTCGCAACACACATCACGGGATGATACAAAACCCATAGTCCTAGTAGACATCGCAACAAAAAGGCGGGACGTGTCATATAAGAATATTTCTCTCTCCCTTTGAGAAGCTCCCCGTTTTGCCAACAGATCTGCACAGTTGTTGGCTTCTCTCCAAATACGATCAATTCGGGCCTCCCATGGCCTAGTTAGGAGTAACCTGCAATCCAAGATTAAGTTAGTATACTTAGGAGGATATTCCATGTTTGGGTTTCTTACCCTTTTATTAGCAGCTAATAATAGAGAATCAATTTGTAGGTAAACATGTCCGTAACCGTGATTCCACGCTTGTATTAATCCTTCACGGATTGCCCAGAGATCAGTTGCTGTATTATTGGTGCTTCCTAAATTTATAGAGAAAGCCCATAGCCATTCACCATTGTAGTTTCTTATGATGCCACCTAGCCTGCTCCTGAATTACTAGGACTACGTTTGGAATTCTATCTGTGTCAATAGTTATGAAAGGTCTTTTTGCTGGTGTCCAAAATATGTTTATGAGTTTAGTTGAATGTATAGATGATGATAGAATGTTACTTAAGTAATAGAATTCAATGGCATATATGGGACAGATTTTTCTTAGGATATGTGGAGGAATGTTTTGACCTTTGAAAACTAGGGTGTTTTGGCCTAGCCAAATAGTCCAGATGGTGAAAGCAAAGAAATTTAAAGTTTGAATTTTCTTCCATTGTGATATATTAGGCTTAGTTGAAATGTTTGAATGGATCTTTTGTGTTTTGTACAAATCTTGGTAAAATAACTTTTAAAGATTGTGAATTTTTTATTTGTTTTTATTCTTTCTTAGCAGTGAGTGAATCTAAATTAATACATTTCACCCAAATAATTTGTCACGCAATTTATTAAGTAGTAAATACATGTTTTCTAGATTTTTTTTCCCATGTGAAAAAATTTAAGTCAACTCAACCAACTATCCCAACCCATTTCTAACCCATTTAAGATGACATATTTTAAACCCGAAACCCAATTGAGCTAACTCAGTCCATTAGCCACATCTAGGTTGGAGGGAAAATTCCTAATTTTTTTGGTAGCATATAAAAAATCCTATTTTTGTAATGAAATATTATTTAATCTCCTGTCTAATTCTTTAAAATTAAAGGATATAAAGATTATCAAAAGATTTAAAGATGGTATAAATTTCTAAAACTATCATTATTAATTTAAACTTTAATAAATGAAGGGTATTGACTCCTTAAGTAAGATAAGAATGAGTTAGAAAAATTATCAATAATTATATTTATCAACTTTCAAGGAAGATTACATTTGGGCACATTTTAAAACATAGAAAAAAGTTAATGGATATCCTAAGGGCATTTATTTAAAATATGTTTTAGAAATTTTTTTATGGAAAAGAAAAGGCAAATATTTTTTTTAACGTTTTTTATATTTCTTATAAAAGTATTGTTAAAATTTTCCTAAAATTACTCCCTCCGTCTCACTTTTTTTAACCTGTTTGAAAATTCAAATTTTTTAAGGGAACGTCATTTATTGTCTTGTCTACCTTTTAAAAATGTATAAGTTTTCAAAACTACTCTTAAAAAAATTTATCAAAACATTGAATTAGTAAATTACTAAGAGTATAATAGGAACTGTGGGGTCAGTTTCTGCAGCCCAAGCCCTAAAGATAGGGGTTAGAGGCCCAACAAACCCAACACAATGAATTTGTAGAGAGTGGGTGAAAGAGCTGGGCCGGATCCGAATTAAACAAAGGGTGGCTAGATTACGTAAGGCAGAAATAATACAAGGACAAAGGTTTATTGTATGAAGGTCCGAAGAGGCATTTTATTGAATGAACAGTAATTACAACATGCAGAACTATAGTCCAGCTTTCTTCCTTTTCTTTTTCCTTCCTTTTCTTTTTCCTCCTCCCCTTTTTTCTCAGGGATCGACCTCCTTATATAGCCCCTTTTTCCTCTATCTCCATCGTCCACTTGTTCCTCATCTAGGTATCCTCTTGAGCGCGCGTCACATCATGTACCCACTTTAACTCTGTGAGTGGCGGTAGCTGGGCTTTCACTGTTCAGGGGTCTTCTCCACATAAATGCGGCCAGAAGAGCTGTTGCAGGGTATTAAATGCGGTGGTAGCAGCCTTTCTAGATATTTCTTCCTCCTTATCATCATTCGGAGTGCCCAGAGCTTATTTTTGTTGCCCAGGTTGCCAGGAGGGGCACTCGGGCCTCCCGTATATGTATTTAACCAGTACTACGAGTATCCGAGGAGTAAAATCTCCTCGGACGATGAATCAACTCCTCGGATTGCACTTCTCGGCCATCTTCGGACCCCAGTCTAGAGGAACAGTGTCCCAGCCCGCTTGCGCTCTTCGGATGTAATATGCCATAAAGAACAGGGCCCCAGGCCCACTTACCAGATCTGGGCTTTTACCCCCCACAGGAACATTAGTAAATTAATGATTTTTATTTTTAGAAACAAGACAATATTTTGGTACATCTCAAAATGGAATAGAGGACAAAAAAAATGAAACGGAGTGAGTATTTATTAATAATTACCTTATGGACATCCATTAACATATTCCATGCTATTGAAGAGAGGGAGTAGTTTTCTTTATTTCCCTTTTTTTAGAAACTTCTTCAGTTTTAGGGTCTTCTGGAAGTTGCCTCCTTTCTTTTATCCTATGATTTATGGACAGCTATACATGATGAATTAGGTTATGGATTTTTTTTTTTTTTTGAGGATAAACAGTGGGAGATTATGGGCTTAATGATACCTCTACCATATTTCATTTTTTTTTTTCGATTTTTTTCCAATATCCGTAACAGAATATGCTTGCATTGATATGATTTTTTCAAGCACAAGCCCGTTTCTGACCATTTCTTTTGCCTTATTTTTCTCAGCATATACAAATAGAATGAAACCCAGAATCCCTCTTAAAAGCATACTTTTCTTTCATCTTTTTTTTTTCCCCCTTTTCTGGATATTTTCTTGCAAATGTTGCTCATTGTGACAGCCATGAGCTACAAATTCACAGTAGATTTTGTGTGAATGTATATTAGTAAGAAAGAAGATACATCGATTTGTGGAACAACGAAAATTTTTCTTACCTCTGGCACATCAAATGCAGACATAAGATACTTGATACATGCTGGATAAAGGCCAAACGTCCATCGTTCTATACGATCTCCAATCCCAATTAGAATTGGAAAGCGCCTCAAGAAACACTGATTCGTACCACCGATACAAAGAGTGATAGCCTGATGTCAAGGACATGTTTGGATTTTTTTAGAAAGAAAAACGTTTAATTTTTTTCCCTATCAATTAAGAGATCCTTAACCCATTAAATATTTAAATTAATCATTTTATCTTCTTTTTTTTTTTTTCTTTTTTTTTTTTGGAGAAAGAATTAGTCATTTTATCTATATTAAAATGGCTAAACCTTGTCACTCTCTAGCTATGGCTAAACCGGTGCTGCATCATTAGAGCATCTCCAGCAAATTCATCAAATTTTTGTACTGTTTAGAGAATGAATAGTGACTTTTACCTTTATCTACCAACTTTTTTAAATATACTTTCCAATAGATTCTCTATCACATTCTCTATCTCATTTAAATATTATTTCTTCATTCATTATTTATTCTTTTTTTAACAAGTACACATCTTCCAACATTTTTTTATTCAACACCAAATTATTATAATAGAAAAAAATGATTTGAAGAATGAACAGTAGCCCATCAGACTTGATGGGCTACTGTTCATTAGCAAAAAAAAATTTCCGGCTATAGAGAAGCTGCTGGAGCATGAACAGTAGCATATATTCTCTATATTTTGGCTATGCATACTCTGTTGGAGTTGCTCTTATGGCCTATTCTATCAAGTATCAATAAGTCCTATAAAAAATTTATAAAAAAAAAAAAAAAAAAAGTATCAACTAAGAAAGTAAAAATTTGACTCCATAATAAATGACTCATATGCTAATAATAAATCATCAAAGCTAATTTAGCTTACCATTTTTTAAGAATAAAAATTTCACATTTGATTTTGTTATGTTCATGCCATAGACCTTAAATGAAAGACACTTTTAACCCTTTACTTACTAGAGTATTGCTATGATTACTAGAAATTTTAGGGATCAAACTCAGAACCTCCTACTTTGATACCATGTTAAATTATCAATTCTTTTAAAAACTTAAACTATTGAAAAATGATAAATTTAATTATTTAACCTCATAATTCTGACAATGTCATGCACAAGAAAAAGAATAAGAAAGAAAAAACAGACTTGAAGCTGCTAGTAGTTTGTGCCGGACATATGTAACCATCCGAGATATATATTGAATGTTCCTCTTTATGGCTCTTCTACCATCGTCCATGCTAGGTCTGGTGGACTATGGTACTTGATGGGCCCATCTGGACAATGGCATTCATTAGGCCTATCAACATATGTTATCCAAATTGACATCACATTGGCATATCAAAATTTGCCACGTGTCATTTGGCCCATAAGATAAAGATAAATTTCCTATTCAAAATTTATAGATAATTATCTTTATTAAAATAAATAAATAAAATAAAGATAAATTTTCTATTCAAAATTGATAGTGTGGGGCCAAATAATCCCACGGCCCAGCCCACTTCATTCCTGGGCCGAAGGCCCTAGCCGAGGAGACATCCAAGTCCGAGGATGACCTCATCATCGGACGTCCGAGAGTTTGAAGAACATGTTCGCAGCAAGCGGTCATCTCCACACTAAACGCACCTGACAACCGCCCTGGCCGCATTAATGAGGAAAGGACCTTCACCAGTGTCGCCTTGGTTACCGCGACCCCTAAAGAGACTGGGAAGGCGGCTGATGGGACAAGCACCTGAGCAAAGGTCATGATCACTCAACAAGTGTAGGGCTAGGATTGGTTGGGCAAGGGATATATAATGTAAGGGAATCCCTCCTGAAAAGAAGGGGAAAAAGGGGGAAAAAGGGAGAAAAAAGAGAAAAAAAAAGAAAGAGAACTCTAAAGACAGAAAGGAAAAGAGAGAAAACAGGGCAAGAGCCTCCTCGGCCCATGGCCGAGGAGCCCATCCCATTTGTAAACTGTGCTAAGTCTTTTTCTTTAAGTAAAAGAGACCGAAGTTCACGCCACTCGAGCGCCGGCCGGCGCCTAGACCTTCGACCCACTCTCTATAAATTCATTGCGGGGTTTGTTGGGCTTTTGACCCGTGTCCATTGGGCTTGGGCAACCAAAAACTCAGTCCCTACAATTGGCGCCGTTTGTGGGGAGGATTAGTGCACCGGTTGGCGCAACAGACGACTGTTCTAAACAACCGCTCCATGGAAGATCGGCGGTGGTGCAAAAAAAAAACTATCAAAAAGAAGAGCGTTGCAGAAAGATAAAAGCTTGAAGACAAAATATTCAAGCTTGAAGACAAAAGATTCAACAGTAAAAAGAAAAGTACTTGATATTATTCAAAAAAAAAAGTCACAGATTACAATCAGAGGCTTAGGCAGGCTTGTTTTACAACTGTTCCTACCAGCTAGTCTTACAATCAGAGGCCCAGGCGGACCCAACCTAAAACTAGCTAGAGGGAGATGTCAACTCGTCCCCTAATTGGCATAAAGAGAATGGGAGAAAGAGAATGGGAGAGCTTGACAATAAGGGGGTGGAAGGGGGCTGAGAGCTTGAACAAAGCGAGGAGCAGATGCAGGGGCTCCGGGACGCCCTCCCCCATGATGTTCCCTTGATTCTCTCCAACCTCCACGAGCGTTGGCCGTTGGAGACGGCAACACTCGGGCGCCGCACATAATGTGAGTTCGCATGTCTCCTCCGTCGGGGGTGCGCCCTGAGGAGGGACGTTAGGTACTTCAACGATATCCCTCCAGGCCACCGTGCATGGCGCCATCGGGGTTACGCCTAGATCCTGCCGCACCGGAAGCCCAGTGGGGGCTACGGCCACAACGGCTCTTGGCACGGATGTTCTCATGTCCGTCCAAAACCGCCCCATATCGCCTAACTCCGGTCACAATCCCGGCGGGGTTGTTAAAGGGGCATGGGGAGTTGAAGGGGTATCTTCTTCCTGGTTGGGTTGGGAAGTTCATGGAATGAAGAGAAACCATTCCCCCAGGGGGCCTTATATAGAGGATGAAGGTAGGTGGGAGTTAATCCACGCAGAATTCGAAAAACTGGTTAACGAAGCGTTGGATAGTAATAAAGCGGCCAGATTCCAAAAGAGCCACAAACCGTTGAGCTTATGGGGATTTACGAGGCCATTAATGAAGGCGCGTCTCGCGCACCAAAGCGTCAGGCGCGGAACACGAACGGCCAAGGGACGCTTCGCAAATGACAGAGATGAGGGCTCGAGATGGAGATGAGATCAATGCCACGTGCAAGATTATGAGCCGTCCGAAGGAGGAATCGTCCCCAGTAAAGCAAACCGAGGACAAACCCCTATTTCCAGAGGCCGAGCGTTAGACAGAACCAAGGCACTGCATGGTCCACGGACTCAGGCCTATGGGGAAACTAACCGCTCTAGATGCCAAGCGTTAGACAGAACCAAGGCACTGCATGGTCCACGGACTCAGGCCTATGGGGAAACTAACCGCTCCAGATGCCCAGCGTTAGACAGAACCAAGGCACTGCATGGTCCTCGGACTCAGGCCTATGGGGAAACTAACCGCTCCAGATGCCAAGCGTTAGACAGAACCAAGGCACTGCATGGTCCTCGGACTCAGGCCTATGGGAAAACTAACCGCTCCAGATGCCAAGCGTTAGACAGAACCAAGGCACTGCATGGTCCTCGGACTCACGCTCACGGGGAAGCTAAATACTTCGAATGAACGTAAGTGTTAGGCAGAACCAAGGCTCTGCATGGTCCACGGACTCAGGCCTATGGGGAAACTAATCGCTCCAAGATGCCAAGATGCCAAGCGTTAGACAAAACCAAGGCACTGCATGGTCCTCGGACTCAGGCCTATGGGGAAACTAATCGCTCCAAGATGCCAAGTGTTAGACAGAACCAAGGCACTGCATGGTCCACGGACTCAAGCCTATGGGGAAACTAACCGCTCCAGATGCCAAGCGTTAGACAGAACCAAGGCACTGCATGGTCCTCGGACTCAGGCCTATGGGGAAACTAACCACTCCAGATGCCAAGCGTTAGACAGAACCAAGGCACTGCATGGTCCTCGGACTCACGCTCACAGGGAAGCTAAATACTTCGGATGAACCTAAGTGTTAGGCAGAACCAAGACTCTGCATGGTCCTCGGACTCAGGCTCACGGGGAAACCAACCACCTTAGATGATCCTAAGAGTTAGACAGAACCAAGGCACTGCATGGTCCCAGGACTCAGGCCTATGGGGAAACTAACTCCTTTAGAGGATTCCAGGTGTTGGACAGAACCAAAAGCGCTGCATAATCCCAGGACTCAGACCTATGGGGAAACTAACTACTTCAGAGGATTCTAAGTGTTAGACAGAACCCAAAGCACTGTACGGTCCTCGGACTCAAGCTTATGGGGAAGTCAACCACATCAAGGGGAACCTAAGTGTCAACCTAAAGAATTTTCTACCCGGCCCTTAGGGAAAGATGGGCCCACTCGAGCATACATGCCCTCGCTGCAACAATTGATGCCGCGACTGGCCGAGGTGCAATTAAAGATAAAATTACACAAGTAAAGAAAGAACGAATAACGTGCAAGTAAGCAAACAACCGCAACAAACAGGAAAAGAAATAAAACTCGCATTCCATTAAGTTCACAAATATTACATGGTGAGTACCATATTACAGTCACAAAGCAAAAAGAAAAAAGAAGAAAATGCAAAGGACCAGGGAGACAACAGGGTCGGAGGGCCTGCCCCACTCACTTATACTCCTCCCTCAACTGGGAGCTGGAACATAGCAGCATCAAGGCTTTCTGAGCTTTGGCCAGAGGGGACGGCCTGCGAAGGCGAAGCAGGAATAGTTGCCTCCTCAGCAGCAGGAGCTCCAGCTCCAGCGCTAGACTTCACAGCCTCCTGGGGCGCCTCCCCAACGGGGCCCACACCCGATTCTGCCACCTTGGAAGGGTCACTTCCTTGGGCGGGCTCAGCCACGGGCTCAGCAGTTGATGTGTCCTCACCCGTAGCAGTGCCGGTTTCCTCCGCAGCCTCCTCGGCCTCAGCGCCACTTGGAGCAGCCTCGCGGATGGCAGGAGGGTAGTACACATTCTCCTCCTTCCACAAGTTGGATGAGGTCTCGATCCCAGCCCACCTGAGAGCCTCCCTCCAAACCTCGGCAGAGTAGCGCCTGCACAACCCGGGGACTTCAGACCTAAATGTTGCTGCTGTCTCTTCCACCCCCGCGGCGTAAGCCTCCTCCTCGACTTCCTTCATAGCGGCCAGGGCTTCCTCCCTGCCCTGGTCAGCCTCAAACTTGGCCCTCACGGCCTCGTCCCTCGCCCACTCGGCTGCCTTTTTGTCCGACTCGGCAGCAGCCACCTTCTGGGGTAGATCAGCAAGCAACCCCTTTGCAGTCTTCAGCTGCTCCTCCGCCTCAGCCAGGCGCTTCGAGTAATCCTTGGCCTGCTTCTGAAAACCGGCGAGACCGGACAGGGCAGTGTCCCGGGCACTGGTCATCGCACTCAGCTCCTCCCGGGTCTTGGATAGATCAGCCTCAGAGTGTTTAAGAACCTGAATGGCCTCCAGACGTTTCTCGCGCTCCACCTCCATGGCTTTCCCCTGGTCATGGGCCACGTCCTCCAACCTATAAGTAGCCTGAACGGCCTGTCCAACAAAATAAATACGCCATCAGCTGAGATCAAGAAGCGGAAAGGAAGAGCTACAACTAGGAAAAGTCACAAGTATTGAGGGGCTTACCATCCCCAAGTACCGCTTGAGGTAGAGGAAGACCTCCCTGCTCCTCATAGTCGCCAGCTCCGCCATGTCGGCTGGGAGTAACAGGCACCTTTCCACCGCGTCGGCCACGTATGTGCCCTCGCCCTCGTTGAAATCTCTGAGGGAGGAGTCTTCCCTCAGCGGCGCCCCGCGAAGCATGGGGGTAGGAAGCCAGGCCTGAGGCTCGGGCTGGTCTTCGACCTGTTTGTCCTGGCCTCGGGAGCCTATCTTCAACTCTTTGGACGGCCGCCGATCATCACCCTCCTCCCGTGGGGACTCGGACCTCTCCTCAGCTGGCCTCTTGCCCTTATCCTTCTTCTGCTTGGGATCAGAGGGCTCACGTCTGGAAGGCAAACTCGTCTTGGGTAGAGAGGGAGGGAGCCCTAATTGGGTAGAAGCCGACTTGCCCTGGGCAGAACGAGTTTTTGGAGGAGGAGGAGGGAGCTCCGACTTAGATTTCCCCGGCTGGCCTTCGATCAGTTCCGCCAAGCTAACTTGCGGCTTCTTCTTGTAGCCCATTTTCTGCTGAGAGGAGGACTTGGGCGCTGAGAAATCCGCTTCGGTCAGACGAGGGTCACCCAAATCTCCTGGAGGGTCCTCGGACTGGTGAGCTTGATCAAATACGCTAAATTCGTCCTCGGCAGGGCCAAAATCAGCAACCTCCACTTCCCTCTCAGGGCCTACTTCGGCGGGTTTCGAGATTCTAAGGGAGGAGGAGGGACCCGCAGGTATTGCGCCTTCTGATGTGGAGGGCACCTCAGGGAACCAAAACCTGTCCTCGATCACAGTTATCTTCCGAAGCCGAGGATCCTTTGCTCTGATCACGTGCTTCGGTGCCGCAAATGACTTGTGAGCCGGGTCGTATTTCAAAATTTCGTGAGCGGCCCTAACCTGATTATCGGCGTCGTTCACAAAAACCTTTGCCCTCAGCGCCTTTTGCAAGTCTTCCCGGTTGATTAGGCTAAAGTGGCGCGTGAAGGCGTGCGGATCTGCAAGAGGAAACACATTCACATTAGAAACCAAACAGTGCAAGAAAGAGGGACGAGAGAAAAGATGGAACTGATTAGGGTCCTAGAACCCTCTCTCTCTCCATTTTCCCACTGCCCACCTGGGGTCCCCTCCGTCGTCGGGCAGTGAAGGCCATCATGCCACTCTCCAGACACGATGAGGAAGTCTTTGTTCAACCCCTTACTGGACTCAGGGAGACATTGAATGAGCCGGACTCTGTCATTCCTGGTCTTCAGATAGTAAGTTTCGCCCTTCAGGCACTGGAGATTATAGTACCAGTTGACGTCATGGTGGGTCAATCTCAGGCCCATCTTTTCATTTAGGGCATCCACACAGCCCAGGACCCTAAAGACGTTGATGGCACACTGAGTGGGGGCTAACCGGAAGTGCATCAGGTAGTCTCTCATCACCGGACCCATGGGAATCCTCATGCCCCCTTCAACGAAGGCAACGATGGGAATCACTACCTCACCCTCCTGCCTCCGAAAGCGCCACTCACCCTCCGCACAATACCTCAAGCCCACATTGGCCGGTATCTTGTAGTCGGCGATAAATTTCTCCATCGCCTCCTCAGTGAAGACATACTTCTTAAAAATACCCATCCCAAATAAAGCCTAAAATAGTTAAGAGGGAGCAAACCAAAAAGAGGCAAAGAAGGAAAAGGAGAAAGTTCAAAGGGAGATAGAGTGACTTACAGGAAGGTGTAGAAGCTCCTCGGACAGGTCTTTTATGCTGGAGAGTAGACTCTTGAGTGCAAAGAAGCAGAGGAACTGGACTTTCAAATGGGTATTTATACCCTAAAGTCAAGGAACATAGCGGGTTTTCCCAGCCCCAACCGTTAGGCAAATCCCCACCGTTCGATTGACATCCTCCCATTGAACGTGGGGAGCACAAAGCCGTCAGGATTTAATGAAGGACACGTCGCGCCCTTCAAGGCGTCGGTAACGCTTTTGAGGCAGGCGAAAAGACTCTAGTACCCCCAGAGGGCCAAACTCAACGGTACATAACGCGTGCCCGAGGACATCAAAATCCTCCTCTCCGCCCGAGGACGCAGACAGCAAAATTTTAAGGGGCTATTGTGGGGCCAAATAATCCCATGGCCCAGCCCACTTCATTCCTGGGCCGAAGGCCCTAGCCGAGGAGACATCCAAGTCCGAGGATGACCTCATCATCGGACGTCCGAGAGTTTGAAGAACATGTTCGCAGCAAGCGGTCATCTCCACACTAAACGCACCTGACAACCGCCCTGGCCGCATTAATGAGGAAAGGACCTTCACCAGTGTTGCCTTGGTTACCGCGACTCCCAAAGAGACTGGGAAGGCAGCTGATGGGACAAGCACCTGAGCAAAGGTCATGATCACTCAACAAGTGTAGGGCTAGGATTGGTTGGGTAAGGGATATATAATGTAAGGGAATCCCTCCTGAAAAGAAGGGGAAAAAGGGGGAAAAAGGGAGAAAAAAGAGAAAAAAAAAAAAAAAGAACTCTAAAGACAGAAAGGAAAAGAGAGAAAACAGGGCAAGAGCCTCCTCGGCCCATGGCCGAGGAGCCCATCCCATTTGTAAACTGTGCTAAGTCTTTTTCTTTAAGTAAAAGAGACCGAAGTTCACGCCACTCGAGCGCCGGCCGGCGCCTAGACCTTCGACACACTCTCTATAAATTCATTGCGGGGTTCGTTGGGCTTTTGACCCGTGTCCATTGGGCTTGGGCAACCAAAAACCCAGTCCCTATAGATAGATAATTATCTTTATTAAAAAAAATTAAATAGAGATAATTATTTATCTTTGTTGATTATTATCTTTATCAAAATATAATCTTTATCAAAATAGATAAATTGAGATAATTATCTCTAAGAAGGATTTAGGCTGATTAAGAGTATACTGCATCTTTTCAGGCATATCAATTCAAAGTGGAGTTTATCCTCTAAAACCACTATACATAGAGGACATCCCCTCTCATTTTGAATACCAAGTTTTCAAGAGGCCCAAGCTCTGGAAAAATTATGTCTCAAGAATCTTTGAAGAACTTGAAGAATCTTTGAGGAACTTGAAGAATCTTTGAGGAACTTGAAGAACATTCGAAGGGCTTGAAGAACTTGAAGGACAATAAATCTCTAATAAGCTCAAAGCTAGAGATTTATTGTGAAGAATGATCAATCCATCTTCCAACTAAAGTTAAGAAGATTTCTTGTTCGAGTCAAGTTCAAAGAAGATAGAATCAGAGGGTATTCTTTTGTAAAAGAATTGAAATAGAGATTGTACTCATTATTCATCAATACAAATTTATATTTGCAAACCATATTTCTTTTCAATTGTTTGATTTTCTGCAATTGAGAAATTTTGTGTTTACAAATTTTTTGGCACGCCCGGTGGGACCATCTTTGCCTCTCTCATCTCTTCTTCATCAATTTGCCATATCTTTTGAAGTCCTATGGCTTCAAAGAAGATTCAAATCAACAACCCTCTTTTTAGAACAAGTGAAGTTGATCCTACAATGGATTCAAACTCTTCGTCAAGTTCTGACACTTCCTATGTTGGACCCATGACAAAGGGAAGAATAAAAGCTCTTGCAGAGGCCTATGCTCAAACAACACCCATACCCCAGTCGTCACCTGTTTTCAACACTTCAAAAGCTCAGAAGTCGCAAACGGATTCATCTTCGCAGGGGGCAAGCAAAGACGTAGCTGGTCTTGTCAAAGAAATGTTATCTCAGCCAACTTTGTCTCTAACTTCAGAACCAATCCAAGAAGTTCCAATAGCTGAAGAAGAAAACAAGTCATCCGATGGCTCTGAGTTCTCTTTTTCAAAAAATATTCCTACTTCCAAGCTTAGAGGCTCTCCTCACTCTTTTAGTTCATTTGTCATGTCAGTCATGATGACTAACACAACATCTCTAGAGGAACAAGTCTTGACTATAGCTTAGACTTTAGAAGAATTAATGAAGTCTATTAAAAAAAGGGAAGCATTGAGAGACGCACAAATAACTCTCCTAATGGATAAGATGGAGAATACATCTGGACTGAATCGTGAAGATGAAAGCTCTAAGCCGATACAAACCCATAATGACAAACCCGAGACTTCAACAAAGGATCTCAAACTCTTTACAGATGGGTCTGTCTCTCCTGACCAGCTCAAGGAGTTAATCAAGAAAGCTATCAAAGACCAAGTTGGGGGTGGAAGTCAACCATCCATTACCTATGCTAAACCATACACTCAAAGGTTAGATCTCTTAAGAATGCCTCAAAACTATTAGCCACCAAAGTTCTAATAGTTTGAGGGTAAAGGCAATCCAAGGCAACATGTAGCTCACTTTGTGGAAACTTGTAATAATGCTGGAACTTATGGGGATCTCATGGTCAAGAAATTTGTTTGCTCTTTGAAGGGAAATGCATTTGATTGGTATACTGATCTAGCGCCCGGCCCCATTAATAGTTGGAGTCAAATGGAGCAAGAATTCATAAACTGTTTCCATAGTACTCAACGTACTATTAGCATAATAGAGCTCACCAATTCAAACTAGTGGAAAGAAAAGTCTGTCATTGATTACACTCAACGGTGGAGAAACCTTAATCTTAATTGCAAGGATCAATTATCTGAGGCTTCTGCAATTGAGATGTGTATTCAAGGAATGAATTGGGCTATAAGCTATATCTTTCAAGGAATAAAGCCTAAAACATTTGAAGAATTAGCAACGCGTGCCCATGACATGGAGCTTAGTATTGCTTCCAATGGTCACCAAGGCCCGCCTGTTCAAGAACCCTGCTAGGGGAGAGAAATACAAGGTACTCACAAAGGGGGCGAATTCCCTCCTAAACCAAAAAACAAGCAGTCTTTGATTGTAACTACTGCTCCTCTCAAAGTTCCAGTTAAGCCCAAGATGAAAGAACAAACGTCTGCTCTCACTCAAGATAAGAGAAGAAGAAAACCAACATTACAAGAGATGCAAGAAAAGCAATATCCATTCCCTGATCTCGATATCTCCAAGATGTTAGATCATTTACTTGAGTTGAAGTTGATTGAGCTACCAGAGATGAAATGTCCTGAAGAGGCTAACCAAACAAATGATCCCAAGTATTACAAGTATCATCGCCTCGTAGGCCACCCCATAGAGCAATGCTTTGTGTTGAAAGATAAAATCATGAAGCTAGCCCATCAAGGAAAGATCACATTTGATAATGAAGCTGTGACTGCCAATCTAGCCATGGTGGCCTTAACAACTATTTCTACTTCTCTCACCATACAATTTGGTTCATTTGAGCCTATTGAGGTGAAAGTACCTTTCTCCCCAGTGCCAGTTCCCAAGGATTATATCTTTCATCCCTTACATGTTATCAAGTAAGTGGTGAAGAAGAATCTTCAGATAGGTGAGGAAGAAACAAAGTGAGCCATTATGTATAGAGCATACTGGTCTTCAATCATTTTCACTGATGATGATCGTTTGTTGGGATCCAAGTTTCACAATCGTCCCTTATTTATGACTAGCTACGTTCGAGAACAACAAGTCAATCGTATCCTTATTAATGGTGGATCTGTAGTCAATATCCTCCCACTCAAAATATTGAAAGAACTTGGAATCTCCTTGGATGAATTACTTCCTAGTAAATTGATGATTCAAGGCTTTAATCAAGTTGGACAAAGAGCTATTAGGAAGATTAGACTTCATATGCTCGTTGGTGAAATGGAATCAAGTGCACTCTTTCATGTCATTGATGCCAAGACCACTTACAAACTACTTATTGGAACACCATGGTTGCATGAGTACGGTGTTGTGCTATCTACGTATCACCAATGCTTTAAATATTTCCAAGATGGACAAGATAAGAAGATAGTAGCTGATCACAAGCCATTTACTGTAGCTAAATCACATTTTGCTGATGCAAAATTTTACTTGGAATATGATATGTTAGAAGAAGCACAAGTCATTATTTCACCATCTAGCAAAGAAGTAAACCTCCACTCCAAAACTTCAAGGATTGACTTTTCAATTGAGGAGAAGGAAACTAAGCAAAGAAAAACTTCCATAAAGGAGAAGAAGCATCATGCTCCTAAAATAGCTAAGGCAGCTTCTGTGTTACACTATGTCCCAATCACCAAAAGAAAAGAGGGCCAATCACCATTTTTAGGAGATGAAGAGTCAGTATTGGAAGATCTACAAGAACTAACTCTCCCAGTTGCTAAAATCACAAAACCAAGAATCTCAAGCCAACTATTGAAAGGGTTCACAAAACCATCCCAAGGACCGATTGTTGAACATGGGACTTTGCCCACCAAATGAACCAAAGAAGGTTTTGACCATAATGGATATAGACTCATGGCTAAAGTTGGTTATGACCATGAGAAGCCGAGTGGTTTGGGTAAGCTCATCCCTGAAGCCTCTGGAAAAGAAGAACATAAGGTGTCGAAGGCTAAAGGTTTCAGTGTAACAAGTTCTAAGGCTGGAATTAGATACACCCCACCAACTCCTGTTCCTATTCCTATTTGAAAAGCTAATGTTTCAGTAATTTCAGCAAATTATAAGGAAGAAGAACAATCTTCGAACCTATCAAAGAAATCATCTGTTTTGACTGCATTGGGCGACCCACTTCCCATATCTCAGTCTTTGACAGGTTGGGGACGCAAGAAGATAACTCTGTTGTTGGCACTTAAGGCTCTATTTTCTCAAGACTCGGTCACTCGACTCCTTCTCAGGCTGGCACTCGAGGTTCAGTTCTCACAAGGCTCAGTTATTCAATCCCTTCTCAACTCTCAAAAGATTTAAAGGCAAAGCAAGAGCAGAATGAGAGGACAAATTTCCTCCCTAGAGGTGCTAATGACACACTTATTGTTGATCAAGATTCAAATGAGATTCAAAGCTCCATTCCATCTCATATGAAACGTAGAACCATTTGGGATGTGAATACTAGAGAAGCCTTGACTGTAAAAAGGCGTACAATGGTGACCACAAACCAAGAAGTCGAAGATGATGTTAAGGATGCTCCACCCATATTTGACGAAGGCATACAAGCTACAGTTGATGAATTGAAGGAAATCAACACTGATATAACTGAAGACGTTTTGAGAATTGGCATTATCAACGGCAAGTTCTTGAAGCATTACTACGCTTGAAGTTTGAAATGCTCCTTGGTAAGAGCCTAAAACTACCTACTTCACCACTTAAAGAGTACATGATGTTCTCCTATTACTTTTGGAAGTGTTCATCAATTATAAAAATAAAATAAAATAAAATAAAAAAGCCAGCTAGGTTGAAAACCTTTTAAATGTGACATAGGCAAAAGTTAGGGTATTAAAAGCTCGCTAGGTTGAAAACCTTTAAAAAGGCGGCCTAGGCAAAAGTTAGAGCAAAAAAAAAAAAGGAAAACAAAAACCAAAAAAAAAAAAAAAAAAACCCTTTGAACTACGTGGTGACTTGATCCCTCTCAAGGGGTACGTAGGTAGCTTAGTATTTTGTACTAAGTTCAGTCACGTCTCAAACCAAAAAAAAACCCTTTGAACTACATGATGACTTGATCCCTCTCAATGGGTACATAGGCAGCTTGGTATTCTATGCTAAGTTCAGTCACATGTCCAAAATATATATATATATATATATATATTTATTGAGCCATGAAAAGTCACCATGAAAGCAAAAATTATTGTGAGAATGTCATTTGGCATCTCTAAAATGTGCTTTCTCTCTCATCTTTAAAGTCTAAGTAGTGCTGCATTTCATGTTTAAAGTCTTGGTGGTATCCCCTTACATCTTCAAAGACTTGGTGGTATCCCCTTACATCTTCAAAGACTTGGTGGTACCTACCTGCATCTTCAAAGATTTGATGGCCTTCTCCTTCGTTGCTTGGATGATGAGGAAGCTGCCAAGTCACTTGAAGAAGCTCATTTAGGGATTTGTGGTACTCACCAATCTGGTCCTAAACTTCATTTTCAAATTAAGCGGATGGGTTATTATTGGCCCACTATGGTCAAGGATTGTATGGAGTATGCAAAAAGATGCTCAGCATGTCAATTCCATGCAAACTTCATTCATCAACCTCCAAAACCCCTACATCCTACTGTAGCTTCATGGCCATTTGATGCTTAGGGATTAGATGTGGTTGGGCCATTGACGCCAAAATCCTTTGAAGGACATTCATATATCCTGGCTGCGACAGATTATTTCTCCAAATGTGCTGAAGTTGCTATATTCCATGAAATGAAGAAAGAAACTGTCATAAACTTCATCAAAAGAAACATCATCTTTAGGTATGGTGTACCCTGTTATATCATCACTGATAATGGGAAAGAATTCTACAAGTCAATGGAAAAGCTTTGCAATGACTTTGGTTTTAAGCAGCATAATTCCTCCATGTATAATGCTCCAGCCAACGGTCTCATAGAAGCCTTTAACAAAACTCTATACAGTTTGCTCAAGAAAGTTGTAGGGAAGTCAAAAAGAGATTGGCATGAAAGAGTTGAAGAAGCTTTGTGGGCGTATCGTACAACATACCGAACGCCTACCCAAGCCACACCCTATTCTCTTGTTTATGGGGTAGAAGTTGTTCTACCACTTGAACCCCAAATTCCTTCATTAAGGATTGCCATTCAAGAAGGTCTTTCTAATGAAGACAATGTTCATCTACAACTTGAAGAATTAGAAACTTTGGATGAAAAAAGGCTTGAGGCACAACAATGCCTTGAGTGTTATCAAGCTTGCATTTCTAAGACTTTCAACAAGAAGGTTCGTCCTTGGTCTTTCCAAGTTAGAGATTTGGTTCTTGCTATACAAAGACCCATCATTGTCACCCATCGCACTAAGAATAAGTTTGTTTCAAAGTGGGATGGACCATATGTTGTTCAAGAAGTCTATACAAATGAAGCATACAAGTTGGCTACTAAAGATGGTTTTAGAATTGGCCCTATCAACAGCAAATTCTTGAAATGTTATTATACCTAAAGATTGAAGCACTCATTGGTAAGAGCCTAAACTGCCCACCTCAACACCTAAAGGGTACATGATGTTTTCCCATTACTCTTGAAAGTGTTCACCAAAAAAAAAAAAAAAAACCTTGAACTACGTAATGACTTGAACTCTCTGCTTGCTCACTCCCAAGTGCAAAAGATTGTAGCAATATAATTTTTGGAGAATCGAGGTCGAACCACAACGAGCAGGGTATATTCAAAGACAATATAATTAAACAAAAATTTGGGTAAAGAAGAAAAATACTTTTTCTTGGTGATTGTTGACAAGAATAATAATAAAAACTTATTTAAATCAATAATGTAAATACTAGGGCATCGAGGTGTTTCCCTATATCGATATGAAATTTTTTGTGATCTAAGAAATTATATATTTCATAATTGATTGTTCTTATACAATTAAATACTTATGATTCGGTTGAACTGAGACAATTCTAGAACGCATAATAACCTCAATTAATAATGCGGTTAGAAAAGTTTTCAGAAAAACCCATTCACTTTAAAACCTAATTTCTATTTAAAACTATTAGAAATTCATCTAAACAATAAGAAAAACGTGATTGAACTTATTGAAAGTATGGAAGAACTAATACATCAAAAGAAATCTAATTGAACAATCAAATATGTCGTTGATAAATTCTAGAAAGAATCACATTGAATATTCATACCGTATAGAAGAAACATAACCCCTAGCCCTAGCAAAGAGTTTAGGCTGCGATTAGAGAAAGGAAAATATAAGTTTTTCTCTGCCCAAAATTCGTTCTCACAGCCTCCCTTCAAAAACCCTAACGTCTAAGTGTCCAAAGAAAATAAAACTTTTACTATTTTAATTTCCGTCTAGGTTTACAGCAGTAACTTGTGAGTTAATTTCGGCCTTCAAAAATTGAGAATTTCATAAATCTCAAAACGGGAAAGTTGTAGATATTTAAGTTACAATTCCAACCCATCTAGCTTTGTGTCAGTTAGATTTTTGAGGAAAGAGATACGCCCAAAATACTTATCAGTGCTTAAATTAGATTTTTTCCCTTTTCAGATTCTGCCTCTTTGATTTCTTTCCTTATTTGAAGCTTCCAATCATGGTAGATGATCCAAACACTCCAGCTGCATCTCCTTAGACATTTAAGCACGGTCCTTTAGCTCCACTTTAATTCTAGTTTGGCCTTCATTCTCTCACAAATTCCTGTAAACTCATCTTTCTCACATGATTTCCTGAAAGTAGAAAATTACACACAATGAATAATATCTTATTCAAGAAATTATGTAAAAATAAATAATAAGGACTAATGCAAATCATTGCTTAATTATACAAATTAAGCATAATAATAAGGAGATAACGCCCACATAAATATATAGCAATTATACATTTTAAGGCGTTATCACTCTCTTAAAGGGTACGTAGGCAGCTTGGCATTCTATGCTAAGTTTAGTCACATATCCAAAAAAAAAAAAAAACATTCTTGAACTACGTAATGACTTGATCCCTCTCAAATGGTACATAGGCAGCTTGACATTATATGCTAAGTTCAGTCACATGTCAAAAAAAAAAAAAAAAAACTTTCTTGAACCACATGATGACTCGATCTCTCTCAAGTACTACACAGGCAACTTGGTATGTCATACTATGTGCAATCATAGTTTTGGGTGAATATCACTATGAGAAAGTCGCTACAAGAAGACAATGGTACCATATGAAGGCAAACATCATTGTAGGACATTGCTACCAAAAGGAATGCAAAGTGACCATGAAAGCAAACATCATTGTGAGAATGTCGCTTAGCATCTCAAAAATATGATTTCTCTCTCGTCTGTAAAGTCTAAGCAGTTCTACCTTTCACGTTTAAAGTCTTGGTGGTAAGTATCTCCTTGCATCTTCAAAAACTTGATAGCATCTCATTGCATCTCTAAAGTCTCTATTGAGTTGGATCACCTTAAATCCTCAAAGTTTTGGTGTCATCTTCTTGCATATTTAAACTTTGAGTGGTGTCACTTTGTATCTCTAATGTCTGGTACTCGTCATTTTATACCTTTAAAAAGTATCATAGCAAGAAGCCAAAGCACATCCATTGCAAAGAGGCCAAAGCACATCCTTAGATTGTTGCATCGAGAGTTGCTCCATTGCAAAGATGCCAATGCACATCCTTACATGGACAAACTCCATCTTCAAGATCCTTTTCATCTTCAAGATTGTCTTCATCTTCAAGGTTGTCTTCATCTTCAAGATCTTGCATTGACGATCTTTGTCTTTAAGGAGGTCTTCATCTTCAAGGTCTTGTACGGATCATCTTCATCTTCATGGCAGTCTTCGTCTTCAAGATTGTCTTCATCTTCAAGATCTTCCAAAAACAATCTTCATCTTCAAGGAAGTCCTCATCTTCAAGGAAGTTTGTCTTCAAGATTGTCTTTGTCCTCAAGATAGTCTTCATCCTCATGATTGTCTTCATATTCAAGATTGTCTTCATCTTCAAGGTGTCTTCAAGGCAATCTTCGTCTTCAAGGTCTTCTTCATCTTCAAGGAAATCTTCCTTCGTCTTCAAGGTCTTCCAAAAACAATCTTCTTCCTTCGTCTTCAAGGTCTTCTTCATCTTCAAGGCAATCTTCCTTCATCTTCAAGGTCTTCCAAAAACAATCTTCATCTTCAAGGAAGTCTTTGTCTTCAAGGAAGTCCTCGTCTTCAAGATAGTTTTCATCTTCAAGATTGTCTTCGTCTTCAAGATTGTCTTCGTCTTCAAAACAATCTTCGTCTTCAAGGTCTTCTTCATCTTCAAGGAAATCTTCCTTCATCTTCAAGATCTTCCAAAAACAACCTTCATCTTCAAGGAAGTCTTCGTCTTCAAGGAAGTCCTCGTCTTCAAGATAGTTTTCGTCTTCAAGATTGTCTTTGTCTTCAAGATCTTCCAAAAAAGAGTCTTCATCTTCAAGATAGTCTTCATCTTCAAGACAGTCTTCATCCTCGAGATTGTCTCTGATGAGGCCGAGATTGTTAGTCAAGTAGGTTCGTCCAGATAGGTCAGCACGAGCTTCGTCTCTGTACCTGCGAGATTAAGATGGAATCCTCTCTGAGTGGTCACCGGTGTGGTGCCGGCCACGGAGTCTCCAATGGTAAAGCCAATGAATAGAATTGGCAGAGAAGGCTTATGAGAGCTAGAGTGAATAAAGTATTTCAGCGTGTGTGTAAGTACGTACCTTGTTCAGTTTTGAAAGGTGTATATATATCCCTTTCTCTTCTAGCCGTTGTACCCTATTTATGATGGTTTTAGTGCCTCTTCTGTAACAACTTTAGACTCATTAATGTGGGTTTTGATGGGCCTCTCGACAGTCTTCTGGCAAGTCTGTAACTGTCCAAGATATTGAATGCTCTTTTATGGCTTCTATTTCTCCGTCCAAGCTGGGTCTAGGTGGACGAAGGTACCTAATGGGTTCGTTTGGACAATGGTATTTATTGACATCACATTGGCATATCAAAATTTGTCACGTGTCATTTGGCCCACAAGATAAAGATAAATTTCCTATTCAAAATTTATAGATAATTATCTTTATTAAAATAAATAAATAAAATAAAGATAAATTTTCTATTCAAAATTAATAAATAATTATCTTTATTAAAATAAATTAAATAGAGATAATTATTTATCTTTGTTAATTATTATCTTTATCAAAATAGATAAATTGAGATAATTATCTCTAAGAAGAATTTGGGCCAATTAAGAGTCTACTATATCTTTTCAAGCATATCAATTCAAAGTGGAGTTTATCATCTGAAACCACTATAGATAGAGGACATCCCCTCTCATTTTGAACACCAAGTTTTCAAGAGGCCTAAGCTCTGGAAAAATTATGTCTCAAGAATTTTGAAGAACTTGAAGAATCTTTGAGGAACTTGAAGAACATTCGAATGGCTTGAAGAACTTGAAGGACATTAAATCTCTAATAAGCTCAAAGCTAGAGATTTATTGTGAAAACCGATCAATCCATCTTCCAATTAAAGTCAAGAAGATTTCTTGTTCGAGTCAAGTTTAAAGAAGATAAAATCAGAGGGTATTCTTTTGTAAAAGAATTGAAATAGAGATTGTACTCGTTATTTATCAATACAAATTTATATTTGCAAACATATTTCTTTTCAATTGTTTGATTTTCTGCAATTGAGAAATTTTGTGTTTACACATATATAAGCCCGACTCTGACCATTTCTTTTGCCTTATTTTTCTCAGCATATACAAATAGAATGAAACCCAAAACCTCTTAAAAATCATACTTTTCTTTCTTTTTTTTCTTTTCTTTTTCTTTTCTTTTCTGGAAACTTTTAGATGGAAGCCACAGTAAGCTCCTGTTGCCATTATAGTAATGTTTTCTACAATTCTTGTTACCTATATCGCATGTCTTCTTGTTTTCTTTCCATTACTAATTCAAAAGCTTGTTCTTTTGTTGTAACCTCTATCTATTATTGAGTAACATCTTGGTAATCCATAAATTATAGGACACACTGGTCATAAAGCCTCCTAGGAAATCTCCATTGATATTGGTAATTCTCCTTTTTGTCATGGTTTGTGGAGTCTATATTTGCTCTATCTATTTAAATCAAATAAGCACCCATACACATCAAAAAAAAAAAATAAGCACCCATAAAAAAAAAGTCAAATTGCTAAACATTAAAGTGATGGGCCAGTCAAATAAGCACCATGTGTGCATTATCCAAAACCCAAAACATATATATAACAGGTACCCAATAAAGTTTTTTTTTTTTTTTTTTTTTTATTGATATGTTACACATGCCATCTTAGTTAATTGTAAGTTTCTTATTTAGATTTGTCAAACATATATATAATATTGGCTTTATTCTTTTACAGGGAGTCATGTCAAATGTGCATGCAATCCGGTCCGGGTTCTTTGCTATATTGTCAATGCAAAGATCCGGGAGTGGCTGGTTTGAGACATTATTAAATAGTCTTTTTTTATTTTTTAAGGTGACATAATCTCATGGATTTCGTTTGCTATTTTAGGGGACATATTCTCATGGATTTCTTTTGTTATTTTAGCATTTTTAATCCGATAAATGAGATTTAGTACATCTTTTAAATATTTTAAAGTCTAAAAATGACTTTAGAACAGAGGTGAAATGTTGAATGACAAGTTTACAGTTTAACCTAAATATAAATAAATACTATATATAACAGCAATGAGAATTCTTTTAACGAAGAAAATAACAATGGATTCCACAATTGAGAGAGAGAGAGAGAGAGACATGCATACATGTTTGATTTATAAAAGGTTCACATAATGAAATCACATGGAAGATCAGAACTAGATCCCGTATACAGAAGCATTAATTGCTCGAATAAAAAAGCAACCAAATCAGATTAACGAAGTTCAAAAGGAAATTCATGAGATAGAGAGAACACTGTTACCTGCATGTAGATCAGGAGTGATCAATAGAAAAGAAAATGAAGAGACGTATAGAAGATAAAGAGAGGCGAGGAAGATTGCTGGAAGTTAACAACTTTGTAAGTTTGTATACATTTAGTTTAATTACAGAAATTCTTTTGGTAACCTATTGACCCATATTTCAGATACCAATTATTTTGGTTTGATAGTCACTTCATAAATACAAAGTTCTCGTGTAATGAGGGTAAAAATCAGGATTCAAGTCTTTAGGAGAAAGTTTTACACACATATACCCTTAAATTATGCTAAAATAAAATTTATATCCTGTATAAAAATAAAAATAAAAATAAAAAAGGTATATACATAACTTGTTGATAATTCTTTAAACTAGGAATTTGAAGGAAAAAAAATGCTAGGTGCTACACTCCACGCTGTAATATATATATAGATATATATTCTTTTACATGCATTTATCAACTTTCCAAAGATTATTACTTTTGGGCTCATCTCAAAACATAAACCGCGAAGAAAGGAGAGTTTTTTAGGTAAATATTGCTAAATATTTTAGCTAAATGAAGAGAGATGTTGGCATAGGATACAGGAGACAGAAAAAAAGAAGTTGAAATTCGCCACATTACCGAATTCAATCCCAATTCCCAAAGCTTTTCTTGAGAACTAGTTTCTAATGTTAGCTTTAATGTTAGTTTTTAAAAGAAACAAAAATTTATCTTTTAAATGAAGAGAAATACTAACGAATGCCCTTGAAGTAATAGTTAATTATTCATTTAAAAAAGTTCATATAGGAAAAAAAAATTAATGTTTTGACAGTTTTTTTCATTTCTAATAAAAATAGTATCAAAACTTTCCTAGAATAAATTGTTAATCATTATCCTAAAAACACCCGTTAATAGTAGAAAGGTAACATTAGAAACTAGTTTTTTCAAGCTCGGAAAGCTTTGGGAATTGGAATTGAATTCTGTAATATGGATGCCAAATTTCAATTCCATTTTCTTTCTCCTCTCTTATGCAAATTTAGCAATCATGGGTGCCATTTTTCTGAGCAATTAGGTACGTGTCAAATTTTACTTCTCTCTTCATTTCGCAGAAAAGCCTTTAAACTCATATTGTAGCAATATTTATTATCCAAAAGACTTGAAGTCTAACAGTATAACATCACGAATTAGATCATCGACTTAATGATGCCTCAACCATATTTGTTTTTCTTTTTTTCCAATATCAGTAACAGAATATGCTTGCCTAGATCTGATTTTTTCAAGCAAAAGCCCGACTGTGGTCATTTCTTTTGCCTTATTTTTCTCAGTGTGTACAAATAGAATGAAACCCAGAATCCATTTAAAATCATACTTTTCTTTCATCTTTTTTTATCCTTTTCTGGAAATTTTTAGATGGAAGCCACAGTAAGCTAGCTTGCCAGTTGTAATGTTTTCTACGATTCTTGCTACCTATATCATATCTCTTCTTGTTTTCTTCCAATTACTAATTCATAAGCTTGTTGTTTTGTTGTAACCTCTATCTATTATTGAGTAACATCTTGGTAATCCATAAATTACAGGATAGAGAGTTCGTAAGGCCTCCTAAGAAACCTCCATTGATATTGAGGATGATGGTGATTCTCCTTTTTGTCATGGCTTGTGGAGTTTACATTTGCTCAATCTATTCAATCCAAATAAGCGCCTATAAAATAGCCGAATTGCTAAACATTAAAGTGATGGACCAGCAGTGTAATGCTACAAATATTAAACCATCTGAGATTCCCTATGTGCATTATCCCAAACCCAAGACATATAACAGGTACCAATAAAGTCTTTTCTTTTTTTTCTTTTTTTTATTGATAAGTTACACATGCACTCTATCTTGGATAATTGTAAATTTTTCAATTTAGATTTGTCAAACATATATAATATTATTGGATTTATTCTTTTACAGGGGGGAATGTGCATGCAATCCGGTCCGGTTCTTTGCCATTTTGTCATTGCAAAGAACCGGGAGTGGCTGGTTTGAGACATTATTAAATAGTCATATTAATGTAACCTCCAATGGAGAAGTTTTTACACCCAGAGAGAGGAGGACTAATATCACTACTATTGTGAAGACAATGAATAAAGTTTATAGACTTGACTGGTTCAATAGTGCTTCCAAGAATGAGTGCACAGCTGCGGTTGGGTTCAAATGGATGATTAATCAGGTGAATAGCATAGTAGAAGTTGGATTACAAATTGAAGTACCTAGGATATAAATATTTTGTTCAATAGTTCTTTGTAGCTTAATCTCTTTATTTTTGTTTTGTCATTTTTAAAGTAATTTCCAGCAAAAGACACTCATATCACAAGCCAAAATATTGACTTAAATTCTTCCTATTCAATAAGTTTAGGAAGATAATATTTTTCAAAAAAAATTCCAGTTGCTTACAAAGTTTTTTTTGATGGGTGCATGTCTGTAATAGACCAGAGTAAAATTGATGTTACTATTAAAAAAACAAGTCATATCAACCGTTATGAAAAATGTCAAGTCAATTGCGGCAAATTGTTTGTTGCATATATCTCCTAATTCGCTTAATACTTGGCAGGGTTTTTACCGGCATCGCAGACAGATACTGAAGTACTTTAAGAAGAGAGGAATTTCATCAATATTCCTCTTTAGAAAGAATATACTGCGCAGGATGATCTCTGTGCTTGCAAACTCCCATGACAAAGATGCTAGGTCACTCAATGGAACCCACCAATCTCATGTTTATTCACGAAGGGAGGTCTCTCTCTCTCTACATAAACAAAACACATGGATGTGAGTTTCACCTTTCAAGTGGTAATTAATCTCACAGTTACATGGATTGCAGGCTCGTACACTAGCAAAATACAAGCCAACAATCAATGCAACATTTCTTTTATCCGAGCTGCGACAAGAAGCGGAGGAAACTGCCGAGGCTATAGATTTCTTTAAGAGAACCCGCCACATGGTTCTCTACTACGAGGATCTTATCAACAACCGCACGGTTAGCTTTTATTTTATTTTATATAATTCGATAGTTTCAACAACATGGCAGAACTATGTTGGAAACATCAGAAAGTGTTAGTTAAACTACAACACTCTTGATAAACTACAACACTCTTGATCACATAGTTAGCTTATATACGAGCAAACTTATGATTGGCACTTCCCTTTACCTATGTCAAATTGTAATGTCTAGATATGTCTTTCATTCTGCGCAGAACCTTAACCTTAAGGAGGTCCAAGAATTTCTAAGGTTGCCATACAGAGAGCTTTCGAGCAGTCAAGTTAAGATACACACAGCCCCCTTGTCGATGCAAATCCAAAACTGGGAAGCTGTCCGAGAAGCATTGGAAGGGACACCATATGAGAGATTCCTCTATGAAAACTAACGTAGGTAGTCTTCCAAACAGCACTAGATATTTTGTAGATTACAACTCGGCAAATCAAAGTTTGTCATTATTTATCACAAACAATTTTGGCTATAGCAAGAAAGCACACTGAACAATTTTTGGTTCTGTTAATTAGTGTACCTCTTTCTAGAATGTTTATCTTGTTAGTATACGTTTAGATACAGCTTATTTTACTGAAAACTGAAAACTTATTGTTGAAAACACTGTAGGAAAATGTTTTTTATTGTTGCAAATTACTGTTCATGTATTTTTATCACTTGGCTGGTCCATGAATAGTGCCTTAGACCAGCCCAAAAAAAAGGTAATCTCAAAAACCGCAGCCGCATCCGCTACACAAACCAACCCTTAATGCACATTTGCAAGATTTTGTCCATTTGCAGCGTACTTGTAGATAAACCAGAGGAATTAATGTACAATTCACAGCAAGAATCAGTTCTTTTTCCCTTGTGAAGAAACTCAAGGAATTCAGAATGTGGCTTACTATTATTTTGCATTACTCTCCAGCAGAAAATTTTAGAACCGCCGTGACCCATTGCTGGGAAAATCGAATGATTATTTGAAACTTTTTCTTTTTTGGGGCTGAAATATTACCTTAACACTTGTTGTCACTTACAAAAACATGGAAAAAAAAAAAAGAGAATGATCATTTGAAACTTTTTCTTTTTTGGGGCTGAAATATTACCTTAACACTTGTTACTTACAAAAACATGGCAAAAAAAAGAGAGAATGGTTGTTACCAAGAACATTTGCATCAGACAATGCAAAATATATATATATATATATATATAAATGCTCAATTTTACACATTTAAACTTCGAAATCACCCATATTAGTCAAGTTAAAGATAGATAAATTTTTACATGATTAGCTTTGTATTTCATTATTATAATTTTTTTTTCTCACACCTCTTGCTCTCACCAGGCTCTCTTTCTCTCTCTTTATGAAGATGATAATAAAAAAAGAATGAAAATAATTATTTAAATAAAATAAAATGTAAAATAGGTAATCTAATATAAGTTTTTTCTTTTTTTTATAGGTTGTGTAGAACAGAAAAAGCAGAATACAATTTATGTGGCAAACGATAATATCGGACATCTATTTTATATGAAAGCAACCAGATCTTTCCAATGTTAGCCTTCTAGGGCATTCACAACACCAAGTCCTGACCAATTTTAAAAATAAAATAAAATAATTTAAAAGTAACCTGTGATCTTAATAACCATCGCATATTTTCCTATACAACAATCTAGAAAGAAACCTATTTAGTAAATACGAAATACTCGTTAGTTAGACACCTAATCTGAGTCCTAAGAACACTTGGGGTCCATGTGAGACAGATCTAATAGCACTTAGCACCCCATATATAGGCAGCAGACAGCTGGAAAATAGAACCTCAAGAAGTATAACATTAAATTTTTCTTTTTCCTCTCTTTCTTTTTTTTTTTCTTTTTTTTTTTTTTTTTTTCATTGCTTCCTCCTCGGGTGAGGACTACATTAATATTACAATTGAAAAGCACAGGTCACTGATTGACTGACCCATTACTTGATCCAATATCAGATTTATCAGTTCTCTGTATAACAAATTGATCAACAATCTTAACAGTATGAAGTGGGTCTTGATGAGTAGCAGCTGCACTCCATTTGCTGGGGAACTTATTAAGGTGGCTAAACTGCCGAGGTTCTTTTGACTCCGCTTCCCAATCAGGGTCCAGCTTCCATTCCTTTGGGACCTGTTTGTCAAAAAAGCGTTTGTAAGAAGGGTTAGACAACTTCCAAGTGTTCCCAAGAATGTGTAGTCGTTGCATTCAACAGTTTTAATATGAACTATAAAATATTCAGTAATATAATGTTTCTTTACAAAGTGTTCTTCAAACTTCAATTTCTCAATTACCATCACAAATATGTCCAGCTTGGAAGTCTTACAAACCACTTTTTTTTAAAGTAGAGAACCTTTCTAAAAAAGAGCCCTTTGAACTTGCTTCTAGCCAGTAAAACCTATGAACAATTGACCCCATCCGCTAGAACCAGTTGTCAAGTAATTCAAGGGCATTCACCCCTACAGGCTAAGCAGTTTCTGCTCATGCCCAGGGGCCAGGACTTACAAAACAATTTTAAAAGGAAACCACTCTCTAGTTTAAGATCCATTGACATCACTTGACACATTTTGATTCACTTGATTGGTTAATTTCTCTAAAATCACAGAATATGCTGATAATGGATGTCTTGCTGATTGCTGTAAGATGCTAAGCTCTAAGGGCAATTATAATTATCTTACTCAGTCAAAACATGAATGCCATAACATTGTTTTAAATTAGAAGACAAGAGGTTTGCTTATAAATTGCAAGAGCTATCCTTTTACTTTAATAAGAACAGTTTTTGGGCTAATCATAACAAAAAGCAGGATAGTAGCTTAGTTTATTAAAAGAAAATTAATATAAGAATAAAGGGGAGGCAGGTTTTATAAGGTCCACAATCAGGTACACTAGATGAAAAGCCCTAACCATTATCACCTAATTATTAGCTCTAGACCTTGGTTCCTACATCAAGCACAGGGCTGACTGTAAGAAAGACTTCATCAGGTAGAGCAAGTAGAAAATAACATTGTAATGCTGGTGATCTGGAATATAATGCAATTCCAATCCTAGTTTATTGGAGGGAGTGGGGAATAAAGTAATGAGTCAGTGGAGAAAAAAATCATCACATCAAAGGTACTTAATGATTTACTCACCTTATCAACAGCAAGGGTGAAAACTTCAAGATCACCATCAGACTTGATATGGAAACGAGTGAATGCTTTATAATTAGCAATTCTTAAAGAGGAGAAGGCCTCATCGAAGTGTATGTGAAGCCAGTTTATGCAGATGTATAAGTAGCTTCCAAACACCAAGGAAACCACAGGGGTTGAGAAGACCCAAAAGTAAAGGAAGACTGAAGCATAATATACATAAGCACCAGCTCGAGAGAGCGAATCTATTCCATTCTTGCATAGGTTGCTCCGTGTTACAGCCATGACCTAATTATACTTCTCCATTAATATAGATGAATATGAAGCACATTTCGGGAACACACAAAAGATTCTCTTACCTCTGGAATATCAAATGCAGACATGAGATACTTGATACATGCTGGATAAAGGCCATGGGTCCATTGTTCTATACGAGCTCGAAGGCCAGTTGGGTCTGGAAAGTGCTCACTTTCCACCGTGCGGTACCACTCATATAAAGTGTGATAACCTGGGATGAAATTTTTTTTGATATTATCAACACGTTAAACCACATCAGTCACTGTAATTATTAATCATAACACTGTTTTTGTTACTATTGTTGTACCAATAATTAAATTTAAATAGCCAAACTAAAATTTCGGTTTCATTAACTTTGTCACAGTTTCAATTTCATCCTTCAACTTTCTATAAAGGTCTCTCAATATTAATTGTCAATTTCATTGCTCAACTTCAAAATCAAGTCAATTTTATCCTCAAAAGTTGACTAACGATAAAATTGACTTGGTTTTGAAAGTTGAGGGACAAAATTGAAACTACCCCCATTGTTGGAGGACCAAACATGTAGTGAGTAAAAAAAAAATGAAATCTAGATTCTTGCAGTCATGACACATGATTGTATAAACATAAAAATGTCAAGCTCCAAACTTGTCATATGCATAGGAATCTATATCATACAAATAATGATAAGCCAATGAGCTCTAACTTAACCGACAGTTCCTCCAGCCATAAGAATGGGTGAAGGATGAGGTCATCCGTCATTGGTTCAAGACCCACTGGGTAGGTGTGTAAATTACTAATAAGAAAACTAATAATGATATTAATATAATTAACTTTCCTCATCTCCATACAGAACATATAAAATTAATAATGAATTTTGCTGCTGCTTGTAATATAAGATGGAAATGCTTCTAGACCTTACCAAAAAAAAAAAATATGAAACAAGCAAATTTCTAAAGTAATACATGACAGGAAAAAAAAGAAGTCACCTGAGGTTGCTAGTAGTTTATGCTGGACACACGTCTCAACACCCAGTTCCAACAGCAACATAAGAATTAAAGCTGAAGCCAAGTGAGCAGAAACATGAAGAACTCCGATTATTAGCCTTTTCTTCCGAGACACTTTGGGGGGTACAAATGTGATTGCTACAATTAGCAATAGCAGAGCACCTGCTAAAGATACATAAGAATGTTCCAGCATGTATATAAAAGTACTCCACACTGTGCCGATGAAGCTCCTCAAGTGACCTGAAAATGAACGCTCTTGCAAGATGTGATCGAGCTTGCACTAGAAAAAGAGAGAGAGAAAAAAAAATGTCACCTCTCAGTAACACAGTAATATTTGCCATGTTATAAGCAACTAAATTAACTGCTTGCACACAAGGAGGGAGACGAGAAAGCCAGCAAGGTACAAGCTCTTTCAAGAGAGACTGTGTGGGGGGAGAAAATTCCGTACTCATCTCTGTTCAAAGATGCTATCTAGATAACTACCATAGAGAATATACACACAGAACTTAACAGAAACCCACCTGTGGGAACATAGAAAATACCAATATAAAGTATATAATGCCACCAATAAAATCAAATTGCCAATTCTTCTTCCGAAACTTCAAAATATTTCCCAGTGCAATCTGCATAAAAATAAGAAATATATTAGTGCACCAACAATTAAAAGGAGAATGATAAAAAATTTTGAACTTGGTCTAATCCAGGAAATGAAAGCACAAAAAAATATGTTCCACATTTACCCTGCTTGAATCGACATACGAAGGATATGCAGCCTTGCACTCATAAGAAACTCCTTGAAATTTTTTAAATTTACTGAAAACATGAGTGGGATGCAGAAATGCCCCACCACAACCATTTACTAGTAGGTGTGGCACATGAACTGGCCCATCTGATTTAACAGAGGAATGGCGCATATAGTGATGCAGGTCCCCAGCCATTCGAAGCTTGCACCTTCCTTTCAAATAATCAGATATCAGGTGCGAGATATTCTTCCCAGACACGTCATCCCAATACCAATCAATAAGCCAACCTGGTTCATGTGTCATAATGATCACAGAGTCCTCATCCCCAACCTTGATCAAACAAGGTGAGTTAACGATGTTAGGGTCAACCAGGAAAAATGTTTATATAAGTAAAAAAATTATCAGCATAGAATATATGGACATGGACACAAGTGTCATCTTCAAAAAAAAATTGTGTCAAACATGACAATTTCCATATAAATCTCGACATATGGACCAGGCTATGTATCTGTGTTCTGACCATTGATAATAATAAACATGTATACTCACATATATTTGATTACCAATTTCTGTGCATAAGCACAATCATTTGTACGGCAATTTGAAGAGTGATCATGCATTAGTTTCTTAAAAAATTTGCATAACCCTGAACAGGGTGCGACATGAGCACCATGTCCAGCAAGCAAGATTTCAATATGAAACTGTCCAAGACATCATAGCAGATAAGTAAATGCCTATTGAGTGCACACAGAGGATAGAAGCAATCTACGCCATTTAGTAAAAGAAGTGCTTCCCACTGAAAAGCTCTGGTTAAGTCCCTTATTACATAAGGCATCACAAGCGCCTTGCCTTCTGCCAGAAAGCAAAGGCAGAAAGAAAATATGGAGCAGGCCATGAAGAAGGTCCATATACCATACAGAAAACAAGAGATGTATCGAAAATGATAAAATTACTTCAAAGGTGGACAGTTCAAAAGGGAAAAGTCACAAGCAGAAAGAGCATTAGCATTGGAACACTCAATGATGCAGGAAGCACAAGCAAAGATTCATTTTAATTTAAACTTATTTAATTTTGCAAATCAATTGTATTTTTATTGATCAATTGTATTTTATTCCATGCCCTAGTGGTTGATTGGGTTTATTAGTATTTTGTTTAAAGTCAAAGGTATTTTTTGTAATTCAATAATTGAGAGATCCCAAGTTATTTAGTATTAGAATTTCCTACTTCAATTAAAATTAGGGTTTAGTAGTCTTATAAGCAAAGTATTGTACTCCTTTGGTGGAGGGGATTATTTTGATTAATAAAATTTCTATTGAAATTTTCCCAATGGTCTAGAGCCCACTCAAACCAATCCTAAGTGCTGACTCCTAGAGGCTTTCTCTTGCTTTGTGCCGATTCAAGGCAAACCTAAGTGTTGACTCCAAGGTTATCTATCCTTTATTTTCCTGTTATTCTATTTTTGTGTCACAATCTTATGCTTTGTCCTATGTCGCTCAAATATTATGATAAAGTGGAAACACAAGGATATACACTAGTTAGTAGTAGCATCATAAAATTACATGATTTCCGGATATATAAAATTAGCTATTTCAAAATGAGAAAAAGGATTTGGTCGTGCATAAATATCAATGCCTGCACCAGTAAAGACTGATATCTTTCAAATTCTTATAAGAATAACAAGAAGGCCAAAAATGAAGCTAATGACTATTAGCCAGAAGAATAGTATACGATTCCCTAAATAAATATATGAAAATCAAATCCAGATTCATAACCACAAGAAAGTAATGTAAGTGTTTATTGGCTTTGTAAGTCCACACTTTTATAAATGACAGTTAACATATTAACACTAACTTCAAAAGTGTAAAGGTGAGTAGTCTGACACAAGCAGCCATTTCAAGAATATAAACCTAAAAGGCGGTAATCCTTCTACTTTTTTAATAATTTTTGGCCCCAAAAGGGATTTGGGGGGGGGGGGGGGGTGATGTTGACCATTAATATAGACATCCCAAAGCAAATATATTTTAGACCCACATTGCAAGATTAAGTGTTTCACTATCCACTATAGTTAATCTGTTAGTGGGTGACAGCAGGCATGTCTTGACACAATGACAAAAGTCCGATATGCACTCCATATAGTGCTTGTCAAAATGTATAATGGACACATTATAATATGCCCATCTCTAAAAAATTTATTATAGGCATCAGATTCAACCCAACAAGATTGAGACAATAATAAGGGGACCATGGAAACAACTCTCATGCAGTAAGCATCCCATCTGGTTAGATTGCCGGTGCACCACCAATCTCATCCACTTGTGATATTTTCAGAAAAGTATTAAAATAGCATAAAAGGAAAAGAAGAATTACCTTGTTCTTTACTACTTCTGAAAAGAATTTGAATTGGTATACATCAATATCACCAAGGAGTGCTAGATCAAGACCAAATACCCACCACCTTTTAGGCAGTTGCAAAGCAAAATAACTCTTCTTTTGAGGCATAAACCACCCGCCCAACCAGCTTTTATGACATATATACCTTATAAAGGTATTAAGACCATCAAACCAATCTGCATTCAAAAAGAGAATATTATTTCAACATAGTGACAATCTAGATGGTTACAAAGTTTAAGGGCTTCTTAATGAGGAAAATCAGGGTCTAAAAAGCTAATACTAGTTCATGTTATCAAATAAATGCAGTAATAAATTCATAAATGAAAACAACAAAATCAGTTCCAAAAACTTTTCTCTTTTGTGGAGGAACAAAAGTAAATCATGAAAGGCTCAGACTCAGAATTTATACAAACCATGGTTTCCAGGAATAACAAAACACTGAGGTCCATCATATTGCTTCAGTTCAGACACCCCAGAAGGTACCTCAGGCTTGTTTACAGCTACGTGCTCTGGCTTATACCACAGAGGGGGCTGGAGAGCATACTCAAAAGGACGGAAGAAGCGTCTTTCATATGTAAATGCTGACGGATTAGGGTACCTATAATAGAACCAGACAATATGATATTCAGCTTTTTTTTAATATAATTAGAACTCACACAACAATACGGAATGAACATGCCCTACAGGGAAGGAGATGTCATTTAGAGATACTTGAGTGTGTATTTGAATAGTTTAGCATATAATACTTAATTCTTCTCCTACCCTTGCCATAGATTTTTTTTTTCCCCCTTCTTTTTTTCAAAATCAACTATTGACAATTAAACACTCAACATCAATACAAATTAGAGTGCTCTTAAGCAACCTCCCCCCCCCCCCCCCCCCCCCACCCCCAAAAAAAAAAAAACAAAACAAAACAAAACAAAAAAAATATTCAATTTGAAGCAATTGCCATAAATTGTATACTTACATGTCAAATACTGAAAGCAAAGTTACAATAAGGTGATCCTAAAATTACCAGAATATGTGGTCTGTAACATGCTAAACAAGTAACCATTGAGTCCATTCCAAGAACTGCTAACATAACAGGAACAGCCAGCATGGAGTTGCGCTCTAAAGAGAACAAACCTTAAATCCAGCACACTTATAAATTGATGCTAGAGTGGTTGGCACTACAAAGTAGGCAAAGGCAGTGGTGGCAAAAGGGAGTTGATGTGGCAGTTAAGAGGTGGTGTACAGACATATGATAAAGGCAGTAGGGCCAAAGTGGTATGGCTGATAGTATTATGGTGAGTTGAAACATGTAACAATGGTGGTAGTGGTGTTGAAGATTGTTCTTTTAGGTCTAGTTACTTTCAGAGTTGGAATTTCAATAATGTTGTGTTTGCATGAGAGATTTTATTTGTAGGATTTTACTCGGTTGCAATTTTGGAATTTCCAACATTGATTTCCCTTGTTTTCTTTAACAATAGAGTGAACTCGGTTTTCAAATATACATAGCCCAAGTTCAAATTCCATGGAGGAATGTACAAAGCCCCAAAAGGAAAAATCGTGGAAGAAGCTGTCATTGTACAAATTTCTACCACCATTATTATCTCAAACAACCCACCATTGCTTTTCACATCATTACCAATGCTGTTGCTAATAACAATACAATCAGCACCACTGTCAATGCTACCACCATCATGTGTCACTACATCCGCCACTTGCCATAACATCCACCACCATACTACCGTCATCACCAAATCATTGCCATCATCATTGAAAAGATTATACTACTCTAATTTCTAAATTCTTAATTGTACTTATCTAAACAATAGAGATTTAGATTAACAGGATTAAAATTCCCATCAATTTGAATCCCTTCAATTTGGAAATTCTAAGAATTTCTCAAATTCTTCAACCAATCACAACCTTAAAGATCAATTCAGCTCCCAAAAATAGACATTAAGGTATCCAATTCTAAAATTAAAAATTAAAAATTAAATAAAGTTCAACAATCACAATCATTTGGAATTTTCATTTTCGATATTCTTTTTTAGTAATAATGACTATAGGATTCAAATTTTCTGATATTCATTGCTTACTTCAACAAATCATCAAGACCAAAAAGGTTACATCAACAGTAAGCATTATATAAATTGGTGTCAACTTTTTTTTAATGAGTATAAATAGATGTCAACTTATAATTTCCAATAAGCATAATTACATGTAATCACGTCATGTTATGAATCATAAGTAAGAGTTTTCAACTCACGCTAGATCTCCTCCAATAAGTAGCAAGTTTCCACGTGGTAGGGTAACCACAGAATCACCTCTAGTGAGACGAATGGAAGGCTGAGCAAGTAGTCGTGCCACAGCATACGATGAGTTCCCACCATCACCAGTATCAGCCATGAAGTCAAACCACATCTCATCCTTTTCACTTAAATGATCATATAGAAGATCGCCTTGTTCTCCTCCATCTTGAACCTTGCTCATTGCTGCCTAATGACCAGAGAAAGGGAAGGATAACAGACATAATTACATAAAGATCAACATTGAGATGGAATAATTATTATATGGAATAATTATTAATTAACTCCACTCCTTGATTATCTCATATGAAGGAGTTAACTTGAAACAAGTTTAGCATGTGGTTGGTGAAAAAAAACTACTACAAATAATTAATTAAAACAAGTATATGACTAATCTAGATGGCTATTCTGCAACTCAACACTCAGGAAAAGTACTGAAATTGACCAAAAAAGGAACTTGCCAAATATGCAAAGTTTCTAACATGATATCATATGATTGATTTTTTCCCCATCTCATAAAAATTAAATATGGGAAATTTCAAAAAAAAAAAATATATATATATATATATATAAACTTCTAAATTTAAATAATAAAAAATTATAATGATTGTTAAATTACCAATAGTCCATCTTAAACTATTAGGAAATGCGGAATTTAATCACTTAATCATAATTCTAACAATGATATTACTACTTATGGGTACTTCATTTGATAACATCATATCCTAAAATAGATAAGAATTTTCAAACTTCAAGAGGATATTCACTAAGTAAGAAAACGTGTAACTTAAGAAAAAGACATATTACAGAACCTTGATGCATAAAATAATAAACAAATAAGGTTTTATACCTGCATCATACGCATGTCAAAACGGCCAAGAAAGACAGTTACTGATACCAGGAGATCAAAAACAGTCTTGAATAAATCAGCTGATGTCCTGCAACATGTAGTCATCAGCATGGTGAAAACTACAAACTGAAAATCAGCTTCAGCAACCCCCTCCCCGCCCTTCACCCCCACAATGCAGAGGCAGCAGAAGAAAAAAATGAGTGCTTACCCTGAATACCAAGGAACCATATCCAAAAAATCAGGCTTCATTTGCTTCTTCTTGAATTTCTCATATTCTTTAACTGACACAGGATGAGTAAGAGCCCACCTGTTCATTGTAAGACATCAATGAAGTATTGAAGAGGAAATGGAGGGAAAAATGAGAGAGAGATGTGAAAGCAAGTATCAAGCATAAGCATTATCTAAACTGATTGTACAACAGAAAAAGGATTGATTTAACATGATAAACCATCTTAAAGTGTTACATCTCTTATCTTTGGATAATTGTAAAAATTTCTCTCTTCTACTTCATCCTCAACAGGCCAATCTTAATCTATAATAAGATATTAAAAAAATATTTTAAAAATAAAATAAAATAAAAAATAAAAAAACGGTGCCTAGTGCACAAAGCTGCCACTTTTTATGGGATTTGGAAGATGTCATGGTAGGTAGCCTTACCCTCAATTTGTTTTGGAGAGGTTGATTCCCAGTTTAATGAGATACTCAAGAAGGATACAAAATTTATCTATCATGCTACCCAAAACCTAGCTACAATACTTTATAAGCTGAGATTGTAGCTGGATATCCACTCTAATAAGACCAGTAACACAATAACATCCATTCACACAGCAATTACTTACATAGTCCCTCCCAGTCAAAACAACAAAAAGCCAATGATACCTTCACATTAATCAACTATATACAACCTTAATTGGATAATTAGGACAGAAGGTTAACAACATAAAAGAAGAGAAAGAAAGTACTCAGTTCATACATTCCTATTAGTGAGAATCTAATTGCAGAAATAGAGACAGAAGAGAAACCTTGACATCAAAACCTATACTTTAAAACAAGAAATCCTACTGATGTCAAGAGAGAACAACCAACAACAGTAAAATAATAGAATCAACTGCACATTTGCTACTCACCCTGTTGACCTTTCCACTACATAATTGGCAATGTAAAGACCTATAAATGTAGCCCATAGTGAGTATATGGGAGATATTCCATCCGATGAACCAACACATGAGCCATTGCAAGCTAACTGAGAAATGGAAGGGAAAAAAATTACAAACGAAAAACGGGGGGGAAAAGGTTTTGCATAAAAACTTATAGTGGATGCTAAATGTACCTCGCCATAGATAACCCATTTGGACAAAAGTGGATAATCACTTGCTGAACCAACTGGAGCAAACCAAGATGAGCAGACCTGGTCTTTCAACTCATTCATACGGAGGAACTTTGCAAGCCATGTGTTTCGCTCTTGTTTCTTCCAAAAAGCAAACCAATTAGAGTTTTTCCGTTCAAGCGGTCTCTCTCTCAATATAGCACGGTTGCCACAATGACTATAAAAAACACAGCAGGCTATACTAAGAACCTGAACCAAAAGTAAGGGCATAAACATGATATTCAGGGTTTATATGTAATGGCAAAACCAGCAATGTGACACAGAGGTACCAAAAGCATCATCACAACTTACAGCACAATTTTGAAGAATGGTCGAGATCTCTGGTCTCTTTCCAGCCACACGTGAAACAAGGCCAATGTACCAAAGACCATAAAAGATAATATGGAATACAATAAGAAACAAAATAGAAGAGACAAATATTGTTAAAAACATTGACAGATTCATCCTCATATCCACTCCCATTGACTGAAAACTAGGAAGATGATACACAGCTGCTACTAAAATCCAGGCTATGTACCTGCAGAAGTAAATTTCCAAAGATTACTAACACCACTAGATTCTTTAGTTCACCGTACTAGAAAAGTGACAGAAATACATAAATATTAAACACGTGTGTGCATCTGAGTATGAGAAGCAAACTCAATAGCATAGGAGAGGAGTAAACTACTTACCACCGACTGAAATTAGAATAGCTTGGTTTAATAGTCTTCCCTATAAATGGAGATGAAAAGAAATAGAAGAAACCAAGCAAACAGCCATACATAGACCACCATTTAATATTGTTGTCCAACTTCTCTACAAGAGTATGGATGTTATCTGATGAGATAAAAAACAGGCAACCTATAACAACAGCAATTATAGCATGCCGTGAATGTTCATGTGGGTACGGATATGCCGGAGTAAAAATTGTTCTAACTCTCTCCATTTTGAGTGTCTCCAGTAAACCAACAGACTGCTTATCAGAACCCATTAAACAGCATTGCACTTATTCGGATCACTTCACTTGATTCAAAGCCTTACAAATAAAACTCTCTTTGGGATTTCCAAAACCACCATAGAAACAAGTTCCAGAATCCTGAGCACAAATTCATATTATTAAAAAAAAAAAATTTAATTACTTGAAAGAATTACATTCATTGACAATGCTACACGTATAAATACACAGGACAAGGACAAGTTCAGCAAATTGCATGTGGAAAAGAAAACAACATATCAATCACTACATTCTAATCAGGCTGATGGCCCTCCTAGTTGAGGCAGATGCGAGCATGTAAAAGCAGACCCTCATCCCTCCAACATTAAGACCCAACATTTCCCCAACATTGTGATCTAACAGTTTTTTTTTTTTTTTTTTTTGGAATTAAAAATAAAATAAAAGATAAAAATCCTGCACTTGCCAACGAGTTATAGCTCAACGCGCACTTTCCTCTCCCATAATAATGGGTTGGACGGTGAGGTCATGAGTTCAAAAAACATTAGATGCAAAACGAATTTTCAAGAATTAGCATTAGTGATTATTTCCATCAATTAATCTCGTCAACTTCAATTCAAAAAAAAATTAAGTCTAAGCAAACAGTGAGTACTGATTGGAATTCACAATTATCTCGAGTAAATCAAAAAACCACCAGTTCCATAATATGGTTCAGCAACTTATTAAAACCAATTATTAAACAATAAATGCAATGTCCATAACACTTCAAATTAAAATCAAAAAGCACACAACAACACAAAAGAGACCATACATACTAACTACTTACATATATATACACACATACACATTACATTATATATATTCACTTTTATCTAAATTTGCGCAGTTCTTCTACGTTGTAATAACGAATTCAAATCAGTCACACAAAAAAATCAAACAAGTACAAACCCTAACACAACTCTTAACCGCAAAGTAACCGCCACAAACACAAACACAGAGAGAGAGACACGTACAGTTAATTGAAAAATTATAAAGCACAAGAACATAAAAGCAAAATTACAAAGAGAGAAAGAGATTGTACCTGAAAGAGAGAGCGGTGATGAGAGAATACAAAGAGTGAAGGAAGAGAAAGATAACACAACATGTGCTAGCAGAAATTTTATGTAATTATTATAAGAAAGAGAAATAAGGGGTTGCGGTACGCTATCATATGTTATCTAATGTTGTAAAAGAGCGACTTTGGTATCTGAGAATGTTTTTGAGGAACATAGGCACATTGCAATGGCATATTCTTTTTTTTCTTTTCTATTTTTTTCAAACTCTTGCCTATAGCCACCCCCTCTCTCTTTCTTTCTACTAGGAATTATTCTTTAACAGAAAATTTTAAAAATTAAAAAAATTATTATTGTTTATTTATAACGATGTCGATGTCGATGTCAATGTGTCAGAATTTAGAATTACATGGATCTGTGGAGATTGGGAAGGAAAGAAAGGTTATGTTTTGTTTTTTGTTTTTTTTTTTTGGGTTTATTCAAAGTTTGAAACCCAAGTTAATGTTGTTGAGGCGGTTCGGTTGTGTCTGTGACACGTAAGAGTGGCCTCGGGCTTTTTCTTCAAGGAATACCCAACCTACTTGTATTCATTGAATTCTTGACTTTTGACTTTGAGCCCAATTTGAGTAATAAGTTTATTTTTTTATTAATGGAAAGGAAAATTATTGTGCCAAATAATAAGGAAAATACTTAGTTACTCTAAGAATATAGTAAAATAAAATTCCTTCTTCTCATATTCATAATAGATCTATTATAAATTTAATGGGTAAACTTCACCATAAATACAAGAGATGTAAGCATCATTCAACGTGATAAGTACTTAAGAATTACTCTACCGTTAAAATGTAAATTGTATCCTCTAAACTTGGCTGAAATTTATTTTATTATCTAACTTTATTTTCATTCAATTGGTTATTTTAAGTTTCAAATTTATTCAATTCAAGCTTTCTGTCCAATTGCTCATAGAAAAATATTATTTTCACATGAAAAAAAATTCTATAAAATTAATATAAAAAATCTTATAAATTTTTTATGTAAGAATTTTTTTTCAAAAAATCTTTTTTCATTAGTTAATTGCATACTTAGTGGCAATTTTTTTTAAGCAAAATTGGACAAAATGTCTGAATTGAATTACTTTAAAATTTAAACTACTCAATTGAATGGAAGTAAAGTTAAAAAACTGAAATGAATTTCAGTCAAACTTAGATAGTTGTATTTATATTTTGGCCAAATAATATTACTGTGTTTTTGGAGGCTACTGAAAGTCTGAAAAAGATTGTTTAGGGGAGAATCAGATTTGAGAATCGTGTAATGTTCAAAAAAACAAGAAACGTGAAGAATGTATTATCAAAACAAAAAAAAAAAAAAAAAAAAAAACGTGTAGGATAGAAAGTCAACTACGACGGCGATGGTTTGACGGGCTAGGCTGTGAAGATTGCTGAGGTTACTAAGCCCAAATAGGATAAAGGTGGCCCGTGGAGGAGGTTTAAAACTTAAAAGATTGGCAAGCCCAGTACACGCCGAAAGATCGGAAGAAAAGAAAAAGGCCCAGTCAGAGCTCAATTTTTCTTTTTCTTTTTATGAATAAGAATATATTAAGATGTATCAAAAAAGAATATATTAAGAATATATTAAGAGAGAGGGCCATAAAATCATCGCGCACTTTTAATTCATAATTTAGCCAAAAAATAAAAAATAAAATTTGGATCTTCGTCCACTTCCTCTAATGTTACTGCATATATTGAAAGCCACATTTTTTCATACCATCATTATAATATAAATTTTAAATTTTCTTTAGAGCCCAAAATAGTGTCAAACTATATTAGTTTAAACTTTAAACCAGTTAGCTTACCCTTTTTTTTTATCAACTAACCTAACACCGAACAAATTCTAGATAAATAGGTTTGATCTTCTCTAAAAAAAATTGTGATTAAATTAAGCAAGTTAATTTCTATAAAATTCAATAAATTTTACTCTCTTTTTTTTTTATTAATACTCATTCATCATATACATATCATATATATATATATATATATATATATAATATTTCTCTAACTTTTTCATACATTGCTTAGGTTAATGACTAGTTACTAGAACCTCCAAAACAATTTAAAAAATGTAATCCAAATACCTCCAAAGCAGATACTATTTAGGAATTATCACGTAATCCAAATACAATGGCATAGTTATCTGTTATCCTATAAACAAACATTTATCTATATACGTAGGTACTTTTAAATATATATATATATAAGTAGCACCTTTTAAAATATTTTCAAAGAAGCAAACCAAAACATAAACTCTTATTATTCTCTCTTTATCGTGATAGCAAAAGAACCCCTTCCTATTTTTTGTAAACTGAACAAATTGTTCAGATTGATGTGAATGACTCATTTTTGTTTTTTTCTTCCCTACATGTCTTCAGTATGTTATGGGATATAGAGTAGCTAGTTATATTGGTTTCTCAGTGCAATTGGTATCCAGTTCTCGATAAATGTCAGGTTAAAATGTCATGACAACATCCTTCAGGTTGGCTGAATATATACTATATTATATATTTAGATATGTAGGTTGTAATTTGAGAGATCCTACTTTTTTTTTCTTTTTTTTGTTGATGTGAAACTCATTACTTTAATTCATACTAAGACAAAACGTTACATCCTGGGACACCAGTTGCTCAACACAACCTGGTGTTTCCTCAACCCAAGCAATTTGACTAGACACACTTTTTGCAAATTGAGCTAACGTGTGTGCAGCCTTATTCCTTGACCGACCCACATGACTGAAGTTGACATTCCTAAATTTATAAAGTTGGGACAAGGAGCCAGCAATATTATTAGCAATAGACAAAGGAGGGTCTGTGAGGCGCAGCATGGCATTCACCACAGTGAGGGAATCACTTTCAAAATGGCAGTCCCTCATCCCTATATCCCACGCGAAACTGACTGCTTCCTCCATTGCCTTTGCCTCCACCTCAATAGCACCCAACGGAGCTTTTAGTTTCTTGCTTAGTGCCGCCACCACAGTCCCGTGATGGTCCCTGATCACAACTCCAACTCCGGTTTCCTTTTGCTGAGAAAAAACTGCACCATCCATGTTAGCTTTATACCACGGAGGCTTGGGAGGCTGCCACATTGCTTCCACTGATTCTTTATGTGGCCGAGTAGAGTGGTTAGCCATCACATAAGTCTCCAAGTAAAATGAAGAATATATTTAAAGTAAAATAAAGTTGAGTTTAAGAATCTCACTAGAGGGAGGTTAAGTTTTACTCTAGCAATAGAGACATGCGAACTTTCGATCTAAATTTTAATTCGATATTAAAGAGTTAACTCTATTGAGATACATATAGAAAGTCTATTTTCTACCCACAAAAAAACAAACATAAGCAAACAAGAAACCAACAACGAAGTGACTTAAATTTGTTAATGTGTCCACAGCGAATAACAATCGTATCAACATTTTAGAATTTTATTCCAACATAAGTGACCTTTCAAATGTATATTTTATTTGGAAAATCTTCCTTGTGAGTCAATGCAAGAATAAAAGAAAAAGAAATCAGTAGATCATAGAAATTTTATGTGTTTGAATATTTAATTAGTTCAGTTTCTAGTCATTCATTGAATATCTCCCCTCATGATCTTTGGTCAAATATTTGGAACAATTGCTTTGTGCAAATATATAAGGTGCCAAGGACACATGATCATATGCATCAAAGCCAAGAACTCCTTTTTCTATCGTGCGGTTTGAAAAAAATAATTTACCACCTTGAAAATTTGAGCCAAAGCAAGTTTATGGTGTATTATTATTTTATTTCACATGAGTACCGAATATCTTTCTCGGCCTTTTGGCTAAGATCAAGCCTTTTTGTTCTTTTTCTTTTTTTTCTCGGGCTTAGTTTATTTATTAAACAAGCTTAAAAAAATGCTCAAGTTTGTCTTGTTTACAAATAAGCAAATATGAACAAATTTTTTATTAAGTCAAGTTTGAAATGTTTATAAACAGTTTGGTTCATTTATTTGTCTAGGAATTTATCTTCCAAGAAGTTTGAAAGAATTAATTTTCATTGATTTATCAAGCTTAAAAAAGTCAAGTGTAATTAGAATTGTAATTGAAAAAAGAAAATCTTCAAAATTTTATATATAAGTTAACTGAAAATAAACCATGACAAAATCTCAAGTCAAATGAAAAAGGATCCACGGTGCTTTCAAAGATTCCTTTTTAGTACCACAATTGGATTTTTGTTTCCAATTCTCCTAGTGAGACATAATTTACTACACACTTTAGCATAATTTACACATTTGTAAACTTAATGATTAGATTACTTACTTATAACCTATGAGACCATCAATTGTATTTTGTGAAAAACAATTCAATCACCACTGAATACATGCACAAATGACTAGATTACTTACTTACCTATGAGACTATTACTTGTACTCGGTGAATAACAATTCAATCACCACCAAATATTTGCACAAATTGGGGTAACATGTGACAAATGTGTGTCCATATACCCTTCTCTCGTTTTATTTCATCAACTAAAATTCAATAATATTAGAATCACGTGTTTTCACATACATTTTGTCATAACTGTCCGATATGACAAATAGTGAGTAGTGGGAAAAAAAAATATGGGTTCATATAATAGTAACAGACAATCAATCACAATCTGTCATGTAAAACAATTATAGCAAAGTGTTTATAAAAATATGTGGTACTACCATTATTGTCTAGAATGAGTGGTTTTCATTTTCAAGCTCAGTCGTAATTGCCGACATCCCATCCCACGACTTGTAACAACCAGTACCACTATCTCAATGACTGCAAGTGGTCATGTTCTTGGCCCAAGCTCATTAAGTGGTGAGATGAGCCTCCCCAAACTTTGAGGAGCCAACCACATTATTTTGTCAAGTGCCTAATTTTTTGGTAGAGAGAGAAAGAGAAAAAGGCATGGCCGCATGGGGGACATTTGAGAACAAAAGAGAATCATTAGATTCATTTGAAGTACCAATTAACTTCTCTGGGATTTTATATATGTTAATGGACAAAGGGGTCCTCTTCCCTTTAGGGACATTCTTTCTGTGTGGGGTTTGAGAGGCTCTTGACCTTTCTTTTACTAGTAAACGTATTGAAAAGTTAGTGCGCCCTAGGTCAAGATCACTTAACAATTTTAGTTTGTGCATCAAGATCTAAATCCTGTTTTAACTTACTAAATTGTTGATGTGATTTGAAGGAAGATTACGTAGTGTTTGGCTCAAAGAATCTCACACGTCCCTCATACTACTATAATATCATACTACTATAGATTTGTTTAAACTTAATGCCTTAGTACCTTGAATATTCGAGAATTTAATTATGTTTATGTTGTCGAGACTAGCTTTCAAATCTTTCACCTTACTATTCTAACTATTATATAAATAAGAATATATATATATATATATATATATTTAGAAATAAAGATATAAAATCATATTTGATTTGTTAAAAATTTGATAAAATTCTCAAAAATATAAAATTGGATGTTTTGCTTTAAAATCAACAACAGTGTGACAAAATATTAAATAAAAAGGGATAATTATACTTTACCCACTTGTGATTTGCCTCTAATTCGATGTACCTACCCGTGGTTTCAATTTTGACACTTTGCCCACCTGCAATTCTCACCATTACTGTGCTGTAACCCACATCTCCACTTTCCGTTACTCTAACACAAAAAATGTAAAAAACAAAACCCCAAACGGATCAAAACACTCCTCATATGAAGAACACACACAAACATGAATTGATCCAATCTGGACTGACTGGTTGTATTAATGCTTTGCCAAAGCAAAAGGGTCCCAAGAAATAAGAGTTACATTTTACACGAAGAAATAAAGCCAGAAAAGAAAAGAGAAAGAGAAACTAATTACAACCAAGCAGAACCCAAACCACAGCATCCAAAAATCAAACACCTTACCCACATAAATCCATAGCCAAACTCCAAAAATCTACCAAGAACAAACCACAACCTCAGCAAAAACCCAAACACCTTAACTACATAAACCCACAGGCCGCAGCCAAGCAGGACCCACAAAATAAAAGCCCACCAAACCCATCTCTTCCAAAAAATACAGAACCCTATTCAAACTCAAACGCCTTGCCCAAGTTACAAAGCACAAAAGCCGAACCCACCAAGCCAAGACCCATGACACCATAGCCATGGTTGAATCAACTTCTCTTCATCAGCCATCGGTGTTACCTAACCGCATAGAAGGACCATCGCAGGGAGCATCTCTATTGTTGTCGTCGTACATCTCTGTGGTGAACTACTGCGAGACTTAGCCGCTGAGAGCAGACTTGATCGAGCGAAGCCATGGACAGCTTGGGATTTGACTTGGGAGAGAGCGAAGATGAGAGTTTCGATGAGAGTTAGGCTGAAACAATATTGCTTGATTTGATTTGTATTAGTTTTGTGGGTGTATGTTCTTCATGTGAGGAGTGTTTTGATCCGTTTGGGGTTTTGTTTTTTACATTTTCTGTGTTAGAGTAACGAAAAGTGGAGAGGTGGGTTACGGCACAGTAACGGTGAGAATCACAGGTGGGCAAAGTGTCAAAATTGAAACCACGGGTAGGCACATCGGATTAGAGGCAAACCACAGGTGGGTAAAGTGTAATTATCCCAAATAAAAATATAGCAACAATATCACATATATATATATACATATAATTAAACTGATTCTTAAAAAAAACATATATATATATATATATATATATATAAACTCAAATAAAAAGAAGTTAAATCATAGTATGAAAATCTTTCATTTTGTTTTTGCAGAGAAATTTTGAAATAAATAAATCTTCCACCGTTCATATCTACATAATGATAATAGTACCCCCCCCCCCCTCCCCAAAAAAAAATCAAGACTTAAATTGGGAACAATGAAGAGGCAGAAAAGGATTTATGTGGAAAATGAAAGATTGACTTTTGCTAGTTGGATATTAGATGAGGTTATTATTTTCAATTGGGATAATTACACTTTGCCCACTTGTGGTTTGCCTCTAATTCTATGTGCCTACCTGTGGTTCAAATTTTGACACTTTGCCCACCTGTGATTATCACCATTTATGTGACGTGTACCCACCTCTCTCTCACCATTTCTCTAACATAGAAATATGTAAAAACTCACTCTCATCAAGATCAAAATACTCTCATTCCCAAAAATCACTCTATCCCATTCGGCTTGCTCACCAAAAATCACACACTCTCACTCCCAAAGATCACTCACTCACTCACTCCCATCATTCATGCAAACCGAGCCAAGGAAGACAGCTCCTCTGTTCAGCTGTGGCAGGAAGACTCACTCACTCCCATCGTGCAATGCGCTTCTCTTCACTTGAGGTAACTGGGATTTGTATGCTTGAGATCGTTCATGCAAACCGAGCCGAGGAAGATCAGGATTATTGCTCCTCTGTTCAGCCGTTGTGGGTAGATTAGGATTTTGCTTTTTAATCTTTGAAATCTAGGGTTCTAAATTGGGTTTTAAAATTCTTTCTTCCACATTCGGTTCTTGGTTAACCATGGAACTGGTTAAGCAAAAACCCAATTTTTTTTTTACAGAGTCAGAGAAATTTCCGAGTTGAAGAAATTTCCGAGCAAAAACCCAATTTTTTTTACACTTGTTCCTCATTTTTATATGTTGTAGGCTTTGCTAAATTAAAGAAATAAGGAGCAGTTGCCAAATTAGTATTTGTGAAGATAGCTTTTTTTTGCTAAATTACTAAGTTTATATGTTATAAACTTCTTTTTTTTTTTTTTGGGGTTCCTGGGTTATAACGAAATTGGGTTTAGTTTTCTGGGTTTTGGTTATTTGAAGTTTATATGGGTCTTTGGAATAAGATGTAGAAGATTGTTTTGGTTTTTTGTTAGATTCATTCGCCTTAGGGGACCATGAACTGAGAGAAGAAAGAAGTGTGTTTTTCCATTTGATTAGAACAGGGCATGAAGATCTGCAAATTGGATACCGTGATAAAATATTGCCTTAGAAATTCATGTTAGTGACGAACAACTAAAATTCTAATAATAATGTCAAACAGAAAAGCTATGTTATAAACTTCTAGTCATAAATACTCATTCTTTGCTAGAGCCACCAATTGTGCTTTTATGCTTGTATTTTACAGTGGTATTGGACTTTCAGGAATTTTCTACTTACAAGTTACAACCAAATAACACAACCATTGCCGAACAATCTTAGAAATGAATACCCCAATCAACATCCTGTCCACCACAGAAACTCTGAATTTCAAAAGCGTTTAGAATTCTTTAGTTCTTTAATCCCTTCATTACAAATAGTGGTTGAGGCTACATATTAGAAGGCATAATAATTCCAAAAACTTCACTATAAAAAAATGTCTGAATTAAGTATGTAAATGCTGCATTGGTTACTGCTTCCATTAGTTTTTGTGGAATGTTACCAAATTGAAATCAGTTTGATCATTGGTTACTGCTTCTGTCAGTTTAAAATCAGTTTGATTTACTGCTTCTGTCACCAAATTGATCATCGGTTCTGATTTTCAGATTAATTAGAATGTTACTGGTTGAGTCTGTTTTGGACAGCATGATAGAATTAGTGTCTGGTTCCAGTGGTTTGGCTGGTTATAACTCATTGTACAGGGTTTTATTGCTTGTTGTGAACTAATGGACCTGTGAACTCATTGGCTTGTATGATAGTAAAGGCTCAAGACTGGTTCTAGGTCTTGGACCAGTGAACTAATGGACCTTGTTTCTCATTTGTGGAAAAATGATGCAATGTGCAGGTGTAGCTGATGAGGTGTTGAGTCTAGGTCTTGGACCAGTGAACTAATGGTGCTGCTCTTATTACTACTCTTATCCATATAGGTATTGAGTCTTTATTAACAATAGAACTAGATGCCTCATTTTTATATGTATGCTTTAAGGCTTTGATCATCTTCATTTATAAGTTTAAAAAACCCCAAGAAGGAATATGCTTGTCATAAAAAAAAAAAAAAAAAAAAAATTGAAAAAAAGGGGCAATTTTGTTGTGTTTTATCATCTTCATTTATTCTATTGTGTTTTATATGCAGATGGCTGACTTGGCATTCAATTTTGAGATTCATCATGGTGGCCAGTTTGTGTGGAACCCAGATTTGGTATATTTAGGAGGTAGTACTTCTTTTATTGATAATGTTGACCTAGATAGACTTAGTTATTTTGAAATACAAGATATTTGTTCTGATGTGGGGGCAGTTAGTACAAGTAGATATTATTATCTTATTCCTGAAAGTAATTTGGAGTAAGGGTTAAGGCTTATAAATGGAGATGATAATGTAGTTTATATATGTGAGATTCATGCTGCATGGCCTACAGATAAGATAACACTATATGTTGAGGGTGGTGAGGAGCCACTTGCTGTTGAACAACCATTTGGTAATGAGAAAGTAGCAAATGATGATGATGTGCATGAGGTGGGTCAGAGTGATGATGATGTGCATGAGGTGCATGAGGGAGGTAATGTGGATGCTGAAGGAGGTGGTGGACAAGATTTTGATTGGTTAGAGGAAGGGTTTGAAGGGCCAGATTTTTATGATGATGTATTTGGAAATGTAGATGATGGGTCATCTACACATGCAGCCCCACATAGGCCCTCTGAAGGAGATGATGGGCCATCTACACATGAGGATGTACATGTGTATGCAGCCCCACGTAGGACTACTGCTGCTGACAATGACCCATCTCTTGAAAAGGGTGAATGGATTGACCCACCTCTTGAAGATGACATGGAAAGTCTAGTAGGATCTGATGATGATCAGCTAGCACCAACTGCTACAAAAGAACCTAAGTTTAATGTCCAAACTGACATGAGAAAACCAGAGTTAAAGAAATGAATGAAGTTTCCAAACTCTAAGGTATTTAGGGAGGCATTGAGGGAATATGCTATAAAAAAGCCAGTAGATATCAAGTTCAAGCTGAATAAGAAGAAGAAGATATCAGTTTATTACATAAATGAATGTGGATGGAGGTGTTATGCATCTCAACTACCTGGGGAGTTGACATTCCAAATAAAAACATTAAATCCAGAGTGCACCTGCCCTAGATCCTTCAAACACAGCCAAGTGACTTCAAGTTATGTTGCAAAGAAGTTTATGCAGGAGTTTGACAAAAACCCCAATTGGAAAGTGGGTGATGTTCAACATCATGTGAAGCAAGCACTTGAAATTGACATAAGTTACAGTCAAGTGTATAGGGCAAAAAGGAAAGCTACTGACTTGATTACTGGGGATGAACAGCTACAATATGGGAAGCTTAGGGATTATGCAGAAATGATAAGATTGAATGATAAAAGAAGTAGGGTTATTTTGCAAACTGAAATGGAAGATGAAAATGCACAGCCCAAATTTAAGAGAATGTATATCAGGTATAATGCACAAAAACTTGGGTTTTTGGGAGGTTGTAGACCAATCATTGGTTTAGATGGGTGCCACCTGAAAGCGAGATTTGGGGGGCAAATACTTTCTGCCATAGTTAAAGATACAAATGATAATATTTTCCCAGTTGCATTTGTTGTTATTGAGCAAGATGTGAGGGTTTTCACAATTTGCTCTAATACCAATGGGTTTGGTCTGCGATCGAATACTATAAAATATTTGTGCCCCCTTATCCTTCACCAATTGGTCGTTGGATGGATTGGTAAGGCACACGGTCCGACAAGTGGTATCAGAGCCAAGGTCATAGGTTCGAGTCGTTGGAGCCGTATTGTGAGGGAGGGATTGTGAGGGATTTCACAATTTGCTCCAATACCAATGGGCTTGGTCTGCGATCGAATGCTATAAAAGATTTGTGCCTCCTCATCCTTCACCAATTGGTCGTTGGATGGATTGGTAAGGTACACGGTCCGACACAAGAGAATAAAAATTCATGAGTATGGTTTCTGCAGCAGTTTTCAGATGACATTGGGAATCTAGAGCAAATTAATCTGGTCTTCATCAGTGATAGACAAAAGGTATGACCTACAATTGTACTAACATATTTAACCCACATATTTAAAGTTTAATAATACATACTTCAGTTCATTTCAACATGTTTAACTAACATATTTACTTGATCTGTTTTATATATCAATACCTGCAATTGAGATGTTGTTCCCAACTTGTGAGCATAGGTATTGTGTGAAGTATATCTATAATAATTTCAAAGTGGATCATAAGGGCTTGGAGTTGAAGGATGCACTGTGGAGATGTGCTGGAGCCACAACAATTAGGGAGTTTGAGAGAAGAATGCAGGAAATGAAGGATTTGGATGTCAAGGCATGGGAGTATCTTGCTGACATCAACCCTGCACAATGGTCTAAGTCTCACTTTAATAATAGAGCTTTGTGTGACTGTTTAGCTAATAACTTGAGTGAGTCTTTTAATGCCATGATCTAAGAAGCTAGGGATAAGCCAATTTTAGCAATGTTGGAGTGGATTAGAGTTAGGCTCATGACCAAACAATACAAAAAGATGAAAGGTATAGCAAAATACACTGGAAAGGTTTGTCCTAATATTCAAGACAAATTAGAGAAGTTAAAACATGAATTTATACCTTTCAGTGCTACTCCAGCAGGCAGCTTCATGTATGAGGTTGATAATGGTCGTGAAAGACATATGGTTGACTTGGCTAAGAAAGCGTGCAGCTGTAGGATTTGGGATTTGACAAGACTTCCTTGCAAACATGGGATCTCTGCTATTGTTAAGAACCTGGAGAAAGTGGAGGACTATGTGCATCCTTGTTACTTGAAAGAGACATTTGCTGAAACTTACAAAGAGATAATACAGTCAATGTCTGGCCAGTCTGAGTGGGTTGAGACTAACCAACCTGCTCCTGTTGCTCCTCATGTGTATAAACCACCTGGCAGACCACCAAAGCAAAGAAAAAGAGATCCTGAAGTGCCAAGGAACCCTTATAGAGTTTCTAGGATGAACAAGACAATCAAATGTGAGAAGTGCAAGAAAGGACATAATACAAGAGGGTGCAAGGCAGGCATCATTAGTGAAACTCCATGGCAGAGAAGAGATAGACTTGCTAAATCAGCAGCTGTAAGTATTTCCATGCTTTGAACTATATTCATTTCCTCAAGTATATCGTGTGTATGTAACTTGTACTACCCTCTTTGTAGGCATAAGGCAGTAAATCTACAAAAACAAAGCAGGCTGCAACATCTCAAACTACATCTCAACCACCAAGTACTAGATCTCAGCCTGCATACAGAGCTTTTGGTCAAACTGCATCTCAACCTGCACCAAACAATAGATCTGAAGCAGCAACTCAACCTCCAACTAGATCTAGGGTCAACTGGTTCTCTTCATCCTGTTAGGATTGGTGCCCTTAAATCCTATTGTAAGATGCTATGTATGATATTAAGTGTGACATTGTGTTTGACATTATGTATGACTTAATATTATGTTTAATAAATTTGTTTTATTATTATCTGAAATAATGGTAACATGAATATTCAGACATTATCATATAGTCCATGAGATGCATAGTATGTGATTTATGTGAAGAGTCACAGAAGATATAAATCACAAGTTCTTTGTAAACTCAGAATTATAGTTCGTAGTCGGTGATGAAATTGGGCATTTCATCTGCGAAGACTATAACATATCAACTACGATGATTTGTCTTGATCATGGAAGTGGAGACTTCTAGATAATGTGTTAATATGTTTTAAGAGTTAAGACATATTGAACTGGACCGCTGTGAGATTTATTATTCTCCTAAAGACTGTCAAATGAATAATAAATCTCACGACTTGTATTAGCATGAACTCTTAATCCTGAGAGAATAATGAACCTAATCATGAGGTGTAGGTTGCTTTGATATATCAGGAGTGAGATCTATAGTTATGGTCAAAACCTCAGTATGTTGGGCAGCCACATTTAGTGTTGATGGAACATGTATTCTCAAGATGGAATTCATAATCTCTTAACGGAGATATAAAGTATTCCCTTGAGGTAAGTTTAATGAGTCTATTATTCAGAGAGTTAGGCCTAACCACTTTAGTAAGACTAAAGTATATATTTATGGAATTGGATTTCATAAATATATAATGAATAACATTAAAGGATTAAACCGGGTACTCAAGGATTAAGATGTAGTAATTTACAAAGTGGCAGTTTACATTAATGACTTTGTATTATTACGAATATTTTATGAAGGGGTTGCATGTATAATAAAGTCTTGGGATATAATTTATAGATAAGGCCTAGAGTGCAACTATATTTTTATAGTGGTATTAAATATAGTTAATGGTAACTTTGGACTTGTCAAGAGTTGACAGAAAAGCCCAAGGCCCATTGGAGCTAGTGTCTTATTGGTCCCTTTTGGTCCCACTCCAAGCCACACACTTAAGCCCAATTGGTAAGGCCCAAAAGGCCGGCCCAATTAGATAAATTGGTTAGATACAAAGGGAAAAACGTACAGAAATAGATGTGTGAGAAAAACATCATAAAAATGGTGTGCATGTGAGTTTTTGTCACTCACAAGTCATCCCTTTGTTACCAATCGAGAGACCACACATCTTGGGCGTTAGTGGAATTGGAGTGAAGATTAAAAGTAGTCCCAAGTGCTTCAATCTTTGTTTTGAAATTCAACGCTTCAAGGTACGATCTCTTGTTTCTCTAATTCTGAAATTTACTTTGCACGTGTTATCAATATCGAATGAAGTAGATCCGTTTAAAACTTATTTTCCGCTGCATTTATCTTTATTTCCATCACATCCTCACAACCAAGCGTCCATACCCCTAGAGAGACATGGGATTCTTTACCATCTTAGGCACCTATGCTTTGGTTTATTTTGTTTATTTTTTTCCTCTTACTTGCTATTGTTGGACCATCTTACTAACTGTTGGATTTTGGTTATGCAGCCAAGTGCATCTGTGAGCACTAGTGGTGTACCAAGTCAAGGAAGTGGTGGTGGTGGTGGTGGTGCTAGGAGGCTTAAAGGCAGAAAGTTTCAACCAGTTAGTGGAAAGGGCAAAAATGCAGTTGGTAAGGGCACCAAAAGTAGTAAATGACAACTTGGAAGATGTTAAAGTTTCAACCACTTTTTTTGTTATAGTTTCCACTTTTTTTGTTATAGTTCACACGCTTAATGTATATGTCAAGTGTCAAAAACAATATCAACAATTTTGGTTGGAAGATGTGTATGTCTGAGCACTAGTGGACTACTAGTTGGGTTTTAGTTGGAAGATGTGTAAAGTCACAGGATGTGCCAAAAACAATGTTGGCAATTTTGTATACATGTGACATAAAGTATTTTGTTAATGTCTTCACTTTTATTTTGTAAAGTCACAGGATGTGCTCAATGACTGTCTTCACTTTTATTAATGTTAATGTGCATTGATACAGGATAAAGTATTTTATTGTGTTGTGCTTGTCTTTGCTTGTCTTGTGCTTTTGGTGGACTGTGTTTTGCTTGTCTTGTGCTTTTGGTGGATTTACACAGGTGTATGTATTCACACAACAAATCATGTATATGTGTAAAACATGTTCCATTTATAGGCAGGTGTGCTTTGACACAGGTGTATGTATTGAACCAACATGTTCCATTCATGTTATTATGTTCTTAACATTTCCACATAACACTTTGTGCCAATATATATCAATCACAGAATGAAGTAAAGAAAAAAAAAATTTATACTAACGAATATTTGCACAAAAACAACACTTTCCATTTCAGGAGATAGATACAATAATCAGAGACTTTGAATTTCAATTGCCCAATAATATTTCAACATCCCCCCAAGCATCATGGTAGATTAAAGTTCCTCACCCTTACATTATTGTTCACTGAGGCAAAACACAACAACAACATTACAAAAATGAAAAATAACCATGACAAAACTAGTGACACCTTGTACAATCTCTCACTCTCTCGTACCCTCTTAAGTTTCTCCCTAGTTTCTACATAAAGCTCATGAGTTTCTCTTTCCCTCCGGTTAGATCTTTCTTTCATTTCCCTAATTGTCATTTCTCTCTGATTTGCAAGCTACAATTCATTCTCAAGCACACTTATCCTTTCACTGTCACTCTTACAAGTTTCGTTATCCACCCACTGAAAGAAGCCACATTTGGGACCAACCTAATCATTACAATTATAACAATTAATTTCACAGTTCACAATTAATCACAACTAATAATTCAATTCAATTCAAATACAACAATGTAATTGTTACTTACATTAAATTAACTACAACCGAGAAATCTTCTTCCATAGTTACCAGCTTTTCGACTTGTTCTTAGGGCACAATTCTCAAGGGTACATAAATGACCATCTCCGGCACGGTAGAAAGCACTAGTTGTAGAGTCATTGCCAGTTGATGAAGACATAGCAAAAAAATTTTACAAGCTTATAGACCAACAAATCTATTACAAGTGGCAAGAATCAACTCATCTAAATTTAGTAACAACTACTCATGCTACAACCACATTGTTAAAAAAGTTGATAGGCCATAGACCTTTATTTTAAAGTAATAAGAAAATGCAAATATATTCATAATTGTCTGAATGCTTTTTATCTCTACTATTTTATTTATCAAAAAATAATTGACTGAATAATTATTTCAATAAAATCATGAGCATTATTCTAAAGAAATAATGAATCATACCACTGGACGTATATCAACACCTTCATTAGTTTGTACCAATATTTTTACTCTTTTTGATTCAGCTGAAGCATTTTCAATTTGCTCAGTGTCCTTAACTTGAACAACTGCATCAGCACCATTAGGTATTGGTCCTGGGAGAAAGCAAAATCAAAGAAGGGAATGGAGGGTATTGGTCCTTTGACAACTTTTCAATTCTATTAGGTAAACATTAGTTCACTGGTCAATTAGTTCACTGGCCCATTAGTTCACAACAAGCAATAAAACCCTGTACACCTACATTAGCTAGTCAATGAGTTACAACCAGCCAAACCACTGGAACCAAACACTAATTCTATCATTCTGTCCAAAACAAACTCAACCAGTAACATTCTAATTAATCTGAAAATCAGAACCAATGATCAATTTGGTGACAGAAGCAGTAACCAATGATCAAACTGATTTCAATTTGGTAACATTCCACAAAAACAATTAAACATTCAAAGTAGCCATATTATCTAAAATCCTTCAAAACACATACCAAAATAAAATAAAATAAAACACACACACACACACACACACACACACACACACACATTTTAGAATCTTCAATTCTGTGGCAACTTGGCCTCAAGCAATAAATCAACAGTTAAATTTACCACAGTACATGAGGGGGAAAATAAGATTAGTGTCAATGCAGTTAGTGTCAACCACCATAGTACCTCTGTAACATTCAAATTGAAGAAAAAAGCCAATAAGCTACTATGAATATCAACTTATGGTCTAAATCCAACGCAATCTACTATATAAAAATTAATTAAAAAATAAAAACACCATTAATATTTTATACTTTTCCAAATCCTTCAGCTGGCCATTTTAGAATCTTCATGGTCCCCTACAGCAAATGAATCTAACCAAAAACCAAAACAATCTTCTACATCTTATTCCAAAGACCCATATAAACTTCAAATAACCAAAACCCAGAAAACTAAACCCAATTTCGTTATAACCTAGAAACCCAAAAAAAAAAAAAAAATTTATAACATATAAACTTAGTAATTTAGCAAAAAAAAGCTATCTTCACAAATACTAATTTAGCAACTGCTCCTTATTTTTTTTAATTTAGCAAAGCCCACAACATATAAAAATGAGGAGCAACTGTGAAAAAACTTGGGTTTTTGCTCGGAAATTTCTTCAACTTGGAAATTTCTCCCACTTTGTAAAAAAAAAAAAATGGGTTTTTGCTTAACCAGTTCCATGGTTAAGCAAGAGTCGAATGTGGAAGAAAGAATTTTAAAACCCAATTTTAAAACCCACTTTGGAAAAAGGAATTTTAAAACCCAATTTAGAACCCTAGATTTCAAAGATTAAAAAGCAAAATCCTAATCTACCTGCAACAGCTAAACAGAGGAGCAATAATCTCGATCTTCCTCAGCTCGGTTTGCATGCACGATCTCAAGCATACAAATCCCAGTTACCTCAAGTGAAGAGAAGCGCATTGCACGATGGGAGTGAGTGAGTCTTCTTGCCACAGTTGAACAGAGGAGCTGTCTTCCTCAACTCGGTTTGCATGAACGATAGGAGTGAGTGAGTGAGTGATCTTTGGGAGTGAGAGTGTGTGATTTTTGGTGAGCAAGCCGGATGGGATAGAGTGATTTTTGGGAATGAGAGTGTTTTGATCTTGATGAGAGTGAGTTTTTACATATTTCTATGTTAGAGTAACGGTGAGGGAGAGGTGGGTACACGGCACATAAACGGTGATAATCATAGTTGGGCAAAGTGTCAAATTTTGAACCACATGTAGGCACATAGAATTAGAGGTAAACCACAGGTGGGCAAAATGTAATTATCCATTTTCAATTTATCAAAACTAAAATGCTCTTTAGTCATTGAAATATAGATGTGCAAATATTTTAAAGAGACCCACGTTATGCTATATATGCACTTGGATTTACTTGATTAATTTGCAACCAAACAAATAATATGCATGAAAATTCATAATGGGTACGATAATTTTATAATACATGCATGACAATAACTTATTAGTGAATAACTCATATATCACAATGAACTAAATAATTAATTAATGATGTGTTTGGATGAACTTGTTTTCATTAGTTTTTTTTTTTTTTTTTTTTTTACTTTGGTGTGTAAAAGTATATATAATTGTAACTTATTCTTTTTCCCTCATGATTTAGAATTTGGACCTACGCACCTATAAGCTAGGCCTTACCCGGTACTTAAACTTTAGCTATACTATATGCATGCATGTATATACAGAGATCAATTCCAACTTGGTTACCATTTCTAAGCCGGCACCTCCGTTAATGTATGGTCCAATACTTGTGGAGCCCTAATCATGGCAACCAAGAAACAAAGTGAAGGGCAACCAAAACATTTCAAGACTATTGAGCTCATGATGAGCTCATAAATATTAAAAGCCTCCTCTTAAAATCACACACACAAAAACACAGAGAGGGGTAGGTATTTACTAGGGCTTTTATTTTCAACATTTTCCTTTCTCTTTTGCTAGTTTGTTTTTAGCCTTCTGAAGTGCCCAACAAAGAAACTCCTGGTTCGTTTTGAAGGTGTCTGAAAGGAAGGACTTTCAGTCAAAAAGAACCGCCACAAAAATCGTACTTTGATTCTTTCATCATTACCAACAGACGCAAATGGCCACTAGCAAGCAAAAACTAAATTATATATAGTATATGTAGAGCAAAAGTAATTTTTTTATTATTGTTGTTGTTGACATTATATTTTTGTTATTATTGATGAACATACAATAATACATATTGTAAGCAACTAAACATACACATATCATCAGCTGAATCGTTCTAAAAGAAAGAGCATTTAAAAACATAAAGCCACTTTTTATTGTTAATGAAGGATACTAATTTGGTGTTCCCTATGATTATATGCATATAGAACCTTCCAACTTGCCAAATATACCTTAAGAAATCTATTTTTGACTAGCTTATTAGTTACTTGCTTAAGAAATCTATTTTTGGCTAGCTTACTAGTTACTTGTTTGAGGGTCTTGTTATTGCGTGTTTAAGGACAATTATTAAGGTGGCATTCTCAATGCAATCAAGTCAATTTCAGTAATAAATAAATAAAAAAGTCTAAATTTTTATTAACTCTTACTATTTTTGTTGCTTCTCAATATAAGTAGAATTCATTTTTTCTCATAACGATTGTTTTAAAGACATCCGTTAACACACTCGCTTATTTAACAATACCTCTTATTTCAGATTTTTAGTAAAAGAATATAAATTAAGTTGTATTTGTTTGAAGTATAAGTCCTTGTCTCATTCTTTTGCAAATATAGGACTTAGGAGATTCCAAAAGCACATGACCATTTGGTTACATCTCTTTCAATTCCATAGAGATCTTTTCGTGCAAACAATTAAAGATAGGTGTAGTTGATCATGGTAGCACGTGAAATGTGACGCACTAACAGTGAACAGCTACAGAATTTTGAGCAAAGATTCAAGGGCTAAACACTGAAGTAAAATGATGGATTCGCACCAGAAATTATGTCTTGTCATACCTTGGCTAGTGGGTATAGTCGTATAGATGTTTCGCACTATTTTGATCCTATTATAGTCCAGACATTAGTATTTTCTCAATGTAAATTATATGTAGCGAAATGGAGAATAGTTGCATGGCACATGCACAATAGAAATCTAGATCCTCAAAACAACATAGAATATACTCATGTAGTCCCTTCCAAGAAAAAACTTGGCAAACATAATCATAGGAATCTTTTACAATGTACCAATTTAGAATTTCCAACATTTTAATTAGAAAAATTTATATTATATTAATATAATTCGCAGCCGCATTACCCAACTCTCTAGGCCTATATATACCCTCGGATGTAATAGCTCTTGCATGCCAACCCTTCTTTCTCTCTCTCTCACACACACTCACATTCTTGCTTAGTCAATTCAGAAACAAAATTCTTTTTAATAATCTCTCATGGCCACCTTCAAGCTCATTTACACAATTGCTTTCCTTCTTGCAATAGTCTTTTCTTATGGGATTATTGCCACTGAGGGAACTAGGCAGTTGAGGACACAGAACATTAAGAAATGTGATCAGAATCACGTAGCTATTTGTGAGAAAAATGTCAGGGAAATGAGAAATAGTCTCAATTACTTGCGCCGTGCCATTTTAGACCATGAAGCTGCTGGTACTGAACCTGCATCACCAGCTGGTGGTGGTCAAACTCATGTTGAAGAAAGCAGAACTGATGATTTCCGACCCACTGATCCAGGTCACAGTCCTGGTGCTGGTCACTCCAAAGGATCACAAAGCGTGGATCCAAACGAGTAGACATATATTTACATAATTAATTATTAGGTACTGGTTATAGTGACGTAATGCTCCTCCTCTCATATTAATACAATAAATCTCACTCATTACAATAATGGTGAGATTCACCATGTGTGAGAGGAGAAAGCACTACGTTACCGTATTCTGAAAATATCTAATAATTTTCCTATCAACTGCATGCATGATTTCTATCAATTGTTCATAAGAATAAAAAGTTTATTATTGTGAAATATTTAGAAATTTAGATTTGGTTTGGCTGATAATGATGCATATGTATTTCCTAGTCTCTTGTGTATTTGTATCATGTTAGAGATACAAACTTTTTTACAAAAAAATTCACAAATTGCTGATATGGTGAGTGATTATTGGTAAATGAAAAAGTGATGTTAATGGTGGGTGTAGATGGAAACCAATAAGAAGTTGATCACATCAACAATTTGTAAAAATATTGTAAAATCGTTTATGGTTGTAGCATTACTCTTGTATCATTGTATGTAATCCTATGGTCTCAATCAATAAAAATTGGACTTTGTTACTTTGTATCTGTTGTAGTTGAATCCTTAATTATACTAATTTAGTCTAAGATATTATTTGCTATTTCTGAGCTATCTAAGGTTGTATTAATGAGTACTTTCAACACAATAATTAATGCCTCTGTTATATTTCCAAGCGTCTCTCTCTTTTTTCTTTTATAAAGTAATCAAAGTTTAGAAAGAAAGAAAGAAAGAAAAATCAAATAAATGGAACCCTTGAAGAGTATAAAATGGAACATTCCTATCAACAAAGAGGATTTTTGTTTTTTTCCCTCAATAAGATGATAAATACTTTAATAGAATGGAAAAATGCAGTTTCCATTAACTTTTGGCTCAACTATCTATTTTCCTTCATATATTAATAAGGACAAAACTTATATACAATACTTTTGGTACTATTCTTTAGCTTCTCCTATTAAAATTCTGTTATATGACTACTTAACTTAAAAAATACACTTTCATTTATGAAAAAAAAAACTACATGACAAAATCTTAAGAGATAAACTTAAGGAACAACACATAATATACTGGATCTAAATCTTGCTCTATTGATAAAATATATCGCAAATACAATTTCAAGTTGATATCTTATGTTATATATAGTTAGATGGTGAGTTTAATTTATATATAATATTGCAAGAACTGTGTTAAAAAAATAAAAAAGAAGAAGAAGAAGGAAGATTGTATTTGCACAAGATTAACAACCATCCCATATATTAACAACACAAATAGTTACAGTGAAGAATACACAGAGTTCTTTCTAACCTTTTCTATTAAAAAAAAAAAAGGAATACTTGGAGTTCGGAATATAATTCGATATATATATATATATATATATATACACATATAATATTGAAAGAACTGTCTTAAATAAAAATAAAAGAAGAAGAAGAAGAAGGAAGATTGTATTTGCACAAGATTAACAGCCATCCTATATATTAACAACAAAAATAGTTATAGTGAAGAACACACAAAGTTCTTTATAATTAACCTTTTCTATAAATAAATAAATAAATAAAAAGGGTATACATGGAGTTCGGAATATAATTCGAAAGATATATATATTATGACTTGATTCACTTCCATCGGAACCTGTAATTTGAGCTTTACCAGTCTGATGATCACACATTGAAAGCAGCTGACGGTAATATTACACATACTAATTAAGAATGGAGCATTAATGTTGATTCTTAACTATCTGAATCATGAGGTTTCAAACAAAACAAAACCAAAAAAAAAAAACTTATCTGAATCATGAGAGCCAAATAATTTAATAGATTGTTCTAATGATTGACAATCCAAGTGAACTATCTCTTGACTTCCAAGTCTTCCATGATAAATAAGATCTTTCATTTAAATTATTATTAAAACCATTGGTGCTAATACCAATTATATTATAACCAAATATATAATTTGATTAGCAATTTGATACTATGCATATATTGTCATCACTCCAAAAGCAAGAATGGAATAAACAAACTTTGTTGCTCCATAGAGAGAGAGAGAGAGATGTTTGCCTTTTTAATAGACTAATGCCTTTCAATTGCATGATGGCCCACACCAACTTATATTGGCAAGGAATTTTTGGGAATTTTCCTGAATGGGGAATCAAATCCTAGATAAATTGACTTTCGACTGTTGTTGTCCCTTGATGAGTAGGCTTTCTTGAGTGATGGATGGACATTAAGGATAGCAACAGCTTTACGCAATTTTTTTCTTTCTTCTAAGTTTGTAGCTTTGACATGTTTATACATGTGAGTGGAAGTATTTTAGAAACAATTACAAATTACAAACAGATGTGGAAGTATTTTAGGAACAGTTACAAATTACAAACAGATTCAATATAGTCAGTTGATTCATGTAATAATGATATTATATTGAAAATTAGATTTATTACCCTAACACTTGGAGTGCTATAGTGTCATTTTTATGGAGTGGTAAATAACTAAATATTTAAAACATTTAGCAAAAGATTACGACTAGACTAGGGTTTGAAATAAGGCTAGTGAGAAAGGGGCTATGATAGGGTCTGGAATAAGGAAAATATAATAATTTTGTAATTAATATTTATAAGAATGAAGTCAATGGACAATTTCGTATAAATTATTACATTCCCATAAATAGGTAATATGAGATTACCATCATTTAATAAAGTAGTGAGATTATCATAATTTATTATTTATGGTAAGAGCATTCATATTGGATTCTTTATATATATATATATAAAATAAAGCATTCTGCATTCCCATTATCACTTAAACAACATGTCCTACATCTCATTCTTTATTTTACACTAAATCATAATGAAGTAGCTTTTTTTTTTACACCATCTGCAACAATAGCAACAACCAAAAACAAACAAAATATGTTTTACACCTTGCTACAATAATATGTATATTTGCATAATACTATAGCAATGTTTATTGTTTACTACAGTAATGCATAAGCTAATCTTTAGGAGTTTTAATTACTACAAGGAAATGCAAAATGGATTTTGCATTATTCGCTAAGAATGCTCTAATCTAACATTTTTGGCAATCTTACACTGCCCTGATGTTGTGTACATATAAACAAATCAAAAACCAAAACACTTATAGTAATGTGGTTGTAATATTTCATTTTGTTTGTTTCGCTATAAAATGCTTGCAATGTTTTATTATGTTTGTTTCATTGTAAAATTTGATTAAACCTAAAAATGTTTTCCATTAATCGTAAAATCCTTTATATAATTTTGTGAAATCTTTTTTTTAAGGTAAAATCTTTTACAAAAATGCACTACTCCCCCCTATCTAGTGGTGTATTAGGATATAATTAAATAAATGAAAGAAAAAGAGGTTGTTATAAATAATTAAGTTTTTGTGTCTATTAAAAGAATTCATAAAACAGTAAAAAAAAAAAATTGATAAGAATAGTTAAGCCAAGATTGGATAAGAGCAAAGGAGCTTATATTATATTTATATATATATATATATATTAATAACAAAAAAAAAAAAAACACAAATCAATGGTAAAAGAAAGAAGAGTAAGTGGTGTATTAGGATAGAATTAAATTAGTGAAGGAAAAAGAAGTTGTTATCAACAATTATCTTTTAAGAAATGCTATATCTACAACATTTTTATAACAAATCCTAAGTAGTAGGATGTTACTGGCTATTATTGTTATGGCAAAAAAGTAATCTCAGTAGTAGGTTCAAATTTGAACTAATAATTACTAACCATTTATGATTTGTTATGGAAATGTTGTGAAAATATTGTGAACGTAACACTTTTCTTAACTTTTTCTCAACAAAAAGGATTTTTTTTGTGTTTATCAAAAGAAGTTAAGCTGTTATTTCTATCTAAAAATTTGCTAATTTTGTGTAACCACTTAGCAATTAAACAGGATAGACACTAGATATTAGAATCTCATTCCCTTCCTCTTTTCTTTTCTTTTTTTGTTTTCCAAAAAAAAAAAAATGTTTCTCAAAAAATTTGTTTCTCAAAAAAAAAAAAAAATATATATATATATATATAGCAATTAAACAAGATAGACACTGGATATTAGAATCTCATTCCCTTCCTTTTTTTTTCAGTTTCCCAAAAAAAAATTTGTTTCTCAAAAAATTTGTTTCACAAAAAAAAAATATATATATATATATATATATATATCATGAAAAAACTTGAATGGCCAATTTGCCTCATCAAACATTTAGCTTCGATTTTGGGCTTGCAATGCACCTTTAGGCGAGAGGGAATCATCAACCTAAGCCCAGTCGGCCAGCCCTACCTTAATCTATAACATTAGCCCATTTATCACATATACATTTTCCTTTTCTATTTCTTTTTCCTTTTTTAATTAGGAGATATCAGATATGCATGTTTAATAGAATGTTTAATAGAAGATGTAACAAGAAGTTGACTCTAACATTGCTACAAACTTTTCTTAGTATTTTGGGGCCTAATTTAGCTAATATTTATTTAGACAAAATTTAGCTACAAAAATTGTTGTAACTTAAAACAACAACTTTACTTAATAAAATATATATTATTACATATTTTAAAAATCTAACTGTTGAATTGCATGTTCTTTATACTTCTAGTACACATGTCAAATTTTGCGACAATCGGATTTTATTTACTATATGATCTATAAGCTTATGTAGGGTCTATTTTTGTAGCCCAAGCCCAAAAGGTCTGGATTATGAGCCCAATGAACCAAAAACAATGAATTTGTAGAGAGTGAGTGAAAGAGCTGGGCTGGTTGTGAATTAAGCAATAGTTAACTATGGTATTAGGGGATGTATTAACGTAGAAACACGCTTGAAAACTCAACAAATGGATATCCGAAGAGGTGTATTATTGAATGAAAAGTGATTACAACTCTTAAAGCTACAGTAAAGTTATTCTTTTCTACTTCTTCTTTTTCTTTCGACCCCCTCTTCTTAGAGGTTTCTTCACTTTATATAGCATCCTTTCTCATCATCTTCATCGTCCATTTGTTCTTGATCTAAGCACCCACTTGAGTACATGTCCCGTTAGGTATCTTCTTTAGCTCTCTGTGAGTGGTGGTAGCTGAGATTATACTGTTCAGGGGTCTTCTCCATATTAATACGGCCAGAAAAGCAGGTGCAGTGCATTTAATGTGGTAATTGCAGTTTGTCTTTTAGATATTTTTCCGTTCCTATCATCTCCATACGTGCCTGAGGCCTATCCTTATCATTGAAATTGTTAGGAAGATCATTCGAACCTCTCAGACATTTGATTGATCAAGACTGTTGTATCTGAGGAGAATAACCTCTTTGGACCATTGGTGCCCTCTTCGGACTGCACTCCTTCTTCACTTCCAGGTATCGCTCTTCCACATAGACTCATTCTCAACCGCTTTCTTCTCTTCGGACACACAGTAATCTTCAAAAATGGTCTTAGGCCTAATACGTAAAGTTGGACTTTTACCCCCCACAATAGCCCCTCAAAATTTTAATTTTTCCCTCGCATCCGAGGAGAAAAAATAGGATTTTGACTTGTCATGAAATAAAAGCTTAAAACGCATAAATATCTGAACTTACACGTGTGCTTTATCATTGCTGCTGACGTTTCGGTATTCACGATGCGCTATTAATTACTCCAGGCGGCGCTCTGTCTCTTGCATCCAACGGTTGACCATTGATCCAACGGCTAGTGTCTTTCCTCGAGATCTGAGCGGGATAACTCCCACCCACTTTCTGGCTCCTATACAAAGCCTCAAAGGAGATTTCTTCTCTTTTGCTTAGCAAATTCTCTAATTCTCCAGCGAACTCGAGCACTTAAATCCATCAAGCTCTTCCAATCATCATACCCAGAATCTGTAAGAATCTCTCCATGAGTCTAAAGATCATTCTCCGACTTAGTTTGTGTAAGTTCTCTTTTATTCAAACCTTTCATCTTCTCCTCGGCTAGCTTCCTCGGCGTTCGAGTAGTCACTCCCCAATCACTGCGTTTAGAGTTTCCTTTTTCTTGTTTAATTGATATGGGTAGATTTCGGTATATGGTGGATAGCCCCGCCCAGATGGTGGAATTTAGGGCAACATATCGCATACCTCGAGATGTGGGTTTGAGATATTGTCCTCCAGAGAAACTACTAACAGATCGAAGGGTGGGTGAAGTTATAATCCTCATCATCGCCTTTCTAGAAGGGGGGATGACTATCCTTATGGGCCCCATCACCAGTAATTACCTCCAAAACCATAGGCTTAGTCCTGAACAATGTGCACCTAACGTTTTTAGAAACTTAGAAGCAGTTGATGATTTGAACCGTCATCTAGGATTGGGACTCACCTGGCTCGACGTGGTACACATGTACGAGTGTCATAGCTAAAAGGGAGCAGGGTATTATCTCAAATCCCGATCCGACACTGTTCGGCTTGTCTCCTGCCTTCCCAAGTCTAACAAATGGATGAAAGATGACTATCTGATCGTCTCGAGCACGTGGCATGACGGTCTCCATTACCCCACCCAACCAGGAAAGCCAGGTGGGATATCCTAGACTTAGGTTTCTCAACAATACGTTTAGGACCCTCTATTTTTTAATAATTTTTCTCCTCTTTGTATCAGTATTTTCAAGTCTCTAACTGAATTTCGTTGTGATGTTAACAGATAAAGAACACGTCACTCCTCGACTTAGCCTCATGAACATCGCTGCGCTCAATTATTTATTACGATCAAAAATTTTCGTAAGTGAAGACGGGCAACTCCGGTTAGTTTTTCTTATTCTCGGTTATACGCCAAAATCGACCGATTTTCAGCCGGTCGGCAACGCGATAAGACAGGGAGACTATCGCATCAACCGCATAGACGTTGCTCGGAAAGATTTTTTAACTCCCTTTGATCTTGCCCCCGTGCCACACCCAAATCCACAGGGTGTGCCTCTACTCGTCCAACCAGTTTAGTAGGTTCCTTTTGAACCAGTTGCTGTAGAGGAAAGAATCGCCTCCTCGGCCTCTTCGCTTGAGGAACAAATTGATAAGTTTAAATTTGAAGGAGAGGCTTCGGGAGGAGTTCAGGTGATACAAGTTTCGAACGCTGAGGAGGATATTGACAGGCAGTTTAGTGTTCGCCCTCCTGTTTTGATAACTGCTCCTTCAGAAGGCTCTTCGGAAGAACAAAACATGGCGATCTTGAAGGACTTGATGAAGAATAAAGGTAAAAAAGCTGGGCCCAAAGAGACTGGTACGTCCCAACCAGTGGTTAGTCTTCCTCCACCACCTCCCTAGGTTCCTTTGGATCTCGGCGCAAAGCAATTGCCAGATCCGAAGAAGAAGATGCCCCTTGCCTACAATGAAAAGAGGGAGGCAGCGCCTCCGAAAGGAACCAAACAACAGAAGGTGGTCAAAGACCAAAAGAGCAAAAGGGTTTCATCCGCAGAGAGCCGAGATAACGCCCTTATAACTAACGTGCGCTGAGGACCTCGCACCTAGTCCCCAAGGTTGGAATTGGATGGTGCTCCCATCCCCTGGGAGACTTCCCTCAGGAATTATGATGGGGGGGAGAGCAGGTTTCATTGCTGAGGCTTTGGAGCAACCACTGCTCCTCCCACGAGACATAGAGTCTTATAGGCGCTTCAACCAATACGAGCTCTTCCTATCCCTTAAGAGGGATTTAGTCATGGTAATTGAACTGATCCGCTTAATTAAGGTTCTGATCTCTTTTACTTACCCCTTTTCTTTACTCTATATTGAAATTTTTTGTTATGTAGATTACTCAGCAAGTTTATATGGCCGAGGAGTGGAACAAGAAGTCCTATACTGAAACCCAATCAGAGGCCAATTCTCGGTCTGAGGCAGAAAAATCACTGGGCGGCCTGAAGGAAGAATATGCTCATCTATTCGAGCAATTAAAAGAGATGGTCAAGCAAAGGAATAGTCTAGATGCTGGCCTTAAAAATGCCAAGAAGCAGACCGAAGACCAACGCCAGCTGCTAAATGTGACGGAGATTAACTTGGCGATAGAGAAAGAGTTGGTGAAAGGTCTTCGGGCTGAGTTTCAAAAAGTTAAGGAGATTGCCTGATTGGCCGAGAAGGATGCTCAGTTGGCCAAGGAGGCAATCGAGGCTGAAAGGCAGGCAGCATATAAGCTGGGGGTGGAGGAGACCCAAGTCAACCTTACTGAGCAGTTTGCCTCGGTCTCCCGAGATTATTGCGATATAACTTGGGGAAAAGCACTTGATGCTGCTGGGGTCTCTGCGGAATCTGACTTGAGGCAACCTGGGAGTATATACTACGATCCTGATATCTGCGAACTCCCAGGGTCTGATTCCTCTCCCCCCATACAACTCCAAAAGGCTTCGGAGCAATCACTGATTGGTCAAGGCCCTCCTATCAACCCGGAGGCCCCCAAGGAGTCTGGTCAACCTGCTGATCAGGGTGAGCAAACTAAGGATCCCAAGGATAAGGGCAAAGACTTGGGAAAAAAGAAAACCCTTTCAGAGTCTAAAGACCAAACCCCAGAAGTTGCTGCTGCTCAGTCCAGTCAGGCTGCTGACCTTTTGGCCCCTCAGAAAAAGGCTTAGGAGTTTAGGAGTTTTTTTTTTGTACTTGTGTTAGTTTTTCTTTTATGTAAGGGATTGTAAACTATTTTCTTTTGATCAATGAAACCGTTTCCCTTTCATTTCTGGTGTCTTCGTTGCACCTCTTATGACTTATTATTGCTGCAAACAACTATAACTTGTAATTAGAGTAATATAGGCAGACTTAATCAATGATATCGTGCCAGTAATGTAAACACCTTATTCGAATACTGGAAGATATAGGTCATACAAGAATTATTAACAAACATTGAATGCAATGAATGATGTGAAGGTATCACGGGTTTTCTTGAATACTCATAAAGAACTGTAACGGAGTGTTAACTAACCAAAATCATCTTGTCCGAGTACTACAGGCATGATTGGATTTAAGTTTAAACACCTAGGAGAACTGTAACGGAGTGTTAACTAACCTAAATCATCTGGTCTGAGGACTACAGGCATGATTGGATTTAAGTTTAAACACTTAGGAGAACTGTAACGGAGTGTTAACTAACCCAAATCATCTGATTCGAGGACTACAGGCATGATTGGATTTAAGTTTAAACACCTAGGAGAACTATAACGGAGTATTAACTAACCCAAATCATCTGGTCCGAGGACTACAGGCATGATTGGATTTAAATTTAAACACCTAGGAGAACTGTAACGGAGTGTTAACTAACCCAAATCATCTGGTCCGATGACTACAGGCATGATTGGATTTAAATTTAAACACCTAGGAGAACTGTAACGGAGTGTTAACTAACCCAAATCAGCTGGTTCGAGGACTGCAGGCATGATTGGATTTAAGTTTAAACACCTAGGAAAACTGTAACGGAGTGTTAACTAACCCAAATCATCTGGTCCGAGTACTACAGGCATGATTGGATTTAAGTTTAAACACCTAGGAGAACTGTAACGGAGTATTAACTAACCCAAATCAGCTGGTCCGAGGACTACAGGCATAATTGGATTTAAGTTTAAACACCTAGGAGAACTGTAACGGAGTGTTAACTAACCCAAATCATCTAGTCCGAGGACTACAGGCATGATTGGATTTAAGTTTAAACACCTAGAAGAACTGTAATGGAGTGTTAACTAACTCAAATCATCTGATCCGAGGACTACAGGCATGATTGGATTTAAGTTTAAACACTTAAGAGAACATTTCATATAATGACTTGGCATATTGATTGAAGAAAAGATTCGATTAATAATAGTACCTTTTGAGATTATTTACATTCCAAGGGCGTGGTATTACGTGACTATCTAGGTCTTTTAAAAAATATGCCCTAATACCAGCCCCCGAAGTAATGCGATACGGTCCTTCCCAATTGGGTTCTAACTTTCCCCAAGCTGGGTTCTTTGTAGTGCCCACGACTTTTCTCAGCACCAAATCACCAGGCTCTAGAGGCCTTAACTTTACGTTGGCATCATAGCCCTACCTGAGTTTTTGTTGGTAATGTGCCAGTCGGACCATTGCATTTTCCCTCCTTTCCTCAATCAGATCTAAACTTTTCTCTAACTGCTCATTGTTGCCTGTCGGACTAAACGAACTAGTTCTCAATGTTGGGAACCCAGTCTCCAAAGGTATGACAGCTTCAACCCCGTAGGTCATTGAGAAGGGGGTCTCTCTAGTAGATCTGCGAGGCGTAGTTCTGTAAGCCCAAAGTACATGTGGCAATTCTTCCATCCATTGCCCTTCGCATCATCTATTCTCTTCTTTAAGTCATTTACTATAACCTTATTAACAGCTTCTACTTGCCTATTACCCTGGGGATAAGCAGGGGTGGAGTATCTGTTCACGATTCCCAGTTCGCTGCAATAATTCTTGAATGCTTTGCTATCGAACTGTAAGCCATTGTTCGAGATAAGAGTGTGAGGAACCCTAAACTGAGTGACAATATTCTTTCACACAAATTTATGCACATCTACGTCTTTGATGTTGGCCAGAGGCTCAGCTTCGACCCATTTGGTGAAATAGTCTGTGCCGACCAGAAGGTATTTCTTGTTTCCTGCAGCTTTAGGGAATGGACCCACGATATCTAAGCCTCATTGAGCGAAAGGTCATGGGCTGGATAGTGGATTGAGAGTTCCCCCTAGTTGATGAATGTTTGGGGTAAACTGTTAACATTGATTGCACTTCTTAACATACTCGTGGGCTTCTTTTTGCATATTCGGCTACCAATAATCTTGAGTAATGGCTCTGTGGGCCAAGGACCTACCTCCAATGTAGCTCTCACAGATTCCTTCATGTAGTTCTTCTAGTAGTAACTCAACCGCTTCAGGAAGCATGCATAATAAGTACGGTCCTGAGTAGGAGCGTTTATATAGTTTTTGGTCCTCGGATAGCCAGAATCTGGTTGCCTTCCTCTAAACTTTGTCAGCTTCCCCCTTTTCTTCAGGCAAAATGTCCTCCTTCAAGAATTTAACTATAGGATCCATCCAGCTGAGTCCGGCCCTGATTTGGTGAACTTAGACTACCTCTCTTCTTGCCTCTGTATGCCCATGCAAGTCCTCGACGAGGATAACTCTCGACAAATCTTGTGCCGAAAAGGTAGCGAACGTGGCCAAAGAATCAGCATGTGCATTACCATTCTTGGGAATGTGCAGCAAATTGAAAGATTCGAACTCCGATTGCAGACATTTAACTCGGCTCAAGTATCCCTGCATTCTTTCATCCTTCGCCTCAAACTCACCTTGTACTTGATCGATGACTAACCTCGAGTCTGAGAATACCTCCACTGACTTTCCTCCCATTCTTCGAACCATAGCCATTCCTATCAGTAGAGCTTCATATTCTGCTTTATTATTTGTTGCCGAGAAGTCCAGCCTTAATGACTTTTCAATGATGATTCTTTTAAGAGATATCAGCACTAGCCCCACTCCAGAACCTTTCTGGTTCGCTGCGCTGTCTACATATTCTTCCCAGGATGGCGGATCTTGTTGAGAAATCATGCCGACCGATTTTTCATCCATGTCCTTCTTTACCGTTACTTCTTCTAAACTAGGCTCTATGAACTCGGCCACCAGATCTGCGAGAACCTGGCCCTTGACTGAAGTGCGGGGCAGGTACTTGATATCAAAAGCACCTAAGATCGTGCCCCATTTAGTAATCCTATCGATGTAATCAGCACTTCGGAGTATAGCCTTAAGTGGGAGTTGGGTGAGAACAATGACTGTATAAGCTTGGAAATAGTGAGGTAGTTTTCGTGTACCAAGCACCACTGCCAGGATAGCCTTCTCCAGTGGCAAATAACGGACCTCGGCTTCATGCAACGACTTACTTACATAATAAACTGGCATTTGCACGCCACAATCTGCTCATATTAACACCAAACTCACAGCATGATGAGCTACAGCAATGTAGGCAAACAAAATTAACTTCATCTGGCTCAGGACTAGACATGATTGGTGGCCGAGCGAGATAGTCCTTAAGTTACTGACAGGCCACAGCACATTCTTCAGTCCACTCAAATCCCTTCCATTTGTTGATCAACGAGAAGAAAGGTCTACACCTATCTGCTGATCGGGAGATGAATCGGTTCAGGGCAGCAGTCATTCCAGTCAGTTTCTGAACTTCCTTGGGATTCCGAGGAGCTCGTAAATTGTTAATGGCCTTTATCTGATCGGGGTTAACTTCAATTCCCCTGCGAGTCACCATGTACCCGAAGAACTTACCTGACCCCACACCGAATGAGCATTTGGAAGCGTTTAGGCGCAACTTGTGCCTTCTTAGAACTTCAAAGGTACTTTCAAGGTCCCTCACATGTTCAGCAACAATCTTGCTTTTCACCACCATGTCATCTATGTAAATTTTAATATTTTTACCCAACTGTGGCTCAAACATCCTCGTCATCATTCTTTGATAAGTAGATCCCGCGTTTTTCAAACCAAATGACATCACCTTATAGTGGTAATTACCGATAGGGGTGACAAAAGTAGTTTTCTCCTGATCCTCTAGGGCTAGTGGTATCTGGTGGTAACCTTGAAAAGCATCCAGGAAACTCATTCGAGGATGGCCGACAGTGGCATCCACTAGCTGATCAATTTTTGGCATAGGGAATGGATCTTTAGGACAAGCCTTATTTAAGTCAGTGAAGTCTACACATACTCGCCATTTCCCATTCTTCTTCTTCACCACCACAGTATTTGCTAGCCACTCCGGGTAAGAAACTTCTTTAATAGCTCCAGCTTGTTTGAGCTTTGTTACCTCTTCTCTTACGGCATCAGCATGTTCCTTAGATGGACGCCAAGGAGGCTGCTTCTTGGGGATAACCAATGGGTTGACCCTCAGATGGTAACATATGAATTCTGGATCCACCCCTAGGGCTTCATAAGCGTTCCAAGCGAATACGTCAAGGTTTCTCTTAAGGAACTCTACTAGCTCTTCCCTCTCTTGTAAAGGTAGCTGAGATCTAATTTGAAAGAACTTTTCGGGATTATCTCCGATGATAACTTTTACCAAATCTTCGCATCTAGCGCCCTCGCCTGGATCTTCGGCGGGCGATGCCCAATGTTTTAACTGCTATAAACCTCTCTCGGCTTTGGCCGAGGACTCAGTTTCGGGCTTATGTTGGATGGCAGCCACTAAGCACTGTCTGGCCGCGGACTGATCTCCCCGGATCTCACAAACTTGTCCTTCAGATGGATATTTAACTTTCTGATGCAAAGTGGAGGAAACAGCCCCTAGCGTATGAAGTCAAGGTCTGGTTACGATTGCCGTATAGGGCGAATACACATCTACCACTATGAAATCCACCTCTACCACCTCTGAGCCAGTCTGCACAGGTAATCGTATTTGGCCCTTCAGGGTAACAACTCTTCCTTCAAAACTCACCAGGGGGGAACTGTAAGGTGTTAGGTCTTGAGGTTTTAGGTTCAGCCCCTTGTAGAGATCAGGATACATTATCTCTACCGCGCTACCCTAGTTCACCATTACTCTCTTCACATCATACCCTCCAATTTTGAGGGTGATTACTAAAGCGTCATCATGGGGTTGGATGGTCCCAATCTTGTCCTCATCCGAGAACCCTAAAACCATTTGAGCACCCGATTTAGCTCTCTTCGAACCTTGGCCAAAGTCCCCTGCGGGTGACCGGGCTACAGACATAACCTTCGATGGCCAGGATCCTGTTCTCTTCGGTGCGGCGAAGATGACATTAATAGTTCCTAATGGAGGCTTTGAAGAGTGATCTCTTCGTTCATTTGACCTCCTCGGCCACTGGAGTGATGCAAGAGGTGTCTCAATTTACCATAGCGGACCAGTTGGTCCAAATAATCCCACAGGCTCCTGCAATCCTCTGTGGTATGCCCATGGTCTTGATGGTACTGGCAGTAGAGATTATGATTACGCCTCTCGGGGTTCCCCACCATCTTATTCGGCCACCTGAAGAATGGTTCATTCTTGATCTTTTCCAAAACTTGGTGTACTGGCTCTTTGAATACAGTGTTGACTGCTTGAGGATTTGTTGATCCTGACTACTCAGCAAAATCTCTACGTGGTCTACTACTATTGTAACGGTTCGACCTGAAATCCCTCATCTCCTGAGGGATAACCTTATCCTTTCCCTTCCCTTGCTGTTGATCCTCCTCAACTCTTTTATATTTTTCGATGCGGTCCATGAGCTTACGCATGTTAGTAACTGGCTTACCAGTTAAGGACTTCCTCAAATCATGGTCGGTGGGAAGGCCGAGCTTAAATGTGCTGAGGGCCATTCCAATAAAAATTGCCCTCCATGTCATTAAACATCTCCCAATACCTATCTGAATACGTCTTTAAGGTCTCACCCTCTTGCATGCTCAAGGATAGCAGTGAAGACAAGGGCCTGGCCACTCTTCGGCATGTGACAAAACGGGAACCAAATGCTTAAGTGAGCTCTGTGAAGGAATTGATGGAATTTGCTTCCAGGCTGTCAAACCACCTCATCACAACCGATCCAAGACTGGAAGGGAAGACCTTGCACATCAGAGTTTCATCTCTGGAGTAGACAGCCATCCTTTGATTAAAGTGGCTCACATGTTCCACAGGGTCCGTTTTACTATTATAGATGGTGAACGTCGGCTGGTTGAAACGCCGAGGAAGTCTCACTTCTTCGATCCTGCATGTAAAAGGTGACCTAGAGATTTGATTCAAAACCCTGCTCATAGCATCGTTCCCTATGCCTCCACATGATGGGCTTGGAGGTTGCCTCTTATGATGATGCTCTTCTTCATAAGAAAAAGATTCACTAACTGGTGTTCGAGATTTCTGCTAGTAAGTGACGTCCCGTTCGTCATCGGAATCTTCATCAGAGTACAAAGAAATCTGTTTCCTCTTTGCATAGTGCAGCTCCCTTTTTAGCTTTTTAATTTTTAGTTGCAAATTCTGGTTCTTCTCTGCATGAAACACGTGACTTCCACCATATGGCTAGCTTCGATCAGTATGCGCAGTGTGCACGCTACCTTCACGATCTTGTCTGCGCTCCAAATTAAGAAAAGGGTCTACGTGTTGGGATGCCCTAGATTCTGCTGGTTGTTGTCCTGTTTCAGCCATTATCAACTGTTACTTCCACTTTCGATCAAGCTCTCCCCACAGACGGCGCCAATTGTAGGGTCTGTTTTTGCAGCCCAAGCCCAAAAGGTCTGGATTATAAGCCCAATGAATCCAAAATAATGAATTTGTAGAGAGTAGGTGAAAGAGTTGGGCTGGTTGTGAATTAAGCAATAGTTAACTATGGTATTAGGGGATGTATTAACGTAGAAACACGCTTGAAAACTCAACAAATGGATGTCCGAAGAGGTGTATTATTGAATGAAAGGTGATTACAACTCTTAGAGCTACGGTAAAGTTATTCTTTTCTGCTTTTTTTTTTTCTTTCGATCCCCTTTTCTCAGAGGTTTCTTCACTTTATATAGCATCCTTTCTCATCATCTTCATCGTCCACTTGTTCTTCATCTAAGCACCCACTTGAGTACATGTCCCGTCAAGTATCTTCTTTAGCTCTCTATGAGTGGTGGTAGCTGAGATTATATTATTCAGGGGTCTTCTCCACATTAATGCGGCCAGAAAAACAGGTGTAGTGCATTTAATGTGGTGGTTGCAATTTGTCTTCTAGATATTTTTCCGTTCCTGTCATCTCCATACGTGCCTGAGGCTTATCCTTATCATTGAAGTTGTTAGGAAGATCATTCGAATCTCCCAGACATTTGATTGATCAAGACTGTTGTATCCGAGGAGAATGACCTCTTCGGACCACTGGTGCCCTTTTCGGACTGCACTCCTTCTTCACTTCCAGGTATCTCTCTTTCACATGGACTCCTTCTCAACCGCTTTCTTTTCTTTGGACACACAGTAATCTTCAAAAAGGGCCTTAGACCTAATACGTAAGGTTGGGCTTTTACCCCCCACAGCTTATATTTTATGCATAATTTTAAATTACAAAAACTTGCAATTTAAAAAATTTATTAATGACATAACAATTGATCTTTAATTTTCTAAAAATTTTGCAAGTATAGATAATATAAAAATAAGATGTAATTCAATGGTAGATTTGTTTATATTCTCCTCCAATAAAAAAATATTGAATAAGATTCTAGCCTTAGACTATAACTAATTTTGTTTCTAAATTAACTTTGTCCTATCTATTTGGACAATCACATATACAAATGTTTTAAGCTCTTGATTGCTTTTTAACTATGAAGATCAAACTAAAAAGAAACCTTGCTTACAAGCTATTAGTATTAGTATTTATTTTTTGCACTTCAGTTCTTTCCTAATTCAGATCTCATATCACAAAGAATAAGTAGAGATTCTGTAATGGTATTTGATCATTTCCAAATTTAGAACTTTATCTCACAACATAATATGTAATGGTATTGTCAAAGAGCCTTGTGATTCAATTGGTTGGGACTTATTAGTGATTTCAAAGGAGACATCCAAAATTAAAAAATCCCCCTCTTCACCCCATTGTAACTATTGAATTATCCAAAACAAATTATAATAAAATTATGTAATGGTATTGTTTATTCTGAAAAAGATGCTTACAAATAAGTACTTTTTGTCCATTTTAGTTCTTTCCAATATCACAACATCTATACTATTAATAACATGGTTTCCGGTTTGGTTTTAAACTTTTTGCATACTAAAATACCCTCACACAAATTTTTAAATTTTCTAAAATGCCTCTATCATTTAGTTAAATAATTTTAAATTAAAAAACACAAACGACTAAAAGAGTAATTTACTTTTCCTAAGTTTTAGGTTTTTTCCTTTATCTTTTCCATTTAGCCTAAAATTTAAGACACTATCTCTATCTTATTTTTAAACAGTATTCCAAGTTACCTTATCTCTTTCTTTAAAAAACAAAATATACACGATTGTTTATATATCACTTTTAAACACTATAAAACTAAACCAAAAAAAAAAAAAAAAAGTTTCTCAAAAAAAAAAACCTAAAAAACAAACAAATAAAAAAGAAAATTATTGTATGTGCAAAGTGCATCTGATAAGTCTTTTTTTTTTTTGATAATCTGTGATGAGTCTTTTATATATATATATATATATAAAACAATTTTTTTTTTAATTTCTTTTTCATAAAAGGATGTTTATAAGTTACTAGTGTTAGTATTTTTCTTTTTGTGTGCTTAAGTTTTTTCCATGTATGAAGAGTATTATAATTCAACTGAAATTTTTTCGTGTTTTCAACATAAATGTATAAGATTCAAATGCCTCATCTCTCAACTCTCAAGTTATCAAAAAAATCAAAGCATTACGACTAGTATTTTTTTTTCTTTTCATGCATTTATATTCTTTCCAAATTTAGAACCTCATCTCACAATAAAGGGTAACATATATATATATATATTAATGAAAGGACGTAACTTTTATTCTATGTAGAAGATGAATACAATATGGGTCTAGTTAATGTGTGCCCTTAAGGCACACATTAAGCCTTCCATTTTTGAAAACTTTTTATCGAGAATTGAAAAAGCTGTCAACACTTTTTCAATTGTCAAGAAAATTTTTTCCAAAAATGAAAATTAATGTGTGCTCTTAAGGCACACATTAGTAAAATCCATACAATATATCTTAGGTCAAAGTTAACTTAATCATATTTAGATTTTCTTTTATTCAAGTTGCATAACTATCAAGAGATATGTTGATCTAAAGTGTATCAATTATTAGTTACTAATACTAGTATTTTACAAAGTTTAATGATAACTAATGGTAATAGGATTCTTTGTCGTATCTCATATATGTTGTTCAAGCCATAACTCCCTTCCCTCACACTATTTACCCAAAAAAAAAAAAAAATAAACTAGTTTTTTTTATAAGTTAAAAAGTAACATTTTGTTTTTGTAGTTTTCTCTTCTAAATGATAAATCAAAACTGAACTAGTTCAGATTGACAGATTCCTAGGAAAATTTCCAGTTTGGCACAGATCATGTTTCAACCTTCAAACTTTCAAGTACTTCTAGGATCTTCATCTACACTGCCATAAATAGTCATAGCCACTGTAATTGAAAAGACATGACGTGAGGTGAAAAAAAAAAAAAAAAAAACTAAAAAAAGTAAAAACTGACTTGCCCTGAACACACTGTCAAAATTTTTTTTTTTGTTGGTACACGAACGTAAATAGTAAAAAATATTTCTAAAAAAAAAAAATCTCAAATTCCAAAAAATATCTATTAAGGGAAGGGCAAAATAGCCACAAAAAAAAAAAAAAAAAAAAAGTGTTAAAAACTTAAAACTCAAAACCCAAGTGGAAGCTCAAGCTGGCGGCGGATCCAAAAGAGAGAGAAACCTCAACAGTAGCTATAAATCTCAGTTTTATGAATCAACGGTCCAGATCAACCCTTACTGCCTAATCCAACGGCCACGAACACAACCGCGTTTTACAATGAATCCTTCTCTATCCTCAAAATAAAATCCTCACCCTAACCGTATCCGTACCCTTCACTTTCTCTCTCTAAAAAAAAAAACCTTCAGATTCAGAGACTTTCTCTCTCTAAAATCCAAAACTTTCATTTTTTTTTTTTTTAAGAGTGAGAGTGAGTGTAAGATATTACGATGCAATCGAATAACGGCGGCTCTGATTCAAAGCCACAAGAGAAGCAGCAGAATAATAATAGTAATAATCAACAACAACGACAGACTCCGCCGCCGCAGTCGTGGGTGGCGATGCAGTATCCGCCGGCGGCGATGGTAATGCAGCATCAGATGATGGCGCCGCACCATCAGCATTACGGTCATCCTCCGCCTCCTCCGCCTCCACCTCAGCATTACGTGCCGTATCACCCTTACCAGCAGCTACAACACTCTCAGTCTCAGCAGCAGCAACAAGGATCTAGCGGCGAACACAACAAGACGATCTGGGTCGGCGATTTGCACCATTGGATGGACGAGAATTTCCTCCACAATTGCTTCGTCTCCACCGGAGAGGTCCAACTTTTTTTTTTCTTTTCTTTCTATTTTCATTCATATCGTATTCGCATTCGTTTGTATTTGCGTATATTCATCTATTTTTTGTGTTTGTTGATTTGGGTTTTGACTGAATGAATATTCAAAGGACACGTTTTGATTGCTTTATTTGGCATTTTCTCTGTTTGTGAACGTTGGGGTTTAGTTTAAATTTATGTATGTGAACGTTTTGTGTGATATAATGAGAAAGGTTTTAAATATGTTTGCTTTTTACTCTGAAAAGTGGTAACGGTATTATGTCCTTATTAGAGGAATTTGTGTTATTGGCTTATAATAAAGTAAAGAAAAGGATGTTACACCTGTTGTTTGGTTTCATTAATTACCTAGGGAAGATGGAGTTGATTTCGCAATGTTTTAAGAAGCAAATACACTCCAAAATCACCACTCTTGCATGCTTGTCCACAATGTGTTAGGAGGAGAAAAAAATTACAAAGCATTTGATTTTGGATGTGTTCAAGTATTTTAATTGTTGTAATTTATTTTAAAAGCTTAATATATATCTACACATATTAATTAATTACATATCCATTAATATGTCCTGTGTTTTGTCGAGTTTCGTGTCCATGCTTCTTAGGTTTGAATATATTTTTGTACTTTAGGATTAGTATCAAGGTTTTTATCTAGCATATAGGGTTGAAGCTTCCTAGCTAGCATTATGAGCTTGCCCTAATTTGATGTTCTGATCATTCACTAATAAATGGTGAATACACTGATGGCTGGAACTGACCGAATAACACTTCTTCATGCTTGTCCTCAATTTGTCGAGCAGGAGATTTTTTTATATATTTATTTTTAAGAAATTTCCTTTGATTTTAGATATGTTTTTAAAATTATAGTTGTTATCTATTTTGAAAACTTAAAGTAAAAATAAAATATACCTAAAGATAGTTTAAAAAAAAAAAGCCATACCTAGTGCATAAAGCTTCCACTTTTACGAGGTCTGGGAGAAGTCATTTTAATTGTTATGATGGTGCTGTCGTATCCAATTATGTTGTGTCTTGATTTTTTAAAGAACTGTTGTGGTGTTGTGTTTGTGCATGTGTCAATACTTCTTAGATTGGAAACAATCATTCCAATGACATGATTTTGGAAATACAAATATTGATATCAACTCACTTATTGTGCGCATGCATGGCAGTCAAATGCTTCATTATTGCTTGGAAATAAAAAATAAAAAAAGAAAAGAAAAGTTCTATGTTGCCGACTTCTAACTTTGGCCTTGTTTCCATTAAAGACAATAACAAAATCTGTACTTATGTGTATTTGCCACTATATGACTATATATAGGCAGGATCATTAGAAAAGAATCAGCCAAGATGTCTTCTAGTGTATAGCTCTCTTTAAACTTTGCACAACATTAATTTTGTTGTGTCTTAGTATTTAAAGTCCTAATTGATTGACAACAAAGGTGGAGGAATTTTCTACATAAAAGAGGAGTTATAAAATATAATTTAGGCAATTAGTTAACTGCATTGAACGTACTGATGTATTTGCATTCTTTTTTCTTTTCAACTATTTATAAAATTAAAATGGGGGCAAAATACATGGTGGTTCTGCTGATCTGAATTTTCTGTTCCTTCTTCTATTGCGATTTCACTTAGGCTTGGTTTATTTTGACTGAAAATAGTTCTTGAATATTTTTATTGGAAGAGCGACTTTATATCAACTACAAACTTTATTACATAAGACTTACAAATTGGTGCGTCAACTTTTAAACACAAAACAAAAGAAGTAATTCTAAAATTTATTTATTATGTTGTTGATGTGGCACTAATCATATTCATTGTCACGTTAGTTTGTAAGCCTTTTGTAGTAAAATTGGTAGTAGCTTTAGCATTTTCCTATTGTAGATTTGTCACGGCTCTTCAATTATATTTGGGAAAAAAAAACTTTACAATTTTAATTTACTTTCTTAAAAACAACTTTGTGAAATTTGAAATTGCCATATATTGCTTCTGTCGGTTTATTCGGTTGCTATTTTCGCAAACCTTATGTGTCACATATCATGCAGATTGCCTCCGTTAAGGTCATTCGCAATAAACAGACTGGTTTATCTGAGGGTTATGGATTTGTGGAATTTTTTTCGCATGCGACAGCTGAGAAAGTTCTACAAAATTATGCTGGACTTTTTATGCCTAATACAGAACAGCCCTTCCGGCTGAACTGGGCAACATTTAGCACGGGTGACAAGCGATCAGATAATGTTCCTGATCTTTCTATCTTTGTAGGAGATTTAGCAGCAGATGTTACAGATAGCTTATTGCATGAAACTTTTGTTAGTAAATATCCATCTGTTAAAGCTGCAAAAGTTGTTTTTGATGCCAATACTGGCCGTTCAAAGGGTTATGGTTTTGTGAGATTTGGAGATGAGAACGAGAGATCACAGGCCATGACTGAAATGAATGGTGTTTATTGTTCAAGCAGGCCTATGCGCATTGGTGCTGCAACTCCTAGGAAGTCATCTGGATATCAACAATCTCAAGGTATTTAATTATTCTATTTCAATAAGAAATAAAGCAGTTGTAATACTTGATACCTTCAGATATAATGGTTGAAATGCATGCTTCAATAACTATAGTTTTCCTCCAATTATTTGTTCTGCTTTCTCTCTCTCTCTCTCAGACAAGTTTTTCAGGATCCTCTGCAATTTTTCATGTGAAAAGTTAGACAGCTGTGATTGTGGGTGCCCAGAATCACACCATCCCTTATATACAGCTGTTATTTCTAGCTTGATCTATGCAAAGTAGTGAAATCTGTCTCTGGTCCTTTCCCCTTTTCCAATGCCTTGCCAGCATAACTAACTTGTGCTACAAAGCCTTTGAGACAGCTGCTCTGTTTTTCTGCTTCTTTTCCCTGACTTGGCTGCCGATGGACTTTCACCCTACTGCTTGAGTGGTTTTTGACAGCACTAGTTGTGATGTAACCAGTTAGCCTTTGATTTTTTTCAATATATAGAATCTAGACTTTCTAAAGGGAGCATCTTTTTCACATGGTGGAGGTGTGAGATTCTTTTATTTATTCTTATCTTGCCTCATCAACAAACATTTGCAAATGGCACCTTGCTTTTTGGAGGGCCATTCCCTTCTGTGTTATGTGGACGATTTAGCAGGAAAGAAACAGGCAAACTTTTGAAGAGGTTGGGCGTCCTTGGAGCTCAAAATTGTTTTTATTACAATCTATGTAGGATTAGATGGCTGCCTTAAGTGGGCACGCTTTTTCCTCCTTGTAGGAATTTCTAGACTTGAGTACTTTTTACTATATTTGTGCATCACTAGTACACTACCTGTGTACACAAGGGGAGCCTGCTTCATCTGATTACTCAATGAAACGGTTTATTTTTACTTATTCAAAAAAAAATTCACCTTGCTGCTCTGTGGACCATTTAGGAGTTGCGATTTTTTCTTTGTTATCAACTCCTCATTCTTGGTTATTTTGAATCTTTGTGTGTTCAATGGACATATCTGTGCTTATGTGGTACATTTCCTCTGCTTCATGTCATACTGATGGCTGAGTGTAATCCAACTAGTAGAACCATTATATTCTTATTACTCTTTCATTCAACACATGCAGAATTGGAATAAATAGACATTGGAATTAATATAAGGGAACAATTACCAATATGTTGAGTGAGGAATAAATAGACATCGGAATTAATATAAAGATTCTGGTGTTATTTTGTGTCCTTTATAATGGGACTAGACACATGAAAGAGCTCTGTTTTTTGATAACTGAGGAGTAGTTAACTAGGATGAAATATATTTTGTTGCCATTGTACAATGACTTCCATCATAAATTCTTTATGTCAATTACTGTTAGTGGACAAGTAAAACTATTGGGAGATATTTTCTTTTCTCCTATTTGTGTTGATGGACTAAACAATGCCAATTTTAATATTTGAATGACGGATGTCAGAACTCCTTGGAAATTAGTTGATCTTAATACAAAAAATGTTATACAATGGCCTTAGATTGATTTCATTAGCATTCCTTATACTTATATTTTGGGTGGTAGAGCAGAAATTTCTACTTAAAAAACAAAATCAAAATACTTTTTTGGTTGACCAGACTGATGGAACAGTTCTTTGTTTCCATATCACTGGCCCAAAAGTTAAGTTGTTTGTCTAAGGTACAAGTTGATGAGAAGAACACAGATTATGTAGATGGTAATGCCTCATCAGGCCTAGTCATGATGCAGCATATTCTGCTGCAGTATGGGTTTGAAGAAATAAACTTTTCATCAGAGGTTATGTTGAATACCTTTACGGATGTTTAAATTATGAGGGTCCTGCTGCTTTGGTATTGTTCTCAAAGAAGGCCAAAATTCTGTCCTGAAACTGGAGGAATGTTTTTAGGGCAGGTTGTCAATTTGTATGGTTGGAAATTTTGGTTTGGATCAACTATATACACAAAGGACATAATATCCAACACAAAAATTCAAATGAGTTTTGTATCTGAGGATGTCCTCTTTCTTAAATTTTTCCTTTCTTTCTGATTACTCTGCGAAGATGTTTCTCCAACACACATTTTTCTTAAATTTATGATTGGAATGCTGCTACTAGTTGTTTCTCCTTCTGTAATTTGTTAAGAGTTTTTTGAACTTTTAAATTTTAGATGCTGATTTCACTTTGGGCGTACTCTCTAGTATGCTACCACTTGCTAGCACTCCTTTATGTACCCTTTTTCTATATATTTACTTTCACCCTGAAAAAAAACTGCTTGTATTTAAGAACATGGTTTGAAATGTCAAGGGAGTTACTCTTATGTAGCCATGGCATTTAACTTTGACTTTTGCTTATTTATATCTGTTTTAATTATTCTTTAATTTTTTGGTAGGTGGATATGCATCAAATGGTATGTCAGCGCAACAGGCTGATGGGGATTCTACAAACACCACAGTGAGTTTCATCTTCTTCTTGTGGATTTAAGTAATAATCATTGGGATTTGCTAACCCCAATTTTATATTAGATATTTGTTGGAGGGCTTGACCCTAATGTCAGTGATGAAGATCTCAAGCAGCCTTTCTCACAGTATGGTGATATCATCTCTGTTAAAATACCAACTGGAAAAGGGTGTGGGTTTGTACAATTTGCTAACAGGTAGAATTTTTTTACCATAACTATGTCAAGTGTTGGCACATTTCCAAACAAAAAGAAAGAAAAGTGTTGGTACATTACATTTATGCCGGTGAACTTTTTATCAATTGGCACCTTCTCCCTCAGAAGTACATGGTGTGATTGTGGATTCAAAACCCTCTTGCATGTGTGACTTACTAGTAGAGAAAAAACATGTTTCATTAAAATTATGGCTTGCCTTTTACTCCATGATCCTCTTAATCTCTCTTTACAGAAATAATGCAGAGGAGGCATTACAGAAATTGAATGGCACAGTAATCGGCAAGCAAACTGTGCGTCTTTCTTGGGGTCGCAATCCAGCAAATAAACAGGTACTCGGCAAAATCTCACCCCCCACTCCCTCTCCCTTTCCCCCAAAAGGAAAAAAAAAAATGACACCATCACTCCATTTTTACTGAATCTACTTTTGGGTTTGAAAAAGAGCTTTTTCAAGGATCTAATGGACAATTCAGATTTCACCATGCAATTAGCTTTGACAGAGCTGTTTGAAGTCATCCCTAGCTGCTGGAAACTTGGAAGGGTCATTGATCAGTTTTGCATGAATGATTGTTCATTTGAACACATCCATTGCTACCTGCTTTCTCAGGAAGTATATAATGATAATCTTTAATGGTGGATCCATAGAATCCAATTCAGAACTGGAAATGCTTACAGCAGCTCCAAAACTTATCTCCAATGACCTGCTAAAACAATTGATATTTTTAATTTTATCTGCCCATAAATTCTGATTTGTTGTGAGCTTGTTTTTCTTAATTGGTTCTTTTTGGGGTTTGGCAGTTTAGAGCAGATTATGGCAACCAATGGAGTGGGGCATACTATGGAGGGCAGCTTTATGATGGTTATGGATATGCTCTGCCACCACCTCATGACCCAAGCATGTATGCTGCACCATTTGCTGCGTATGGAGCTTACCCCATTTATGGAAACCAACAACAAGTGAGCTGAAGGAACTGCACGAGTAGTTCTAGAAATTAGACAATATCACGCTTAACTGGGAAAAATTTCTTCATTTCTCTGTAAGATGAGTGGTTCTGTAGAATTCTTAAGAAAATCCCTCCAAATGTGGAGTGGAACTGAATTTTGATAGCCTGAACTAATTTTGTAGGGATTTGACTAATGATTTATTTACAAATCACTGGACTGAATGAGAAAACTTATTTGTTGGAATACTTTCTTTGACTTTTTAGCATGTGTGTAGGGGCTGGCAGCATGATAATTCAGAGACTTTAGGACATTGGTATTTGATGCAAAAAGTTGCACTCAACGTTAAATCAGTGTGTGTGTGTGTGTGTGTGTTTTCACTTAACCCCCCAAAAGGATAAGGTTTTTTGACCAGTCATCAACCTTAAATCAGTTTGGAATGTGGTTGATGCTCTTGTTGACAGTCTTAACTGAAAACATACAAGATTGTACCCTTTTTAGTTTTGCTAAGTTTATACAGTATCTTGGGTCTAGAAATATGCCTTTTAAGCATTTCAAGCAATGCTCCAAAGATCAAATGAAGTTCCCTACAATCATTCACCGGTAGTTTTTGCTAAATTCCAAGCATCATGGTTATGAGGAAATTTATCTTTTCAGCCTTTCGAGCAATGCTTCTAATATCAAGTGAATTAAGTATTTCATGTAGGGATAGCATAATATCAAGTGAGTTAAACATTTCATGCAGGGATAGCTTGGTAGAGCATTTAATTATCGACTATTATCTAATTGCATAATTGGGTTAGAAAATAGATAATAATAAATAATCAAACTAGAAAGCTGCACTCTATTTTAGGGGAGAAGGTATCTCATGCGTTGGGCGCATATGCCCTTTGTCTCACTGACATGTGGGTCCGCAAGGGATTGAGATTTCTTTCATATGCTTTTAGGATCAAGATCGCTCTCTATTTGAAATAATTTGTTTCATCATCGGAATGTAGTAATGGGAGTGAAGTGGTTCAGGGCTTGAGTTTGAACAGAGACTAGGATTAGCAACCAAAACAAAGACAAAGAGGGTTGAAGACAGAGAAAGGGCTTGAGTTTGAATGAAGACGAGACAAAAACATAGATTGATTTGTATGGATTCAAATCTAGGGTTGAAGCTCGAGGGTCTCTGAGGCTTTATGGGAGGAAGCAACGATGAGTGTGAGGAGAGTGGGTTTTGGTGATGATTGGGTGGTCCGAGTTTGGAATTGTGTTTCTGATCTCTTTATCTATGGAAAGAAAAAAGAAAAAGAATTTTATAAGACTATTTTAATAAAATCTATTGCAAAATAGAGAATGAGATGTATATTATATTTTAAGAGTAATGCTACAGTCATAAACTATTTTACAACATTTTTACAAAATGTTGATATGACTAACTTTTTATTGGTTTTCATCTAGGCTCACCATTAATATCACTTTTTCATTTACCAATAATTATTACCACATTAACAGTTTGTTAAATTTTTTGTAAAATATTTTATATCTCTAGCATTATTCATATTTTAATAGTAAATAGTTAAAGTAAAGGGACTTTTTGAAAAAGCAATTTAGCCAAAAGATGCAAAATCGGATTTGACTGCTTTCATGTGAAGAGAGTTAGAATAAATCAATAAATTCATTGATTAAATCCACTCTAAAAGAGGTTGCTAACTTTTACATTATACAAGATTGTAGATACTTAGGTTGCGTTTAGCATTGGCTAAAAAATGCAATTTTTTATTTTTATTTTACTATTTAGCTTATTTTTGGTACTATTCATGGACCCCATTGTATTTTTTGGTATTATTCATGGATCCCATTATACTATTTCAACTAACTTTTAGTTTTATTAACAGTACTTTCAGCAAAAAGTTTTTAGTTTTAGCTAAATAAGTTGTTTCCAAACAGACTCCTAATATCTTTAATTTTTTGTATGAATAATGAGACTTACCCTTTAAGGTTAGGCCTTGGTGTGATGGTAGGTGTGGGGGGTGAAAGCCCAAACACATAAGTTGGGCCTCAGACCCCATTTGAAGATATAAGTACGTCCGAGGAGGTGTAAAAGATTTAGAAAGGCCCCAAAATGGAGAATCAAGTAAGAAAAGGGTGAGGGAGTATAGTCCGAGGAGTATACCCTCCTCGGACTTGAAGAATATCGGTCAAGTAAATATCTGGGCATCTTAGGTGAACTTCTAGGAGGATCCAGCGATAAGGATGAACTCCTTGCACATATGAAGATGATAAAAATAGAGAAATATCTAGAGAAAAAGCTGCTACCACCGTGTTTAATGCACTGCAGCAATTTTTCTGGCTGCATTTATATGGAGAAGACCCCTGAACAGTGCAATCTCAGCTACCACCACTCATGGAGAACTAAAGAAGATACCTGATGTGACATGTACTCAAGTGAATGCTTAGATGAAGAACAAGTGTACGATTAAGATGGTTGGGAAGGAGGCTATATAAATGGAAGAGGCCTCTGATGAAGGGGAGATGGAAAAAGAGAGAAAAAGAAGAGGAGAACGATTTTACTGTAGCTCTAAGAACTGTATTAACCTTTCAATCAATAATATACCTCTTCGGACATCAATTTGTTCAGTTTTTAAGTGTGTTTTCACATTGGTTCATCCCTTGATATCTTAATTAACTGTTGTTTACTTCACGGACAACCCAGTTCTTTCATCCACGCTCTACAAATTCATTGTAGTGGGCTTAGTGGGCTCCGATCCCTTATCTTTTGGGCTTGGGCTACAAATTTTGGCCCTACAATTGGCGCCGTCTGTGAGAAGAGCTTGAGTAAGAGTGAAAACAATAGTTGATGATGGCTGAACCAGGTCAACAACCAGCAGAGTCCAGGGCATCCCAACATGGTGATCCTTTCCTCAACCTCGAACGAAGAGGTGACCGTGAAGGAAGTGTACACACAATACATAAGGAGAAAAGCCAGTTACAAGGCAATAGTTAGGTCCCCATGCAAAGGCCAATAGGGACATACAGCGGGAGATTGACTGATTGAAGAGGAAGCTGCGCCATGTAAAAAGGAAGCAGGCTTCCCCTGATAGTGATGTTTCTTTTGATGATAGAAGAGACATCAGTTACAAACGGAGGTCTCTAACCCCTCCCAGTGAGTCTTTCTCTTATGAGAAAGAGTTTCATAACGAGCGACAGTATAAAAGCCCGCCGCATAAGGGTGTGGGGAATGATGCTATGAGCAGAGCTTTAGACAAAATCTCCAAGTCACCATTCACGCGTAGGATTGAAGGAGCGAGACTTTCTCGGCGTTTTAACCAACCAACGTTCACCATTTACAACGGGCGAACTGACCCTGTTGAGCATGTGAGTCATTTCAACAAGAGAATGGCTGTTTATTCCAAAGATAAGACCTTGATGTGCAAGGTCTTTCCGTCCAGTCTCGGACCCATTGTGATGAGGTGGTTTGATGGCCTAAAGGCAGAATTCATAAACTCTTTCCATGAACTCACTCAAGCATTTGGTTCACGGTTCGTGACCTGCAGGAAAGTTTCTAGGTCGTTAGCTTCCCTCATATCCCTGAGCATGCAAGAGGGTGAGAGCCTTAAAACATACTCCGACAGATATTGGGAGTTGTTTAATGAGATTAAAGGCGACTTTGATGATGTGGCCATCAGTACATTTATGCTCGGCCTTCCATCCGAGCACGGCTTAAGGAAATCCTTGACTGGTAAGCCTATCACCAACATGCGTCAACTCATGGATCGTATTGACAAATATAAAAGAGTTAAGGAGGATCAGCAAAAGGGAAGAGAAAAGACAAGGTTATCCCTCAGGAGATGAGGGATTTCGAGTCGGACAGATACAACAACAACAAGCCGCATAAGGATTACGCTGGGCAGTCAGGACCAGCCAATCCTCAAGCAGTCAATGCTGTATTTAAAGAGCCAGTGCATCAAGTTCTAGAAAAGATCAAGAATGAACCGTACTTTAAATGGCCGAACAAGATGGTGGGAAACCCAGAAAGGCGTAATCATAAACTTTATTGTCAGTATCATCAGGACTATGGGCATACTATGAAGGATTGCAGAAGTCTCTGGGATCATTTGGACCAACTTGTCCGCGAGGGTAAATTGAAACAACTCTTGCATCACTCTAGTGGACGAGGAGGTCAGGCAAGCTCGGAGCCCCGAAGAGACGATTCTTCTAGACTCCCATTGGGAACTATCAATGTCATCCTTGCTGCACCAGGGAGAACGGGATCCTGGCCATCTCGGATAATGTCCGTCGCCCATATACCCATGGGAGATAGTAATTAGGATTCGAAGAGGGCTAAAAGGGAGTGCCTGCTATTACTGGGCTTCTCCGATGAGGATAAGATCGGGACCATCCAACCACATGATGATGCCTTAGTAATTACCCTTAGAATTGGAGGGTACGATGCAAAAAGGGTGATGGTGGATCAAGGCAGTAGAGCTGAGATCATGTATCTTGACCTCTAAAAGGGGTTGAACTTGAAATCTGAGGATTTAACTCCCTATAGTTCTCCTCTGGTGGGTTTTGATGGGAAAGTAGTCATTCCAAGGGGCCAAATACGACTACCTGTGCAAGCTAGTACGGAGATAGTAAAGGTAGATTTTATTGTCGTGGATGCATATTCACCCTACACAGCAATCGTGGCCAGATCATGGCTTCATGCGCTGGGGGCTGTTCCTTCTTCCCTGCATCAGAAGATAAAGTACCCATCCTAGGGCAGGGTTCAGGAAATTTTGGAGAATTAGTCGATGGCCAGAAGGTGCCTGGTGGCAGCCATACAACATAAGTCCAAAGTTGAGTCCTCGGATCCTTCAGGAGAAAAGTTATAGCAGTTAAAGCATCCCACGACGCTTAAGGATAACACAGCTGAAGAGGCCAAATGTGAGAATTTGTTAAAAATCACCATTAGGGACGACCCAGAGAAGTTTTTTTAGGTCGGCTCACAGTTGCCACCTCAAGAAAAGGCAGAGTTAGTAGAATTTCTCAAAGAGAACATAGACGTATTCGCTTGGAATGCTTATGAAGCCCCAAGGGTGGATCCAGAGTTTATTTGTCACCATCTCAATGTCAACCCCCTGATTACCCCTAAGAAACAGCCTCCTTGGCTTCCATCTAAAGAGCATGCTAATGCAGTACGGGAAGAAGTAACAAAGCTCAAACAAGTTGGAGCTATTAAAGAAGTTTTTTATCCCAAGTGGCTAGCAAATACTGTGGTGGTAAAGAAGAAGAATGAGAAATAGCAAGTATGCGTAGATTTCACTGACTTAAATAAGGCCTGCCCTAAAGATCCATTCTCTATGCCTAAAATAGATCAACTAGTAGATGCAACTGTTGGCCATCCTTGGATGAGTTTTCTAGACGCCTTCCAAGGTTATCGCCAAATACTGTTAGCCTTGGAGGACCAGGAGAAGACTGCCTTTGTCACCCCTATTGGGAACTACCACTACAAAGTAATGCCATTTGGTTTGAAAAACGCAGGATCCACCTATCAAAGAATGATGACGAGGATGTTTGAGCCACAACTGGGTAAAAGTATTGAGATTTACATAGATGACATGGTGGTGAAGAGTAAGATTGTTTCTGAGCATGTGAAAGATCTTGGAAACATTTTTGAAGTTCTCAAAAGATATAAGTTACGTTTGAATGCATCCAAATGTTTGTTTGGTGTGGGATCAGGGAAGTTCTTAAGCTATATGGTCACTCACAAGGGAATTGAGCTCAACCCAGATCAGATAAAGGCCATTAAAAATTTACAACCTCCTCAAAATCCCAAAGAGGTCCAGAAGTTGACAGGAATAGCTGCCACTCTGAACCGATTTATTTCTTGATCAGTAGATAGGTGTAGGCCTTTCTTCTCTCTGATCAATAAATGGAAGGGATTTAAGTGGACTGAAGAATGTGCTTTGGCCTTCCAGCAACTTAAAGACTATCTAGTTCGGCCACCAATCATGTCCAGTCCTGAGCCAGATGAAGTCTTGTTTGCCTACATTGCTGTAGCTCCTTATGCTGTAAGCTTGGTGTTAATACGAATGGATTATGGTGTGCAAAGGCCAATTTATTATGTGAGTAAGTCGCTGCATGAAACCGAGATTCATTATTTGCCACTGGAGAAAGTTATCCTGGCAGTGGTGCTTGGTACGCGGAAGCTGCCTCATTATTTCCAAGCCCATACAGTCGTTGTTCTCACCTAGCTCCCACTCAAAGCTATACTCCGAAGTGCTGACTACACAGGGAGGATTGCTAAATAGGGTATAATCTTAGGGGCTTTTGATATCAAATACATACCTCGCACATCAGTCAAAGGCCAGATCCTTGCGGATTTGGTGGCCGAGTTCACGGAGCCCCATTTAGAAGAAGTAATGCCAACACCGGACATGGATGAAAAATTAGTTGGCATGATTTCTTAACAAGGCCCCCTACATTGGGAAATATACGTGGATGGCGCAGTGAACCAGAAAGGTTCCAGAGTGGGGTTAGTGCTGATATCCCCTGAAAAAATCATCATTGAAAAGTCATTGAGGCTGGGCTTCTCGGCTACAAATAATGAGGCCAAGTATGAAGCTTTAGTAGCGGGAATGACCATGGTTCAAAAGATGGGCGGAAGGATAGTGGAGATGTTCTCGGACTCAATGTTAATCGTTGGTCAAGTGAAGGGAGAATTTGAAGCTAAAGATGAAAGGATGCAGGAGTACTTAAGCCAAGTCAAACACCTTCAATCAAGGTTTGAATCTTTCGCTTTACTGCATATTCCAAGAAGTAGAAATACACATGCGGACTTCTTAGCCACTCTGGCAACTTCCTCGGGGCAAGATTTGCCTCGGGTTATCCTCGTAGAGGATTTATACAAGCCCTCGGATGTGAGAAAGGGGACAGCCCTGGTTCACCAAGTTAGGGCAGGACCTAGTTGGATGGCCCCTATAGTTTTATTTCTGTAGAAAGATATTCTGCCTGAAGAGAAGACAGGAGCCGACAAGATACGAAGAAAAGCCACTAGATTATGGCTGTCCGAGAATCAGAAATTATATAAGTGTTCATTTTCAGGTCCATATTTGCTATGTATACACCCTGAGGAGGCTAAATCAATTCTTGAAGAATTACACGAAAGAATTTGCGAAAGCCACACGGGGGGTAGGTCCTTGGCGCATAGGGCCCTTACCTAGGGCTATTGGTGTCCAAACATGCAAAGGGAAGCCCAAGAATACGTGAAAAAGTGTGATCAGTGCCAACAATTCGCACCAAACATACACCAGCCTGAAGGAGTTCTTAATCGATTATCCAGCCCATGGCCATTTGCTTAGTGGGGCCTAGATATTGTGGGTCCGTTCCCTAAGGCGGTAGGAAACAAGAGATATCTGCTAGTCGGCACAGATTATTTCACCAAATGGGTTGAAGCCGAACCTTTTGCTAACATTAGAGATGTGGACGCAAAAAAGTTTGTTTGGAAAAATATTGTCACACGGTTTGGGATTCCTCATACACTCATCTCGGACACTGGCCTTCAGTTTGACAGCAAGTCGTTCAGAAACTACTGTTGTGAGTTGAGTATCATAAATAGGTACTCTACTCCTGCTTACCCCCAAGGAAATGGGCAGGCAGAAGCTGTTAACAAAACCATAGCAAACGGATTAAAGAAAAGGCTGGATGATGCAAAAGGCAAATGGGTAGAAGAGCTATCACACGTACTATGGACATACAGAACTATGCTTCGTAGGTCTACTGGGGAGACCCCATTTTCAATGACTTATGGGGCTGAGGCTGTTATCCCTCTAGAGACTGGGTTCCCAATGTTGAGAACAAGTTCATTCAATCCGAGTAGCAATAATGAACTGCTAGAGAGGAGTTTGGATTTGATTGAGGAACGGAAGGAAAATGCAATGGTCTAACTGACATATTACCAACAGAAGCTCAGACAGGGTTATGATGCCAACGTGAAGCTAAGGCCTCTAACACTTGGTGATCTAGTGCTCAGAAAGGTGGTGGGCACTGCAAAAAATCCAGCTTGGGAAAAATTAGGACCCAATTAGGAAGGTCATACCGCATCACCTCAGGGGCTGGCATCAGAGCATATTTTTTGGAAGATTTAGATGGTCATGTAATACCACGACCATGGAATGTAAATAACCTAAAAATGTATTATTATTAAACTAGAATTTTCCTTGAACAATTCGTCTGTTTATTACAAAAGAGCCTTATATGCGCTCCATTACAGTTTTTATAAGTGTTTAAACTTAAATCCAATCTTGCCTGAAGTCCTCGGACCAGATGATATAGGTTAGTTAACACTCTCTTACAGTTCTTAGTAGTGTTTAAACTTAAATCAAATTATACCTGAAGTCCTTGAACCAGATGATATGGGTTAGTTAACACTCTATTACAGTTCTTATAAGTGTTTAAACTTAAATCCAATCATGTCTGAAGTCCTCGGACTAGATGATATGGGTTAGTTAACACTCCCATACAGTTCTCAGAAGTGTTTAAACTTAAATCCAATCATGTCTGAAGTCCTCGGACCAAATGATATGAGTTAGTTAACACTCCCTTACAGTTTTTACAAGTGTTTAAACTTAAATCCAGATGGTATGGGTTAGTTAACACTCCATTATAGTTCTTATAAGTGTTTAAACTTAAATCCAATCATGCCTGAAGTTCTCGGACCAGATGATATGGGTTAGTTAACACTCCCTTATAGTTCTTAGAAGTGTTTAAACTTAAATCCAATCATGCCTAAAGTCCTCGGACCAGATGATATGGGTTAGTTAATACTCCCTTACAATTTTTACAAGTGTTTAAACTTAAATCCAGATGGTATGAGTTAGTTAACACTCCCTTACAGTTCTTATTAATGTTTAAACTCAAATGCAGTTGCACCCAAAGCCCTCGGAGATATTTAAACGGACTCTAACTTGTGATAAGCCTCTTCGGTTATGTATTTGGTTTATAAGCAGTGCTCAGTAGCACTCTTTGTAAGTGGTGTACCAGAAAATATGTAAAACCTTCAGGTTAATCGTTGTTTCTTACATTTATTAACAATTCTTATACGATCTATTCCTTCCAGTATTTATATAAGTTATTGGCATAACTAGTAGGATATTGTTGTTAAGTCTACTCAGGTTACAGTAGCTATCAGTTAGTATCGCTTGCAATAACAGTAAACATTCTAATATGTGCAACGCAGATGTAGAAAATAAAAGAAGAACAATTTCATTAATCAAAAAAGAAAAGTACTTGTCAATACCTTATAATGTAAAAAAAAAAAAAAAAACTAATGGTAATAATGACAACATGAAATTAATACAGATGAAATAAGAATCCTAAATATCTAAGCCTTGTCGGACTTGGTGGCAGTAGTACCTTGGATCTGGTCCTTGGGTTTGGGGGTTGCCTTCTTACTCAAATCTTCACCCTTGTTGGGAGGGTCCTCGCCCTATTTGCCCTGATCGCCAGTTGGTACAGACTCTTGGGGAGCTTCAGGAGGGGCAAGAGGAACTTGGCTTATTAAAGGTTGCTCTGAAGCCTCCGAGAGCTGTTTGGGTGGAGAGGAGTTAGAACCTGGGAGTTTGCGAATTTCAGGGTCATAGTAAATACTCCCAGGTTGCCTCAAGTCAGACTCTGTAGGAACCCCAGCAGTGTCAAGGGCTTTACCCCAGCTTATATCACAGTAATCTCTGCTAAGTGTAGAGAACTCCTCTATGAGTCTACTTTGGGTCTCCTCTACCCCCAGCTTGTATGTCGCCTGCTTTTCAGCCTCAACTGCCTTCTTGGCCAATTGGGGGGTTTCCCTGGCTTTCTGAAGTTCAGCTTGAAGACCTTTTACTAGCTCTTTCTCTGTCGCCAAATTGATCTTCGTCATGTGCAGTTGCTTGCATTGTTCTTCGGCCTACTTCTCGGCAGTTTTAAGGCCGGCATCAAGGCTATTCTTTTGATTAGTCATCTCTTTTAGTTGATCGAACAGCTTGTCGTAGTCCTCCTTGAGACTACCCATCTGCCTCTCAACCTCGTACCTAGAATAAGCCTCTGCCTGGGCTTCATTGCGAGTGTTTTTATTCCACTCCTCAGCCACATAGACTTGTTGGGTAATCTACACAACAGAAAGGGAAATTGTAGTATAAAGCAAAGAAAAGGAGCAAGTAAACACGATTAGCATCTTAAGTAAAGAAGTGGGTAAATTCACTTACCATGGCTAAATCCCTCTTAAAGGATAGGAAAAGTTCGTGCTGATTGAAGCGCCTGTAATCCTCCATGTCCTTTGGTAGGAGCAGTGGCTGTTCTAGGGCTTCAGCAACGAGGCTTGCCTTACCCCCTTGATAGTTTCTGACAAAGGTGTCCCAAGGAAAAGGAGCACCATCCAACTCCAGCTTGGGACACTAGGTGCGGTGTCCTCATCACACCTCAGCAATAATAAGGTCATCTTGGCTCTTAGTGGACGAAGCTCTTCTGCTCTTGGTGTCCCTGACGACCTTCTATTGCTTAGCTCCTTTTAGAGGCAACACCTCCCTTTCTTTAGCATCTGTTATGACCCTTTTCTTCTTCGGATCAAGGTTTGGCTTTAAGTCAAGATCAGAAGGAACCTGAGGAGGTGGTGGAGAAAGGTTAATAACTGGCTGAGATGAACCGGTCCCTTTGGCCTCAATCGCCGTTTTCTTGGCCTTCATTAAGTCTCTTAGACTTGCCATGTCTTCCTCTTCCGAAGAGTCGTCTAGAAGAGTAGTTAGGACAGGAGCATGGATGCTGGATTGTCTGTCAGTTTCTTCCTCAACGTCCGAAAATGGAATCACCTGAACTTCTCTTGCTGCCTTTTCTTCAAATTGGAATCGGTCAATCTATTCCTCAAGTGAAGAGGCCGAGGAAGCAACTCTTTCCTTTGCTACGATTGGTTCAAAAGGAACCTGTTGAACTGGTTGGATGAGTAGAGGCACACCCTGCGGGTTTGGATGTGGTACGGGGGCAAGATCAAACGGAGATAAAAAGTCTTTCGGAGCAACGTCTACCCGATTTATGCGACGGTTTTCCTGTTTTATCGCGTTACCGATTGGCTGAAATGTGTCTGAGAGTGGCTGGAAATCAAGAATGAGATGTACGGCCCAAAGTTGTTTGTCTTCACTTACGAAAATCTCTGATCTCAGTAAGTAGTTGAGCGCGGCAACGTTGGTTAAATTGAGCCGTCAGCAAGTAAAATACGAATATAAAAGGAAAAGGTACAACACTAGTGATGAAGATCCTAAGTCTATTTCTTAAGGAACCTAGATCTGGGATGTCCCACCTGGCTCTCCTAGTTGGGTTGGGCAATGAAGACCGTCATGCCACGCTCCTGAAACGATCAGATAGTCGTTTTTCATCCCCTTGTTAGATTTGGAAAAACAGGATATGAGCCTAACGACGTCAAATCAGGATTTGAGATAATATCCCGCCCCCTTTTGTTTATGTCACTCGTACATATGTACTACGTCAAGCCAGGTGAGTCCCAAGCCTAGATGTTGGTTTAAAGCATCAACTACTCCTAGGATCCTAAAGAGATTGGGCGCACACTGATCAGGACTAAGCCTATGATTACGAAGGTAATCTCTGGTAATGCGACCCATAGGAATGGTCATTCCCCCTTCTATAAAGACTATGACAGGGATTATAACTTCCCCCTCTTCTCGGTCTGTTAATAATCTTTCTGGGGGACAATACTACAAGCCTACGTCCTGGGGTATGTGATACGTCTCTCTAAATATCTCCATCTGGGCAAGACTATCCACTAAATGCCTAAATCTACCCATTCCAAATGAGCAAAAAGAAGGAAACACTAAAAATGATAACTAGGAAATAAGAACTTAAAGGCCGAGGAGGTTGGCTGAAGAGATGATAAGGGTTTGAAGAAATTGAAACTTACACGAACTGAGGTAGGAAGTGATCTTTAGATCCTTAAAAGGATTCTTGTGGATTCGTAAGAAAGTACTACTGATGGTTTGAAGAAAAACTTTGTGAGATTAAGTGCTTGAGTTCGCTAAAGAGAGAAATTTTGGAGTAAAGGAGAAATGATCTCCTTTGAGGCTTTATATAGGGGCCATAAAATGGGTGGAAGTTATCCTGCCTAAATCCTGAAGAAAAATGCCGTCCGTTGGATCGATTGGTCATCGTTGGATGCCAAAAACATAACTCCGCCTGGAACAATTAATAGCGCATCGTAAATACCGAAACGTCAGAAGCAATAATGAATCGCCTGAATCTATGCTCCCACGCGTAAATGTAGGTATTTTTATGTCTTCAGCCTTTATTTATATTTCAATTCAAAATCTCATTTTTTCTCCTCGGACACGAGGGAAAAATTAAAAATTTGAGGGGTTATTGTGGGGGGTGAAAGCCCAAACACGTAAGTTGGGCCTCAGGCCCCATTTGAAGATATAAGTACGTCCGAGGAGGTGTAAAGGATTTAGAAAGACCCCAGAATGGAGAATCAAGTAAGGAAAGGGTGAGGGAGTATAGTCCGAGGAGTATACCCTCCTCGGACTTGAAGAATATCAGTCAAGTAAATACCTGGGTAGCTTAGGTGAACTTCCAGGAGGATCCAGTGATAAGGATGAACTCCTTACACATATGAAGATGATAGAAATAGAGAAATATCTAGAGAAAAAGCTGCTACCACCGTGTTTAATGCACTGCAGCAACTTTTCTGGCCGCATTTATGTGGAGAAAACCCTTGAACAGTGCAATCTCAGCTACCACCACTCATAGAGAACTAAAGAAGATACCTGATGTGACATGTACTCAAGTGAATGCTTAGATGAAGAAGAAGTGTACGATGAAGATGGTTGGGAAGGAGGCTATATAAATGGAAGAGGCCTCTGATGAAGGGGAGATGGAAAAAGAGAGAGGAAGAAGAGGAGAACGATTTTACTGTAGTTCTAAGAACTGTATTAACCTTTCAATCAATAATATACCTCTTCGGACATCAATTTGTTCAGTTTTTAAGTGTGTTTTCGCATTGGTTCATCCCTTGATATCTTAATTAACTATTGTTTACTTCACGGACAGCCCAGTTCTTTCATACACGCTCTACAATTCATTGTAATGGGCTTAGTGGGCTCCAATTCCTTATCTTTTGGGCTTGGGCTACAAATTTTGGCCCTACAGTAGGTATCTTCCACCATAAGTGATAAGTTATGGGTCAAGTCTAAAAATCAACTTTCCATACGAATTGGGGATAAAACTATCTATCATTGTCTCTTAAGAGCTCATAAAATGAGAGTTTTGTAGACTTGGTGCGACTAAATGATATTTACTATCATATTTTGCATTACACGTTTTCAAGTTAGCCATCTCCTATCTATAGCTAGATATGCAGCCAGTGTAGTTCTTAATATCAAAGCTAATTCTGTAGCCTCTTGGCCTTTACGTTTTATATACAACAAGAACCTACGCAAGTTTTGTAAACAAACAAATTTTACAACTATTGAGGTGATAAGTTGTTATTGGTATATAAAAAAAAATGATATTAGTAGTTGGCCTATATGGGAATCAATAAAAACTTGCCAAATCAACTATTATGAAAATAATTGGAAAAAAGAAGAAGTAAGGTTACTTATAATCAAGACCCAAGCGCACAAGTACTTTTCATTTTAGTAATAAAAAAAAAGTGCAATAAAGATGACACTATTAAAAAAGTTAGGTACCACAACTTTTGCCACAACTTGCTTGAGCGGTGAGTTGTAAGTGGTCGAGTTTAAGTGGTGAGTTTATAAATCCATCGCTCACAACTTGCCACATAAAAAAGTTGTGGCTTTAGTTGTGGTCTTAACATTATTGGGAGGGTTTGGTTAACGGATGCCCTTAGGGTATTTGTTAATAAATTATTTTAGAAAAATTTTGATATCACTTTTATGTTAACTATAAAAAGTTGTCAAAATTTCAGTTATTTATTTATTTTTTTCTATAATTTTTTTTTAAAAATAGTTTATATATCAATACTCTTAGAACAACCACTATTAACTTTCCGCATTTGGTTGACCTTGATTCGCTGGAAATATCTAAAAAGGGACCTGCAGTCATTCAAAAGAGAAGAATAATTTTTGTTAGAGGTATTCTTGGAAAGGACTAAATCCACAACAACTCTACCATCAAGCTCCACGACTAGTTAGGCAATTGTTGATAATAGGTCCTTAAAACGAATGTTTTAGATCAGTTGTTAATAAACTATTTTAGAAAAGTTTTGATACTACTTTTAGAGAAAATATAAACAATGGTTAAAAAAATTAATTACTTTTTTCATTTTTCATAAAAAGTTTATATATATATATATATATATGTATGTAGGGGCTGGGTTTGAGCACTATGGGTAATGGATAAATGAACTCAAACCCAACAAGCCCAATACAATAAATTTGTAAAGAGTAGGTATAAGAATTGGGTTTTGATGAGTATAACAGCGACTGATTATGATTTAAAGAAAGAATAAGTACAAGAAATATGGATTTAGGCAAGTAATCTAGTCCTCGGAGCTTCCACTTATCATTTCTTGAGTGACAGTGACAATGGTTACTGAGTTAGTTCAGATTGCTACAATGTTTTTTCTGGTAAAAAATCCCCTCTTTTCTCAGAGCTCCTTCTTTCTTATATACTACTTTCCTCCTTCATCTCTATCATACACGTGCATGTTAGATTTGCTGTTGTTGGTCTTTGTCACATCAACCTTCCTCCCAAAGCTCTTAGGTAGTAGCTGTGAGTCTGAAAAGCCATTGCTCAGGTATCACTTCCACATTTAATGCGGCCAGAGTGTTAGTTGTTGAGCATTTAATGTGAAGGCTGCAGTTTTTCCTGGAATTGCTCTACCACCATGCTTTATTGTGCTTGCTTGCTGCACTTATGTTTTTCCCTGGGGTACTTTGGAAGATTATTTTTGTCGATAAGTCTCTTTACATCAGCCTCGGCCTTGGCTAGCCGAGGACAGAATTGTCCTCGGCACGGTTTCTTAGGCTGCCGTGATCACCATTGTCTTCTTCATATGTGACTATGGGTCTCATCATGGGCTTTAGGCTCAGTACAGAAGGTGGATGCATATCATTGGGCTTTATGACCCCACAATATATATTATAGCCTAGAAATTATACTCTATCATAATCTAAAAATATATGTATGTGAAGCTCATTCCTAGAAACTTGAATCCCGACTCTTGTCTCTCACACATTATACTCTATCCTAATCTAAAAATATATGTGTGTGAAGTTTATTCCTAGAAACTTGAATCCTGACTCTTATCCCTCACACTCTATAAGCACTTATATTCAGGGACAAAACTATTCTTGGACCAGGATAATCCCTGGTACAATTGTCCAAATATCAACAAAAAAGAAATTAACCACTGGTACAATTTCTGTCCCTTTAAAATCATGAAAGAAAAAAAAAAAAAAACATTTTATGAAATCGTTCTAATTTCAAAAACTAGACCTCTAAATTAGTACTTATTATTGACATAGTATCACTGCACCCACACCTACACTTCACGCCGAAGAGGCCCACAGAAGACCTGCTACTCCTCATCACTCTTGTTAGACCGATGTACTACTGGCCACCTAGTATTTGTTTCAATGTTTCTTCTCTTACTCTCTATGAACTCTTTTTTTGTCTTTGTAAATTCTATTCTACTTTATCCAACTTTTCTAATGAGTAAAGGTTAAAGGCAAGTGTTTTGGTAGTAGTTAAGTTTCAGTACGCTTTTCATTATAAGAAGTAAAGTTAAAGAGTTGAATTGGTAATGGGACATCGGACATGGTCAGCAATGTCAAGTATCAAAATCATTCGCATCAGACAAGTTAAAAAGTAAATTTACAAAATTATTATAATAAATTTATAAATTTATACTAATATTATTCATTTTATATATAATTTTTTATTATTTTTTTACGTATTCCAATGATAAAGGAAAAAACAAATTAAAAATATGTAAATTTACAAAATTACTATAATAACTGTGTAAATTTACAATAATACTATTTACTTTGCATTGCAATATATTAAGAAACAACTCTTTTATGTATTTTCATTTGTTGATATTTTGTTAATACCAAATGTGGATGGTAAAAGCCCAGATTTACCAATTAGGCCTGGGGCCCTGTTTTTTAGACTACTTTATGTCCGAAGAGTAATAATGGGCTGGGATAGTTCACTTGAGGGCAACGAACCCAAAGATGGCGGAAGAGTACAATCCGAAGAGCTCGCCCTTCGTCCGAGGAGGTTTTCACTCTTCGGATATGAATAATTCTGATCAAATAGACGTACAGAAAGCCCAAATGCCCTTCCTGGCAATCTTGGTGACAAAGATAAGCTCTGCGCATTCCTGAGAATGATAAGGATGAAGAAATATCTCAAGGAAAAGCTGCCACCACTGCATTTAATGCTCTGCAGCAACTTTTCTGGCTGCATTTATATGGAGAAGACCTCTGAACAGTGCGACCTCTGAACAGTGCAACTTCAACTACCGCCACTCCCAAAAAGCTAGGGAAGATGCTTGATATGACCTACACTCAAGTATGTTAGCAAATGAAGGACAAGTGGACGGTTGGGATGATTATGAAAGAGGCTATATAAAGAAGAAGAGCCCTTGAAAAAGAAGGAAAAAGAAGGAAAAAGAAAAGGAAAAAAAGAAAAGAAAAGAAAAGGAGAGAGAACCACTTTACTGTAGCTCTGGAACTTGTAACCTAATTTCACTCAATAAAATTCCTCTTCGGACATTATGTCTACTGTTGTTTTTACGTGATTGCATGCTAGATTGTTCACAAATACCATAGCCAACTCTTGTTTAACTCATATCCGGCCCAGTTCTTTCATCCAGCTCTACAAATTTATTGTCTTGAGTTCATTGGGCTCATATTCCATATCTTGTGGGCTTGGGCTACAAAAATTGACCCTACAATTGGCGCCGTCTGTGGGAAGAGCTTGTGCAGGAGTGAAAACAACCGTTGGTGATGGCAGAACGAAGTCAACAACAAGCAGAATCTAGGGCATCCCAACATGCAGACCCTTTTCTTAACTTGGAAAGAAGGCAGGATCGTGAGAGTAGTGTGCACACTGTGCATACTGGCCAAAGCCAGTCACACGGCGGAAGTCACGTGTCCCATGCAGAGGAGAATCAGGGCTTGCAACTAGAAGTTGAGAAACTGAAGAGGGAGTTACGCCATGCAAAGAGGAAACGAATTTCCTCATATTCTGATGATGACTCCGATGACGAGCAGGACGTCACTTATTAGCAGAAATTTCGGATGCCGATCAGTGAATCCTTGTCCTACAAAGAAGAGCCTCATTGCAAAAAGCGATCTAGAAGCCCATCACGCGGAGGCGTAGGGAATGATGCCATGAGCAGGGCCTTGAATCAAATCTCTCGGTCACCTTTTACTCACAGAATTAAGGAGGCAAGACTCCCTCGGCATTTTAATCAGCCAACGTTTACCATCTACAATGGTAAAACGGACCCCGTGGAGCACGTGAGTCATTTTAACCAAAGGATGGCTGTCTACTCTAGAGATGAAGCTCTGATGTGTAAGGTTTTCCCTTCCGGTCTGGGACCAGTGGCAATGAGGTGGTTTGACGGCTTGAAGGCAAACTCTATTAATTCCTTCAAAGAGCTCACTCAGGCATTTGGTTCACGATTTGTCACCTGCCGAAGAGTAGCCAGGCCCCTGTCTTCACTATTGTCCCTAAGCATGCACGAGGGCGAGACCCTGAAAGCGTATTCGGACAGATACTGGGAGATGTTTAATGACATGGAGGGCAACTCTGATTTAATGGCCCTCAGCACATTCAAGCTCGGCCTCCCTACTGACCACTGTTTAAGGACCTCCTTATCTGGCAAACCAGTCACTAATATGCGCCAACTTATGGACCATATAGAAAAGTACAAAAGAGTTGAAGAGCATCAGCAACAAGGGAAGGGAAAAGATAAAGCAATTCCCCAAGAGAGGAGAGATTTCCGGTCAGATCGCTACAATAGCAGTAAACCGCGTAAAGATTTCGCTAGACAATCAGGATCGACCAACCCTCAAGCGGTCAATACCGTATTTAAAGAGCCGGTGCACCAAGTTTTGGAAAAGATTAAAAATGAGCCGTTTTTCAGGTGGTCGAATAAGATGGTAGGAAACCCTGAGAAGTATAATCATAATTTCTACTGCCAGTACCATCAAGACCATGGGCACACTACGGAGGATTGTAGGAGCCTGTGGGATCACTTGGACCAACTGGTTTGTGATGGTAGACTAAGACATCTCTTACACCCCTCTAGCGGCTGAGGAGGGTAAATGGGCTCAGGGCCACGAAGAGATGACCCTTCAAAGCCGCCACTAGGAACTATTAACGTCATCTTCGCCGCGCCAGGAAGAACAGGGTCCTGGCCATTGAAAGTTATGTCAGTTGGCTGACCACCAGCAGGGGACATAGGCAGAGTTCCGAAGAGAGCTAAGTCGGGTGCTCCGCTTGTTATAGGGTTCTCGGACGAAGATATGGCTAGCACCATCCAACCCCATGATGATGCGTTAGTTGTCACCCTCAGAATTGGAGGGTATGATGTGAAAAGGGTGATGGTTGACCAGGGAAGCGCTGTAGAGATAATGTACCCTGACCTCTACAAGGGGCTAGGCCTGAAACCCTAGGATCTCATACCATACAACTCCCCACTCGTGAGTTTTGAAGGGAGAGCTGTCATCCCAAAAGGCCAGATACGCTTACCTATGCAAACCGGGGCCGAAGTGGTAGAGGTGGATTTTATTCTTGTGGATGTGTATTTGCTTTATACGGCAATTATGGCCAGACCTTGGCTTCATGCACTAGGGGCTGTTTCCTCTACTTTGCATCAGAAGGTCAAATACCCATCTGAGGGGCAGGTTCATGAGATCCGAGGAGACCAATCCGTAGCCCGACAGTGCCTAGTAGCTGCCATCCAACATGAGCCCGAAGCCGAGTCTTCATCCAGAGTCGAAACGGGTTTATAGCAGTTAAAGTCTCGGGAATTGCCCATCGAAGGTCCAGACGAAGGCACTCGGTGTGAGGATTTAATGAAAGTGGTTATTGGAGATGATCCTGATAAGTTCTTCCAAGTCGGATCACAGCTACCTCTTCAAGAGAGGGAAGAGTTAATAGAGTTCCTCAAGCGAAATCTCAATGTATTTGCCTCGAGTGCTTACGAAGCCCCAGGGGTAGATCCAGAATTCATATGTCACCATTTGAAGGTAAACCCGTTGATCACCCCCAAGAAACAGCCTCCTCGGCGCCCATCCAAGGAGCATGCTGATGCGGTAAGAGAAGAAGTAGCGAAGCTCAAACAAGCCGGAGCTATTAAGGAAGTTTTTTATCCTGAGTGGCTAGCAAATACCGTGGTGGTAAAGAAGAAGAGTGGGAAGTGGCGAGTATGCGTGGACTTTACTGATTTGAATAAGGCCTGCCCCAAAGATCCCTTCCCTATGCCAAAAATCGACCAACTTGTGGATGCCACCGTCGGCCATCCTCAGATGAGCTTCCTGGACGCCTTCCAAGGCTACCACCAGATACCACTAGCTTTGGACGATCAGGAGAAAACTGCTTTTGTCACCCCCATTGGTAACTACCACTATAAGGTGATGCCATTTGGCTTAAAGAACGCGAGGTCTACCTATCAGAGGATGATGACGAGGATGTTCAAGGCACAGCTGGTCTACATAGATGACATGGTAGTAAAGAGCATGGTTGTTGCTGAGCATGTGAAGGACCTGGAAAGTACCTTTGAGGTACTAAGGAATTATAAGCTGCGCCTGAATGCGTCTAAGTGTTCATTCGGGGTAGGATCCGGTAAGTTCTTGGGATACATGGTGACTCACAGAGGAATTGAGGTTAACCCCGACCAGATAAAGGCCATCAACGATTTACAAGCTCCTCAGAATCCAAAGGAGGTTCAGAAACTAACTGGGATGACCGCTGCCTTGAATCGATTCATCTCTAGATCAGCAGACAGGTGTCGGCCCTTCTTCTCTCTGCTCAACAAGTGGAAGGGATTCGAATGGACTGAAGAGTGTGCTTTGGCTTTTCAGCAGCTCAAGGATTATTTAGCCTGGCCACCAATCATGTCCAGACCTAAGCCAGATGAGGTGTTGTTCGCCTACATCGCTGTAGCTACCTGTGCGGTGAGCTTGGTGTTGATACGATCAGACTGCGGTGTGCAAAGACCAGTTTATTACGTAAGCAAGTCACTACATGAGGCCGAGATCCGTTACTTGCCTCTGGAGAAGGCTATCTTAGCGGTGGTACTCGGCACGCGGAAACTACCTCATTACTTCCAAGCCCATACTGTTATTGTCCTCACTTAACTCCCACTCAGGGCCATACTCCAAAGCGCCGATTACACTGGGCGGATTACCAAGTGGGGTACGATCTTAGGGGCTTTAATATTAAATATATGCCCTGCACATCGGTCAAAGGCCAGGTCCTTGCGGATTTAGTGGCTGAGTTCACGGAGCCTCAACTAGAAGAAGTAATGCCTATGTCGAACATGGATGAAAAATTAGTTGGCATGATTTCTCAGCAAGACCCCTCCTGTTGGGAAGTGTATGTAGACGGGGCTGCAAATAAAAAAGGTTCTGGAGTCGGGCTAGTGTTGATATCCCCTGAAAGAATAATTATCGAAAAGTCGTTGAGGTTGGACTTCTCGGCAACGAACAATGAGGCGGAGTATGAAGCCCTGCTGACGGGAATGGCTATGGTTTGAAAGATGGGAGGTAAGTCCGTGGAATTGTTCTCGGACTCAAGGTTAGTCGTGGGTTAAGTACGAGGGGAGTTCGAGGCGAAAGACGAAAGAATGCAGGAGTACCTGAGTCGAGTTAAATGTCTGCAATTAGAATTCGACTCTTTTAGTTTGCTGCACATCCCCAAAAGTGGTAACGCACATGTCGACTCTTTGGCCATGCTTGCTACCTTCTCGGCGTAAAATTTGCCTAGAGTTATTCTCGTTGAGGACTTGCATGGACCAACAGAGACAAAAAAGGATGTAATTCAGGTTCATCAAGTTAGGACTGGACCCTGCTGGATAGACCCCATAGTTAAATTCTTGAAAGAAGATATCTTGCCCGAAGAAAGAGAGGAAGCTGATAAAATTCGAAGAAAGGCGACCAGGTTCTGGCTATCCGAAGACCAGAGATTATATAAACGCTCTTATTCAGGACCATATTTACTATGCATGTATCCTGAATCGGCCGAGCTATTGCTAGAAGAATTACATGAAGGAATATGTGGAAGCCATACGGGAGGAAGGTCTTTGGCTCATCGGGCTATTACTCAAGGCTATTGGTGGCCGAACATGCAGAAAGAAGCCCACGAGTATGTCAAAAAGTGTGATCAATGTCAGCGCTTCGACCCAAACATTCACCAACCAGGAGGAACTCTCAATCCGTTATCTAGCCCATGGCCTTTCGCCCAATGGGGCTTGGATATTGTTGGACCATTCCCTAAAGCTGCGGGAAACAAGAAGTACCTTCTGGTCGGTATGGATTATTTCACCAAGTGGGTCGAAGCAGAGCCGCTAGCCAATATCAGAGACGTTGACATTCAAAAGTTTGTGTGGAAGAACATTGTCACTCGGTTTGGAGTTCCTCACACTCTCATCTAGGACAATGGCCTACAATTCGATAGCAAAGCATTCAGGAATTATTGTAGTGAGCTGGGGATCATAAATAGATACTCCACGCCTGCCTATCCCCAAGGTAATGGACAAGCAGAAGCAGTCAACAAGGTCATAGTGAATGGCTTGAAGGAGAGGCTAGATGACGCGAAGGGCAAATGGGTAGAAGAACTGCCACATGTGCTTTGGGCTTACAGAACTACGCCTTGCAGGTCTACCGGGGAGACCCCCTTCTCAATGACCCATGAGGCTGAGGCTGTCATTCCTTTGGAAACCGGGTTCCCAACATTAAAAACTAGCTCGTTCAGTTCGACCAGCAACAACGAGCAACTAGAGAGGGGCCTGGATCTGATTGAGGAAAGGAGGGAAAGTGCAATGGTTTGACTGGCACATTACCAGCAAAAGCTCAGGCAGGGTTACGACGCTAACGTAAAGCTAAGGCCACTAGAACCTGGCGATCTGGTGCTGAGGAAAGTTGTGGGTACTACCAAGAGCCCAGCTTGGGGAAAGCTAGGACCCAATTGGGAAGGGCTGTATCGTATTACTTCAGGGGCCGGCATTGTTCCTTAAGTGTTTAAACTTAAATCCAATCATGCCTGTAGTCCTCGGACCAGATGATTTGGGTTAGTTAACACTGTTACTGTTCCTTAAGTGTTTAAACTTAAATCCAATCATGCCTGTAGTCGTTAGACCAGATGATTTGGGTTAGTTAACACTGTTACTGTCCCTTAAGTGTTTAAACTTAAATCCAATCATGCCTGTAGTCCTCGGACCAGATGATTTGGGTTAGTTAACACTGTTACTGTTCCCTAAGTGTTTAAACTTAAATCCAATCATGCCTGTAGTCCTCGGACCAGATGATTTGGGTTAGTTAACACTGTTACTGTTCCATAAGTGTTTAAACTTAAATCCAATCATGCCTGTAGTCCTCGGACCAGATGATTTGGGTTAGTTGACACTTGTTCCAAGATCTCTAAATATTTAAACATACATTAGATCATAGCTGTAATCTTCGGATCGGATCATTTGGCGTAAAGAGCATCTTTATATAGTTACTGTCAGTGTTCGAGTTTATCGTGCTCGAAATCCATGGATGCATTTAAGTTACAATTAAACCCCTCAGCTAAAACCCTGTTCTGCACGCTCACGTGAAAGCTTATGAAATGTTCATCACTCATCTCCTTTCCTTTTTAACTGTTGAGTAACCTACTCTCTTCGGCATTGGTCTGAATTATTAGCCTTATTGTCATGACAGCATGTTTGAGTTTGCCTTTACTACTGTTAACATATGGTTCAAATTGTTTGCTGTAATAGCGAGATTTACAACTTAAACAACAAGCGTATTGAATGCAAAAGATAGGATTTCATTAATTTGAATAAAAAGGTTTACAAGCTCTTATTAAAAAATAATAATAATAATAATAATAAACAACAAAGCATACTACTAAACTAAACCGTTTACAACTACTAAGTAAAAACTGTCAGCCACATCAAATCTACGTCCGAGCAGCTGAGGGATCAGTTACTTGGTTGGACTGGGCAGCAGCAAGGTCTGGGACTTGTTCTCCGTCTTTTTCTTTTGTACCCGCAGACTCTTTGCTTGCTTCTGCGGGGGCAGGAGGGGCCTGGCTGGCTGGAGGATGCTCCTCAGCCTCTGAGAGTACACGGATCTCTGGATCATAGTACGTACTCCCAGGTAGCCTCAATGGAGAATCTGCAGGAACTCCAGCAGCATCTAAAGCCTTGACCCACGTGATATCGCAATAGTCTCGGCTAACCGCGGTGAACTGCTCGGTAAGGCTGAGTTGGGTCTCCTCCACCCCCAGCGTATACGCTGCCTTCCTCTCGGCCTCTACTGCTTCCTTGGCTAGTTGAGCATTCTTTTCAGCCAATAGGGCAGCTTCCTTGGCCTTTTTGAGCTCAGCCTGAAGTCCCTTCACTGCCTCCCTCTTAGTGGCCAAGTTGATCTCGGCCATGTTCAGCTGTTTGTGCTGGTCCTCGGCCTGCCTTTCAGCAGTCTTCAGGCCGATGTCGAGGCTGTTCCTCTGGTTGGTCATATCTTTGAACTGCTCGGATAAGAGAGCATATTCTTCCTTCAGACTGCCCAGGGATTTTTCAACCTCGAACCGAGTTTGTGCCTCTGCTTGGGCTTCGAGGTAGGCCTTCTTGTTCCACTCCTCAGCCACGTAGATTTGCTGAGTAACCTGCATAATGGAAATTCCGAGTATAAGGTACAAAAAAGAGTATTGAAAAGAGAGGATTGAGCAGACCAAGCCCACTTACCATGGCAATATCCCTCTTAAGGGATATGAAGAGTTCTTACTAGTTGAAGCGCCTGTAGGACTCCGTATCGTGGGGGAGGAGGAGTGGCTGCTCCAAGGCCTCAGTAACGAAGCCTGCCCTTCCCCTATCATAGTTTCTGAGGGAGGTGTCCCAAGGGATTGGAGCGCCATCTAGCTCTAACCTCGGGGACCACGTGCGAGGCCCTGCTCGGCGGACGTCAGCCACAACATTCCCTTCCCGGCTCTCAACAGACGAGCCCCTTCTGCTCCGGTGGTCTCTCACCACCTTCTGTTGCTTATTCGTTTTAGGTGGCACCACCACCACTTCCCTCTCTTCAGTCTCGAGGGGCCTTTTCTTCCTCAGGTCCGGTACGGGCTTTAGGCCGGGGTCAGGAACCTGAGGTGGTGGCGGAGGCAGATTCGCCACTGGTTGAGAAGTCCCAGTGCCTTTTTGCTCGGGCTTCTTCCCTCTGTTCTTCATTAACGCCCTTAAATCTGCCATGTCTTCCTCGTGCGAAGAGACTTCAGGAATGGCAGTTACCAGAAGGGGTGGATGGGCGCTGGAATGCCTATCAAACTCCTCTTCGGATTCCGAGGACGGAATAACTTGTACCCCGCCCGACGCTTCTCCTCTAAATTGAAAATTGTCTATTTGCTCTTCTAGGGAGGAGGTCGAAGAGCCAACTCTTTCTCCTGCAACCACCGGTTCGAGAGGGACTTGGGCAACTGGTTGGACGAGCAGTGGTACCCCCCGTGGGTTAGGGTGTGGCACTGGTGGAAGGTCGTGCGGTGCTAAAAAACCTTTCCAAGCAACGTCTATTCGGTTAAGACGGTGGTCCCCTTGTGTTACTGCGTTGCCAATCGGTTGGCAGTCTTTTTTTTTCGTCGTGTACCTGAGGATAAGTGGAGCCGACCGCAACTGCCCGTCCTCGCTCACAAAGATCTCCGATCTTAATAGGTAGTTGAGAGCGGCAGTATTAGTAAGGCTAAGCCGAGGAGAAACACGGTTCCTATCTGTTAAAAATCACAGCAAAACTTTATTAGAAACTCGTAAATAATAATACAAAATTAAAAATTGTTAAAAGGGCGGGAATCCTAAACCTACTGTTAGTGAACCTAAATCTAGCATGTCCCACCTGGCTCTCCTGGCTTGGTTGGACAGTGGGGACCGTCACGTAATCGTCTTTCATCCCTTTGTTGGACTTGGGGAGGCAGGAGATGAGTCTAACCTCGTCGGACCGGGATTTGAGATAGTATCCCGCCCCTTGTTGGCTGTGGCACTCATACATGTGCACCACATCAAGCCAGGTGAGGCCCAAGTCTAAATGGCGGTTCAGATCCTCAACCGCTCCTAGGATCCTAAACATGTTGGGCGCGCACTGATCCGGGCTAATCCTATGGTTCCTAAGATAACTAGTGGTGATGGGACTCATAGGGATGGTCATCCCTCCTTCTAGAAAGGCGATGAGGGGGATAACTACTTCACCCGTCTTCCAATCCGTTAGTATTTTTTCTGGGGAGCAATACCTCACACCCACGTTTGAGGGTATGCGATACGCGGCCCTAAACGCCTCCATTTGCTCAGGGCTATCTACCAGGTACTGGAGTATACCCATGACACTTAAAAATGAAAAGATGTCTGGCCGAAGAGAGGACTAAAGGATCTAATGGACAACAACTTACGAGAACTAGGTCGGAGAAGGATTTTCAGGCTCGTAGAAGGATTTGTGAAGACTCTGAGGAAACCGGAATCGATGACTGAGAGATTTGGACGGAGTCGCGTGCTTGTTCTCGCTGGAGTGTCTGAAAATTTGCAAGGTGAGGAAGAAATGACTTCTTCTGTGGATTTATACCGGGTCACGTGAAGGGGCGGAAGTTATTTCGCCCAAACCTCAGGGAAGAATCACGTCCGTCAGATCAATCATTCACCGTTGGATACAAAGGACAAGGCGCCACCTGGTGCAATTAATGCAGCGCCTTGGGAATATGGAAACCGCAGCAGCAATGATGAAGCGCTTATATCCATGCCTACACACATGCCAGTCAGACACGTGGCTGTTCCCAAACTTTTTACTCCGTGGCAGGTCAAAATCACACTTTTTCTCTTCGGATGCGAGAGAAAAATTGAGATTTTGAGGGGCTATTGTGGGGGGTAAAAGCCCAGATTTACCAATTGGGCCTGGGGCCCTGTTTTGAGACTACTTTATGTCCGAAGAGTAATAATGGGCTGGGATAGTTCACTTGAGGGCAACGAACCCAAAGATGGCGGAAGAGTACAATCCGAAGAGCTCGCCCTTCGTCCGAGAAGGTTTTCACTCTTCGGATACGAATAATTCTGATCAAATAGACGTACAAAAAGCCCAAATGCCCTTCCTGGCAATCTTGGTGACAAAGGTAAGCTCTGGGCATTCCTGGGAATGATAAGGATGAAGAAATATCTCAAGGAAAAGCTGCCACTACCGCATTTAATGCTTTGCAGCAACTTTTCTGGTCGCATTTATGTGGAGAAGACCTCTGAACAGTGCAACTTCAACTACCGTCACTCCCAAAAAGTTAGGGAAGATGCTTGATGTGACCTACACTCAAGTATGTTAGCAGATGAAGGACAAGTGGACGGTTGGGATGATTATGAAAGAGGCTATATAAAGAAAGAGAGCCCCTGAAAAAGAAGGAAAAAGAAGGAAAAAGAAAAGAAAAGGAGAGAGAACCACTTTACTGTAGCTCTGGAACTTGTAACCTAATTTCACTCAATAAAATTCATCTTCGGACATTATGTCTACTGTTGTTTTTACGTGATTGCATGTTAGATTGTTCACAAATACCATAGCCAACTCTTGTTTAACTCATATCCGGCCCAGTTCTTTCATCCACGCTCTACAAATTTATTGTCTTGGGTTCATTGGGCTCATATTCCATATCTTGTGAGTTTAGGCTACAAAAATTGACCCTACACCAAATAAATGGTAGCTTAGATTTTCATTTAAAAAAAAAAAAAATTGGTTCATACTTTCGCCCTCTTAGTAGAATTCTTGACTCTATCTTTATTTATATTTGTGAAATGATAATCACGCTAATATATTATTAAAAATATATCTTAAACAAAAAGCATCCTTAATTTTTCTCTATTATAATTTAGGGACTAACTATGTCATCCATGATGTAATCCAGGGACATGGTCCCCCAAGAATCCAACTTGTTATTTTTTAAGAGCAAATCCAACTTATCTCCTTGTCGGCGCATGTGGCGCACAACAGCCTATTACTACAGTATCACTCTTTTCTCGTCCCCATTCTCAATTGGACGGTCATAATAAAATAGTCCGTTTAATCACCATAGACCCCACACCCTCACTAACAAACCCACAAATCTACGTGGCCAGTGTTGGAAGAAAAGGCACAGAGCTACTTTACAGTGAAATTAACGCACTAATTATTACCACTAATGGGGGCTTCAACAACCAACCAATAGTTAATAGCCACGTGGCTTCGAGCGGCTTCAACTTGATTAATTAAAGTTGGTTAAGCTTAAACGTCTTTGTTTAATAATTTTAATCAGTGTCTTTTGGGAGATTTTTTGGGACGAGAGGAATAATTAATTAATTAAATTTTCTTATAAAAAATTTAATTAATTAAATTTAAATTAATAGAGATCGGTTGTATTTAATTTGGCAACAGCTCTCTCCTCGCTCTCTCTCTCTCCTCCTCCTTCAACTTCTGCTTCTTTTTCGCATTGTTCACAACGACGAAGAATCTTTCTCTCTACGCTCAGATTCGAAGCTGCATCGTCTTTGTCAGCTTCTACTCCGAATTCGAAGGCGAAGGTCGTGGTGACCAGAAAGCGTGGCAAGAATGGCAAGCTCATCAAAGCTCTGGTATGCCATTCCTCACTCTCTCTCTCTCTCTCTCTCTCCGCCACTGTTATCTTCTCGAGATTTTTTTTTTTTTTTTTTTTTGTGTTCCGGTTGGATTTCTAGGGTTTCAGAACACATTATTTTGGTGCTTCTGTAGCTTTTTCTTTAATCTGCTAGTTTTAGTTTCATTCACTTTGTTGTATCTTCAATTTATTTGAATTTCTTTGTAGTAGTTGAGTTTGGCATGAGGATTTGGTGTTTGATTTAGTAGTTAATATTTCTACGGCTTGTGCATTATCTGCATGTACCATTGAGAGTAGACTGATGTTCCATTCCAAAAAAGCCAAAATCTAATCATTTTGAACAGTTTAGAAAGCTACATTTGGTTCACTTTCTACAAGAAATTTTTTTTTTTGTGTAGGCTGAATTTTTTTTTTATATGAATCAATTTTGAAGAGAAAATATTTTCTTATATTTTCTATTGGTGTAGGATGAAAAAGAAAAAGTGTTGCTAACACATGGTGATACTAGTTGTCTTTGTCACCGTTCCAATTAGACAAAAATGAACATATTATATTATTTATGTTTTTGCCTTTGGTTTTGTAAAATGAAGTGGCTGGTAAGTAGATTGGATATGATTTGCATAAAACTAGACTATCTTGTAGCATTTTTGTTTGTTTTTTTTTTTTTAAAGTTATTATTATCAATATTTTGATCAAATGTATGATAATTTCACAATTTTTAAATAATGAAGTAAGTGGGAATTCCTTGTGTTTGTGCTTGGTGTCATATAGTTTGTTTTTGTTCACAACTGGTCCCAAGCCTTAAAAAAGGAAAAATTCATTCACTTTATTATGAATGCAGCAACAACCCCCCCCCCCCCCCCCCCAAAAATTTTTCTGCCCCAAAAACAAGCAAAAAGAAGGAAATACCTGATTTTCTTGATCTTGCATCTAATCTTCTCTTGCTTCTGCAGCTAATCTTTTTATCTGTTGCTGCTACACATTCGCAACCACTGATCTTGTGCATTCATTGCTGCCACCCATTGCAATTTACAACCCGTTTAGTTTTATGATTTTATCTCACTTGCCACTTCTTTCAATGCCATTGCTCTACAATGTTCACTATATCCACCGTCACTGCGTGCAAATCTTTTCTTTCAATTACTAAAAGCTATTCCTTTTTTTATCCATAAAATAGTTTCAGCTATATGGTAATAAATATTTTGCACTACTGCTAATTTTATTAAAACCAATATGGTGCTGCATGCCTGCACCGTTGTTAGTTTTACTCGCATATTGTGTTTGCTGTGTTCTTTGCAAAATAGTACATCCATTTATTATTATTAATATTTTTTTTTGTGTATCGTACTTACTCAGCTGTGTCCAGTGGACACATAGCCGTCTGTCCACCACCAAAAATATATATTAGGTACCACAACTTGATTGAGTGATGAATTGTGAGGGTCTAGTTAAAGCGGTGAGTTTACAAATTCATCACTAGCTACGTAGACATGTTGTAATTTTAGTTATGGTTCTAGCATTATTGAGAGGGTTTGGTTAATGAATGCTTTTAGGACATTTGTTAATAGATTATTTTAGAAAAGTTTTGATATCACTTTTATGATAACTATCAAAAAATTTCAAAATTTTAATTATTATTATTATTATTATTTTTTCTTTAAAAAGTTTTTAAAAATAGTTCATAAATCAATACTCTTAGAGCATCTGTTATCAACTTTCCTCATATTGGAATGGGTATTATATATTTATATTACTATAATGGATCCTTAAAACGAATGTTTTAAGTCAATTGTTAATAAACTATTTTATGAAAGTTTTGACACTAGCTACCTAGTATACAATTGCCTTCCTTCTTCTCGAGGTGGTTTGCTCTCGGTTTCTCTCTGTCTCCCTCTCTAACTCTTTGGTTCTTTATCTTCCATTGTCTAACCCCTTCCTCTCCTATTCTCTTCCTATTTATAGCCTTCCTTAGTGGGCTAGTAATGATTGCTTTTGAGGATTTTTCGTGCAAGTGGAGCCTTTTAGGATTATTTTTGACAAAAATGGTCCCCACTTTGGAAACAGGCGTGTCAGTTTTTGGGACTTGCAACAGACGCCGGATGTTACTCGGCGGCGATATCCCCCAAGGCATTACCAAGATACCCCAGAGTGGGCCTTGAGCAACGTCAGACAGGACTAAAAAGTCCACGACCTAATCCGCTGAGCATCATGGGTAGGGCTTGCTGGGAAACTATTATCCGACCTACGGCCCATAGGCCCTCCAATGATGGACCGATAACCGTACGATAGCCCCCTCTTGATTCCTTCTCACGTCTCGGGGATGGAATCAAGGATTCTTATTAAATCTCCAGTCACTTATTGGGTATATCAATCGTAACTCATTAATTACAGACAAGACAACCTGTGTTTTTGACATGCGGGGCAACAGGCTGTCAAATCAGATGGTTCGTGTACCAAGGCTGTCAAATCAGATGGTTTATGTCCCAAGGCTGTCAAATCAGATTGTTCATGTACCAAGGCCACGCATGTAACAGTTGCAAAAAGAGGGATTAATGCCCTTCTCGCCTAAAGCTCATTTAATGCCTCCCTGATTCACCACCCTATAAATTGAAGCCTTCTCCTTCATTGATCATTTCTTATTTTTTCTCCTCTCTCTCAGTATTCATAGTTCTCGAGCACCATCCTCCTCCCCGAGATCATCTTTCTTAGCGTACCTACTGTAAGTTCCTTACTCTCTAACTTGTCTTTTAAGTTCTCCTCATATTTCCTGATATAGAAGATGGTTTTGCACACCTTCTTAAGATCGAGGTTGCTTTAGCCACCTTTAGAGCTAGATTTAATGTCCCTCTAGACATAGATATAGAATACTGCCACGAGGGCAGTATAGAAAATGATAGGCGTCCTCATGTAGTGTTTTTTCCTTTAAAGGCTATCTTAGAAGGGGGTGGGGGTGGGGAGGGGGGGGTTAGATTTCCAGTGGATCCCTTATTACTTAGGACACTTAGGTTCTATGACCTTTGCCCCAACCAACTTCCACCAAATTTCTATAGAGTGGTGAGTTGTGTGAGTCAGCTCAACAATTTGTACGGTTTACGCCTCGACCACTACGACATCAATTTTTTGTACAATATGTGTGGTAATAAGAGGTCGGGCTATTACCTTAAAGTTCAAGACACCATGGTCCGACTAATATCGTGTCTCCTCGACTCCAACAGGAATTCAGCTGGTGAGTACGTGAAGGTGAGCGGTAATTGGCTTGCCGACAAACTAACCTGCTCGACCTCACCTCGGGAGATTGGTCTGTACCCTTTTTTTTTTTTTTTTTTTTTTTGTTGCGCGGGAGATGTTATTGCTCAACATTGCTTCTTTCTTCACCCCCCTCCCCCCTTTTTAACAGTCATGTTCCCTTTTGTCCACGTAGTAACAAAGTGTTTCAAGCCAGATCTCAACGTTCTACATTCTTGGGACCTAAATTTTGTGATGTGCTCCGAGATCTTCGTGCACTACGATGGTTAGCTAAGGGCATCTCACCTCATTCTTGAGTGTATCCCCTCATACACAAGCTACCAAGATCTCGGGCAAGCACTCACTGTTGGTAGCCTGTTGCTTTCCTACCTCGACGTTCATCATCGCTGTTTTCTCCAAAGAGGATTGACACTCGGTGAGGCTCGAAGGCTCAGTCCCCGACAAATAAGAGAGGGGTCCTTACTTCTTGTTAGGGGCAGCTCAGCGGACCAAGTATTTCAAGGTCGAGCTGAACACATCCTTGTTAAGGAGCCAGCTGCAGCTGTTCCCATTCCTGTTGAAGAGATAGAGTCCGATGAGTTTGATACTGAGATGGTGGTCCGGAAGAAAATGATTGCCGACCACTTTTTGCTCGGGGGACGGTCGGTCCCCCAACAATAACCTCCTCCTCTTGCTCCCCATAGAAGCAAAAGGCCACAGGATACTTCTGAATCTACCGAGCACCCCACTGATGCGCCATCAGGTCTTTCTCCAATCCCGACTGTCGTACCATTGGTTATCCAGGAGACACCCTCTGACCCAAGGCCCACTGAGCTGGTAGGCTCTAATATAGCTTCCTCATCTGCACCCCTTTCTCCTGGCTAGCAGAGTGTTTTCATGTTGGGTGACCGCCTTCTTCCCACGAACTCCTGCATCCGAAACTGGGCTAGCGGGCAAGGTGGTCGGATTGCTGGTAGCCTCAAGCAGGCACTTCTGTTGCCTGACGACATGCAATACTTCGCCGAGGGCAGTGATGAAGCTATCTCCCTTAAGCTAAAATGGCATACTATTGCGGTAAACTTGAATTTCTGCCCTTTTATTTACTTACTTATTATTTCTATTTCTACATTTAACTTGGCTTTTCTCTCCCTTTGTTTCAATTGTTTTGTCAGGCTGCTCAAATGACCCACATGTTGGAAGGACAGCTCAAGGGCGCTGTGGAAGAGGTTGAAAAGGAGAGGGCTCTCAATGAGGTATCTAAGGCCACTTTGCGGGACCAAGTCGCAGCATTGGCGACTGCCAAAGGGAGAGCTACGGAAGCTAAGAGATCCTGTGATGCTGAGGTGAGGCTTACTCAGGTTGAAAGTGTCATCTCGGCCAGGGATAAGGAAGTGGCCAATCTGAAGGTTGCCATGGCGCAAAGTGAAGACAAATTCTACAATATGGGATTTGCTGACGCTAAGAACTCCAGTGAGCCCATCATGCTTGAATCTCGGCACTATAGGTTTGGAGAGGGGTGGATGGCTGTTGTAAATGCTCTAGGTCTCCCCGAGGACTCTCTTGTCAGAGACCCTGATTAGATACCTTACCCCGAGCCCCTGCAACTTTCTTTCGTCTAGGATCCCACTCAGAATGAAGAGGAAAATAGCCTTAGTATGAGGGAGTTAGTCGAAGAAATTGATTCCCATACCAAGGTGATCGAACTTGACATTCCGAGCAATCCTACTATCGCAGAAGGTCAAATGCCACAATCCACCCTGTCGAATCCCGATCCTTAGACGGTCACGGGCGTACCTCCCAATCCTTCTGAGCATGCTCAGAACCCCGAAGCCTAAGACTTATTATTACATATATTTTTTGTTTTTTTTGTTTTTTGTTTTGTTTTTTTTGTTTTTTGTTTTTTTTTTTTCACCGAGGTTTGGTGCTTAAATGTTTAAATTAAGCTTGACTCTTTTAAGGTTTTGACAGATACAATGGGAATGGATATATTTATTTTTAATTAATTCGGATTGCTTTACCTTTCCTTTCTTTTTTTGTATAATTATTTATTTTTAACTCTCATTGGATGAACCATGCAAACATTTCTCATACTTTAAAGCAATTCTAATCTTATGTATTTACTGTGTATGTCTTCCCCCGAGATCCATTTGGATTTGAAATAGGGTAGACCGAGAACGACGCTTCAGTTTTTAATCCATTCACCGACTCTTGCTTTTCAGGGAGAGCTGAGCTTGGACTTCTGTTCCTTAGAATTTTTTTTTAATAAGGTTTCCATCTAGTCAGTGATCGGGGCCAAATCGAGGTTAGATTTCTGTCCTTAGAAAATTTTTAATAAGATTTCCACCTAGTCAATGACCGGGGTCAGGCTAAGGTTAGGTTTCTATCTTTAGAAAATTGTTAATAAGGTTTCTACCTAGTCGATGACCGAGGTCAGGCTGGGGCTAGGTTTTTGTCCTTAGAAACTTTTGATATATTTTTTTGAATAAAAAGCACCTACCATACTTTGCAAATATACAGTACCATTAATATGAAGATAGTTAAGTACATCACTCTTCAAAGTTTAGCATAGTCAATGGTAATATCTTTTTAAGTTCTGCACATTCCATGGTCGGGGAAGTGGTCTCTCTTCTAGATCTTCCAAGAAGTATGCCCCTCCTCCAGCAATTGTAGTAACTCTGTACGACTCCTCCCAGTTCGAAGCTAGCTTTCCAGCGCTTAGATCCCTAGCACTTCCCAATGCCCTATGTAGCAGCAAGTCCCCAGCACTGAATTCCCTCGATCTTACCCCTTTATCATACCTTTGAGCCATCTTTTGTTGATAGTTCACTAATCGAATAGTTGCCATCTCTTGGTGTTCTTCCAGCAGATCTAGCTGTTTCGTCATTAACTCATCATTGGCGACTGGAGAAAAGTCTGAGACTCTCATAATGGACAAGCTTATCTCCACTAGTATGACTGCCTTGACTCCATAGGTCAGGGAATAAGGGGTTTCACCAGTTGATCTTCGCGGCATCGTTCAGTAAGCCTATAGCACATTTGGCAATTCCTTGGTCCACCTGCCTTTTGCTCCCTCCAACCTCTTCTTCAACTCACTCACGATTGCCTTGTTTGTCACCTTGGCCTAGCCATTACTCTGCGGATACGCTAGGGTCAAATACTTGTTCTTAATCCCAAGATCACTGCAATACTTACAGAAAGCCTTACTGTTAAACTACAACTCGTTATCCAATACTAGAGATTCTGGTACCCCAAACCTCGTCACTATGTTCTTCTATACAAACTTCTTGACATCTACATCCTGAATATTTGCCAACGCTTCAGCCTCAACCCACTTGATAAAGTATTTAACGGCCACCAGAACAAACCTTTTGTTTCCGGTTGCTCGGGGAAATGGCCCAATGATGTCTAGCCCCTATTGCGCAAAGGGCCATGGACTACTAATCGGATTTAAATTCACTCCTGGTTGATTTATGACTGGGGCATGCTTTTGGCATTGCTCACATCTTCTCACATATTCAGTAACATCCCTTTGTATCTTTGGGCACTAGAATCCCTAGGTCATCGCTCGGTAAGCCAGCGAATGGCCCCCAACATGGCTGCTGCATACTCCCTCGTGTAATTCAGTCAAAAGGTCATTAACTTTGGAGGGGTGGAGGCGCAACAGATAGGGACCCCCGAATGATCTTCTGTACAACCTCTAGTCTCGAGACAACTAGAACCGTGCAGCAACTCTACGTACCCTTTCAGCTTCTTTACTTTCACTCGGTAACCGATCTTCAACTAGAAATTCTATGACCAGGTCCATCCAACTTGATTAGAATGCCGAAACTACCGATACCCTTACTTGCGGGTCAATGCTAGGCTCGCGTACTACCTCTATCGTAATCAACCGAGAAATTTCACTATCTAAGGATGAGGCCAATGTTGCTAATGAGTCGGCATGCCTATTCTGTCCTTAGGTGATTTGGATTACCTTTGCCTTTTGAAACTTACTCATTATCTGACCTACCAACCTTAAATATTCGACCATTCAAGAATCCTTGGCTTCAAAACTTCCATTAACTTGACTCACCACTAGTCGAGAATCTGAATAGATCTCCAAATCAGCCGCCTCTAGCTTTTGTGCGGCTCTAAGTCCTGCGAGAAGTGCCTCATACTCGGCTTCATTATTTGATGTTCAGAAACCTAACCTTAAAATTTGTTCTAGCTTTACTCCCTCTTGTGACATGATTACGATGCCAATTCCTACCTCTTGAGTATTGGATGTGCCGTCAATGGACACCTTCCTCGGTTGGGTAACAACATTATAGACCCCACCAGGTCCCCCTTCAATGGGAGTGAATTCTGTGATGAAATCGGCGAGCACCTGTCCCTTGACCAAGCTTCTGGGCTTGTACCGGATATCGAATGACCCGAGTCTAGTACCCCATTTCGTTATCCTTCCTGTAAAGTTAGATCTCTTAAGCAGAGAATGTAGGGGATATTCGGTTAATACGTACACAGTATGTGCTTGGAAATAGTGAGACAACTTCCTAGTGGCATGGACCAACCCCAATGCGAGTTTCTCCAAAGGCAAATACCTGGTTTCTATATCGACTAGTGTTTTATTGATATAATAGATTGGCCTCTGTGCTCCCTCTTGATTCTTCAGCAATACGGCACTCACGGCATGCTTGGACACTGCAAGATACATATATAAATCCTCCCCTGAATGTGGGCAAGATAATATTAGTGGGCTAACCAAATATTTTTTTAGGTTCTGGAAGGCCTCCTCACATTCCTCTGTCCATTGGAACCTTTTCCATTTCTTCAGCAACTGATAAAAGGGTAGGCATTTGTTCACCGATTTCGACATGAAACGGTTTAACGAAGTTATCCCTGTTAGCTTTTGTACGTCTTTTGGGTTTCTTGGTGGCTTGAGTCGCTCAATAACGCTTATCTGGTCGGGGTTCACTTCTATTCCTCGGTGCGTAATCATATACCTTAGAAACTTTTCAGCCCCCACACCGAAGGCACATTTGTCAGCGTTGAGACGTAGCTTGTGCTATTTGAGTATTTCAAATACCTCCGTCAAGTCTTCTACGTGTCTTCGGTTTTCCCGACTCTTCATAACCATGTCGTCTATATACACTTCGATTGTACTCCCAATCTTATCTCTAAACATCCTTGTTATCATCCTTTGATAAGTAGCTCCCACATTCTTAAGGCCAAAAGGCATCATCGTGTAGTGGTAATTGACCTTAGGAGTTATGAAGGATGTCTTCTCCTAATCCTCGGCTGCTAGCGCAATCTGATGATAGCCTTGGAAAGCATCCAAAAAGCTCATCCTTGGGTGTCCACACGTTGCATCTACCAACTGATCAATCTTAGGGACAGGAAAGGGATCCTTAGGGCATGCCCGATTGAGATCGGTAAAGTCTACATAAACCCGCCACTTGCCGTTCTTCTTCTTGATCACCACGGTGTTCGACAACCATTTTGGGAAGAAGACCTCTCGAATTACCCCAGCTTGCTTTAGTTTTTCTACCTCTTCTTTCACGGCTTCAACATGTTGCTTAGCCGACTTTCTTGGCTTCTGTTTCTTGGGGGGAAATGATAGGTCCACATTTAACTTATGAGTAATGAGTGCTGGGTCGACCTCGGGGACATCGTACAGGTTCTAAGCAAAAATATCCAAATTCTAAACTAAGGTCAGCAACAAAGCTATCTGATCTTCCTGCCTCGTGTTTGCACCTATTTGGAAATTTCTATTCTCACATGGAAGTATACTTACCTTAACCATATCCTCGGCATTGTCAGCCCTCCTGCCCTCTGCGAGCTCCTGTAATTGCTATGATAGGTCCTGTTTGGCCGACTCTTTCTGCTTAATCTCCCGATTAACAGCCGCTACCAAACATTGCCTTGCCATCTGTTGATCCTCTCTTACCACAGCAATCCCCTGTTTGGTATGAAACTTCAGCTTCTCATGCAAGGTAGATGGTATAGCTCCCATAGCGTGGATCCAGGGCCGACCGAGAATCGCAGTGTACAGGGAGAAGGAATTCACCATAATGAAGTTTACCATTACCTCTTTTCCTTCAGTATTAACGAGCAAGGGGATTTATCCCTCAGGGATCACCATCCTACCATCAAATCCTACTAAGGGGGTGTCATACTTAGATAAGTTCTCTGTTTTTAACCCTAACCCCTTGTATAGGTTGGGGTACATCACTTCGACCCCACTTCCCTGATCTACTAACACTTTCTTCACTACAAAACCACCAATTCTTGCAGTGACTATGAGAGTGTCATCGTGCAGCTGGGTCGTCCTTTCCCAATCCTCATATCTGAACCCAATTAGCCCCCGATTCAACCTTGGTTTCTTCCCGAGCCGAGTGTCACCCTCGAGATTCTCCACCGAAACCACACTTAAAATTCCCTTATGTTGACTTAAATTTGTACCAATTGAAGTCGCATGTATAACTTCGATAACCCCCAACTACAGTGGGAGCGTGTTCCCCTATTTTCTCAATGCTTGCCTCGTAGCATTGCCCTCGGGCACCACCACAAACTCCTTCAAATGCCCGAATTTCACTAATTGCTCCAAATGATCCTTAAATACCCTACACTGTTCGGTACTGTGTCCCTTTTCTAGATGGTATGTGCAATACAAGTTCTAATTCCTTCTTGCAGGGTCACCTCCCATCTTGCTTGGCCACCAGAAGTATGGTTCGTTCTTAATCCGCTCTAGAATCTTATGAAAGGGCTCTTTAAACGCCACGTTGATCTCCCCGGTTTGAATGTTAGGCTCTTGAATTCTCACTTCCCTCTTTGGCCTTGGCTGAAAGCCCCCAGGTCGTGGATTCTTTGCATACTGCGAAGTAGTGGGCGCCTTGCCTTTACTTTGTTGTCGATCATCTTCCAGCCTTTTATATTTTTCAATTCGCCTCATTAGCTGATGCATACTCTCGGGGGGGCTCATGATCAGCGAATCTCTTAGCTCTGAATCTTGTGGAAGTCCCAATTTAAAGGTGCTGGCGGCCACCTTCTCATTGCCTCCCCCAATTTCATTATACAATTCCCAATATTTGTTGGCATAACTCTGAAGAGTTTTCTAGCCCCCATTTTCATGGATAGTAGTGCGTTAACAGGTTGGGGCACTCGACTACAAGTCATAAATTGATCCCCGAACTCCTGAATTAACTTAACGAAACTGTGGATTGACCCTTTCCTTAACCCATTAAACCATCTCAAAGTTGTAGGTTCGAGATTGGAAGGAAATACCTTGCACATAAGTGCGTCATTCTGACTATACAATGACATCATTTGGATGTAATGGTTGACGTGTTCAACGGGGTCAACCTTACCATCATACGAAATGAATGGTGGTCTGTTAAAACGCCTCGGCATTTAAGCACGCTCAATCTCGTCAGAAAATGGTGATCGAGCCGCTCTTTATAGAGCCCAACTCATTGCATCCATCGCCACACTGTGATGCCCGTGTCGGTTGGGGGAATTCGACAGTCAATTAGCAAACTCATAAGATCTCTCCCTTGATCGGCGAGAACCACTCTGGTGGTAAAACTCCCCCTGATTCTCCTCGGTGTTGCCAGAATCTTCGAAGGATTCACCACGATTCCTTCTCTGACACCTACTCTACACTTCCAGCTCCAAATCTCTGACTTGTTTACAAAAGCGCTCTAATTCCTAATCCCTTCTATCATATTGCTCCTGCTCGGGAATGTAGGACGCTGATCGATACAACTGTGAGGATCCTTCTCTCGAGTCCGGTCGCTCCTCGTGCTCTTCGTACCTGTAGTCCTGATCCCTTTTTTGCCTCCTCTCTTGCCAACTTGAGCCCTAAGATGAACCCCCAGACCAGCTATCCACAAAACTCATCGAACACTAGTTGACCATGCTCAAAGGTAGCTAATTTTTCCTGGAACTATAGCAAAGTAGGAGATCACCACAAACGACGCCAATTGTGCGCGCTCGTACTTTGGTTAATGGGCTAACTCTTTTGTTGGGCTCACAATTTACTTGTTGTAGTGGGTGTATGGATATCCTATAATGGGAAGCTCTTAAGACGAAAGTCTATACCTAGTATACAATTGCCTACCTTCTTCCCGAGGTGGTTTGCTCTCGGTTTCTCTCTCTCCCTCTCTAACTCTCTGGTTCTTTACCTTCCATTGTCTAACCCCTTCCTCTCCTATTCTCTTCCTATTTATAGCCTTCCTTAGTGGGCCAGTAATGATTGCTTTTGAGGATTTTTTATGCAGGTGAAGCCCTTTAGGATTATTCCCTAACAAAAAGGGCCCCACTTTAGAAACAGGTGTGTCAGTTTTTGGGACTTGCAACAGACGCCAGATGTTGCTCGGCGGTTATATCCCCCAAGGCATTACCGAGATGCCCTAGAGTGGGCCTCGAGCAACGTTAGACCCCGAGGACTAAATAGTCCACAACCCAATCCACCGAGCATCATGGGTTGGGCCCGCTAGGGAACTATTATCCGACCTACGGCCCATGGGCCCTCCAATGATGGGCCAACAACCGTACAAGTTGAATTGGTAATGGGACATGGTTAGCAATGTCAAGTCTCAAAATCACCAAAATCTCTCACATCAGTCAAGTTAAAAGTAAATTTACAAAGTTACTATAATAACTGTGTAAATTTACACTAATACTATTCATTTTGCATAAAATTTTTTATTTATTATTTCTTTATGTATTCTAATAATGAAGGAAGAGACAAGCTAAAAATGTGTAAATTTGCAAAATTACTACAACAATTATGTAAATTTACACAAATACTGTTTACTTTGTATTACAATATATTAAGAAACAAATCTTTTATGTATTTTCATTTGTTGATATTTTGTTAATACCAAATAAATGGTAGTTTAGATTTTCATTTAATAGAAAAAAAATTGGTTCTTACTTTCGTCATTCTTAGTGGAATTCTTGGCTCTACCGCTGTATATATTTGTGTATATATTTGTGGAGTGATAATCATGCTAAAAATGTATCTTAAACCAAGAGCACTACTATAATCTTGGGACTATGTCATCCATGATGTAATCCAGGGACATGGTCCCCCGAGAATCCAACTTGTTATTTTTTAAGGGCAAATCCAACTTATCTCCTTGTCGGTGCATGTGGCGCACAAAAACCTATTACTACAGTATCACTCTTTTCTCGTCCCCATTCTCAATCGGACGGTCATAATAAAATAGTCCGTTTAATCACCATAGATCCCACACCCTCACTAACAAACCCACAAATCTACGTGGCCAGTGTTGGAAGAAAAGGCACAGAGTTACTTTACAGTGAAATTAACGCACTAATTATTACTACTAATGGGGGCTTCACCAACCAACAAATAGTTATTAGCCACGTGGCTTCGAGCGGCTTCTACAGGAGTACCTACTTGATTAATTAAAGTTGATTCTCAAAAAAAGAAAAGAAAAAAAGACTTGACTAATTAAAGTTGGTTAAGCTTAAGTCGTCTTTGTTTAATACTCCTAATTTTAATCAGTGTCTTTTGGGAGATATTTTGGGACGAGAGGAATAATTAATCTAATTTAAATTAATAGAGGTCGGTTGTATTTAATTTGGCAACAGCTGTCTCAGAACGGATCTTCTGTGCGCAACACGTTTCCAAATGGCTCATCAAGTTTCTCTTTCCTCGCTCTCTCTCTCTCCTCCTCCTCCTTCAACTTCTGCTGCTGCTGCTTCTTCTTCTTCGCATTGTTCACAACGACGAAGAGTCTTTCTCTCTACGCTCAGATTCGAAGCTGCATCGTCTTTGTCAGCTTCTACTCCGAATTCGCAGGCGAAGGTCGTGGTGACCAGAGAGCGTGGCAAGAATGGCAAGCTCATCAAAGCTCTGGTATGTCATTCCTCACTCTCTCTCTCTCTCCGCCACTGCTATCTTCTTGAGATTTTTTTTTTTTTTTTTTTTTTTTTTTTTTTGCGTTCCGGTTGGATTTATAGGGTTTCAGAACGCATTATTTTGGTGCTTCTGTAGCTTTTTCTTTAATCTGCTAGTTTTAGTTTCATTCACTTTGTTGTGTCTTGAATTTATTTGAATTTCTTTGTTGTAGTTGAGTTTGGCATGAGGATTTGGTGTTTGATTTAATAGTTAATATTTCTACGGCTTGTGCATTATCTGCATGTACCATTGAGAGTAGACTGATGTTACATTCAAAAAAAGCCAAAATCTAATCATTTTGAACAGTTTTAGAAAGCTACATTTGGTTCACTTTCTACAAGAAAAAAAATAAATTGTGTGTAGGCTGAAATTTTTTTTATATGAATAAATAGTTTGAAGAGAAAATATGTTCTTTTATTTTCTATTTGGCGTATGATTAAGGAAAAAAAATGGTGTTAAGTGTTAACACATGGTGATACTAGTTGTTTTTGTCATAATTCCAATTATACAAAAATGAACATATTAAATTATTTGTGTTTTTGCCATTGGTTTTGTAAAATGAAGTGGCTGGTAAGTAGATTGGATATGATTTGCATAAAACTAGACTATCATGAAGCATTTAAAAAAAAAAAGAATTATTATTTTCAATAGTTTGATGATGCGTCTATTCAAATGGATGATGATTTCACAATTTGTCAATAATGAAGTAAGTGGGAATTCCTTGTGTTTGTGCTTAGTGTCATATATTTTGTTTTTGTTTACAACTGATCCCAAGCTCCAAAAAAGGAAAAATTCATTCACTTTATAAAGAATGCAGCAACACCCCCCATTTTTCTGCCCCAAAAACAAGCAAAAAAAAGGAAACATCTGATTTTCTTGATCTTGCATCTAAACTTTTCTTGCTTTAGCACAAAAGAATGGCGCATACTGCAGTTTATCACCTATATATGGTTTCATTGAGACCACAACTATTGCTTCTGCAGCTAATTTTTTTATCTGTTGCTGCCACACATTTGCAACCACTGATTTTGTGCATCCATCGCTGCCACCCATTCACAACCATTGCAATTTACAACCTGTTTAGTTTTATCTCCCTTGCCACTTCTTTCAATGCCATTGCTCTACAATGTTCACTATATCCACCGTCACTGCATGCAAATCTTTTCTTTCAATTACTAAAAGCTATTCCTTTTTTTATCCATAACATAGTTTCAGCTATATGGTAATAAATATTTTGCACTACTGTTAATTTTATTAAAACCAGTATGGTGCTGCACCGTTGTTAGTTTTACTCGCATATTGTGTTTGCTGTGTTCTTTGCAAAATATTACATCCATTTATTATTATTATTATTATTATTTTGTGCATCGTGCTTACTTAGCTGTGTCCAGTGGACACATAGCTGTCTGTCCACCACCAAAAAAATATATTACAGTGGGATTCTTTTTGAATGGGTGGCCAGATACAGTTTGGAATTAAGATGAAATTTCTAATGTTGAGTACAGGCCAAACATGGGATCAATTGTCTGGAGCTTCCCCTCATTCAGCATACACAGGGACCTGATCTAGATAGGCTTTCTTCTGTATTAAATGGTAAGATCACAAGCTTTGTGTTTTAGCTTGTTGGTGGTATGGACCCACTTTCTTTAATGCAAGTGCCAATGATGTCATTCTACCACTGATCACGATTAGGTTATCTCTACTGTGGCAGCATGTATGAGTAGCTAGAATCAAACCACATGACATATTCCTTGTCAGTGGGAATGATGTGTTTGTGCGGATAATATGCCAAGCTAGTTGGCAAGCCTGGATTAATTTGGACTGATAAATATGAGATGAATCTTTAGAGAGATATGGTTAGGATAGGTCTTGGATCTGGTGTATGTCCAGGTTCCCGATTACCTTAGTTATGACTTTTTTATTCTTTGCCTGAAATTGAACTTTCTTTTTATTTTTGTTTTTTAGTTTTCTTTTATTATGATTTTGGACGGTTGTGTGGCTTTTTACAACTAGTTATTCTCATGCCTCTTAAAGTTCTTGCCCCCACCTAGTATGATGCCTAATTGCATATATTTTATGTCATTAAAGAATGATTGGTTAGTGGTGCTTGCCTGACATGTTACAAATGAGATTTATTTTTCACATTATTTCTTCTTTTCTGTTTATGGCAGCAGACACTACATTTGACTGGATAGTCATAACTTCCCCTGAGGCGGGTTCAGTCTTTTTGGAGGCATGGAAGTAAGGTTTAGAACTTGTTAACTATACTCTGGCCCACATAGTAAAAGTATTACTTTTCTTCTGCAAATTTTCTAGAAGATGTGACCTGAATTTTTGTTTGTGCTTCAATTGTGTCTCCTGTCTTCTTGAGCTGCATGTCAACCTTCATTTTAGGATATGTATATTATATTTCTCAATTGAAATGTTCTATACCTAGTTATGAATTGATTGGCTTTTTGATATAATGCTTAGGCTGTGTGGAAAATTATTTATTCCCTAGGATGCTGGATGCAATTCAGCATATCATAAAATATGGTGCCTTACAGAGATCTTAAATTAAATACTGGTTTCCTTCTCTTTTCTTCTTTTCATACTTGGCGAAAATGGTAAACTTGACCTTTATTTAAAACCTTAGGGCTGCTGGGACCCCAAATGTTAAGGTAGGTGTTGTGGGAGCTGGTACGGCGAGCGTTTTTGAGGAAGTAATGCAGTCCTCAAAGCAATCACTCAGCGTTGCCTTTGCTCCCTCTAAAGGTACTCATTAACGTATTTATGTGCAGGCTTGCACTTAGATTTAAACTTGCATTTTGCTACCTGTTGTTGGGAACACATGATAATCTATACGATGAGCACTGGGGGTATTATCATACATGAATCTGGATAATCAGCATGAATTAGACTCTTGACAATCCAACATTTTTTTAGTTGCTTTGCTAAAAGCTAAAAAATTGAGTGAATATGTTAGAACAGTCTTGTGTTGATGAGAATGTTAGATTTCTGGATTGCAGAAATTTGGTTTATTATATTGAGGAGACATTTAGTTGGGTTTGCTTTCCTGCATTTAGGGCTGATTATTGACTCCATTTATACATGCGAACACAGACATGCATACATGCACAGATACTTATATGCATACGTGTGTGTGTGTATATATATATTGTTTGTTTTGGAGCAATTTGGTGTGTTTCTTTTGAGTATGTATCATTCATTGCTACCATGGTTTATTGTTTATAGTATTTTGTTCAATGGATAATTCATTCTTCTGAAAAATTACTATTATTTGATTCAGTTAAGCACCATAATGTGAAATTTTTGTGAATTGTCTCACTCCAGCGACGGGTAAGGTTCTAGCTTCTGAGCTTCCAAAGAATGGGCAAAAATGCAGAGTCCTATATCCTGCTTCTGCAAAAGCTAGCAGTGAGATTGGTATGTGATATGCTTCTTGTTATATGTTTCTTTTGGCCTTTTCAATACTGAGAGTCGAATGTTATTTTTTTGATATTTTATGAGAGTGAGACTGGTGTTGTGCTTTGCAAAATCAGTCTGATTGGCTTGGTGCAGTAATACAAGTAAAGTTTTAGGGTAGATGAGAAGTAGTATGTGATCATGCAGTTTTTGACTCAAACTAGTAGCTAGAGTTGGCTTATAATAACCACTTTAAGAAGTGGCCAGCTGTGGATATTTTTAATTAACAATATACAGAAATAGGAAACCAAAATTAACTAGCAGTTTCAAAACCTGCAGAATACTCCTATCAAGACATAAAAATGTTAAGGAATTTGATAAGAGGGATTTTGGGGACACTTCATTAAATGAGCTTCACTTTGACCAGGCAAAGTGCTTAGATCTTGAGGCTTTGTGCTTTGAGTTTTAAGTCCGCATTTAACAATACTGCTATGATAATGATGTATTTCTTTGTGGATAAATTACAAATTACCTTCCTATGGTACGGGGTAGTTACAAATTACTTCTGTGTGGTGAGGGGTAGCCCGAGCTTAATAGTTTAAAGTCTCAATGTTTTATAATTTAGCAGTTAGTATCATACTTTTAGTTGATTTTCTTTGTTTTTATATTTAAAAAAGGTTGTGCAAAATCTTAAACAACAATTATGGTGTATGTGTTACAGAGGAAGGATTGTCTAATCGTGGATTCGAGGTCACAAGGCTAAATACATATACGACGGTAAAGTATTTAGTATTGCTGGTTTGGTTGTGGGTTTCTTGTATAACGAACATAATTCCACGTTTGATTTGCTCTATGCATACATTGAAACTTTTATTGACATATTGTTTACTAAAAACAAAAAGAGAACTTTTATTGACATTTAATATGAATCATAAGATTACTGACATGTGTCTTATCATGAGCTTAATGCTGTTAATTTCCCATTATGGACTGTCCCTTGATCAATTTTTAATTTTTATGTGATTCTTAGAATGTATGTTCACTGCAAATGCTAATCTGCCAAATTTGCTTCCAAGGATTTTTCATTGTGGGGCCTATATATTTTGTCGATTTTCTGACATGCACCTGTCATATTAAACTTTGCTGATTGGAGTTCATTTTTGCTTCTGATATCTGCTTATCCATCTCTGTGGGATTTTTTATGGATAATCATTCATTGTAATGTTCTTTTGGATTCAACCTTTAATTCGATCACATGCCTCATGTTCAATCTTGATGCTAGAATCTTCAAAGAAGTGGGTGTTTCTCCGGCCTCTAAAATAACTGCCTTATTCTTTTCTTGTGATATGTGGAAGTGTAATCTATTATAAGTTGCAGTTTATGTACATGGGTACTAATTCAAGTTGGTGATTTATAATTTTATACTTATCCAAAAAAAATAAAAGAAATTCAAGTTGGTGATTTATAATAAGCCAATTGTGTTAGTTGTGTAAATAAGCCCCTGATTTGAAATGATTTCTTCCAGGTACCAGTCCATGATGTTGACCAAATACTTTTGCAGCAGGCACTTTCTACTCCTGTTGTTGCAGCTGCCTCGCCTTCTGCAGTTCGGTGTGTAATTGGTGCTTTTATTTTTATGCAACATTTAGTTAGTTTCCCCAGAGTTACAGAGTGGAGTGACATGTACTTGACCGTTTCATATACTGCCTATACGCAGTTTAAGTGAACTTTATGATTACACACCTTATGATGAGGGTCAATAAAACACCTATATTTCTTTTTGTTCTTTGGGCTACCTAGATTGACCAGGGGGTTTTTGATAAGGAAGTTTTAGTCCATGTACTTAATTCATAAATCTCCATTGCAACAGTGCCTGGATCAAACTTATTTCAGATGCAAAGTGGGGGAACAATTCAGTTGCCTGTATTGGTGAGACAACTGCTTTGGCTGCGAAAAGATTAGGCCTGCAAAATGTATACTACCCAGCACAACCTGGTGTTGAAGGGTATGTTCACTTTCCTTACATATTTTTTTTGGAGATTTTACCTTATGCCAGTGTCTCTCTGATATAAGTTATTGATTACAAACCTTTTGTGCTATGGTTGTTACTGAATGCAATTGACTTATCAAAAAAATCGGAGAAAATAGGTTTCCTATATTTTACTAATTACAAACCCTTTTGTTTCTTTCATATGATGTTTCTTAATTGGAACTATTGAGATACAAGTATGTCTATCATAGAGTTACACTGCTGATTGTGGCTAAATCTTTTGTTCAAATTTGGTTTTTGAATGCATGTTTTCTTTGCATTACAGTAATCATAAGGATGTGGAAAATTTATGCCACTGATCTAAAATTTACTAACTACTGTTTCCTTTAATTGTAATTGGGCTGTTAACACCACATTTCTTATTAGCCCAGTATGATCAAATAATAATTATTTGTAAAATATTGAGAATGAATTTAATGTAAAATGTGATGAATTACGATAAGATATAAAGTGGCTTGTGCAAGAAAACTAGCTTTGAATTGTTGAGGATGGTAGTCAGATGTTTTAGTTTCTGTTAAATGAAAGAGACTTGCAATTTAAAATTTTTAACCATTTCCAGGAGATTACACATACTGTTGTTTGATGTGGTTTCAAACCGTACAACTTTTTTTAAACTTCACTTGTTTCTAAGTACATGTAAAAAAAACCCATTTTCAAAAACTGAAAATTTTGACCAAACAGGCCCTGATAGTAGTTCTTCCAATTTTGAAATACAACCTAGGAAGTTGTTACATGTAAAAACTATGGTAAATCCTAGGAAGCATGGATACTCCATTTTTTCCCAGGTATCCGTATCTGATACGTGTCGTACCAAATTCCTCTAGGATACCTCTGCATGCATGTCCTAGCCTTTTATTTTTTGAAAAAAAAAGTGACGATGCGTCTAGGATATGCCCATGATTTTGCTTGGATACAGTTGCAACCCAACCCCCTGAGATAGCCCTAACTTGTAAGGATTTTTATTTTTATTTTCTATATATTAGTTTTATTGTGGAACACTTATTTATTTACTCTTTTGGATCTTGGTTTGTATTCTAAACATCATTTAATGGCCGTTGATTCACTTTATTTTCCATTATTGCCTTTAAATTGATATATACTTAATAATATATGAAAAATGAATGCTTAACAATGGATAAAAAGTATAAATAAAAATATATTTAATAAGTAATTAATACATGTAACCTTGCCGTATCGTATCGTATCATAATTTTTCAAGAATTTTCGTATAGTTATATCCCATATTGTACTGTATCCGTACCCGTGCTTCATAGGGTAAATCATGAGATTGAACTTGATATAGTTGGCACATTATTTATAGTATTTGATAAATAGATTCGTGTAAACATAAGCTGTTGTGTTTTTTTTTTTTTTTGGGAAGGGGGTGTTAAGTTAGGAATGTGTAATGGTTCTTGAACCCATGGTCTCATCCTCCACATCTTTACAAGGGGAGAAGGTGCCCTTTGAGCTAGAGCTCATTTGAGACTTCAAATGAGTTTTGTGCAGTTCATAACTTGGTTGTTTGAGTTCACTGTCAATTTGTGGATTGGTCTAGTACATCAATCGGACTTGTCACCTCCTAAATTTTTGGCAGGTGGGTTGGTAGCATCCTTGAAGCCTTGGAAGCACATGATCATTTCTAGGTCATTTTATCTAGGTAACTTTTTCTTTTCCCGTGTTTTTGATCATAAGTGTCATTTTTCTCTTCTTTTTTTCCTTTCCTCCCAAAAAATAATGAGTTGTTTCTCTATAGCTTTTCCCCAGGATGCAAGCAGACAAAGTGGCAACATGTTCAGGATTATGTCAGCGCCTCATAGACACAAATATTGCGGCTTCTGTGCAAACTAGCTGCAAAACAGAGATTAATCTTTCGCAAGCAGATTAAGGGAATGTTATAAGACTCTTGGACACCCTGACGGGACCATATTAAATAGGCAAACATTTCTTCTGAGGTTAGTCAAGAGAATATCCGGACATTCTGACAAAGAAAGCTGTCCATTTTCACATCAAACCTGACATCAGCTATGTTGACAACGAATTTGTCTTGCTGCTACTTCATGAACACTGATTACTCGTATAAATTTTTGTTAGGTATGAAGTTGTGACTATTGTTTTTGTTCATATAATAGGATGTGTCACACCTTTGTACATTACATTTTTATAGTGGAAGCTCAATTTATAAGAAAAGAAGCTCTTTTTCACCTTAGCTATTCATACTGTGACTTGCCTTACTTTTGCTGTCCAGACCTTCCCAAAGGACATATTTTAATCCCTCTTAATTTTTCCAAAATTCAGTGAGATTTAGATCAGGGTTCCTCTTGAATGTCAATTTTGTTTCCATAGATGGCTTGTCTGTCTTGGGAGGCTTTGGTGCTGGTTGGAGAATTCCTTTAGCTCATCTCTCGTTTGGTTTCGAGAGCCTCCCCCTCCCCCGTCCTTTACTCGTATTTTGAAAGCCGTCATCCTGGATTTTCAGGAATTTTCTCCATGAAGGATACCAGAATTGTCTAGTTTATATTCCCAGCCTTGAAAGCTACTGACTGGTAAATAATTGTTGCCATTTATTGCTATATGTAAGGACAAAAGAATCTTGGTTTGATACAATGATACCTTTGGGTTAAATTCCATATCCTTCCCCTACTAAGAATCTGGTGGTGGATGAAGGTCATATGCTCATGGGTCTGTGAGTTTCTTTCCAATTAGAAAGAAAATATTCTGTGCTCCAAAAGAGAATGGTTTGGAGTCTGCCTATAGGGATCATTGGACAAATATACAGTTGGTCTTCTTCTGTACTTTTGATAAAGTATTGTCTAATTGTTTGGTAATCCTTATTTAGTGGGAGTGTTAGGGTGGGGTGGGGTGTTGTTTGGGGGGGGGGGGGGGGGGGGGTGCGGAATCGATAAGTAATGAGTAGTTTTATTAAATAAAAAGGCTGTATTGGGTATTGCGGAATGATTGGAATATGGAAAAAACTTTATTTGTTCAAGTATTCTACTGATGAGAAAGTGGCATAGGTCCATCATCAGACATGGAATGCCTGTTGTATGATAGTAGTTATAGCAGTATCGAGTTTGTTGGAAATTGAGAGTGCATCTCATGTGGGTCAGCTAATTTTGATAGATTCGAGCAATTGGGGTTATTGCATTATGGCGTGAGTAGCCAGAGTAGAAGATGTAATGAAAATGTAGATGTGTTTATTTGGGTTCTGAGAATTTGATGATATATCTTGGTAGTTTTTTCCCTTGTAGAGTGAGGGTAAATGAGTTTTGGTGTTGCAATTTAAGGCTTGTTTTGGCTTGCTCAACACGCTAAAATATGTGAGATAAGGTTTGATGGAAGAGGGGTTAAAGCAGAGGAGGAAAGTGCTTAGTTTTTTTTTTCTGTAGTTGATCAGGGAGGTAGTGCAGAAATCTTCAGTATAGAGTTTGACTGTCAGAACTCGATTGCTTAATGTTTGGTGGTTGTATTTTTGTGTGCACATGTGTGCTAGTAGGATCTCCTTAAGCTTAAGAGTTCTGGGGAAGATTTAAAGTTACATGTCAGGGAGGTTCTCATTATTTTACAAATGAGAGATTCTGTCATCTGTACTTGTAGGCTTGATGTAGATTATTTCCACAACAAAAAAAAAAAGAAAAAAGGAAGAAATAACACTGCACGTTATATGATACTAAATTAATAGTTTTTTATATTTTGAGTTTCTTTTCTCTAGTAGGAGTCAATCCATGACTTGCAGAAACAATTTGAGCTTAGGTTACAAGTTCCTGGATGGTATGAATTTTTAGAAATTACTGTGTTAGATGGCAATTTATTCTGAGGGGGGAAGCTTCCCTTTAAGGAAAGATGAGATCATGGTCAGTGCTCGTTCTGGTTGGTAGCTTGGAACCATATGCCCAGCTCCCCTTACTGTGGTGAATGTCAATCCTTTGTACCCAACCACATATCCTCCAACCTGCCAGCATCATCATGTTGAAAATTCATTACCTTGTTTACTGCTGCTGGGTAAACTATGGGATCAATTATCTTATATATTTACCTCATTGCCAGAATACCATGGGCGCCAAGTAGTGTTGACTGGTAGATTTAGTGTGCTTATGGAGTACCTAGAGGTGGTTACTGAAACAAGGCCATCCATGTCGCCACTGCAGGTTTCATTGACAGATAGTTTAAGGTGCTAGCAATTGTTAGCCTGTATTATATCTACTTACTGTAATATTTAACCGGTATAGATTTTTGACTTACAGTCACGGTTCATTTATGGGGAGAGAAATTTTAGCAGGATTTTCTCTTGGATAGGAAATCTTGAGGGATCACTGGGAAAAAACCATCAAAAGCTCATGTAAATATGAGGGTTTACCTGTATATCCATACACTAATTCCACTTGAAATGATCTGATTTATAGTGGGCAGAACTGTCGTTGGGCTGTCTGTCCATGGAGTACTTCTGCAGGCAGTGCAGAAGCAAAATTAGACATTTATATTGGGTGGCACTTTTAGTACAAGAAAGATCTTAACTTTGCATATTCGTGACAGGATTATCACTACCAATGTTGTCTAGTCCACGGGTACCACAGGTTAGTCACTCATACCTGCAAGCTTCCCATTTTGTAGCTTTTGTATGAAGAGCTGTTTGCACCTCAGCAAGATTTAGATATGTATCAACATAATGGTTGGAGCAGGGATCAAAATCGTGGACCTTGTAAGATTAAAACCATTTCTAGGTTAGTTCTAATTACAAGGCCAGTTAAGTTCGAAATGCACATGTCAACTGAATACATAATCACAGATTATTGCGATGAAATTCATGCTTAGTTTATAAGAGCATCAAGTCAAACCTAATTGTATACTTCATGTATATATAATAATCTCCATAGCCATTTCTTTATTATTCTAATTAAATTTGAAATTATTTATATTTGATTGATGCGTAAAGACTTACAGAACCGCTTGGACCTGACTTGGATGATGATAAGTTGCAAACCGGAGCATATATGTTAGAAATATCGAGCGCTCCAGCCTCTATGTTTCCTTGAGTTAGATAGTCATGACATGTGCTTGAAAAATTACTGGTAGCGAAGTTGCAGTACTTGTGAATTCCTGCATTAGTTTCGTCGGGAGTTTAAAGCATGTGTCCAGAAATAATCACATGTGCCCATTTGACCAATACCATCATCTATCCAAGCATTCCCAATCTGCATACATTGACATTTACATGGAAGCCTTAATTAGCACTGAGATACAGGCACGTCTTAGACTGAAGATAGACTTCACAATATACTCACAGCAATGCCTTTGATGTTGATTACTGTTTGGTTTTTGTTCTTGTTCTTTGAGAGAATTATGCGAGCAAGTTGAGGTACATAATGACCAGCATAGCTTTATCCAGTTATAAAGAAATCTCGGTTTTTATATTGTGGGAATCTTTCAAGCCAGTTCATTAGAAAAGTGTAAGAGTCGTCCGCTGTTCTTTTGTCACCGTTTTTTATGTAATCCGAGGAGGTGTTCGAATATGAAAGCCCAATTCCAGCAGGGGACTCCAAAATGATAACATTTGCCACAGCCAAAATTTTTAACAGGTATTGGTTTTACTAAAGGAGAAAAAGATTCAGATAAAATGTCCAGAGTACTTAAGCTCTTCAGCTTTACTCTATCATTTGAAAGTGAAATTAGAATCTGCTTACCTGTGTTCCATGCATAATCATTTCGGCAAAGTGTTTTTCCATCACTCTTGACTCTGAAAGGTCCCAGTTCTTCCATGGCTCCATATCCAAAAGAAGAGCATCCCGGGCCTGTAAATCTCAGTATCCTTTTATTAATCTCTTCGTAGTTGCTAACTTGCTATGAACTACATATAATGGAAACAATGGAGGTGGCATCGTGGTGAGCACCTGGTCTCTGCCTCTCTCAAATTAGAGAAGTGGTTAAGCGTAATGTCTCATTGCCAATGTTGAGGTAAGCGATTTTTTGTTGTTGTTGTTGTCACGAAAAAGGTTTAGAACTTAAGTAAATCAGTAATGCAGTAAAATTATGCGGTCCATCTTATTTCGGACTTCAGAAATATGTGTGTGTGTGTGTGTGTGAGAGAGAGAGAGAGAGAGAGAGAGAGAGAGAGAGAGGCAAATCTAAGTGAGTTTGTGGAAACCGGAAATTTGGAAGGTGCATGTTTATAATACAGGAGGAGATTGTGTTATTTTTAATAGATCACTAGTTGCAACTCACGCATAGCTATGCGTGTGAAAATGTAATACAATTATTTTATAAGAACATAAAGTAGTTTCTCAAAAAAAAAAAAAAAAACATAAAGTAAATTTTTTAGATCAAACAGTGCATGTGTTATTTAAAAGTATTTTCTATTTTTATTTGTTTTATGTAATAAAACATATAATGTGCTTTGCTCTATATATATTATAAACTGAATTTAATAAAAAGATTTAAATTACATAATTATAATATTGTTTTACATAAATGGAGAAGTTATTATAAAAATGGATTTTTTTAGATATATCATAATTAGTTGACTACTTTGAACATGTTCAAGAATATTAAAAATAAAAATCTATATCTCATTCCATGGAACACATGAAATGTTAACTTATATAATAAATTTAAGCTTAAGGTAACGTTACCTTAAGCTTAAATTTATTACCTTAAGCTTAAATTTATTATATAATTTAAGAATTATAGCAATTTTTTTTTCAAATATAAGTTTAATTTAGGGTAAACTATATATTTGATCTCTATCCTTTATACCATATTTCAATTATGTCAATTTGGTCCATAACTTTTTAGTATCGTGTCAATTTAGTCTCTGCCGTTATATCTTGGGTGCAAATTTCTGACATGACAAACAACAAAAATAAAATTTTAGTTTATTCTTACATCAATGGAAGCTAATTTTTTATCTTGGTCATTAGACATGTCATCAATTTTTATCTAAAACTAAAAGATAACGGCAAAGACTAAATTGACATGGTATTGAAAGGATATGGATCAAATTGACATAATTGAAATGTTATGGACCAAATTGATACAATTGAAAGGTTATAGATTAAATTGAAATATAGTGTATAGGATCATAGTTTTCAAACCCGGACTGGACCGGGCGGTCCGACCGGGTTAACCGGGAACCGAATAGGAATCCGGTTTTTTAAGCTTCAAGAACCAGGCATCATAGGTAATTCCGTGAACCCCTTGAACCGGGGTTGGACCGCCCGGTTCATGCAAAACCGGTGGCATGAACCGTACGGTCCAACCCCGGTTCAAGCATGCCTCTTAAATAAAAAAATTCGAAAATGCACTTACCAGGATTAGAACCCATGCACGGTCAGATATACAACTGGAGCCTAACCACTCAGCCAAGCTTGCAAGTTGGTGCTCAACAATAACAAAAAAAATACTTAAAGTAAACTTAATGCAATTTTTTTTTTTCCTTTTTTTATAAAAACAACATAACATAATTCTATTCTACTTAATTAAATTATCCATCTCTTTCAATGAATATAAAAAAATTATAATTAAAATCTTTCAAAGATATTCAACTTTACTTCAAAAATTAATCATAAATTTTAATGTTTTTATGGTTATTATTTTATTTTATTAACTTTCTTATTTAATTATTAAATATATTCTTAAAAATCATTAAATTTCCCTCACATATATAGATATGTTAGTCAATTTTACTAGTTTTATATATTTAATATTTATATTTAGGCTTTAATTAATTATTAAATTAATTATGACATCATCACGGTTCGACCCCGATTCAACCTCGGTTGGACCTCAAAAACCTTGAATCTCTCACTTTTACGGTTCAATGAACGGTCCGGGTTTGAAAATCTTGTATAGGATAGGGACAAAAAACGTAGTTTACCCTATAATTTATTAATTCTTGTTGTAGGGGTTGGGTTTGAGCATTTCTGCTGTTAGATAAGTGGACTTAGGCCCAACTAGCCTAATACAATAAATTTATAGAGAATGAGTTTAAGAACTAGGCCTTAGTGAGGTTTGCAACAGCTAGACATAGTTATGGGTGGATTGAACAACAAAGACATGGACTAAAGTGTGAAATTCTGCTCTAGACCCTCATCTGAAGAGGTTCTTTTTCTTATTATTTCTTTAGTGCTTGGTTACAAAGATTTCAAAGGTGATACACATTGCTGCAATATCTTTGTTTTTTCTTCTCCCTCTCTCTGGAGGATTTCTTCCATTATATATATATATATATATATACCCCTTCAGCTGATCTTGGTCCTCCATTTGTTGATCATGTAGGTCACTATTCGAGTGCTTGTCCCATCAATTGCCTTCCCAAACCTTCTGTGAGTTGCGGTAACCAAGGCAGCACTGTTCAGGGGTCATTTCCTCATTAATGCGGCCAGAACGTTAGTTGTGGGCATTTAATGTGGAGGTGACAGTTTCTGCTTAAATTGCTCATCCACCATGCTCCCATGGCGGACTCATTGTACTTGTCCTTTTTCTTAGGATGCTCTTGGAGGCTGGCTTTGATGGCGCACCGCTCTTCCCTTCTATGATCTCGGTTGGCTGAGGATAGGATTGTCCTCGGCGATATTTCTTGGCAATTTGAACTTTCTTCGTTTGTGCTCGGACATTTCTTCCTCCTCGGCGTAGGCCTTGAGCTTAGTATAAAATGGGTCGGGGTTGTCAAATTCTTTGACCCCACACTTGTATTATTGAAACTTGAATTTTAAGTTTTTTTTTTTTTTTTTGAATATTTTTCATTTTTTTTTTTTTTATGACCTATATTGTTAATTTTTAATTTCTAATGCCTATTTTGTTTATATTTTTAAGTTCAAAATTAAAGAGTTTGGCCCAATTAGGATAGCATTTCAAACTTTTTAACACAATAATTAAGAAAAAAAAGAAAGAAATTTTGAGCCTGAAATTGAAAAAGCAACCTGTAAAATAGAATCAAGACCCAATTAGTCCAAAATGGACCAAAATGGGACGAATTGGATAGAATGGGACCGAAATGGACTGTTATGAACCAAATGGGACGAATAGGACCGAAGTGCGTTGTTTTGGACTGAAATGGACTAAATAGGATGAATTGGACCGAATAGCACTGAAGTTGACTGAAATGGACCAAATAGGACCGAAGTGAATTGAAATAAATTAAATGGACCGAATAGACCAAAGTAGTAGACCCAATGAGACCGAATGGATTGAAATGCTACATTGATGTAGCTTAATAGGAGCGTAATAACAATAAATATTACGTTTCAACTTTTAGATACAAGGGTTTTCTTTTCCTTTCAATCAATTTGTCATCATAGATTATGCAAAGGATAATTTCCTGTTAGATTTTCATAATTATCAATGCCCTTCAAGAAATGTCAAAATTTGGGTGAGGCAAGACATTGTATGCGCTGAAAGAAAAAAAACACAGTTGATAATACATAGCACTCATTAGGTAATTTAGGTTGATGATATGTGTCTTGTGGATAACATGATGATAACATGGTTGGAGATAAAAGTAGAAAATGTCTATTCTACTTTACATTTTCTATCCTATAAAAAAACAAATACTTTACATTTTCTAGTTGTTGCTAATGCTAGGTCGGAAGTAGTACTATGAAGTGAACTATGAAGATTCCCCAGGCCATGCCTTATACACGGATGGGATTTTACGGAAAGTAAGCCGTTATATATATATATATATATATATATAGAGAGAGAGAGAGAGAGAGAGAGAGAGAGAGTTACACATAGTGTAACTCTCGTAAAGTTACACTTTTTTTACACCGTAGATTTGTAAGTGATCTAACGGCTAAAAAAATATCATTAAATGCTGTTACTTTCCATCTCATTCATAATTAATACTAGTATTTTATCTCTCTCCTTATTTATTGTTTTTTGCTTGATTAAAGGGCACACTGCCATTTTTAACAACTTGCATTTCTATACTTAAAAAATATATATATATATATACAAGAAAAATATCTACGATAGATAATTGGTGAGAAATAGAATGGTCAAGTAACTTCAGCTAAGTGCTTGGAAATAGTAGTTCATTTTTTATTTGATCGATTGAGAAGTAGAACAAGTTTATTTTCAAATAGTAGTTCATATATATATTTTACCTATATGTTAAATGTCTATTCCGAACTCAGTAACACACAGAACAAAACAATTATGAATAAATAAAAATTAAAAAAAAAAAGGAAGAAGAAAAAGAGAACATGATAAAGACAAAGAAGACAGAGATTTGCATAAAGGCTGTACGTTTGTGAACTGTGAAGACACTTTTTTTTTTTAACCATTGAGAAGATACCTATAAGATAATTACATTTGGGCTTCTAATCAACAATCAATTTTCTAGTGGACATCAACTCCAAATATGGAGGAAATACTTTTGAAACTTCAAATGCATTTCATGCGCGTTTTGGCATGATCGTCACCACTTTTGTTACTTCAAAATGTATTTAACATTTAATTGGACTATATCCCTGCATACCCTTGGTGCGATAATCACTCCACAAGTATAAGTGCTTGTGGGATGTGAGGGGAAAGGGCCGGGGTTCAAGTTTCCAGGAGGGAGCTTCACACATATATACACATATATTAGGCTATAGTAGAATTTATATCTTGTATCAAAAAAACATTGAATTGAACTATACATAAACAAGCGGTTGAATCATTTTACCATTCTTGCACATGTAAGGTGGTATAGGACCAGTCAAGAAATTCTCTAGCCTTAAGACTGATGGGAAAAAGACTTCTTTTTTGACAGAAACTCATGGGAAAAAGACTTGTTTCAAAGAAAATTGAGAATAGGCACTTGTGCAAGGTTAGGGATGAATTAATTAGGAGAGAGAAAGAAAGTAAAAAATAATATAATATAATATTTTCTCAAATTAATTAGATTAGCTAATATGGAAAGAAATTAATTTTAAAGATGATATTGATTATAGTGATTTTCTAACCATTAGATTTTTTAGAAATCTACGGTCCAAAAAATGTGTAACTTTTGTAGAGTTACACAAGGTGTAACTTAAACCCAACCCAAAGAGAGAGAGAGAGATCAAATTATTAATTGTAAATTATTGTGTAACTCCTTAAGAGTTACACCTTTTTTGTGCTATAGATTTCTAATAGATTCAACGGTTGAAAAAATAGCATTAAATGATTAAAGATTTCCACATTAATTACCTAATTAATAACAAATTTTCTCTATCCTCATTTACTACTTTCTATAGACCTTATTGGGTATTGTTTAACTGTGTCACTTTCTTCCTTCTTCTTTTCTTTTTAAAAAAAAAAAAAAAAATCTTTTACCCAATAAGGGCATTATCATCAAACAACCCGATTAAGTTACAAGATCCATATATTTACGAAACTGTCGTCTAAAGTATTACAAACTTACTATACATGGAGAAGTCCTATATCGAATTCAAAAAGTATGGAGACCTCACCAACGAGGTCCTCTCAAGACACCCAGACACAATAGCTACATACTTTTTGGTTTGCTCTTTTTCTTCCAACAGTGAAACAACATTATTAACATCTTAATGGCTTCCTACGCGCCATCATCTTCAAGGTTGTTGACCCACTCACATTTATCAATCCATTCACTATATATATCTATGGGTTCAGTTAAAGAAGTTACAGTTGAAGATAGGGCGGATTTGAGATCAAAAAATAAAATAAAGAAGGGAGTAGGACAAGAGGAGTGTTTATGTAAAGAAAGCATCAGATCTTGTGGAGTGTCAATCAATGAAAAAAGGTAGCAAAGTGTCAAAAGTGTGTTCTATAATAAAAATAATTTTCGTTACTAAGCTTGCAAAATTTTTTTTTTATTAATTTTTTTAAGGAAGAAAGGGACACAGTTAAACGATACCCAATAAGGTCTATGGAAAGTAGTAAATGAGGATAGAGAAAATCTGTTATTAATTAGCTAATTAAAGTGGAAATCCTTAATCATTTAATGCTATTGTGGGGCCCGAGGGCCTGGTAACCTCGGCCCACTTTACGTCCGGCCCATGGCCCATGCCGAGGAAGAAGGCTCGTCCGAGGAGGATGCGTGGGAGCCTATACTTTAAAAACTTCCGCCGAGGACAACCCTGTCCTCGGCGGACCGAGACTAGTTTCAGATGGGAAAACGGGCCCAGGACAAGTTGTCACATCCGCACTAAATGCTCTCACCTAACCCTCTGGCCGCACTAATGGAGATGTGACTCTTGGACAGGGTAACCTTGATTATTGTGAATTACTTGAGTACTGATAGTGCTATTGATGGGACGGACAGTCGGAGGGAAAACCCATGGATGATCAACAGATGGAGGAGAGAGATAGGAGAAAGAGGACTATATAAGATGGACCAATAGAACAGCAAAAGGGGGGGGAAGCTCCTCGGACCAATGCCGAGGAGCAATTTTGAGAGGGAATTTGGGTGCACTGGCCTTCAATGGTGATGGGTTCATGGTTGAGGTCTGTTTGCCTGCAAGGGCCAATTTCTTCAATCCACTCTCTAAAAATGTATTGTTTGGGGCCCTACAAATTGAGTCCTAACAGCTATTTTTTCAACTGTTGGATCTATTAGAAATTTACGGCACAAAAAAGGTGTAACTCTTAAAGAGTTACATCATGTGTAACTTGAACTCATCTCTATTAATAATGTTAATAGTTAATCTCATATATATCATTTTTAAAAGTATAAAATTGGTGAATCTAATTTTTGTCAGTTCATTCAACTAAAATCATTGGTATCTAATTAACTTAAATAATACAATTTAGTTAATAATTATTTGTATAGATTTTTGTGAAGTGGTAAATTTTTTTTAGTGGTGTTGTTTATTATTATATATATGTGAAAATAGCAAGTTGATGAGTAACTTGTGAATAAGTTTGAACTTATACAACAAGAAAACAAATCAACCCTAAACATATAATTTAACTTTGTGATGAACTTGAGCTAAACTCTTATTTGAAGTAAAATTGACTAAATGAAATACTTTTTGAGCTTTTGACACTCAATTAAGCTTGTTCACACCTTTATATATTTGGTACATGAAGATATGTATGATAGGGTGGTAGTAATGCGACTTAAGAATAAGAATATTGTGTATGTATATTTGCTTGACCTCATAATAGTTTGTCATGTAGACTTTTGAGATCTCATAGTTTTACATGTCATTATTCTAGTATATATAAGTTTTTTTTTTTTAATTAAATTAAAATTTTATTTTATATTTAAACCATCCATTAAAATCTTGGCACGTCATATTTATAATTCTATTTATAAACACGGTTAAAATAATGTCTAATTATAAATTAATTAATCTCATCTACAAACCTCAATCATAATTGGTTCCTAATAATATTTATTATAATGATCAAATTTCATATTTAGACAAAAGGAAAAAAAATTATATTATATTAAATTTTTTTTTGTGTATTGCACATATTATCGATTAGTGTGTGTTTATATTATGGAGTAATATTAGGTTATGATTACGTTTTGAGTTGATTAATTAATATATAATAATTTACATATTCTTAAGATGAATAATATTACAGTCACAAATTATTTTATAATTTTGATACAAATTATTGATATAATAAATTTTTATTGGATTATATCTAGGTCTAACATTATTTTTTTTACTTATCAATAACTACTTACTAAATCAGTTGTTTATAAAAAAATATAAAATAGTTTGTACTTTTAACATTTTTCTTCTTAAAATATGTTATTTCTGCATATATTGGAAGCGGGTATGGCTACTCCCGATTTCCCACACTAATAATGACAGCTGGGAGCCTGGGACACGCAATTATGTTGGGTGTACTGCACCATGAGTCCAGGCCACGTAATAGACATGCTCATTTAATGAGCATGTCTTCATGTTCCTTAACTTTTCTTCATTATGTACAAAAGTCAGCATGAGTTATTGGGGTTGGTTGGCTTAGGCATGCTGGACACGCTGAATGAAGACAGAAAAGAAAGATGCAAAAGGCAAGAATCATTCGGCTATAGCAGAGTTGAAGAAAAGAAGTTGGTTGAAGCAAAATCAAGATAAGTTGGTTTGTATTTATTGTGACTTGATGTGAAAAGTGTGAAAGGAAGAAAAAGAGGAAAAGATGAAGAAATAAAGGAAGAGGCCATTCAGCCATTTGGGTAGAGAGAGTGAAATTTAGTGTGAGGACTGGTGCAGTCTTGAAGAATTGCGTTGGTAAGAGCAAGCAAAAAGATGAGAAAAATAGAGAGAGTGAGAGAAAATATATAGTGAGGAAGAGGGCAGTGAGTGAAAAGAAAAAGAGAGTTTTTCTTTACTCAAATTGTAATCTCTATTTAGGGTCCGTTTGTTTTGTTGGTAAATGATTTCAGGAAATCATTTACCACCTGACCTATGTGTTTGGAAGGCAAAGGAAAATCCATTTTCCGGAAAATATGCCTTAAGTTTGACCAAATTTTCAGCCTTGACCCGGAAATGGTTTTACGCTTTTATTTTACCTTCAAACCATTTTTGGGTCTCGCACAAGAACACAGAAAAGAGAAGAGAGCCTCTGAGAGAACGAGTGAGAACGAAAAACAAGCCGAAAACACTCAACAAGAGCCAAGAACAAAGAAAAAAAGAGCAACCAACGCAGTCCGATCCACCAAAAAAGGAGAGAAACCCAGAACAAACGGACCGATCCACCAAAAAAAAAAGAGAAACCCAGAACAAACGGACCGATCCACGCAGTCTGATCCAGGTCCCAGAACCCAGTCTGATTCGCGCAGTCCGATCCAAATCCCACAACCCAGTCCGATCCACGCCGGCGACATTGAGCGAGCCAAGAACGCAGAACCATTTCGACGCCGTTTGACGCCGTTCGACGCAGTCCCAGAACCATTTCGACGCCGTTCCACCACCAGCAGTCAACGACGAGTCCGATCCACTCAACGCCGTTCCACCACCTCGCCGATTTCAGCGCCGATCCACCACCACACTTAACGGTGAGTCCGATCGGTTTTTTTTTTTTTTTTTTAGTCTAAAGCTTTGGATTGAGTTTTTGAGTGGCTGTACAGACTCATTATAAATTATTACACCAGATTTTTGGGATTATATATATATATATATATATTTATATATTTATTAAACTTATCAATTTGAACTATCAAATTTTATTGATAAGTTTGATTGTAAAATATTATATATGTATTTATATATTATTGATAACTACAGATTTACAATATTAATAAGTTTGAACTATCAATAAATTATATATTGTAAAATTGTATTTATATATTTACATACACAAACTTATGAATTTGTGTAAAATTGTATTTACATATTTACAATTTTACACAAATTCACTAAACTATCAACATCAATTACATGAAATACTTAACTACAATATGCTCAGACTCACAGATTGGTAATAGAAATAAATACATAAATATATGCATATTTATTTATAAATAAATATTTATATATTTAGTTATATATTGACATAAATATTTATATATATTTATTTATAAATAAATATTTTTATATATTTATTTATAAATAAATATTTAGTTATTTATTTATAAATATTTAGTTATCTTTTACATAATGTATACTGTGAGCAAATTGCTGTGAGCAATTTGTGGGGGAATTTTACATAATGTTTACTGTGAGCAATTTGCTATAATTTTACGTAATGTTTACATAATGTTTACACTTGCATATGTTATACTGTTTTGCACATTGCATTGTTGTTCCTATAATTTTACTGTGAGCAATTTGCATGCATTTTCTAGGGGTTGCTTTAGAAGTAGTCACAGAAGCTTGTGGACACTGTATTTCCAAGTTCTTTTTATTTTATTTATAGAATTTGACTAGTTGGGTTTGTGTAAAATTTGGCTAGTTGGGTTTTGTGTATACAGTTTTGGAGCTTGATATGTATACTTTGATATAGCAAATGTTATTATGTTGCCTATTGGGTTATGTATACTTTCAAGCTTGAGACATGACAAATTGTATGAAATTTTTCAGCATTTGGTTTTATTATTTTTGATCGGTAGAATATGTGTGTGTTTAAATTGTATTATGATGACTAATAATGCGAGACATGATGGTATTGTGATGATATCAATGTGCAGTTATCAATGTGATGGTTTTGTGATGGTGTAAACATTCATTGTAAATAGAATGCATTGAATATTGAATTTATGAGTGCAGTAATTATTGCATTGTTATTATACGTTCCTTTCTCCCTTACAGGCGCATCGAAAGCATGCAGATTTTCTAAACAAGAAAATAGAGATGTATGATGAGTTAGCTCTTGTCGTGGGCAAGGACACAGCCACGGGTGGCTTTTCAAAGTCTTATATATATTATGAAAATGAGCCAGATAATGGCGACAGTGCTGAATTTGTTGCTGATAATGTGGAGGAAGATGTGCTCGAAAAAGGTAAGAATGTTGTCGAGTCCTCCACAACTGGGTCGGGAATTTCCAAGTCCCGTAAAAGAGGTCGTGCACCTTCTACTGTTGATGATAGCGTGTTGACTGATCTGTCTGATCAGTTGAAGGATATAGCTACGGCTCTTAAAGAAATTAATCGGGGCCCAGTAGATTACACATCTCTTTATAATGAGGTTATGGCTATGATGGCAGATGGGTATAGTGAAGAAATGCTTGCAACTGCGTTTGACCATCTGTGTGAAAATGAGAAAGTAGCACGAGGATTTCTGGCCAAGAATGCTAGGCTGCGAAAGATGTGGCTGGATAGTTTTTTGTTCTCACAACTTTGACTTGCCTGTTTCATGTAGACTGTGATGGTAGCTTTATGAATTCACTTTTGTTGTAGAACTAGTATTAACTTACCATTGTATTATATATATAGTACTTTGTATTATTGGGACAATACAGTTGCCGAAATTATGTATTTGTACTATTCAGATACCACGAGTAGGTATCATTTTTGTACACCATAGAGGTGTAATGACAATGGTGAACGATGAATGTGGCTATTTTTATATTAATATTATCAGCATATTTAAATGATTATTTTTGATGTTGAAGTGGATGATTATTTTTGTACTGTTACAGATATGTATACGCAATGCAGGTGTATGTTGAAGTGGATGATTAGTTTCTAATTATTACAGGTTTGTCTAGATAATGCAGGAGTCAAAATTTGTAAGGCATTTTATATTTTCCGTAAAATTAATTCACAAACCAAACATGAAAATTGATTTTCCGGAAAAAATGGATTTCATTTTCCGTAAAATGTTTACCTGAACCAAACATAAAAATTGATTTTCCGTAAAACAAAAAGCATTTTCCGTAAAATGTTTGACCGAACCAAACACCGGAATTGATTTTCCGTAAAACGATTTCCGAGACAGCCAAACAACCTCAATACATTTTCCTTTTCCGGAAAATAGCATTTCCGGAAAATATATATTTTCCGGAAAACGTTTTACGCGAACCAAACGCAGCCTTAATATAGTGAAATTATTCGGAATTTGTTCCGTGATTTTTTCTTCAAGGAGAAAGAGTTTTTACGTAAATCTTTGTGATATTGTATGGTCATGCTTCCGCTGTGAGGGAGTAAAATATGATAGTTGGCAAGCGGGGCATAACTGCATAAGCCAAGAATTCCCACGTCAATACTTGTGTTTGATTGTGTAGAGAATATATTAGCATTGGATAAATACTTGTGTTTTATCATCAGAGTCGTTGTTCTTGTTGTTTTTTTGACTGAAAAGATAAAGTATATTGTTCTTCTTGTTACTAGCTAGGAATTGCATATATTATTACTTGATTGGCACAGCCTATGAAGCAAGACTAATCTAGTGGTTATTTTCTACATTAATTCTTTGTGCCTATACTGTTTATACAAAGGAAAGATATGGTACTGTCTTTACCTCCATTTAACCACAAGACGAGAGGTTTGGTGGCAGAATTCTGAGGTAACAGTAATATAGCCAGCATACTGATCGAAATCTACTCCTTCTGGTTGTCCTGGCAAGGCATTGATCTTGTCAGCTTTCATCAACCCATCTTGAGCTCCAATATACACGGGAGAAACATGGCTATCTTCATCTTCTAGTCCAACCCATAGCTCAGTCTTTGGAGGTGTGGGGGGTAAAAGCCTAGATCCACCAATTGAGCTTGGGGCCATGTTTTTTAGATTATTTTGTGTCCGAAGAGTAGTAACGGGCTGGGATAGAGTTCACCTGTGGGCAACCAACCCAGAGATGGCGGAAGAGTACAATCCGAAGAGGTCACCCTTTGTTCGAGGAGGTTTTACTCCTCGGATACGAATAGTTCTGATTAAATAAACGTACCGAAGGCCCGAATGCCCTTCCTGGCAATTTTGGTGACAAAGATAAGCTCTGGGCATTCCTGAGGATGATAAAGATGAAAAAATATCTCAAGGAAAAGCTGCTACCACCGTATTTAATGCCCTGCAGCAGCTTTTCTGGCCACATTTATGTGGAGAAGACCTCTGAATAGTGCAACCTTAACTACCGCCACTCCCAAAGAGCTAGAGAAGAAACTTGATGTGACCTATACTCAAGTGTGTAAGCAAACGGAGGACAGGTGGACGATTGGGATGATGAGGGAAGATGCTATATAATGAAGAAGAGCCCCTGATAGAGGAGGAGAGAGGATCAAAAAGAGAGAGAGAAGAGCAAAAACAACTTTACTGTAGCTCTGGAACTTGTAGCCTAATTCCATTCAATAAAATGCCTCTTCGGACATTAGGTCTACCATTGTTTTCATGTGATTGCATGTTAGATTATTCGCAAATACCGTAACCAACTCTTATTTAATTCATATCTGGCCCAATTCTTTCACCTACGTTTTACAAATTCATTGTCTTGCGTTCATTGGGCTCATACTCCATATCTTGTGTGCATGGGCTACAAAAATTGACCCTACAATTGGCGCCGTCTGTGGGAAGAGCTTGTGCAGGGGTGAAAACAACCGTTGGTGATGGCAGAACGAAGTCAACAATAAGCAGAATCTAGGGCATCCCAACATGCTGACCCTTTTTTTAACTTGGAAAGAAGGCAAGATCGTGAGGGTAGTGTGCACACTGTGCATACCGGCCAAAGCCAGTCATATGGCAGAAGTCACGTGTCCCATGCAGAGAAGAACCGGGACTTGCAACTAGAAGTTGAAAAACTGAAAAGGGAGTTGCGCCATGCAAAGAGGAAACAAATTTTCTCGTATTCTGATGAAGATTCCGACGACGAGCAAGACATCACTTATCAGCAGAAATCTCGGTTACCAGCCAGTGAATCCTTTTCCTATGAAGAAGAGTCTCATCGCAAGAAGCAATATAAAAGTCCATCCCGCGGAGGCGTAGGGAATGATGCTATGAGCAGGGCTTTGAATCAGATCTCTCGGTCACCCTTTACTCGCAGAATTGAGGAAGCGAGACTCCCTCGGCGTTTTAACCAACCAACTTTTACCATCTACAACGGTAAAACAGACCCGGTGGAACACGTGAGCCACTTTAACCAAAGGATGGCTGTCTGCTCCAAAGACAAAGCTCTGATGTGTAAGGTTTTCCCCTCCAGTTTGGGGCCGGTGGCAATGAGGTGGTTTGACAGCTTGAAGGCAGGCTTTATTAATTCCTTCAAAGAGCTCACTCAGGCATTTGGTTCACGCTTTGTCACCTGCTGAAGAGTAGCCAGGCCCCTGTCTTCACTATTGTCCCTAAGCATGCAAGAGGGCGAGACTCTAAAGGCGTATTCGGATAGATACTGGGAGATGTTTAATGACATGGAGGGCAACTCCGATGCAATGGCCCTCAGCATGTTCAAGCTAGGCCTCCTTACTGACCACGGTCTAAGGACCTCCTTATCTGGCAAACCAGTCACTAACATGCGTCAGCTTATGGACCGTATAGAAAAATTTAAAAGAGTTGAGGAAGATCAGCAACAAGGGAAGGGAAAGGACAAAGCAATCCTCCAGGAGAGAAGGGATTTCCGGTCGGATCGTTACAATAGCAGTAAACCGCGTAGAGATTTCGTTGGACAATCAGGATCGACCAATCCTCAAGCGGTCAATACTGTATTTAAAGAGCCGGTGCACCAAGTTTTGGAAAAGATTAAAAACAAGCCATTTTTCAGGTGGCCGAATAAGATGGTAGGAAACCCTGAGAGGCGTAATCATAATCTTTATTACCAGTATCATCAAGACCACAGGCATAGCACAGACGATTGCAGGAGCCTGTGGGATCATTTAGACCAGCTGGTCGGCGAGGGTAAATTAAGACACTTCTTGCACCATTCCAGCGGCCGAGGAGGGCAGATTAGTTCGGAGCCCCGAAGAGATGATTCCTCAAAACCACCATTGAGAACCATTAATGTCGTCTTCGCTGCACCAGGGAGAACAGGATCCTGGCCATCGAAGGTTATGTCAATAGCCCCATCACTGACAGGGCATTTCAGCCATGGTCCGAAGAGATCTAAATTGGATGCCCCCATGGTTATTGGATTTTCGGACGAAGACATGATAGGGACTGTTCAGCCTTATGATGACGCTTTAGTAATTACCTTCAGAATTGGAAGGTACGATGTGAGGAGGGTGATGGTGGACCAGGGTAGTGCTGTGGAGATAATGTACCCCGATCTCTACAAGGGGTTGGGCCTAAAACCTCAAGATTTAACACCATACAACTCCCCTCTCGTGAGTTTTGAAGGAAGGGTTGTCACCCCGAAAGGCCAGATACGCTTGCCCGTGCAAACTGGCTCTGAAGTGGTAGATGTGGATTTTATAGTTGTGGACATGTACTCACCATATACAGCAATCGTAACCAGACTTTGGCTTCATACACTGGGGGCTGTTTCCTCTACTTTGCATCAGAAAGTCAAATACCCAGCTGAAGGGCAGGTTTATGAGATTCGAGGAGATCAGTCCGTAGCTAGACAGTGCTTAGTGGCTGCTATCCAACATGAGCCCGAATCTGAGCCCTCGTCAAGGGCCGAAAGGGGTTTATAGCAGTTAAAGTCTCGGACATTACCTATTGAGGATTCGAATGAGGGTGATCGCTGCGAAGATTTGGTGAAAGTTGTCATTGGGGACGATCCTGAAAAATTCTTTCAAGTCGAATCTCAGCTGCCTCCTCAGGAGAAAGAAGAACTAATAGAGTTGCTCAATAAGAATCTTGACGTGTTTGCCTGGAATGCTTACGAAGCCCTAGGGGTGGATCCCCAATTCATTTGCCACCATCTTAAAGTCAACCCATTGATTATTCCTAAGAAGCAACCTCTTTGGCGCCCATCTAAGGAACATGCAGAAGCAGTGAAAGAGGAGGTGGCCAAGCTCAAACAAGCTGGATCTATTAAAGAGGTTTTCTACCCGGAGTGGTTAGCGAATACTGTGGTAGTGAAGAAGAAAAATGGGAAATGGCGAGTCTGTGTAGACTTCACTGATTTGAATAAGGCCTGTCCCAAGGATCCATTCCCCATGCCGAAAATTGATCAGCTTGCGGATGCTACTGTCGGCCACCCTCGGATGAGCTTCTTAGATGCTTTTCAAGGCTACTACCAGATACCATTAGCTCTGGATGACCAAGAGAAGACTACTTTCGTCACCCCAGTTGGTAACTACCACTACAAAGTAAGGCCGTTTGGCTTGAAAAACGCGGGATCTACTTATCAAAGAATGATGACGAGGATGTTTGAACCATATCTGGGTAGAAATATCGAGATCTATATAGAGGATATGGTGGTGAAAAGCAAGATTGTTGCTGAGCATGTGAAAGGCCTTGAAAGTACCTTTGAAGTCCTTAGAAAGTACAAGCTCCGCCTAAACGCTTCCAAGTGCTCATTTGGCGTGGGGTTTGGCAAATTTTTAGGATACATGATAACTCACAGGGGAATTGAGGTTAACCCCAATCAGATAAAGGCCATCAATGATTTACAAGCTCCTCGGAACCCCAAGGAAGTTCAAAAACTGACTGGAATGACTGCTGCCCTGAATCGATTCATCTCTCGATCAGCAGACAGGTGTCGGCCCTTTTTCTCTCTACTCAACAAGTGGAAGGGATTCGAGTGGACCGAAGAATGTGCTCTGGCCTTTCAGCAACTTAAGGATTATCTAACTCGGCCACCAATTATGTCCAATCCTGAGCAAGATGAAGTATTATTTGCTTATATTCCTATAGCTCCCTACGCGGTGAGCTTGGTGCTGATACGATCGGATTGTGGTGTGCAAAGACCGGTTTATTACGTGAGTAAGTCGCTGCATGAGGCCGAGATCTGTTATTTGCCACTAGAGAAGGCTATTCTAGCAGCGGTGCTTGGTACACGAAAGTTGCCTCACTATTTCTAGGCACATACGGTCATTGTTCTTACTTAGCTCCCACTCAGGGCTATACTCCGAAGTGCTGACTATACGGGGAGAATTGCTAAGTGGGGTATGGTCTTGGGGGCTTTCGATATCAAATATATGCCCCGCACATCGGTCAAAGGCCAGGTCCTTGCGGATTTAGTGGCTGAGTTCACGGAGCCCCAACTAGAAGAAGTAATGCCTATGTTAGACATGGATGAAAAATCAGTTGGTCTGATCTCTCAGCAAGACCCCTCCCGTTGGGAAGTGTACATAGACAGCGCAGCAAATCAAAGAGATTCTGGAGTGGGGCTAGTGTTGATATCCCCTGAAAAAATCATCATTGAAAAGTCCTTGAGGTTAGACTTCTTGGCAACGAATAATGAGGCGGAGTATGAAGCCCTACTGACGGGAATGTCCATGGTTCGAAAAATGGGAGCAAAGTCTGTGAAATTCTTCTCGGATTCAAGGTTAGTCGTGGGTCAGGTACAAGGTGAGTTTGAGGCTAAGGATGAGAGAATGCAAGGGTACCTGAGTCGGGTTAAATGTTTGCAATCGGAGTTTGACTCTTTTAGTTTGCTGCATATCCCCAGGAATGGTAACGCACACGCTGACTCTTTGGCCACACTTGCCACCTCCTCGGCGCAAAATTTGCCAAGAGTCATCCTCGTTGAGGACTTGCATGGGCCTACAGGGACAAAAAAGGAAGTGGATCAGGTTCACCAAGTGAGGACTAGATCCTGCTGGATGGACTCTATAATTACGTTCTTGAAAGAAGACATCTTGCCTGAAGAAAGGGAGGAAGCTGACAAAATTCAGAGGAAGGCGACCAGATTCTGGCTATCCGAGAACTAGAGATTATATAAACGCTCCTATTCAGGACCATATTTATTATGCATACATCCTGAAGCGGCCGAGTCACTGCTAGAAGAATTACATGAAGAAATACGTGGAAGCCATACGGGAGGAAGGCCCTTGGCTCATCGGGCTATTACTCAAGGCTATTGGTGGCCGAACATGCAAAAAGAAGCCCTCGAGTATGTAAAAAAGTGCGATCAGTGTCAAAGATTCGCCCCGAACATTCATCAACCAGGGGGAACTCTTAATCCACTGTCTAGCCTATGGCCTTTCGCCCAATGGGGCTTAGATATCGTGGGACCATTCCTTAAAGCTGCAGGAAACAGGAAATACCTCCTGGTCGGAACGGACTATTTCACCAAGTGGGTCGAGGCTGAACCTTTGGCCAACATCAGATACGTGGATGTGCAAAAGTTTTTATGAAAAAATATTGTCACTCGGTTTGGGATTCCCCATACTCTAATCTCAGACAATGGCCTGCAGTTCGATAGCAAAGCATTCAGGAGTTATTGTGGTGAGTTAGGAATTATAAACAGATACTCCACACCTGCTTATCCCCATGGTAATGGGCAAGCAGAAGCTGTCAACAAGGTTATAGTGAATGGCTTAAAGAAAAGACTGGACGACGCGAAAGGCAAATGGGTGGAAGAGTTACCACACATACTGTGGGCTTACAGAACCACGCATCGCAGATCTACTGGAGAGACCCCCCTCTCAATGACCTATGGAGCTAAAGCTGTTATACCTTTGGAAACTGGATTCCCAACACTGAGGGCCAGTTCGTTCAGTCCGACCAGTAACAATGAGCAACTAGAGAGGAGTTTAGACCTGATTGACGAAAGGAGGGAAAACGCCATGATCCGACTGGCCTATTACCAACAAAAGCTCAGGTAGGGCTACGACGCCAAGTTAAAGCTGAGGCCCTTAGAACCTGGTGACCTAGTGCTGAGGAAAGTGGTCGGCACCGTAAAAAACCCAGCTTGGGGAAAGTTAGGACCTAATTGGGAAGGGCCATATCGTATCACTTCAGGAGCTGGCATTAGGGCGTATTTCTTAGAAGACCTAGATGGTCATGTAATACCACGTCCTTAGAATGTAAATAACCTCAAAAGGTACTATTATTAGTTGATCATTCTCTTCAATTAATATGCTGATTCTGTATATGTTACTGTTCTTTAGGTGTTTAAACTTAAATCCAATCATGCCTGTAGTCCTCGGACCAGATGATTTGGGTTAGTTAACACTCACTTACTGTTCTTTAAGTGTTTAAACTTAAACTGTTCTTTAAGTGTTTAAACTTAAATCCAATCATGCCTATAGTCCTCGGACTAGATGATTTGTGTTAGTTAACACTCACTCACTGTTCTTTAAGTGTTTAAACTTAAATCCAATCATGCCTGTAGTCCTCGGATCAGATGATTTAGGTTAGTTAACACTCACTTACTATTCTTTAAGTGTTTAAACTTAAATCCATTCATGCATGTAGTCCTCGGACCAGATGATTTGGGTTAGTTAACACTCACTTACTGTTCTCTTGGTGTTTAAACTTAAATCCAATCATGCCTGTAGTTCTCGGACCAGATGATTTGGGTTAGTTAACACTCTGTTACCGTTCTTCTAAGTGTTTAAACTTAAATCCAATCATGCCTGTAGTCATCGGACAAGATGATTTGGGTTAGTTAACACTCACTTACTGTTCTTTAAGTGTTTAAACTTAAATCCAATCATGCCTGTAGTCCTCGGACCAGATGATTTGGGTTAGTTAACACTCACTTACCGTTCTTCTAAGTATTTAAACTTAAATCCAATCATGCCTGTAGTCCTCGGACCAGATGATTTGGATTAGTTAACACTCCGTTACTGTTCTCCAAGTGTTTAAACTTAAATCCAATCATGCCTATAGTCTTCGGACAAGATGATTTGGGTTAGTTAACACTAAAATATGTTTGTTCCTTATGGTCCTTGAACCAAATGACACAGGTTAGTCAACACCCTCACACAGCTATTGTCACTAGGGTTTAGCGCTAAAATTCTTGATTGTATTTAAATTGATTCTAACTTATGATTGGCTTCCTTAGTTGTGTTTAATTCAAAGCCGAGGGGTAATCACACTCTTTGTATACTTGGAAAGACATGTAAAACTTCCATAATTACTCACCGCAATCATTGCTTATTGATAACTCTTATACAAACTGTTCTTTTCAGTACCAATTTCGATTATTCAGACCATCAGCGTGATATAGTAGTCAAGTATATTCGCATTGTTATAATTGCAAAGTATAGTTATATGCAGCAATAATAAGTTATAAGATATGTAATGAAAACACTAGAAAGAAAAGGGACTGTTTCATTGATCAAAAGAGAAGGGCTTACAATTCATTACATAAAAACAAAATTAATACAAGTACAAAACAAAAGCCCCTATCTCTAAGTTTTCAGTTGGGGGACCATGAGGTCGGCAGCCTGGCCTGTCCGAGTAGCAGCAGCTTATGGGGCCTGGTCCTTCAGCTCGGAAGAGGTCTCCCCCTTTTCCAATTCCTTGGAGGCCTCAGGGTTGGCAGGAGGGACTTGGCTCGCCAGGGGTTGATCCGAGGCCTCTAGGAGCTGTGTAGGAGGAGGATCAGCCACCGGGAGCTCTCGGATCTTAGGATCGTAGTAAATGCTCCCAGGCAGTCTCAGCTCCGAGTCAGCAAGGACTCGAGCAGCGTCCAGTGCCTTGTTCCAGGTTATGTCGTAATAATCTCGACTAACCGAGGCAAATTGCTCCGTAAGCTGAGACCCGGTCTCATCCACCCCCAGCTGGTATGCTGCTTTTCTCTCAGCTTTGACTGCCTCATTGGCCAGTTGAGCATTCTGCTCGGCTAATCGGGCACTCTCCTTGGATTTTTTAAGCTCATCTTTAAGCCCTTTCACCAACTCCCTCTCAGTGGCCAGGTTGATTTCAACCATGTTTAGCTGTTTACGCTGCTCCTCGGCCTGCCTTTCAGTGGTTTTCAGGCCAGCATCGAGGCTGTTCCTTTGGTTGGTCATATCTTTGAATTGCTCGGATAAGAGAGCATATTCTTCCTTCAAATTGCCCAGAGATTTTTCCACCTCGGTCCGAGAGTAGGCCGCTGCCTGGGCTTCGAGGTAGGACTTCTTATTCCACTCCTCGGCCACAAAAATTTGTTGGGTGACCTATATAATGGAAATTTCGAGTGTTAAAAAAAAAGGGGAGGAAGGATTAAAAAGGCTCAGCAATTTAACTGAGCAGACTAAGTCCACTTACCATGGCTATATTCCTCTTAAGGGATAGGAATAGCTCCTGCTGGTTGAAACGCCAGTAGGACTCCATATCATGTGGGAGGAGTGGCTGCTTCAAGGCCTCAGCCACGTAACCTGCCCTTCCCCCATCATAGTTCCTGAGGGAGGTGTCCCAAAGGATCGGTGCGCCATCCAGCTCCAACCTCGGAAACCAGGTGCGAGGCCCTCCTCGGCGGACGTCTGCCATGACGGCCTCGTCCCGGCTCTCAACGGACGAGCCCATTCTGCTCTGGTGGTCTCTTGCCACCTTCTGTTGTTTATTTGTCTTGGGTGGCACCACCACCACCTCCCTCTCCTCAGTTTCGAGGGGCCTTTTCTTCCTTAAGTTCGGTACGGGCTTTAAGCCGGGGTCAGGAACTTGAGGTGGCGGCGGAGGCAGACTCACCACTGGTTGAGAAGTCCCGGTGCCTTTTGGCTCGGACTTCTTCCCTCTGTTCTTCATTAATGCCCTTAAATCCGCCATATCCTCCTTGTCCGAAGAGACTTCCGGAAGGGTAGTTATCAGAAAGGGTGGATGGACGCTAGAATGCCTATCAATCCCCTCTTCAGAGTCCGAGGACGGTATAACTTGTACCCCGCCCGAAGCTTCTCCTCGGAATTGGAATTTATCTATCTGCTCTTCTAATGAGGAGGTCGAAGAGCCAACTCTTTCACCCGCAACCACCGGTTCAAGGGGTACTTAGGCAACTGGTTGGCTGAGCAGCGGTACAGCCTGCGAGTTAGGGTGTGGCACTGGTGCAAGGTCGTATGGCGAAAAAAATCCTTTCTAGGCAACGTCTATGCGATTGAGACGATAATCCCCTTGTGTTATAGCGTTGCCGATCGGTTGAAAATCTTTCTTTTTCGCCTGGTACCCGAGAATGAGAGGAGCCGACCGCAGCTACCCGTCCTCACTTACAAAGATCTCTGATCTTAATAGGTAGTTGAGTGCGGCAGTATTGGTAAGGCTGAGCCGAGGAGAAACGTGGCTCCTATCTGTTAAAAATCACAGCAGAACTTTATCAGAGACTCAAAAATAACAACACAGAGAGAACTAAAAATTGTTGAAGGGCGAGGATCCTAAGTCTACTGTTAGTGAACCTAAGTCTAGCATGTCCCACCTGGCTCTCCTGGATTGGTTGGGCAATGGGGACCGTCGTGCCATGCGCCCGAGACGATCACGTAATCGTCTTTCATCCCTTTGTTGGATTTGGGGAGGCAGGAAATGAGTCTAACCTCGTCGGACCGGGATTTGAGATAATATCCCGCCCTTTGTTGGCTGTGGCACTCATACATGTGCACTACATCAAGCCAGGTGAGGCCCAGCCCTAAATGGCGGTTCAGATCCTTAACTACTCCTAGGATCCTAAACATATTGGGCGCGCATTGCTCAGGGCTAAGCCTATGGTTCCTAAGGTAGTTACTGGTGATGGGACCCATAGGGATGGTCATCCCTCCTTCCAGAAAGGCAATAAGGGGGATAACCACTTCGCCCGTCTTTCGGTCTGTTACTATTTTTTCTGGGGAGCAATACCTCACACCCACATTTGGGGATATGCGATATGCGGCCCTAAACGCCTCCAATTGCTCAGGGCTGTCCACCAAATACTGGAGTTTGCCCATCGCGCTCAAACGGAAGTATGGCTGGTCGAAGAGAAGAATAGGGGATCGAACAGATGGCAACTCACAGGAACTAGACCGGAGAGTGATCTTCAAACTCGCAGAAGGATTCTTGAAGACTCTGGGAACGGCTGGGAGCGGTGACTGAAAGAGTTTGATGGAGCTGTGTGCTTGTTCTTGCTGGAGTGTCTGAGAGTTTGTAAAGTGAGGAAGAAGTAACTTCTTCTGAGACTTTATACCAGGTCAAATGAAAGGGCAGAAATTATCTTGCCCAAATTTCAGGGAAAAATCACGTCTGTTAGATCAACAACCCACCGTTGGATGCAAAGGACAAGGTGCTGCTTGGAGCAGTTAATGCAGCGCCTTGGAAATATGAAAACAGTAGCGGCAATGATGAAGCGCTTATATCCATGCCTACACACGTGCCAGTTCAGACACGTGGCTGTTCTCAAACTTTTTACTCCGTGACAAGTCAAAATCCTACTTTTTCTCTTCGGATGCGAGGGAAAAATTAAGATTTTGAGGGGGCTATTGTGGGGGTTAAAAGCCCAGATCTACCAATTGGGTTTGGGGCCCTGTTTTTTAGATTACTTTGTATCCGAAGAGTAGTAACGGGCTGGGATAGAGTTTACCTGGGGGCAACCAACCCAGAGATGGCGGAAGAGTACAATCCGAAGAGGTCACCCTTTGTCCGAGGAGGTTTTACTCCTCGAATACGAATAGTTCTGATTAAATAAATGTACCGAAGGCCCGAATGCCCTTCTTGGCAATTTTGGTGACAAAGATAAGCTCTGGGCATTCCTGAGGATGATAAGGATGAAGAAATATCTCAAAGAAAAGCTGTTACCACCGTATTTAATGCCCTGCAGCAGCTTTTCTGGCCGCATTTATGTGGAGAAGACCCCTGAACAGTGCAACTTTAACTACCGCCACTCCCAAAGAGCTAGAGAAGAAGCTTGATGTGACCTATACTCAAGTGTGTAAGCAAACGGAGGACAGGTGGACGATTGGGATGATGAGGGAAGATGCTATATAATGAAGAAGAGCCCCTGATAGAGGAGGAGAGAGGATCAAAAAGAGAGAGAGAAGAACAAAAACAACTTTACTGTAGCTCTGGAACTTGTAACCTAATTCCATTCAATAAAATGCCTCTTCGGACATTAGGTCTACCATTGTTTTCACGTGATTGCATATTAGATTATTCGCAAATACCGTAACCAACTATTGTTTAATTCATATCCGGCCCAGTTCTTTCACCCACGCTCTACAAATTCATTGTCTTGGGTTCATTGGGCTCATACTCCATATCTTGTGTGCATGGACTACAAAAATTGACCCTACAGGAGGATTTTGGGATTTTTGAGATTTAAGCAACTTGTAAAGGTTGTCAATCTGGCTGGCTTTGCAAAGGATGATAAAAGCTAAATGGTGAAAAGAGAGGAGAATAAGAAACCTTGTGAGGAATGAAAGCTTCATGGCTCTTGTTGTTCCTTATTGCAAATTAACTTAGTTCTATCAAGGCCAAGGGCTTAATTTTGGTGTCTATTTATATGGTAATACAAGTATGAGTGACACAAATTTTCACATTTTTTTTTCATATATGTTAAGTTGGTATGTTGTAATTATATTGATAAAAATTATGTAAATAGTGGATTCATGTGATCACATATTTACAGTTAGTCACGTTAATAGTTGCAATAAATATTTCAATACTTTCAATACAAGTCGAGTGATACAATAAACTTCACAATTTTTTTGCTAATCGTTAAATTGACATATTATGATAAATATTAATAATAATTCTGATATGTTTAGATGACATGATTTGGATAATTGAATTTAGATTTGAGTGATTAAACTTTAAATAACTTATTTGAAAAATTCAAAAAAAGTTAAAAGTTTAGATTCGATAAATATACCAAAGATTTCAAATCTGTAAGGCCCATTTGGTACATGTGTTTAAAAACTAAAAATTGTTGTTTGAAAATATTTATAGAAATACGTGTGGGTAAAAAAATATATTAAAATACATAAAATATTGTTTAAAAACTAAAAATAATTGTTTGAAGACTATCATCAAACACCCCATTAAAATCCCCTCATTTAAAATTCCTTGGTTTCAAGTTCCAAACGCAACCTTCATATAATCGGTGGATCCATGTGATTACAGTTGGTCAACGTCAACAGTTCTATAAAGATTACGAAAAAATTGTGTCAAGTCAGTGTTTATATGGTCCAAAGTGAACGATTCAGTGCGGACGATTCAGTGCTAGGGTCCAGTCATAGGCAGCATATTATTCAAGAAAAGACTGCTCATGTTTTGTCAACACGTTGAGAGTGTGGCTGTCAAAAAAAGAAGACAAAAGTAAGGTGCGCGTAAAACTCGAGAAACTACACCCTATTTTGGGTGTATATTTTTCTTCTCTCACAAGTTGGTGATATTCACACTTCTTGAGAAACTACATTTTGTTTCAGGTGTATGTTTCTCTTCTCTTACAAGCTGATAGGACCCATCAACTGTAAGTCTCACCAACTATAAGTGGGAGGAAACATACACCTGAAACAGGATGTAATTTCCCGTAAAACTAAGTCTTCTATGGCAAATACATGCGTGGTACACGTACATGATTGGACTCCCTAGAGTGTCTGTAGTGTTTACTTTTTAGATTGCATTTGACCTTTTGAAGCCGACACAGCATAAAAATATTGACAAGACAGATGTCCAGATCTATGTAAAAACACGATTTATAGAGATTCAATTTTTTTAATTTTAAATTGGATTTTCATGGCCAACAAATGAAATATGGTACAAATGAAACGGCCAAATTAGCAAAATGATAGTATTGTGAGGGTTTGGAGAGAGAGTTTTCTTGCGTTGCGTTTTCTTTTTTTTTTGGCCCAAATTTGTTGATTTTGGGAGACAAAAAGTACTGTACATGAACAGTGCGTGCACTGTTCATGTACTGTTCATACATTGTTTACGTATTAAAAAATATTAAAAATAAATTCTACGGTACTATTTATACATTTAAAAATTATTTTGTTACAGTATTTTCAACAATAATCAATTTTTCGTAATAATAAGTTATATCTAAATGGACTCATTATTTTACTTATAGTTATAAAAAATTGTATTGTTTTAAAGTTTTTTTTTTTTTTAAATTGTATTTCAAAATCACAAATTTTCTTTAAATTTTTGCTCAAAAAAATATTTATGTTAAAATTGTATTTTCAAAACCTGACTTTACATGTACATATTTTAGAACCCCAACTTTATCGGATCAAAATTTACTCCTCACATCTCATCACATCAACCACTTTCTAATTTCTCCCCCACAATTTCACATTCTCTCAGTCTCTCTCCCATTTCTCACTTCATTGACGATTTCTGAGGTTTTTGTTCCTTTGTTGTGACACCACTGTCGTCACTTGTAGTGACCTGAGTTGTCCTATACAACTTTTGGATGACGACCTGAGCTCCACCATCAAATCTCTCTCCTCCAAGAATTCTCATATTAAGTGGACAAAGAAAAAAGAAACAAAAATTAAAGGAAATTTTGATTTTCAAAGATTTGAGAACCTTTTGTCGTATCTTGTGAAAATTGGACTTGATTATATCATAAAGTCAAGCATTAATGACCATCCAATTGTCATGAAACTTTAGCACATCGGACATGAGGAATCAAGTGTTGGACTTGGAATCATGCGTGTCTTCTTTCCCCATTCTGTGTAGCAAAGCAGCAGTGATTGATCATTTACAAATTTTCATTTGTATACCTCTCCAACCAGTTAGCAACAAAAGGTTGGAATCCTAGAAACGCATATCACCTCTACTCACTTTAAATAGTTCTACGTGGCCTTTGGAAAAGCCAGTCTCATTTGGAAATTCGGTGAAAATTATATTGGTTTATGGAAGAGACAGTGAGACAGCATTGTCCCATACAAAATCATTTAGGTTCAATGGATCCGTGTTCCATTGTTGCTGCAATTGCAGATAATGGACGACTTGGTTGCCCGTCAGTCATACCAGCTGATTTTTATGTGAAAAACATGATTACAATTATAAGGGTCCGGTTAATGTGTGTCCTAAGGGCACACATTAAGTCTTTCACTTTTGAAAATTTTTTCTCGAGAATTGAAAAAGCTGTTAATACTATTTTAATTTCTGAGAAATTTTTTTTCAAAAATGAAAATTAATGTGTGCCCTTAGGGCACACATTAGTAAAATCCCAATCATAAAATGAGTTATGACAATAATTAACTGTTTCCAACCTTATTGCCATACAAAGTATAGAATGTCCATGTGCATTAAATCCATTGAGCTCTGACACAAGGGAAAAAAGAAAAAAAAAAAGGATTAATGCTTGCTCTATCAAAAATTTGACATTTGACATATTTCAAGTACTCGGCAAATTCCAATCCATCAGGCTGTCTTGGGGGTTGATGTGATTCTCAAATATATAATGAAAAATTATTAGTTTAAATGAATAGTATTGTGTAAAGTGTATATTGTATTCAAAAATATGACTAGCATTTGCTACATTGGGAGAAAGTGGCAAACATTATGTGTGTGTGCACGTGCTCAACCATGTCAATGCCTCAACTGGCGAAATACTGAAATACCTTTAACAATTCCTCAATAGTGATTTTAATTTTTTATTTATTTATAAATCACCAATAAAGCCTACTATAGGACTTATTGTGTATTGCGGAATGGTTGGAATATGGAAAACTTTATTTTTTCAAGTATCTACGGATCTACCTATGAGAAAGTGGTACAGGTCTTTCATCGGACATGGAGTGTCTGTTGTATGAAAGTAGCTATGGCATGAGTATTGAGCTAGTTGGAAGTTGAGAGATTTGAGCAATTGTGACTAGGGGGTTACATTATGGTGTGAGAAGGCAGAGCTAGGTCTTGGTGGTAATGAAGATGTAGGAATGTGTCAATTGAGTTTAGAGAATTTGATGATATATCTTGGTAGTTTGGTCTCTCGTAGAGTGAGGGTAATTGAGTTTTTTTGGTGTTGCAATTTAAGGCTCGTTTTGACTTGATCAACATGCTAAAATATGTGAGCTGAGGTTTGATGGAATATGGGTTACAGGCTTACGGCAGAGGAGTAAATTGCTTAGTTTACTTTCTGGGGTCAATCAGGGAAGTAGTGCATGAGTGAAAAATCTTTAGTGTAGAGAATGACTATCAAAACTTTATTGCTTAATGTTTGGTAATTGTATTTTTGTGTGCTAGTAGTATCTTCTTATTAGGCTTAAGAGTTTTGGGGGAGGTTCTCATTATTTTACAAATGAGAGAGGCTGATTCAAATTAATGGTAGGATCTAGTTGTCTTGATGTTGCTTAAATTGTACCTGAATCTTGAGAATATATTGGATTTAGTTTGTGTAAGAGAAGTTTTGTTCTCTGTACTTGTTGATGTGGTCTTGCTTTTGATTATTTCACCAAAAGAAGAAAAAAGAAAAAAAAAGAGGAAGACATAACACACCATGGAATTCAATGCTAAAAATAAACACTATTTAAGTTCACATATTAGTTTTGATATCAAACATCTACTTTTAAGGTAAAAATTCAATCTTATTCATATTATTTAGAAACTATGTCTTAAAAACACTATTTGAGTTCTACATATCTATTGGATATCAGTAAGGTTAATTTGGATATATCTAAGGCAAAAATTCAATAGAATTCATGCCAAATAGAAATCATATATTATAAATACTATTTCAGTTCTACATATCAATTTGGATATCAGACATCCTAAGAAAAAAATAAAAAGAATTCATGTTATAACGAAATTGTGTCGTAGAAACACTATTTCAGTATTATATATTAGTTTGGATATCAGACATCCAAACCTTAAAGGTGTGGATATATACAAGGCAAAAGTTCAACTAGTATTCATTTTATACCAAAATAGTGTGTGAGAAATGCTATTTTAGTTCACATATCAGTTTAGATATCAAACATTTACCTTTAAGGCAAAAATTCATTCTTATTCATGTTATTTAGAAACTATGTCTTAAAAACATGATTTCAGATCTACATATTAGTATGGATATTAGACATCCAAACTTTAATGTTTGGATATCTCTTTGGAGAATATATAATAGTATTCATGCTATACATAAATCATGTCATAGAAAGACTATTCTAGTCTATATATCAGTTTGGATATCTTTAAAACAAAAATTCAAATGGTATTCATTTCATACCGAAATCTTGTCTTAGAAACAAGATTTCATTTCACATATGAGTTTGGATATCAAATGTACGTGCAAGTTAGATTTGAGCTTATTTATGGGAGTGAAATAAGTTATCTAACAGTACATCTACATGAGAAAACCTGAAAAGATGCAAGTTTTGACATGACACTCAAACAAGAAATAAAGAAAGTGATGGTAGGACATGAAAAAGACACACATTTAAATAAGAAGAAGAAGCTGATTATCAAAACAACACAAGATGTATGTGGAAAACCCTAGAGAAGGGATTAAAAACCACGATTTGAGCAAGAACATAATATTCTTGCTCAGCTCTGCTTGTATTATGTATAAAAGGAGATCAATTTACAATGAAGTTGCCTTTTTTTCCTACCAACTCTCCACTTTCATCTCAAAATATCTACTTGGGTTCTTACCCTAATAGCACAGCTGCATGTTCCTCTTATACTCTGAGGAATATGGCTAAGTACAAAGGACAAGTGTCAAGTCATCATATTCTTTCTTTTGGATCTTTTCACAGCTGTGATATTATCCACTGACTAAGGGATAAGAACTGCGCCAACGTGGCACTGAGACCTATAGATAGGTAGCTTTGCCACTGTTTGGGAGACAAGTCTTGGTCATCAAAAGGGACATCAGGAATATTGTGATTGGTACATGTGTCTCCAAGGTGACTCATTGTTCATTCAACCAATAAGGGGTGTCCTCATTGCCTTTAACTTTGAAAAGTTACTTTGTCCCTTTTTGGTGAGTGTTTAAGTACCGTGTCAGGTGTAAATCTCACTTCCTTCCCAAGGTAGTCACACCTTTAGCACTGGCCAAGACAAGATCTCTTAGCCAACACCTACTCTCCCTTCCCTCACAGCTGCTCCATGTGTAGAGTCCAGATTCAACTACTTACACATTCTCCCATGTCTTAGTGGTGTTATGTACATCAAACATCTACCTTTAAGGTAAAAATCCAATCTTATTCATGTTATTTAAAAATCCTTTTCTCCAGTAGGAGTCAATCCATGACATTGCAGAAACTATTTGAGCTTAGGTTACAAGTAACTAGATAATATAATTTTTTAGAAATTAATGTGTCAGAGAGCAATTTATTCTGATGGGGGAAAGCTTCCCTATAAGGAAAAATGAGATCATGGTCTGTGCTCGTTTTGGTTTGTAGCTTGGAACCATATAAATTTATTGTGATGGGGGAAGTTTAACTGTAAGGAAAGATGAGACCATGGTCAGTGCTCGTTCTGGTTGGTAGCTTGGAACCAAATGGCTAGCTTCCCTTACTGTGGTGAATGTCACTCCTTTGTACCCAACCACATATCCTCCAACCTGCCAGCATCAGCATGTTGAAAATTTATAACCCGGTTTAATGTTGGGTAAACTATGGGATCAATTATCTTAAATATTTACCTCGTTGTCAAAATACCATGGTTGCCAAGCAGTAGTGACTAGTAGTTTTAGTGTGTTTATGGAGTACCTAGAGGAGGTTACTGGAACTACACTATCTATGTCGCCACTGCAGGTTTCATTGAGAGAAAGTTAAAGGTGTTAGCAATTGGTAGCCTGTATTATATTTACATTAGTTTTATTTTTTTTATATTTTTTTTTGCACACAGTCTTAGAAACATGATTTCACAATTTAACTCAAATTGTGTTTTGAAGACACAATTTCAATTGAAATGGCGCACACGCTTCGTACATACTTGTGTGTAGTAATTAGTGCTCTTATATCTAAATACTGTAATAGACTTACAGCTTTGGTTCATTTATGAAGAGAGAAATTTTGATAGGATTTTCTCTTGAATAAGAAATATCGGAGGGATCATTCGGGAAAAAAAAAAAAAAAAAACCAAAAAGCTTATGAAAAGATGGGGGGCTACCTGTATATCCATACGCAAATTCCACTTGAAATGAGCTCAATTATAGTGGGCAGAATTGTCGTTGAACTCTTTGTCCATGCAAAATGTCTGTAGGCAGCGTAGAAGAAAAATTAGTAATTTATATTTGGTGGAAGAAAGATCTTAGCTTTGCCTATATGGTTTGAACGGTTTTTAGACCCCTTAACACAACCGGATTAACCTAGTTAATTAGTTAAGTGATTAACTTAGTCAAATTATGCAAATCTAGGTTATCACAATCAAACAATCATATCAAATATATAGCAGCGGAAATATAAATAACACAAAGATATGATGACCCAGGAAACCACACGGTAAAAATCTGGGAGGATTTAATCTAGCTATCTTCAAGGTAAACTTGAATCCACTATCTTGAAAGAATCGAAGTTCATACAATAAGACAAACCCCCACACTTGACTTTTTATTGCTACCCATCAGTAGAACTTACTGACACGACCACGTGCATAAGCTCCGAGACCACAAACTCCTTCTTTCTTGGATTCTCCAGCAAGTACAAGCACACCCGCTTGTGTATCTTTAAGCTCCAATGACAGCAACTGAGTTGATCATCAAGGTGTAGATAACATCTCCTCCTTGAAAACCTAAACTTTGTGTAAAGGAAAGCTCCTCTAGATCTCACAAGAGATTTACACAAAACAGCAATATGAGCAACATCTAAAATGTGGCTAGGATTTGCCTTATATACCTAGGGCAAAAACATAAAACCCTAAACGTTTTAGGAGTTAACGCTGAGTTGGAATTCTGCAGAAAAAACACATCTGACCCGATTTTCGATTGATCGAGCCTAAGCTTCGATTGATCGAACCAGGCCGAGAAGCACTATTAATTCCTGCATCATCTTGTTCCAACTTTACATAAATAATACAACTTTGAGCAAGTCTAAACAAGACTAAACAACTTGTTTTGATCATGGTTTGCCAACAAAACATATTAGAGTTCTAAATACATAAATTCTTAAATCTTTAGAACCTACCAAACTCCTCATTTGGCAATCCGTGACAAAACACAACTAAAAGCTCAAAGTTTACAAAATAAAATCCCTTTACAAAACAAATCTAATCCTAACTACTATCCATCAGTTGCAAGTGTAGACAGCAGCTCAATTAAATCAACTTGTATTTTTTGAAATATTCAACAAACGCATAAACGCATATGTGGAAAATACAAGTAAACACAATAAATTCTTGATTTCACCAAAACACAAAATAAAGACATATATCAAATGAATAACTCACAAAATATAAGTCAATAAGCAGTGAAACAAGAAACAAAATAAATGTATCTCCTCCTAACATGAATAGCCCAACAAAAATACATCAAGAGCCAAAAGAAAGTAAAAATAAGGTGCAGCTCCTAGATACAATCTAATCACCACAGGCTCCAAAGAATCACAAACCTCCCCCTATCAGCAAAAACTCTACAGGCTAATCCAAAATCTACTCTCCCTTTTTGTGATGGAATGCCAAAGGGAAATCATAATCCATCATCAAAAAGAGGTGGCGAAGGAGATCGTCTAAAATGCGCCAACACTGCACGCAAAGCACGAACCTCATCGAGCAAGTCCACCAAAATCTGTCCATGAGCCGCCTGAACGGTCAAGACATGATCCAATGTACGTCGAATGTCTGAATCATCTGAAGTAGTCGGTGGAGGAACATCAGCAGTAGCAGGAGCAGCACCAGACACCTCAGCCTATGCATCACCTGTAGAAGAGGAAGGAGGGGGTGCAACACCAGAAGACTGAACACGAGGAGGCCTCAAATGTGCAGCCCTCAGACGAAGAAAAGAGGCACCTATGGGACCAGTAATATGAATGGGCTCAGAAGTGAGGAAACCATCTAAACCTAAAAACAACAAAATCCTATGAATGAAGATAGGATAGACAAGAGCATGACCAACCGCGCTACTCCTATGAATCTCGTTCATAGAACGAAGAAACAGACGAGGAAAAGAAATAGAAGCACCAGAAACAAGGGCATACAGAAACACACATCTCTCAATAGGGATGGTGTGGAGATGAGAGATAGGCCACAAAGAATGATAAGCTATCCTAAGAAAAAGATAGTAGTCACAGGAAGCTCAGTGGACGTGATCTGAGGATCAAAACTGCACTGGATAGAAGACCCAGTGATGTATGACACGACGTAATCAAGGGGTGGAGACTTCTCATAAGGATAGTCAGGCTGCCTAATGACCGGGACCCCAAGAGCCTCAGTCACTACCCTAGGAGTAATGGTGAACTCAACATCTCGTATCCAACTCCTAACAAGGGTGTTGGAATCATAGACGTGGCAAGAGAGGTTCGAATAGAACTCTCTAATTAGGGCGGTCGGAGGTGGATGATCTATCTCCAACAAGGACAACCAACCTTGACTCTCAAAGTTTGCCCTAATAGCAGGATCTAACTCATCTAGCAGCACAGAACGCTCTGCCCAAATTTTCCTCTTACTGTTCAGCTTATCAAAGGCCTCTCTGCTTTTGGCATCCTTAAACAACTCACTCCTAGAGGGAGACTCAGAAGAAGAAGAGGGAGTCCTATGGGCTCTAGTCTTCCTAGGCATGGTGCTAAGGAAAGGACAAGGACACACAGCAGAACCAAAAAAAAAAAAAAAAAAAAGGAAAAACCAAGGGCAGACTGCAAGTTAGCACAAAACAGATATAGAACAAAAATATAAATGATGCATGAACAACTTAAATGTCATGATGCATGTTCTAATGCAGTGAAACTAGGTTCAATTTAAGTTCAAATTCACAAAATTGGCTTGAGCATAGAGTTTCTAACAAAAACCCCAAAAATTTGAAAACCACTTGTATATTTTTAAAGAAATTTGATCAATTGATCATCACACAAGTTAGAAAGCAGATTAGAATGATCAATTACATCAATCCAACAAGCCAATTTCATCAATTTTAACCCAATTGCACAAAAGCCCCAAATCGGATTCAAAACAAACCCTAGAATTTTTAATTTTTCACAAAACCCCAAATTGATCAAATTAACCATCATAGATCATGAATATATCAATATAGCAACAAAACCCATTGATCAATTGCACAAAATAAGGCTTGATTAAACAAAAATCCCAATTTATGCATAGTCCAAAAATTTACCCAAAAACCATGAAAAAAAAGCATGAAAACATGAAAAACAATGCAAAAGAAAGGGTATAAAGGTCTTACCGAGGATGGGAGAGGAAAACCTTGCAAAAAAAATGGTCGAAAACGAAAAAAATTTGATGATTATGCTTTGCCGAGTTGGAGAGAGAGAGAGAGAGAGAGAAAAGTTGAAAAACTTTTGGAAAAGTGAAGTTGAACAAGTAAAACCCAGAATTTTTAAAAACCTTATTCACGATATTCGATTGATCGAAAAACAGTTTCGATCAATCAAAACAGACAGAGGGTCACTGAAATTTTTAATCGCAATTTCGATTGATCGAAAAACAGACCCGATCGATCGAAATTGTAAAAAAAATGAATTTTTGAAAATCAACAGAATTTGATGCAACCTCTCCTTAAAGCATTTTAAAAGTATGAAATAAATGCATGAGTATAAGATGAAATAATTTTCACAAACCCAAGATTTAAACCCAGTTTTCCAAAATTAAGATTTTCAAACAAAACTCCCTTTTTAATTCTCAAGCAACAAATCAGTTTTGCATAAAGCTCAAAATATTTTTCAAACTTGGTTGGTCAGACCAAAAACACACACAATAACATGTACAATGTTTAGCAAATAGTAACTTGTGTAGTGTGTGCAACTAGCAAAAACTTGAGATACATGTGAGGTGATATGAGAATAGAAATCAACCACAAAGTCTACAAAATTCATCACATAGAATTTAAAAGAGATTATCACCTAAAGAATTACATCATATAACTTCCACATCTCCTAGAACATAAGCTTGCAATCATGTAAGTTTCTTGAATTTTGCCTCATAATATACACACCAATTTTAATTTATTCAAAGACTTATTAAAAAGTCAGGATAATGTACACACCAATTTTAATTATGTGATTTGGCATCAAGCCTAATAGTACACACCAATTTTAAGTATTAATCAATTAAATCGAGGCTACACCTTATGTTCTTTTTGTACATGTGCTACACTTTCTCGAGCACAAAATCTTACGATATGCACTAAGGTGTTCATGATTGGCTAGTGAACAATGGTGAGACGGTTATTTATGCCTTTCTCAAAAGGTTCAAGTCCGACAGTCAAAGACATGTGACTTCAAAATCAAGACAAAATGATCAAAAATCATAAACATCTTTCCCACACAACATGCACTACAAAGCTTCAGCTAGTAAAGTGCAGTAAATAAGCTCATCAAAGCTAAACAAAGTACACACACATGTTATATGAAAATAAATTGACTAACCTTGTTTTCAAAAACCAAGAGAGTAAATACAAAACACAATTTGCTTTCCTTTTTCTCCCTTTTATTTTTACTTTTCTTGAAAAGAAGAAACAAAAGCAATCCTAGAATGAAATGCATGAATGTTATGCAATGCAAAACCTAGAAACAAAAAGGTAAAAGAAACCAAAGAACAAAGGTTACAAAAGATATAGTAATGAAGCATAAGGACCATGTCAGAAAGACTCAATTAGATCGAGCCTTTTGCATCCAAAACCTCTTAGATGCATTACGAGCATTGGAGTTCATATTCACATTAGAGTGATTTCCAACTCCGGTATTGGAATAAAGGTTTAGAGCCTTTACCAATTCACCAATAAGTGCCATAGGATCTTGTGCTTGAGGCACAGGCACTTTCGGCTTATTTGCTCGCTTAGCTGCTTGCAGCTTATAACAATTTGGACGAATGTGTCTAGACTTTCTACAAAAATGACAAACCCACACAGGCTTACCATGCATCTTATCCTTAGAAAAGGTAGACACTTTAGGTTTAGATTAACCTAATCTTCCTAGGATGTGTGACCTCTATAGGTTTGACATTCTCACTCACAACCTTACTCACAGGGGGTTCAGAGGAAGAAGAAGGAACAAAGTTTATGGAATGGAGTGCAGACACAGAGATGCTCTCAATGAAACCTAATCCAGATTTGTCAGAATGAGACTTTTGGACACTCAGCATTTGATCAAGTTTAGAACTAGCAGATCTAGCAACAGATAAATCATGTTCCAAAGATTTAACTTTATCAAGTAAGAGCATATTCTTAGTTTTCACATTATTCAAAAGTTCATTAGCATCAAACAAGTTAACAAGCAAATTTTTCTTTTCAAGCTCAAGAGATGCAATTTTCTTTAAGCCTAATTCAACATTCATGGCATCCTTTGCAGCAACTTTGCAAAATTTATTGTAGGCTTCTTGAAGATCTGCATCCTCAGAGAGTTCCCCATCAGAAGGGTTCTCTTCAACATATACACTTTTATTGACAACAGCAGTAGCAGTGAAAGTAATGAAGTTTCCCTCCTCGTCACATCCGGACTCATCATTAGAAACTTCATTATCACTAAGGGTTACAACCATAGCCTTCCCCTTAGACTTCAAGTATGTGGGACATTCAGATTTCATGTGACCATACCCTTGACATCCAAAACACTGAGTACCCATAGAATTGTTTGAAGATTGACCAACTTTTTCTCTAGGTTTTCCATTGTTATTAACCTTAGTGAGATCATACTTCCTAAAATTTCTAGGTTCAGCAGTGTTTGTACCTCTTGCCTTTCTGTTACTATTCCTAAGAAAGTTTCTAAAGTTCTTGGCAAGGTAAGCAATCTCTGTAGCAGAGAGCTCATCATCAAATCCACCAACATCAACATCATCAACTGACTTAAGAGCCATTGATTTAGATTTGTTAGCTTTGGGTAGGTCTAACTCATAGGACTGAAGAGATCCTACAAGTTCATGAACAGGGATGGAGTCCACATCCTTGCTCTCAGTGATGGCAGTCACTTTGGGTCTAAAGTCCTCAGTCAAGGATCTAAGAATTTTCCTAACAATTTTTGGTTGATCATAAATTTCACCCAGATTATATGTAGAATTAACAATATCATTCAGTTTAGCATAGAAATGATCAAAAGATTCATCATCAGACATTCTAATGCTTTCAAATTTAGATGTTAACTGCTGCAACTTATTAATTTTAACGGCCTTTGTGCCTTCATGCACAGTCTGGAGGATTTTCCACGCAGTGTGAGCAACCTCAAGATTAGAAATTCTCTTAAATTCCTCCATAGAAACATCGTTAAAGATGACATTCATAGCTTTGCTATTGAATCCAGTTGCTTCTTTTTGAGAAGTTTGCCACTCACTCACAGCAGTAGTGGGCTTCTCCCATCCGTATTCAACGGAGTTCCAGACTCTCTCATAAATTGATTTCAAGAATGCTTTCATCCTTACTTTCCAATAAGCATAATTATTCTCATCAAAGTGAAGAGGAATAACCAGAGAGTGTCTGTGTTCCATGACAACAGGGGTCAAGGATAAACTCAGAGATCAAAAGATCTACAACATGAGAGCTACGCGCTTTGATACCACTTGAACAGTTTTTAGACCCCTTAACACAACCGGATTAACCTAATTAATTAGCCAAGTGATTAACTTAGTCAAATTATACAAATCTAGGTTATCACAATCAAATAATCATATCAAGTATATAGCAGCAGAAATATAAATAACATAAAGATATGATGACCTAGGAAATCCCATGGTAAAAACCTGGGGAGGATTTAACCTAGCTATCCTCAAGGTAAACTTAAATCCACTATCTTGAAAGAATCGAAGTTCATACAATAAGACTTACAAACCCCCACGCTTGACTTCTTATTACTACCCACCAGTAGAACTTACTGACACGACCACGTGCAAGCTCCGAGACCATAGACTCCTTCTTTCTTGGATTCTCTAGCAAGTACAAGCACACTCGCTTGTGTATCTTTAAGCTCCAATGGCAGCAACTGAGTTGATCATCAAGGTGTAGATAACATCTCCTCCTTGAAAACCCTAAGCTTTGTGTAAAGGAAAGCTCCTCTAGATCTCACAAAAGATTTACACAAAACAGCAATATGGGCAATCTCTAAAACATGACTAGGGTTTGCCTTATATACCTAGGGCAAAAACATTAAACCCTAAACGTTTTAGGAGTTAGGGCTAAGTTGGAATTCTGCAGAAAAAACGCATCTAACCCGATTTTCGATTGATCGAGCCTAAGCTTTGATTAGTCGAACTAGGCCGAGAAGCACTATTAATTCTTGCATCATCTTGTTCCAACTTTACATAAATAATATAACTTTGAGCAAGTCTAAACAAGACTAAACAACTTGTTTTGATCATGGTTTGCCAACAAAACATATTAGAGTTCTAAATACATAAATTTCTAAATCTTTAGAACCTAACATGGTTGTTATACGTGCGAATGTCCTGTTTTTAGCGGAATATTGGGATTAATGGTAATGTTTTATTTACATGTTAATGTTAGCGGATAAAGTTACATGAAGGAGGAAAGTTATATAAGGATACACAATATATTGTCTAATCCCAAGTGGTGAAGTTATTTTGTTTTTCCCCCAAAGGAAGGAAAGTTGTAAAACTAAGTACACGTAAATTTTCATTAGTATAATTGTATCAAGCGTACCTCACCAAGCAGTTAGCAACAAAAGGTTGGAATTCTGGGAATTTTATATCATCTCTACTCACTTTGGTATTGGGAAAATCGAAAAGTTTTACGTCCACAATACTTTCATATCAAATTATAGATGAGATAAATTATTATTAGTTTTAATTTGAACCTACCATTTAAGTAAAAATAAAAACTCATTTTCCAAAAACTGAAAAATATGCTATAAGGGCACTGATAACAGTTTCTTCCAATTTTGAAATACAACACAGGAAGTTATTACATGTAAAAAACCAATGTAAATTCTAGGAAGCATGGAAACTCCACTTTTCCTCAACTTCTTGCATCCAATGCGTATTGTACGGCACTGGACCTCCAGGGCCATTTGGGCCTTGAACCCCATCTCTACAGAGCCCATGGTCCTATCACCCTTGTCAACCCTGTTAGAAACTGGGCTTAAGGCCCATTAAGGTCATGGACACGGACCTTATGTCGTCATGTTCAGCCCATAGCCCGTTAGGCAAGTCGTTGTAATATATGCTCATTGGTTCATGGCCAGGAGGTTGCCCGGCAAATCTCGTCTCCGACGAGTATGACTGCTTGGAAAGGCCATATCCCAGATGTCCGACGACGTCTTGAGAAGCACCGCTGCCAAACATCACCCCCCTGAGGTGGGAACCAATTCTAATGCCACTCTCACCACACCCCACTCCCAACTAAACACCCACTTAGCGATAACAACATTGGACCTTCTCTCCTACTAGCCATAAGAGTAATCATGATCCTTCCACTAATTTTGGGCTATAAATATGAGAAGCTAAGGAAGGGAAGAGGTTGTTGAAAGGTTCTGGGGGAAGTTTAGAGTTGAGAACAATAGTCATAAGAGTGAGAGGAAAAGAATACAAAGTCTGGAGAGATATTGGTGGGTCTCTAGGCTAGAATCACCCAAAGTAGAAAATTCAAAGCCCACACTACAAATTGATTATGAGCCCAAGAACGAGTCAGCCCGTTTTGGGTCCGCACTCGTATCGTACCATATTCCTCTAGAATGCCATTGCATGTGTCTCAACCTTTTTTTTTATTATAAAAAAAGTGACGATACGCACATCTAGGATACACCCGTAATATGGCTCGGATAAAGTTGCTACCCAACCCCCTAGATAGCCCAAACTTGTAAGGAATTTTATTTATATTTTTTAGGTTTTATTGTTGAACACTTATTTAGTTATCTTTTATAGATTCACTTTATTTTCCATTATTACTTTTAAATTGATATATATATATATATATATATATATATTTAACAATATGAAGAATAAATGCTTAACAATATATAAAAAATAAAAATAAAAATATATTTAACAATTAATTAATACATGTAACCCCGTCGTATCGTATCATAATTTTTCTAGAATTTCTAGGTCATTTTATCTAGGTAACTTTTTCTTTTCTAGTGGTTTTGATCATAAGCATTGACGGAGCCAGAGGGGGGCCAGAGGGGGCACCTGCCCCCCTGACTCCTCAATTTTTTTAGTAATAATAGTCTAAAGTAGTTATATACTGACATGGAGGGGGGAAAAAAAAAGACTTTTACTTGTTGAAAGTGACCAAACCATTGCTTTTGTCTTGTCCTACTGCAACTTGCACCTATTTCACTATTTTTTATTTTTTATTTTATATCATTATTTACACCATTTTTACTATTTATGATACTTTTCATAGTATTTTATCTTTGAATGATGCTAGAAATACTACAAATTTTACAACTTATGTCTTACAAATTGACATGTCACAAATCACAAAAAAATCATTTCAAACATTTATTCATTATATTTTTTAAGTAACACTAATCACATTCTTACTCCCTTGGTTTGTAAATTTTTTAGTAGCTATGAATTGGTTATTTTTGTTTATTTATTTTAATAATATGAAATATATTCATATTTGCTTATAATTGTTTATTTATTTTGTTATTATTGTTGATTAATATTTTTTAGATTAATTTCACTTTTAATATCATCTTTTAATTTTGCCCCCTCTAGACTAAAATTCTGGCTCCGCTACTGATCATAAGTGTCATTTTTCTCTTCATTTTTTCCTTTCCTCCCCAAAAATAATGAGTTGTTTCTCCCTTAAGTGAGAGCTCGAAGCATTACTCTGGGACTATGTAAGTGTTTTCCGCAAAACAGATTAATCTTTTGCAAGCAGCTTAAGGGAATGGTATAAGGCTCTTGGACACCTCGACGAGATCATATCAAATAGACAAACATTTCTTCTGAGGTTAGTCAGGAGGATATATGCGGATATTTTGACAAAGAAAGTGTCCATTTTCACATTAAATTACCTGACATCAGCTATGCAACTCTGTTGACAATGGATTGGTCTTGTTGCTACTTCATGAACATTGATTACTCGAATAAATTTTTGTTAGGTATGAAGTTGTGACGTTTGTTTTTGTTCATATAATAGGATGTGTCAAACATTTGTACATTACATTTTTTATGGTGGAAGCTCAACTTATAAGAAAAGAATTTACACATGCATCACTATTCACAGACTAACGCGATACGTGAAAATAAATAATTATTTTGAGATGTAGAATAATGTATAATTTATTATCTAAACTTTATTGTAGGTAATTTTTTCATTCTAAAAATTAAACAATTTTTAAAAATAATTTTCATTATACAATTTATACAAATATTTATTTATTTTTTATCATTTTTTGGTGTTTTTGATTGATATTATGGCATATTCTTCTAACTATTATTATTATGTATTATATTTTCCTAATTTCTCTTTCGGTACAACTAAGAGTCTGTTTAGATACTGCTTATTGCTAAAAACTAAAAACTGAAAACTGAAAACACTGTAGTAAAATAATTTTTAAATATGAATAGTGCTGTGTGAGACCCAGTTTTAAAGTTTTTTTTGGTTGAATTTTGTACTTGTGGGTCCCGTGAACAGTGCATGAGACCCAGCTGAAATTTGTTTTCAGCTTTATCCAAACTTACACTAAAATTTTTAAGTATCAAATTTATTATTCAAATTCTCATTCTCTTAATGAGATTATTATGATAACTCAAACTTATCATATAATTACAATTGATATTTCTCAAATAATTGATAATACTCTCCACCGATACTTATTTTTTCCCATTCTTAAGTATATACATTGAATTGGACTGAAGTGGATTTAAATGGACCAAATTGGACAAAAGTGGACCGAATAGACCGAATAAGATGAAGTGGATTGAATTAGACCGAAGTAGATGTTATGGACCGAAATAGAACGAAGTGGACCAAATTAACCGTAATGGACATAATGGACCAAACTGAACCGAATAGACTAAATTGGACCAAAGTGAACCTAATAGACCGAAGTGAACTTAATGGACCGAATTGATAAACGGTAGACCAAAGTGGACCGAATTGGACTAATGTAGGCCGAAGTAACCAAATTAGACCAAGTAGAACGAAATGGACTGAAATGGACCTAATGCCAATATGTAATTAACAAACCTAACTAATAATAATAATAATAATAATAACAATAAAGTGTTGTAAAACTTGGCTTTGAATACTAAATTAACATACGAATATAAATATAGTGGTGGAATGAGATTTTCTTTTGGGCGAGTATAAACCAAAAATAAATAAATGGTGTAAAGTTATGGTCATATCATGATTGATAAGTTATAATTAGTTTTGAGAATGAGTAAAGACATAATGCATTATTAAATACATTAATATTTATATACATATTTTTTTTAAAGAAAAAATGGAAAGAAAATGATGACATGGTAGCTGATGTTGCTCAATGAAGCATAGCAACAATAAATACCATGCTTCAACTTTATATATATATATGCTATGACTCGCCTTACTTTTGCTGGCTAGACCTACCTAGTTCCCAAATGACATATTTCCCTCTTAATTTTTCCTTGAGACTTAGAGCAGGGTTCCTCTTGAATGTCAATTTTGTTTCCATAGATGGCTTGTCTTTGTCTCGGGAGGCTTTGATAAATAACAAGTGATTTTATTAAAGAAAGGATTGGGAATTGCGGAATGATTGGAAAATGGAAAAATATTATTTGTTCAAGTATCTACCGATGAGAAAGTGGTATAGGTCTGTTATCAGACAAGGATTGCCTGTTGTGTGAAGTAGTTATAGCGTGAGTATTGAGTTAATTAGAAGTTGAGAGTACATCTCATGTGGGTCGGCTAATTTTGATAGATTTGAGCAACTGGGGGTTACATTATGGTGTGAGGAGACAGAGCTAGGTCTTGTGGTAATGAATATGTAGATATGTGTTATTGGGGTTCTGAGAATTTGGTGATATATCTTGGTAGTTTGGTCCCTCGTAGAGTGAGGGTAAACGAGTTTTGGTGTTGCAATTTATGGCTTGTTTTGACTTGCTCAACATCCTAAAATATGTGAGCAGAGGTTTGATGAAAGAGGGGTTAAAGCAGTGGAGGAAAGTGCTTAGTTTACTTTCTGGACTATCAGGGAGGTAGTGCACGAGAGAAAAATCTATAATGCAGAGTTCTGGGGAAGGTTCTCATTATTTTACAAATGAGAGAGGCTGAGTCAAATGGTAGGATCTAGTTGTCTTGATGTTGCTTAAAATTTACTTATATCTTTGGAATGTATTGGATTTAGTTTGTATAAGAGAAGTTCTGTCATCTGTACTTCTTGATGTGGTCTTGCTGTTGATTAATTCAACAAAAGAAGAAAAGAAAAGGAAGATATAACACATCATGGAATTCAGTGATAAAAATTGGATTTCATACATCCAAACCTTACAGGTTTGGGTATTTCTAAGGCAAAAATTCAACAAAATTCATGATAATTAGAAATCATGTCTTAGAAACACTATTTCAGTAGATTTCATGTTATATAGGAATTGTGTCTTAGAAACATTGTTTCAGTTTTATATATCAGTTTGAATATCAAACATATATTTCCAAGGCAGAAATTTAAATAGTATCCATTTTATACCAAAATCGTGTTTGAGAAACACTAGTTCAGTTCACATATCAGTTTGGATATTAAACATCCACCTTTAAGGAAAATATTCAATCTTATTCATGCAATTTGGAAATCATGTTCTAAAAACATGATTTCAATTCTACAATTCGATTTGGATATCAAACATCCAAACTTTTAATGTTTGGATATCTTTAAGACAAAAATTCAATAGTATTCATGCTATGCAGAAATCGTGTCGTAGAAAGCTTATTTCAGTTCTATATATCAATTTGGATATCTCTAAGGCAAAAAATTCAAATAGTATTCATTTTATACCGAAATCGAGTATTAGAAATACAATTTTGGTTCACATAGGAGCTTGGATATCAAACATCCACCTTTAAGGCAAAAATCCAATCTTATTCATGTTTTTTAGAAATCTTTTTCTCCAGTAGGAGCCAATCCATGATATTGTAGAAACTATTTGAGTTTAGGTTACAAGTAACTGGATAATATAAATTTTTAGAAATTACTGTGCTAGAAGGCAATTTATTCTGATGGAGGGAGTTTCCATGCAAGGAAAGATAAGATCATGGTTAGTGCTCGTTCTAGTTGATAGCTTGGAACCATATGATATTATTATGATGGGGGAAGCTTCCCTGTAAGGAAAGATGAGATCATGGTCTGTGCTCGTTCTGGTTGGTAGCTTGGAACTTCATGCCCAGCTCCCCTTATTGTGGTGAATGTCACTCCTTTGTACCCAACCACATATCCTCCAACCTGCCAACATCAACATGTTGAAATTTCATAACCTTGTTTAATGTTGGGTAAGCTATGGGATCAATTATCTTATATATTTACCTCATTGTCGTAATACCATGGGCGCCAAGCAGTGGTGACTGGTAGTTTTAGTGTGTTTATGGAGTACCTAGAGGAGGTTACTGGAATTCGGCCATCTGTGTCGCCACTGCAGGTTTCATTGGCAGAAAGTTTAAGGTGCTAGCAATTGATAGCCTGTATTATATCTATATTACTTTTTGTTGCACACATCCGTACACAGCCTTAGAAACATGATTTCTTACAATTTAACTGAAATCTTGTTTTGATGACACAATTTCAACTGACATGACACACACTCAATACATACCAATATGTAATAATCAGTGCTCTTATTTCTAATTATTGTTGATAGACTTAAAGCTTTGGTTCATTTATGAAGAGAGAAATTTTGACAGGATTTTCCCTTGAATAAGAAATATTGGAGGGATCATTCGTAAAAAAACCAAAAAGCTCAAGAAAAGATGAGGGGCTACCTGTATATCCATACGCTAATTCCACTTGAAATGAGCTCATTTATAATGGGCAGAATTGTCGTTGGACTGTCTGTCCATATAAGTGCCCGTTTGTTTCAACATTTTCAGCCCAAAAGTCACGTTTTGAAAAAAGCTGGCCCAAAAGTCCGTTTGGCTAGTAAAAAAACGCAACTTTTTTTAAAAAGTTGCAATTTATAAATGTGAAGAGAACGCGCAATCCTTAAAAGCTAGTCTTCAAGTCCATTTTGCAAAACGTCAGTGCACGTTTTGATATATCCGTTAAGTGAGTTGGGCAATTACCAAATTGCCCTTAATAAAGGATGCTCATGTCTTCAGATCACGCATAGTTCCTCCTACCTCTCATCTCATTCCTCTCATCTCATCTCTTTGCTTTGCGCAAAGCCAGCTCCCTCATGCCTCTCATCTCTGCTCTCTCCGTACTGCTACAAGCCTCTCCTTGCGCGTAAGTCTCTTTTCTTTTGTCATCCATTGAATATCTTCTTCCTCTTCTTCTTCTTTCTTCGTCTTCTTCAACGGGCATTCCTCTGTATTTTTTTCAACTTTAATTTTATTTATCTAATCTGATCTAAGAAATACATTTTGAAGGTAGAGTTTTGATCAACAAAAAACCAAGAAACACCAATCTGCTACCAAAAACCACCAGGTACCAACACTGATCTGAAATTTTTTTTTTTTTTTTTTTTACCTATCAAAATTTTTTTTCAAATCTTGCATGCTTTGTTCTTGCTAAAGATCTATTTGTTCTCTTGCCGGGTATTGAAAAAAATTTGTGGGTACATGCTTCGTAATTTTTTTATTTATTTTGAGGATGCTCTGTCTTAAGTTATGCGATATGTTAGGACATATATGTTTTAACTTGATTAAGAACATATGTCATTTATTTATGTAGATTGGCTAATCCTTTGACAAAACGCACTCTACTTGTAATTGGGTAATTCTAGGTGTTTTTAATACTTCAAGAAACAATGTTTCAAGGTCAAGTGTTGAAGTCATCAAGTCTGTCCAAGAAAAAGCAAGCTGAAGTGCAAAGTTTTTAAAGCTCGACACCTTCTCGATAGCTACCTCGACACCTAGTTATCTGTCGAGATCTTCAGCTGATGCTTATCGCAATCTCGATAGCTTCTCGATAGCTGGTCGATCGATCGAGAAAGTTTCTGTCCCCTCGACACCTTCTCGACACCTCCTCAATAGCTGCTATCTGTCGAGATTCATTAAATCTCGACACCTCCTCGACACCTCTCGATCGATCGAGGTTACGGGAAATCAAAATTTTCAGATTTGATTTTTGGGCCAGGCTTTTGTATTTGTGTAGGGTTTCTTTTCTCACAACTCTAGACCTATATAAGGCTTGTTTTAGAGGCCGTCACATAAGAGAGAATACAAGGAGAACATATGTAAAAGGTGACCGATGCCTTATTCTCTCTAAAATAAGCTACTGCGTCTTTGCGCCTTAGGGTTTTGTAACCAAGTGCTTCTTGATCTTCATTGTTGATGAAGTGAAGAACTTTGCAGCCAACATTCTTCTTCCTCAAGTTGGTGAGTGAGTCACGTATTAGGATTCGTGCAAAGGAGTTAGTCACGTACTGTGATCCGTGCAACAAAAATGGTGGCGTTCATATATTGAAGAGTTCAGAGGTTCTGAAGCGGTAGAAGGTTTCTGCTGTGAGGTCATCTACGGGGATTGTAGAGTCTAGGGACAAAGGTTTTGTACTATATCTGAAACTTCTCTTTTCTATAGTGGATTGCTTTTCGGAAAGGTTTCCCCCCAGGTTTTTTACTGTAAAACTGGTTGGTTTCATTGGTTTTCCTGGGTCATCATATCTTGTCTTATTTTATTTTTCCGCTGCATGATTTTGACATGATATTGATGTTTGTTTGTTATTAACAAGGTTTATTCATAATTAATCTAATTAACAACTTGGGTTTAAAACTTGTTAATTCTATCAACTGGGGTCTATATTTCCCAACAAGTGGTATCAGAGCGGGTTCACTCTGATTGGATTAATTTCCTAAGTGTGATCCATTGACCCCTGTTGTCATGGATAGAGGACAATCTTTATTTATACCTCCTTTATTTGATGGAACTAATTATGCGTACTGGAAAGTTCGTATGAAAGTTTTTTTGCAAGCTCTAGGTGAACAGGTATGGCAAGCTGTTGAAGTTGGCTGGATTAAGCCGAAGGAAGCACCTGTGGATTGGGATGATGCAACAATTGTAGCTGCAAATTTCAATAGTAGGGCCTTGAATGCTTTGTTTTGTGGGGTGACTAATGAAGAATTCAAGAAAATTTCATCCACTGAAGTTGCCAAGGAAGCATGGACTATTCTTGAGACCACCTATGAAGGTACCAAGGCAGTAAAGACTGTGAAGCTTCAACAACTCACAAGTAGTTTTGAAGAAATAAGGATGGAGGAGGATGAGACATTTGATGAGTTCTATGCCAAACTCAAGGATATTGTGAATTCTGCTTTCAACCTTGGAGAATGTATTGCAGAATCCAAAATTGTTAGAAAAATCCTTAGGTCCTTACCTGAAAGATTCCATGCCAAGATCACTGGCATTGAAGAAGTCAAGGACATTGATCAAATTCCTTTGACTGAGCTTGTAGGGAACCTTTAAACCTATGAGATGGGATTAGGCTCAATGGGAAAAGGTGGAAAGAGCAAAAACTTGGCTCTTAAGGGTATAGAGGAAGAGACTGAGGACTCTGAAGATGAAGATCAAAGTGAAGATGAGGATGAGGATCTAACCTTCATAACTGATGAGATTATCAAGCTTCTTCAATTTAGGAAAAAGGATAAAGGCAAACCTCCTAGGAAATCTAAATCCTCAAGAAAGGGCAAGAATGAGAAATCCCTCATCCAATGCCATGAGTGCAAAAGTTTTGGTCATATGAGGATAGAGTGTCCAAACTACCTCATGAAGGAAAAGACCAAGGAGTCAAAAGATAAAGGGTTGGTTGCTACCTGGAGTGATACTGAGGATGACTCTTCTGATGAGTTTGTGGATGAATGTCGTCAAGTTATGGCCTTTGCTGCCTCAACCGACAAGGTGATTGTGAAGAGTGCTAGTGACAATGAGGATTCTTCTGATGATGAAGTATTGAGTGCTCAAAAGTTTAGTTCTGATAAGACTGGCTTAGGATATGCTGTTTCCTCCAGCCCTTCCTCTTCCACGGCTTCTGGATCAAGGACTGTCTTTGTGTCACAATCTGAGAAAGGTAATAAAGGTATGAAATCCAAAATTATTCTGGTTAATTCTAAATCCTTTGTTAGACCTCATGTTTGTCACCATTGTGATGTTGCTGGACACATTCGTCCTAATTGCTTTAAGTTGTATCCTTATAAGCAATTGTCCAAACGGTCACAGGTTTTCTCTCAAGGACCTACATATTTGTTTGGAGAGTTATTAAAAGTCTTGAGCTTTTTAACTCAATTTCAGGAGAATTCTAATTCTTCAATGTCCTTTAATAGACATACTTGGACACGTGCCTTTTCATCTTCACGGCCAAAGACTCGTGCTGTGTGGGTGAGAAAGGAGCCTAAGACTTAATTGTCTTTTCTGTTTGTCCTCTGCTTTGATTCTTTCTATCTAAAGTAGGACTTTTTGCTTGATTTCTTATCTGCTTTTGGAATCATGGTTTCATGCATATGCATCTTTCTTTCATGCATACATGTTGTTTATCTGTTTTTGTTTGGTTGTTTAGTTTTTATTTGGTTTTGTTTTCAAAATAAAAATAAAAAGGAAAAATCAGAAAAATACAAAAACAGTGTGTGTTTTGTGTACTTTGGTACTTGTGTATCTTGGATGGCCAATGAAACAAAGTTTTCTAAACTTTGTATCTCTTGTAGCTTAGATGAGTATCTCTATGCACAACTAAGCAAGTGAGCTTTGTGACTCTTGTTTGTGATGAGTAAGATTAGGTTATCTCTTAAAACTTAACACTCATATCACTCTTTTTGACGGGTAGGACTAGAAAATCCTAAGAGAAAGGCATAAATAACCATCTCACCACTGTTGCCCGCCAATCATAATATGACACCTGTATGCTTCGGCATAGCAAAAGTGCAGTGTCAAAGACATTTGTATGCTTCGGCATAACAAAAGTGCGATGTTAAATGCTTAACATCTTGGGTATTTCTTTTCTCTCTTTTATATACCGATGTATGATATGCTAAAATAAAAGAAAATATGCAAAGAAAATAAAAAGCAAAAAGATTAAAAATGCTTAAATATGGTTGCAAGCGTGTATTCTAGGAGATGTGAGAGTTATAGGATGTACCTTGAAGGTGATAGTCCCCATCAAACAGTTATGATTGTGTGTGAGTTAAAAGTTATTTTCTCATATCTCAGATCGTCATAACATCTATACACATATGCAATCTTGTGATGTTTTTTCACACACAACACGCAATATTCTTTGCTACTTTTGATACATGTGCAGGTACAATGTGATTTGGCCATCACAAAGGTTTTACATGTGCTAATGTATGCTCATTAAACTGTCATAACTTGTTTTTGAAATATAAAATTGGTTAGACTTGTTTAGTGTGTGTGTGTGTTTTGGGATTTATGTGCTTAACATTTTTCTTGTTTTTCACATGTTTTGCATCCTTCTATTATCTTGTCATCCATAGCATCTTGTTTCATTACATTCATGCATTTATATGGATTTCTTTGTACCCCCTTGATCATCCTTGATCATCTTTATGTTTCTCGGGTTAAGTTTTCTAGCTTCTTGTACCCTTTGTCAATCATGACAAAAAGGGGGAGAGAAATTGTGACTTTGTGGGTTCTTTTTTTAAGATTCTACAAGTTAGGGGGAGAAATACATTCCTTTGTAAGGGGGAGATGTGTTTCATCTTGTTAGGGGGAGTGCTTACTTCCTTGCTCTTGCACCTTGGGTCTTGTGACCATGTTTACATACATTGTGTTTATCTTCTTTATATGCTGATGAATGTTTCTTTCACCTACCTTACATGTGTTGTTTCTTTTCTTTCTTCATACACATGTTTCTTATACTTGTATGCAATTTATTTATTTCTATTTCACACAAGATGCCTTGATGAGTTTTGTTTAAAGTGTTTCAGAAATATAGGTTGTCAAAGTCTACTTGCCATAAACTCTCTTCTTGCAAAGTTTTTCAAGAGTTTGTGTTAGGATAGATTTTATTGTATTCAACAAGTGAATATGAGTTGAGTGTCTTATGACTTCTCTCATATGCTCATTTATTTGTTGTGGTTTTGTCACGGATTGCCAAAGGGGGAGATTGTTAGGACATATATGTTTTAACTTGATTAAGAACATATGTAATTTATTTATGTAGATTGGCTAATCCTTTGACAAAACGCACTCTACTTGTAATTGGGTAGTTCTAGGTGTTTTTAATACTTCAAGAAACAATGTTTCAAGGTCAAGTGTTGAAGTCATCAAGTCTGTTCAAGAAAAAACAAGTTGAAGTGCAAAGTTTTTAAAGCTCGACACCTTCTCGATAGCTACCTCGACACCTGGCTATCTGTCGAGATCTTCAGCTGATGCTTATCGCAATCTCGATAGCTTCTCGATAGCTGGTCGATCGATCGAGAAAGTTTCTGTCCCCTCGACACCTCCTCGACACCTCTCGATCGATCGAGGTTACAGGAAATCAAAATTTTCAAATTTGATTTTTGGGCCAGGCTTTTGTATTTGTGTAGGGTTTCTTTTCTCACAACCCTAGACCTATATAAGGCTTGTTTTAGAGGCCGTCACATAAGAGAGAATACAAGGAGAACATATGCAAAAGGTGACCGATGCCTTATTCTCTCTAAAAGAAGCTACTGCGTCTTTGCGCCTTAGGGTTTTGTAACCAAGTGCTTCTTGATCTTCATTGTTGATGAAGTGAAGAACTTTGCAGCCAACATTCTTCTTCCTCAAGTTGGTGAGTGAGTCATGTATTAGGATTCGTGCAAAGGAGTTAGTCACGTACTGGGATCCGTGCAACAAAAAGGGTGGCGTTCATATATTGAAGAGTTCAGAGGTTCTGAAGCGGTAGAAGGTTTCTGCTGTGAGTTCATCTACAGGGATTGTAGAGTCTAGGGACAAAGGTTTTATAGTAGATCTGAAACTTCTCTTTTCTATAGTGGATTACTTTTCGGGAAGGTTTCCCCCCAGGTTTTTTATTGTGAAACTGGTTGGTTTCATTGGTTTTCCTGGGTCATCATATCTTGTCTTATTTTATTTTTCCGCTGCATGATTTTGACATGATATTGATGTTTGTTTGTTATTAACAAGGTTTATTCATAATTAATCTAATTAACAACTTGGGTTTAAAACTTGTTAATTCTATCAACTGGGGTCTATATTTCCCAACACGATATCTGATTTGGGTATGATTTGGGTATTTTAGAAATATAAAGAATGAGAAAGAAAGAAGAATTTTCAGAAGAAATATAAATATTTTTCATGCTGGTTGTCGTGGTTCGTTGAGTATGTGACATTCTAGAATATTGGGCTTGTTTGGTTGTTGCATGGTGAGGTGCTGCAGGGCGTGCGTGCTCTGTTGATGTGGGGTGCGTCTGCTACTGATGGAGCATGCGTGTGCAGCTGCACACGCATGCCCCACCAGCAGCAAACGCACCCCACATTAGCAGCCCATGCACACCCCATCAGCACCCCACACAAGTTTTTGTGTTTTAATGTTGATTATTAGTTATTTAATTATCTGGGTTTTTTAGGTTGTGGTTGAAAGCCTTTTACTTGATATGAATTTTCAAGTTTTAGTTATGTTATGGGGTTATATTTATTTTTATGTTTTCTAGTACTGAGTGGTAGCTTGAGTTTTTTGGGTTGGTTTTTGTTGATTATTAGTTATGTGATTTTCTGGGTTTTGAAGGCTTTGGTGTAAGAATTTATTGCTTAGTTTAAGAATTGAGGTTTGTATACACCAATTTGGTTTCCTGTGTTCTCCTCTGGCTATATATATTTCCGGTTAATCTAGTTGAAGTCCACCCTAGGTAGTGATCATTATTTGTTAATTTAAGGCTTCTAGTTTAAAGGTTTTATAGTCTCTTATCTTATACTTGGGGAGAACTCATCAAAAACCATTTATAAAACCATTATAAGACCAGCTATGCTTTATGGGATTGAATGTTGAGTTAGAGTAGTCTATTGCAATGAACCTGACTGCTTTTGAGGCCAGTGTCCTCAATTATGGCAGCAATTTTCTGGCTGTGTTTACTGACTAGTGAGTGTACAAACGGTGCTCTTGTGAGTTGTGACATGATGAGATTCCTCTTTAGCCCTTTCTATTTTAATGCTTAGACTAGGCAGCAATTTTTTTTTTTTTTTTTTTTTGTGGATTTATTAGATCGTGTTTGTAACTAGTTCACTAAATTGGAATATTATGAATTCTATTATTTGCATTTCTTATGGCTGTTTAACTTTATAGATGGGTAAAAACACCACTTCCAACCCCGAGGTAAAAAAGGCTAAAGCAGATTGGGATATTAATCCAACGTGGACAACTACTTTTTGTAACCTTTGTGTGGAACAAATTTAAGCTGGGAATAGAACAAAAGGTGCTGGCTTTAGTACCAAAGGTTGGTTCAATTTGGTGACCAAATTTTGTAATGAGACCGGTCAAAACTATGATAAGGACCAATTAAAAAGTATGTGAGATGTATTAAAAGGTGATTGGAGAGTGTGGGAACAATTGAGGAATCTTGACACAAGTTTAGGTTGGGATGCAGTGAAGGGAACGATTGCTGCTCCTGATGATTGGTGGAACCAGAAGTTGAATGTAAGTTGAGTATTTTATTAATATGTAGTTAGTTGGAGATAGTTTTTTTATATTATTGTTATATGAGTGAAATTACAATTACATTTTGTAGGAATTACCCAAAGCTAGAAAATTTTGAGAGAAAGGTCCACAGAATCTAGAACAACTTGAAATAATGTTTAGGGATGTTGCAGCAACTAGGGTAGCTGCATGGACCCCTTCTTCAAATACACTCCCTCCAACAATGCCAAAAGAGGGTGCTGGTGATTCAAATGGTAGCTCTGAATTTAAGGATAACCAATGTGACATGAGTTTAGACATTGATAGTTTACAGCAAGGACATACTAATCAATCACATAGTTCAGGACAAAAGCGAACTAGTGAATCAATACCCTCACAGAAGAAAAAGAAGAAGATAGGAGGAGCTGCAATGTTGGACGATCGTATTAGTCAATTAATAACTGTATGTCAGAATAGGTCTAAAGGTACTTCTTGAGAGTCACCAAGTTAAATTGAAAATGTCATGGCGATTGTGAGAGCACTTCCTGGAGTGGAAAGTACGTTTGTGGTTCAAGCTTCCATTATCTTACTAAAAAGGTCACGTAGGAAGATGTTCCTAACTTTCAAGGACCTAGAGTCACAGCTGGAGTGGCTACAAGAAATTATTTATAACCAAAAGAAGTGACCAACCTTATGTGGTATTAACTATGTTGTATTAACTTTAAACTAAGTTAGCTATGTTGTATTAACTATGTTGTATTAGCTATGTTGTATTAACTTTAAACTAACTTATGTGATATTTATTATTAGCTTTGGACTAATATATGTGTAATGTAAACACATTTGAAATTTTCATTACAGTGTTATGTACTTGATGTTCTGAATTGTCTTGATGTTCTGATTATTATGTTGATTTATATTAAAGTAGTATTAGCAATGGTTGACTAGTTGTTACTTTGTTGTGTAGCTTAAACCAATATGGATGATTATAATGGTACTCATGAGAGTGGCCATTTTATGGAACTATTAATGGATGGGGATTACAGAAATTACTGTGATGATCATGATGGTGGTGATTATAACAATGCTGACAATAATAATGATGGTGATAACAATGATGATGATGATGATGATGGTGAGAGTAGTGACAGTGATGATGACAGTGACAGTGATTATGATGATGATGATGATAGTAATGACGATTCTGATGAGGAATTTTACCAGCTTGTGGTAGTTACCTGTGAAGCAATTGTGACATATTTCAATAAATGCATTAATAAGACTCCTTGTATGATTCTGAACAAATAGGGTGGGCTTGGGTGAGATGCTGTATGGAAGGTAATGAGAAATTGTGTTACAACATGTTTAGAATGAAAAAGGAGGTGTTTAGTAATTTGTGTCAAGTTTTAAACGTGACTATGGACTTCAACATTCAAGGAATATAAGGTTAAAAGAGTCAGTGACAATCTGTTTACTGATACTTGGTCATGGAACACGTAACCGAATGGTTCAAGAAATATTTCAGCATTCGGGTGAAACCATAAGTAGACATTTTGAGAAGATGATCACGCTGTTGGGTGCTCACTTTGCAACGGCATATGTAAAGCCTTCGGATCCAACTTTTAGTGAAGTTCCAACCAAAATACAAGACCATCCAATTTATTGGCCACATTTCAAAGTATGTGTACTATTGTATATTTGAATAAGTGTTATTGTCTATAAGATAATACAATGCATGTGGAACTAAAAACTATTAATGTTTTTATTAGGATTGCATCGGTGCGATTGATGGCACACATGTGACAGCGGCTGTACCTATTGAGAAGTCCATTCCATACTTTGGAAGAAAGGGATATCCAACCCAAAATGTGATGGCTGCGTGTGACTTTGATATGTTATTCACATTTGTTTTGCCTAGATGGGAAGGTGCAGCACACGACACTTACATTTTTCTTGATACTCTTCGTAAACAAAGTAACAACTTTCTACACCCACCACCAGGTTTGTAATTGGTTAATCAATTGTTCATTATAATGACATATTGTGTGAGTGTGTTAATACAATTGAATTTTTCTTTTTTAAGGGAAATATTATGTAGTTGATTCTGGATACCCAATGATGAAAGGCTATTTGGCACCATACAAGGGGATATCATACCATCTTCAAGACTTTCAAAGGAGAGGTGGAAGCCCTAGAACTAGACATGAAAAATTTAATCATGCTCACTCATCTCTTCGTTGTGTGATTGAGCGCACTTTTGGTGTGTGGAAGAATAAATGGAGAATTATTAGAAACATGCCATCTTTTCCATTCCATATCCAAATACTTATTGTATCTACTACTATGGCTCTTCATAATTTTGTTAGACTAAATGATAGGGATGATAGGGGCTTCATAAACGCCAATCGAGATTCAATTTCTAGAAGAGAACATAATAGTGAAGCAGGTAGCAGTTATGGGCAGAACTCAGAATCTTTAACAGACCCTGCGATGGTGGTTTTTCGTGATTCCATTGCTAATTCTATTTGGGAGGATAATAATTAGTAGTTGTCTTTTTTTTTTTTTTTTTTTAATATCATGTAGTACAATTTAAACTTGAGTTATTGGTATGTATTTTATCATATTTTTTACATTTTTGTGTTGTACAATTTAACTTGGATTATTGGTGTATATTTTATCATCTTTTTACATTTTCATTTTGTGCTTCATGATGATGAAAATTATTTAGATTTAATTAATATTAATAAGAAGTCATTAATGGTAATAACAAATAATTATGACACTAAAAAAGAAAAATTGCCCAAAAATTATTAAAATAATACCAATAATATATTTATTATTATTATTATTATTATTATTTTAGTAAGTATATGAAGTAGTTGATTTAATAGGTATGAAATAAACTCACATCCAAAAAAAAAAAAAAAATGAAATAAACTCCCTTATATATACATTATCCTTTTTGGTAATTTACTCCTCAAACTGCCACTTTTATAAGTACTAGCTAAACATTCAACTTTTTCAAAAAGCACTTTTTAACAGCTTTTACCAAATACTCAGCTTTTTGAAACTCCACTTTATCATTATGCACTTTTACAAAAAGCTGAATCAAGATCAATTTTAATAGTTTACGTTGGGTGACACTTTTAGTCCAAGAAAGATCTTAACGTTGCATGTGTGAGACTTTTATCTTTTCATGCTTTGTGACAAGATCATCTCTGCCAATAATGTTTAGTCCACAGGTACCACAGGTAAGTCACTCATACCTGCAAACTTCCCATGTTGTAGCTTTTGCATGAAGAGCTGTTTGCACCTCGGCAAGATTTAGATACGCAGAGACATAATTTTTGGAGTAGGGATCAAAATCGCGGACCTATATAGTGTAAGATTAAAATCATTTAATTTCTTGCTTAGTTCTAATTACAAAGCCAGTTAAGTTCTTTAAATGCAATTGTCAACTGAATACATAATTACATGTTATTGCGACCAAACTCACAACAGCATCAACTCAAACCCAATAGTATGCGTCTTGTATATATAATAATCTTCATTGCTATTTCTTTATTATTCTAATTATATTTTGAAATTATTTATAAGAAACAATTTTTCTTGATGCATAAAGACTTACAGAACCGCTTGGGCCTGACTTGGGTCCTGATGATTTGCAAAGGGGAGCATATATGTTGTAAATATCAAGGTTTCCCATCTCTGCTTCTCCTTGAATTAGATAGTTATAACACTTGCTTGAAAAATTACCCGTAACGAAGTTGCAGTATTGGTGAATTCCTGCATTAGTTTCGTCGGAGTTTAAAGCATGTGTCCAGTAATAATCAAACATGCCCATTATACTAGTATTATCATCTATCAAAGCATTCCCAATCTGCATCCATTGACATTAACAGAGAAGCCTTAATCAGTTTTTTAGTATAAACATTGAGATACAGGCACGTATCATAGACTGAAGAAAGACTTCACAATGTACTCACTGCAATGCCTTTGAGGTTGATTACTGTTTGGTTTGTGTTATTGTTCTTTGAGAGAATTGTATGAGCAAGTTGAGGTACATAATGACCAGCGTAGCTTTCTCCAGTTATAAAGAAATCTCGGTTTTTATATTGAGGGAATCTCTCAAGCCAATTCACTAGAAAAGTGTAAGAGTCCTTCGCTGTTCTTTTGTCGCCGTTTTTGCTGTAATCCAAGGACGTGTTCGAATATGAAAACCCAACTCCAGCTGGGGACTCCAAAAAGATAACATTTGCCACTGCCAATATTATTTTAAACAGGTATTAGTTTTTACTTTAGGAGAAAAAAATTCTGATAAGATTTCCAGTACTTAAGCTCTACAACTTAGTCTATCATTTGAAGGTGAAATTACTAGAATCTGCTTACCAGAGTTCCATGCATAATCATTTCGGAATAGTGTTTTTCCATCACTGTTGACTCTGAATGGTCCCAGTTCCTCGAAGGCTCCATATCCAAGAGAAGAGCATCCAGGGCCTGTAAATCTAAGTATGGTTTTACTAATATCTTCCGTAATTGCTTTGAACTATATAATGGAAACACTGGTGGTGGCATCGTAGTGAGCATCTATGTTTTTAATGCCTATTTTGTTTATATTTTAAGCCCAAAAGTAAAGAATTTGGCTTAAATAGAAAAAAATTTCATACCTTTCAATCCAAAAATTAAGGAAAAAGAACAGAGTTTTTGAGCCTAAAACTAAATTAAGGCAACTTACAAAAAAAAAAAATCAATTTAAGACCCGATTAATCCAAAGTAGACCGAAGTGGACAGAATGGGACCAAAGTAGATTGATATGAACTGACTAGACCATTAAGGACCAATTTAACTGACTTGTACCGAAGTGGACCTCTTGGAGTGAGTGAGACCTAGGTGGACTGAAATGGACGGGATGGACCGAAATGAATAAAATGGACTGTAATAGATCAAATGGACTAAAGTGGACTGAAATAGACCGTATAGAGCGAATCGGATCAAATAGACTGAATGGGACTGAATAGATTAATCTAGTGTGTATTTTCTACATTCTTTGTGCCTATACTAGTTCATACAAATGAGATTGAAACATGTGGAACTGTATTTACCTCCATTTAACCACAAGACGAGAGGGTTGGTTGTAGAATTCTGAGGTGACTCCACAAAGTAATAGAACAGCTCTCTCCCAGCATTCTGGTCTACGGTAATATAGCCAGCATACTGATCGAAATCTACTCCTTGTGGTTGTCCAGGCAAAGCATCGATCTTATCGGCTTCCTTCAACCCATCTTGGGGTCCAATATACACTGGAGAATAATTACTATCATCGTTGTGTAATCCAACCTATAGTTCGGTATTTGGAGGATTTTAGGATTTTCGAGATTTAAGCAACTCGGAAAGGTTGTCAGTCTGGCTGGCATTGCAATAGATGGGAAAAACCAAATGGTGAAAAGAGAGGAGCAGCAGAAACCTTGTGAGAAATGAATGCTTCATGGCTCTTGTTGTTGCTTATTGCAAATTACTTCATTTTCGTCAAGGGCTTTTTGGTGTCTATTTATATAGCAGTAAGTGGAGGGATACAAAAAGTTTTACAGCTATTGAGTTGGCATTTTGTGATTGGTGTTACTCCAATCACAATTGTTCTTGTCAAGTGTCAACCATTGTAACAAAGATTGTGAAATTATTGTGTCGCTAGTATCAGTGTTAACATAGGCCAAGGCGAAGTAAATGATGCAGTGCCGAAAAGAACATTGAGATAACCACATTCTCTAGCGAGGGACCATTCATAAGCGGCACATATAATCAGCTTGTAGCAAGCAGCTGGCGCATTGAAATCTCAGAATACAAAGCTTTGCCTTTGAATTAAAAGGCGCATGGAAATCTCAGGATGCAAAAATCTTTTACTTTTGACTTTCAATGGTAATCTGGCAAGCACCCTCTTTCTTGCCTGTATGGTTGTTATACGTGAGATTGTCCTGTTTTTGGCGGAATATTAGCTAATACATTGCCTACCCCAAGTAGTGAAGTCATTTTGTTTTTTCCTCAAGGGAAGAAAATTATAAAAGTATTCTTAAAATTTTCATTTAGAAATTAATTTTCATTAGTATTAGGCGTACCTCTCCAAACAGTTAGCAACAAAAGTTTGGAATCCTGTGAATTTATATCATTTGTAGCTACTCATTTTAAATAGTTCTAATTGGCCTTAATTTGGAAAAGCGAGAAGTGCTACATCCACAATATTTCACAAAAAATTATAAATAATAAGTTGTTATTAGTTCTAATTTGAACCTATCAATTAAATAAAAATAAAAATAAAAACCCATTTTTAAAATACTGAAAATTTTGTTGCACAGGCATTAATAGTAGTTTCTTCTAATTTTGAAATAGAAGTTATTACATCTAAAAGCAATGGTAAATCCTAGGAAGTATGGATACTCCATTTTTACTCAACTACCCGTATCTAATACATATTGTACTGGATTCCTCTATAATGCCTCTACGTGCATGTGTGTCCCAACCTTTTTCTGAAAAAAAGTAATGATACATCTAGGATACGCCCGTAATACGGCTCGGATAAAGTTACAACCCAACCTCCTGAGATAGCCCAAACTTGTGAGAATTTATATTTATATTTTTTTATATATTGGTTTTAATATTGAACACTTATCTAGTTATTTTTTTATTTATTCTTTTGGATCTTGGTTTGTATTCTAAACATCATTTAATGGCCATAGATTCACTTTATTTTTCATTATTGCTTTTAAATTGATATATGCTTAACAATATATATATATATATATATATAAAATAAAAATATATTTAAATATATGTGTAACATTATTTAGTCTTAAAAAATGATTTTTTTGGATAGTAGAGATTTCTCCGAACCAGATTGGAGGATATTCAATAGCTTATGGTTGGATCAGTTTAGCCATGAGTTCCAGGGTTTAGAAAACAAAACAAGGAATTCGATCAGGATCGCTAATGCCAAAATTCATCTAAGAAAATTAAGGTTATTTTCGTTCTAGAGCCTTGCTGGGTGGCTCAACTATTAACTTATTGGAAAAATGATGCCTAACCCATAATTTAGCTCAAGAATAACAGAACTCATTTTTGCGTATCCCCTAATAAATACCACTAATTTGGTTGATATTGGGATCTAAAGTCTATTCTACTTTACATTTCTGCTCTTGCTATTTGCTAATGCTATGTGGAAAGTAGCATGAAAGATTCCTCGGGCCCTTTCTTCTACACGGATTAGACTATAGAAAAGGTAACTTTTTTTTTTAAAATTAAGAAAAAAAGTAATTTTCCTTTGTCTGTTTTTGGGAGAAAATCTATCATGTATACTATACATATATCATATATGTAATATCATCTCGTTTTCTGGAGGGGTGTTGATCTCGAAGTATCCTATTTCTTTGAAGAACTATATTTTGCTGCTGATTGAAGTGTAGGCTTACTTCCAAAATTTAAAATAAGTCAATATTTGTAGATTGTAAAAGAAATTGAACTCGACTCAATTCAAGAAAATTTTAATTTATGTAGTTATTTGGAAAGTGAATTGAGTTCACATTCAAATTTAGGCTCAAAGATTAAATAAGTTAAACTAAAAAATAATAATAAGTTCATGAATAAACTCTAGAATATAAAACTCAATTTGGGTGTATATAATGATGACGGACAGAATCTACTATTTAATTTTGTTATTTTTATGTAATTTTTATTATTTTAAGTTTAGATTATTTATTTCCTTATTTTTAGGTGTTTTTAATGCTTTTTAGGTCAAATTTGGTTCCTGTTATGGTTAGATCAGATTTTGTAAGTTTGTAAATAATTTAAGAGATCTCAAATTATTATATTGAATTAATTATTAATATTGATAGTAAATCTCATATGTATAATTTTTAATAATATAAAGTTGGTGGATCCAACTTTTATAAAAGTTCATTAATAAATATTATTTTATCTAATTAATTCAAACACGATTTATTTTTAATTATAATTTATTTATTAATTACTCATATAGGTTTGTGCAGGAGTAAAATTTTTTAGTGGTGGTTTTTATCATTTGAGGAAAGAGTAAGTTGATGAATAGCTCGTTAATAAGCTTGACCTTCTTTAACAAAAAAAAAAAAAAAAAAAACACAACAAACTTGAACATGCAGTCTGACTTAATATGATGAGCTTGAGTTTGGCTCATATTTGAAATAATTAAAATTAAACAAATAAACCACTTTACAACGGTATATATTTGGTACAAGAGGATATGAGAGTGATGTGGTAGTAATGCGATTTCAAAATAAGAAAGATTAAGTGACTTGATCGATTAATATCTAATTTTGATATTTTAAGATATATTATTTCTATATATAACTTGGGAAGTAATTTGAGCAAGTAGCTAGAACTTGAAAGCTGGCATGCGGGGCATAGGCCAAGAATTCCTACGTAAATAACTTGTGTTTGATTGTGTGGACATATTAGGATTACCTAATTTTCTCTTTTTTATTGTGTGTGAATGGATGTTCATATAATATAAGTGTCCGTACATATTATGAATAATATTATCATTGGAATTGTTGTTATTTTTTTCCATTCTTAAGTACATCAAATTGGAAAGAAGTGAACTGAAATGGATCAAATTGGACTGAAGTAGACCAAATGGATTGAAGTGGACTGAATAGACCAGATAGATCAAAGTAGTTGAAATAGACCGAATAGACCAAATTGGACCGAATTGGACTGAAACAGACCAAATGGACCGAAATGGACTTATTGGACCAAATTGGACCGAAGTGACTGAAGTGGATGAAATGGACCAAATAGACTAAAGGGGACCGTAATAGACCAAATTGGACTGAAGTGTATCATATGGACCGAAGTGGACTGAATGGACGAAATTGATCTGAAATACACCTAACTGGACCGAATTGACCTAAGTAGACCTTGTGGACCGAAATAGACCGAAATATACCAAATGGGCTGAATAGATTGAAGTGGACTGAATGGATCAAATAGGACTGAACTGACAAAGGTAGATTGAATTGGACTGAAGTAAACCGAATTGGACCAAATAGACCGAAATGGACCTATAATATATTATCATTTAATTGTCACATCCTAGCTATGAGATAAGATAAATCTAGTTAGTGTGTATTTTCTGCACTCATTATGCCTATACTAGTTCATACAAATGAAATTAAAATATGTTGTACTATACTTACCTCCATTTAACCACAAGACGAGAGGTTTGGTTGCGGAATTATGAGGTGACTCCACAAAGTAATAGAACAGTGCTCTCCCAGCTTTCGGGTCTACAGTAATATAGCCAGCATACTGATCGAAATCTACTCCTTTTGGTTGTCCTGGCAAGGCATTGGTCTTGTCAGCTTTCTTGAACCCATCTTGGGGTCCAATATACACTGGAGAAAAACTGTTATCATTGTTGTCTAATTCAACCCATAGTTCGGTATTTGGAGGATTTTGGGATTTTCGAGATTTAAGCAACTCGAAAAGGTTGTCAGTCTGGCTGGAGTTGCAAAAGATGGGAAAAACAAAATGGTGAAAAGAGAGGATTACCAGAAACCTTGTGAGAAATGAAAGCTTAATGGCTATTGCTGTTGCTTATTGCAAATTACTTTAGTTCCCTCAAGGGCTTTTGGTGTCTATTTATATAGTAGTAAGGGGAGAGAGACAAAAATTTTCACAATTGCTGAGTTGACATTTTGTGATTGGTGTTAATAAAATTAATGTAAATAATGGTTTCATGTGAAAATTAGTGATACTATCCAATCACATTTGTTCGTGTCAACTGTAGTAATAAAGATTGTAAAAACTATAGCGTGGCTAGCATTAGTGTTTATATAGGCAAAGGAGAAGCAAAGGATGCAGTGTAGAAAAGAACATTGAGATAACAACATTCTCTAGCTAGGGACCATTCATAGGCGACATATATATAATTGACTTGTGAGTTGTGGCAAAGCAGGCGCCTATAGAAATCTCAGGATGCAAAGCTAATTTGCTTTTGACTTTCAAAGGTCCCTAGTTATTATATAAAATGCATAATTTTGTATATTTGACCTTATGTATAATATCTTTAATTAAAATGATTAATAAAAACTTTTCTAATTACTTTTTTAATTCCTAATTTATTAATGAAGAAAGTGATTTGAACTCAAGCAGATGAATCTTTTCTAATACTTGCATAAATAAAGTTATTCTAAAATAATTAATTCCGAACTTAAGATTAAAAAATCAATTGTATTTGTACACCTAAAAGAAATTTCATTTTTAAGTCTTATTTTGATATTTAAATCATATGTGTAAAGTTGTGATTTTCAACTATGTTTTGTTGGCTTTAATTCCGTGTTAAATTTGATTATATTTTAGTCAATCATTTCCCTGTATGTTTGTGAGATTTAATGTAAGGGTTGAGTGTGAGAGTTTGGTGAATATTTGTGAAGAATAGTGAAGTTTGCGACTTGCTCGCTGATAGGCGAAAAATATATTGACCCCTTTGGTAAATTAATCAATTAATTAACCAAGTGAATTAATTAGATTCAATTACATGCAATAAACGTGGTAGCACAAACAAATTACCAACTAAGTTAAATGCAGTGGAAAATAAATTTGACACAAGTAATTTGTTTACGAATGGAGAAAACCACTGAGACAAAACTCCATCGGGTGAATTTAAAGTCACCACTTCCGAGAATCCACTATTATCAAAACAAACAGTAACAAGTAAAAAGAATCCCAAAGCCTAATACTAACCTACAGTTGAACCCTTACCCCAATACCCAATTGGACTTATATTGTAGCGGAAATCTCTCCTTTCAATGCATGGCTCCCAGTACGTGACTAACCAATGATGCACAGATCCCAGTACGTGACTAACACACCAACTTGAGGAATTTGTTGGTGTTAGGTTCTAAGTACTTAGGAACTATTGTATTAGAACTCTAATTTGTATTGTTGGCAAACCATGATCAAAACAAGTTGTTAGTCTTGTTTTAGACTTGCTCAAAGTATGTCGTTTATGTAAAGTTGGAATTGAGTTAACTGCATAATTGAGTGTGCAATTCTGACTGACTCGATTGATTGAAAATTAGACTCGATCGATCGAAAGTCGTGCAAATTGTTTTTTCTGCAGAATTTCCAACTCAGCCCTAAGCCCATATGACGTGTAGGGTTTTTATGTTTTGCCCTAGGTATAAAAGGGAAACCCTAGCCATGTTTTAGAGGTTGCTCTATTTGCTGTGTGTGTGAATCTCTTGTGAGATCTGAGAGGTGGTTGCCTTCACACATGCTTAGGATTATCAAGAAGGAGATTTCATTGAGAGCTTGATGATCATTCAATTGCTGCACAAAAGAGCTTAAAGATACACAAGCGGGAGTGCTTGTACTTGCTGGGAATCCAAGAAAGAAGGAGTCCGTGATCTCGGAGCTTGCACGTGGTCGTGTCAATAAGTTTTCTATTGGTGGGTAGCAATAGGATGTTAGTGGTCTAAGTCGCTATTATAAAACTTCGATTCTTTCATAGTGGATTCAGGTTTACCTTGAGGATAGCTAGGTTAAATCCTCCCCAGGTTTTTTACTGGTTTGGTTTTCCTGGGTGATCATATCTTTGTGTTCTTTATATTCCACACTTTTCATTGATATGATTATATGATTGTGTTAATCTAGATTTATTTAATTTGGACTAAGTAATAACTTGGCTTGTTAACTAGGTTAATCCAATTGTGTTTTAAGGGGTCTAAAAACAAACAGTTGGCTGCAAAATTCTTCAGTTCATCCAACAATGAAGATTAGGAAGCTCCTTGGTCACAAAACCCTTGGCGCAAAGACGCAGTAGCTTCTATAGAGAGAAAGATGAACTAGAGCAACTTTTGTCTTCGGTCACAATATGCATGTATATTCACTTTTGCATCACTTGAGACGGCCTTTAAAATAATCCTTATATATGTCTAGAGTTGTGAGAAAAGAAACCCTACACAAATACACATGGATATGCGTGAAATCAAATCTGGAAATTATAATTTCATAATTCTCGACAGATTCAGCTTTTGTCGAGCTTCAACATTAAACCTCAATAGAAAGGATTCTGTTGAGACATCTGTCGAGTTTTAATAAACAACACTTCTTCACTTGTTTCTTGGTCAGACTTGTTTGACTTCAATACTAAACTTGAACACTTGTTTCTTGAAGTACTAAGCCCATCCTAGATCTACCCAATTACAAGTAAAGTGCGTTTTGTCAAAGGATTAGCCAATTACATCAAATATGTCTCTAAAATCTCATATACGTCCTAACACTTGCGACTGTCTCACGAGTGGACAACTCGCGAAAGGTCATGCGAGAAGCATATGCCAGAAGCTGAATAGTTAAGTGCTAGGAGGAATTTTACGAGTCATTTTGCGATTGGACCAACTCGCGAATGACCCGCGAAACTCTTTACCCACACTATATAAGCTCACATTACCTATGAAATTGTAAGGAGACTTTCATAGAGAAAACCCTAGAAATACACTTGAAAATTAGAGATTGTAAACCCACAATCATCTACACAATTTCTCTTAGTTTTCCTCTACTTTTACCTCTCCAAATAGTCTAAAAAAACTATTTAAACCATCTAGCATCTATAACATGTCTTTGTGTTGTGTTTATGCTCTTTTAACTTAGGTTTTAGAGTGTTTATGCTTGATTTTTGTACTAACTTGCATTTAATCAAGTTTGTTGTCATTTGGTTTATGGTTTTTGTTTATGTGGTCATCTTGTAGATGTCTCAAAGGTTTTCACGTGGGAAAGCACCCATAATTGATCTCACATCTTCTCTAGTGTCAAAAATGACTCGACAAGCATCAGTTACCTTTGATAGAAGGAGGTGTAAGACATTGTTGGGCTTCCAATCCTACAACAATCTTTTCAAGAATGCATCAACTGTGGTGGAAGGACTGTGAAGTTTGACACGTTAGGATCAACATTCATCCCACGAATCTTTGCTGACAAAGATTGGGGAATCTATTTGGGATATTTGAAGAACCGATTGAGAAGCTTATCAAGGAATTCTGCTCAAATACTTTGAAACTCTAGGAGCTGATCTTGAAGTCTTCTCCACAGGTACATCCATTGGCACCTCAAGGTTCTCTCTTGAAATCAAGACCCTTGCATTGATCATGTACTCAAATCTGTACCCATTGACCAACATGGGCTTCATCAACCTTGGAAGAGCATGATTATTTTGTGATCTTATAAATGGAGCTCAAATCGACATCTGTGCACACATTTTTCAAATTTTGGGAAAGACGGCAAGCAAATCAGCTGCTAGGACTTGTCTTCCATTTTGCAATCTCATTACGAAGATTCTGCTACTTAAGGGAATTCATCCTCCCAAGGATGGAACAGTCCTGCCTTGCCAAGGTCCAATTTCCTTGCAATCATTGAAAAGCAGCAAGTTTCACTCATCTACAGAGAGGGCAAAGAAGAATGTCACTAAACCTCCAAAGCGTGAATTAAAAACTCTTTCTCTTTCATCTCCTATTGGGAAATGCACTACTACTCCTAGCTCCTCTCAACAACCTGAAGCTGAAGCAACAACTCCTTATTCTATAGAGCCTCAGCCATCTCAGACTTAGCCTCCTTCTCAGTCATCCATTCCTCAGCTGGGTCGGATGATGTCTATGATGGAAGGATTGCATGACCACATATTTAGGATATCGTCTATCATGTATGTTCACAACAATCAAGTTCAACTTCGCTTAACCAGACTTGAGATGCAATTGGATCAAATTTAGCACAGGCTTAAATTAGATCTTTAGCTATTCGTGCCGAAAAGGGGGAGAAAGCTTTTGTTGTGAATATATGTCAAGTTTAGCATACAGTAAGGGGGAAAGCATATGGAAAGGAGGAGCATAGTGGGTATACAAAGGAAGTTAACATATAGGCACACAAGATAGAAGTTCTAACTGCTTCTAACCGTCTTTTGTAGTTGTTTACTTTGCTTTATTTAAGCTTTTAGTGCTTTAGTTTAAAAAACACAGTTTTCTTTAGTACTTTTGTACCTTGGTTTTATAACCTTTATGATGCATTTAGTTATCTATTGTCTCTTGCTTTAGTTTTCTTTATTGCATCATATGCCTTGGTGGACATGCAATTAGTTTTTGCATTGCACTTAATTTCTTGCTTGTCCGGATGTCCATTTACATGATAAATATTCATTGTAGTCATTTCTTAATGATTGTTCATGTTTGATCAAGTTATGATATATATTTATATTTCAATTGGTTTTTACTTGATCACATTTTACTTGTTCTATATACATGCCTTGATTTCTACTTGTCTCAAATTTAATGAAGTTATTTGTACTTGTATCAGGTTATAGGTATATTTGGTACAAGTTCTTCACAGGTTTTAGATTTAGGTGTGAGTGAGTTTTGTCTCTATTCCCAAACTCACGTTTTAATTCTAGAGTAGGTTTAAGGGTTTTGTCACAGAATAGCCAAATGGGAAGATTGTAAAGTTATGATTTCAATTATATTTCATTAGCTTTAATTTCGTGTCAAATTTGATTGTATTTTAGTCAATCATTTTCCTGTATGTTTGTGGGATTTAATGTAAGGGTTGAGTGTGAGAGTTTGGTGAAGATTTGTGAAGAACGGTGAAGCTCGCGACTTGCTCGCAACTGTCTCACAAGTGGACAACCCGCGAAAGGTCACGTGAGAAGCACATGCTGGAAGCTGAATAATCAAGTGCCAGGAGGAATTTCACGAGTTATTTCACGACTGGACCAACTCAAGAACGACCCACGAAACTCTGCCTAGATGTTTTTAAAGTGTGCTTTCCTCACTTCTTTACCCACACTATATAAGCCCACATTACCCATGAAATTGTAAGGAGATTTTCAAAGAGAAAAATCTAGAAATATATTTGAGAGTTAGAGATTGTAAACCCATAATCATCTACACACTTTCTCTTAGTTTTCCTCTACTCTAGCCTCTCCAATTATAAACCCTTGAGAGGTTCTTAGCCCAAACACATACCTCACCCAATCTAAGTGTGGTGAGATTGGTGCATGTGGGAAGCATTGGAAGAAGCCATTGATTGGCGGATGCAATTTGGAGCTGATTACAGAATCCGGATAACTAGCGAAGACGTGACTTGATGAAGACTGTTGGGAGCTGGAACTCAGAGGGTTCAAGTAAATTGGGTAGATTAGGCTTGAAGGGTCTTTTTGATATCATTGTACTCCAACTTTATTCACTAGTGGATCATTTCAGTTTGGAGGGCTATGCAAAGGTTTTTCACTAAGTACTTGAGTTTCCTGTTTAATAAGACGTCTCGATGTTGTCTTGTGTTTGCATCTCTCTTTCTTTGCTCTTTGTGCTTTCCATTTACTGTTTATTGTATTTGATTATGCACTAGAGTATTGTTTCGGTTTATTGCGTTTCATTTACTCTTATTTCGCACTTAGATAAGTAGAGTAAAAGCAATTTAGCCATAAGTTTAAAATTGGGGGTTTAAACAAGCTATAATGTTTTACACTATCGAGCTTTCAATTTGTTTTAGTGTTGATTTTATTCAAATAGTTAACACCCTAACTTATATAGCTTAAGTAATGTCTCTAATTATATTGTGCTTTAGCCTTTAAGAACTCATATATTAATATTACACATGAAAAAATAATTAATTTAATAATTTAAATATTTGAAAAAAAAAATTAAATGGGTGTCCCCTGTTTTGTTTCTTTATAGTAGACTTCCTTTGACATAATATCCATACATGAAAATTTAGAAACAAATAACAATAAGTAAAGTGAATTTATTTAATAAAAACTATCATATACAAATACATATGCATAAGTTGCAACTTGAGAAAACAAAAAAATAAACAAAAGCGTGGAGTACAAGAAAGATTCTATGGAAAGACCATTGGTGAATACACACACACACACACACACACACACACACACACACACATATATATATATATATATTAGTTTTGAAATTTTGATGATAGATTTTAGTTGGAGTAGGATTTAAATTTCTGAAACTTAGATGATAAAGTTTTAGCTATATTAAATTATAATTAAATCTTATCCCTTGATTCGATGAAATATATCCTTACAATTAATAAAATATTTTTTTTAAATAATTAATAAAACATTAGATGCAGCTTGAAGGGGAGAAAAGTGTGGGGTGTTGTGTGTGATTCTATATTTCAGTTTAGAGTTTTTTTTAATTATTATTTTTGTAAAGTGATTTCCAACTAGCCTTTGTTGGCTTTAATTCCTTGCCAAATTTTATTGTAATTTCTTCAATCATTTCCTTGTATTTATGTGGGTTTATTTGTAAGGGATGAGTGTGAGAGATTGGTGAAGAATCAAGTGTCAAAGAAGAATCAGTGCAATTCGCGACTAGCTCGCGAGAAAGCAACCCACGAAAAGGCCAGGTATGAAGCGCATGACTAGAAGATGAAGAGTTATGCTAGCCTATCATTTCAAGAGTACTATTCGAGAAAGGCTATTTCGCGAGGTACTCACGAAACATTCTGTTTGACAAAAAGATAAGTTGTTTTACCAAATTCTTTACCCACACTTTATATACCCTCATTACCCACGAATTGTAAAGAGTTCTTTTCAAAGAGAAAACCCTAGCAAATACATTTGAGAGTTAGAGATTTTTATACCCACAATCCTTTACACATTTCCTCTTAGTTTTCCTCTACTCCTACCTCTCCATCTCTACATCCTTGATAGGTTCTTAGCCCAAACACTTACCACACCCAATTTGAGTGTTAAGTGGGGTTTTGGTGTTGTTGGGAAGTATTGGAAGAAGTCATTTAGTGGCAGGTGCAATCGGGCTGAATTGTAGGATCCGTAAAGTTAGAGAAAACAAGACTCCGAGAAGTCCGTTGGTAGTAGGTGCTTGAAGGGCACAAGTACATGGGGTATACTAGGCTTGGAGGGCTTTTGTTATTCGTGTACTCCAACTATATGCTATAGTTGATCAATTTCGACTTGGAGGGTCGTAAAGAGGTCTTTTGCTGAGTTCTTCGATTTCCTCTTTGATAACACATCTTGGTATTATCTTGTGTTTGCATCTCTCTTCCCTCCTCTTTAAGTTTTCATTTTATTGTTCATTGTGGATGGATATGGCTTAGAGTAGTGTTATCAGCATATTGCGCTTATTTACTCTTATTCTACACTTTGTTAAGTTATGGTAAAAGCAATCTAGCTGCATTTTTTTTGGGGTCTAAACAAGCTCTAGTGTTTCACAATTAGGGAATGAATTAAGTTAAAAAAAAAAAAATTATAATAGACTTTTAGTTTGAATAGAATTTAAATTTGCTAAAATTTAAATGATATATTTTTACATAAATTAAACTATTGTTAATTTTATCCCTTAATTTGAGGAAATATATCCTAACAATTAATAAAAAATTAATTTAATAATTAATGAGAGTAGTTGTTTATTAGGAAAAAAATTGTTAGAAAGAAAGAGAGAGAGAAAGAGTATCATATAAATTTATCAATTCCTCCTATGAATCTATACAACATGTATATCCTTCCAATACAAATACATATGCGTAAGTTGCAACTTGAAAAAAACATAAAACAAAACAAAAACGTGGGGTGCAAGAGAAATTCTATGAAAAGACCATTGGTGAATATATATAAGCTTTGAAATTTTGATAATAGATTTTTAATTGGAGTATAATTTAAATTTCTGAAACATAGATGCATGTTGCATGTTTTGTTAAATCACTTGTTGTTACTTTATCTAAAGAAATTGAAAGGAACAAATAATTTGTTATCTTTATCAACTAAAACTTAGATACATGTTACATGTTTTGTTAAAACACTTATTGTTATTTTATTTAAAGAAATTTATAAGAACAAATAAGTTGTTGACTCTATCAACTGAAACTTAGATGCATGTTGCATGCTTTTTTTTTTTTTAACATTTATTATTATTTTATCTAAAATGCATGTTACATATTTTGTTAAAACATTTTTTCTTACTTTATCTAAAGAAATTGATAAGAACATATAAGTTGTTATCTATATCAACTAAAACTTAGATGCATATTGCATGTTTTGTTAAAACACTTATTGTTATTTTATCTAAAAGAATTGATAAGAATAAATAAGTTGTTGTCTTTATCTAAAAATTGTTTTTATAAAAAGTATTATGGTAATTTAGTGAAGTCACTTGGCACAACCATGACTTCTAAGCTCAACTTTTATTATATAATATATAATATGATTTTAGAAGCACCCCTCTTTCTTGGCCGTATGATATTTATACGTGAGAGTATTAAGATTAATCAATGGTGGAGTTAGAAATTTTTTCTAGGGGGGCCAAACCAAATACAAGAAATTAACTTTAACTCATCAAAATTTTATCATATATTCTTCATAGTATTAAAATTATTTATTAAAGTAATTTTGTAGTTATTACCTCAATACTTCAATAAGCTTTTTTTTTTTTTTGGTTGTTGGTAGTTTGATATTATAATGGGGGAGTGAGAATATAATTATTGAAACATTAAGAGGTGTTAGAAGACTCTAGGCTATATTATTTTCTTTCCTATGGGTACCGAGTATCGAGTCTTATCTATACTTCAATAAATAATTACACATATTTCTAATATTAAATAAAAATATATTATAAACAAGCATATAAGTATAACAAATAACTTCATTTAATCATTTGAATCACAAACAGATAATAGTATAGTAATATCAATGTATTAAATATAATATAAAATAATGGAGTATTAAAAGTGCGTTGCAAACCACATATTTAAACCAACTACAAAACATTTTCTCAATTGTAAACCATGAAACAGATAGCACAACTATCAAAGTTAAGTACAAAATAAAATATATAATAGAATTGTACAATATGGAAGCAAGCTGTAAACCATAAAATATTTAGTCAAAGGAATCAAACCTTAGAGCATTCACAGCAGTAGTGCTATAAATGTATAATACTATTTTTTTAGCTCTTATTCACAAAAAACACCCTGCAGTAGTGGAACTAAATTTAAAAGATTTAGCTCCTCAGCTACAATGCACATCTATCTTTAGATGTGCATTGTAGCACACAGGTAAAAAAAAAAAAAAAAAAAAAAAAACTTTTTTATTACAATTCTCTCTCCTCTCTCATTAAATATATATTTCCTATTCTCTCTCTCTCCTGCTTCTCTTCTGTCTTCTTTCTTCCTCAATTTTTTTTTTTTCTCTCGCTTGCCGGCCAGCTCCCTCATCTCCCTCATCCCTCAACTCACCGGCCAACTCCCTCATCGCCGATCTGTTCCGCCGACCCTGCTCGCCGACCCACCCCAAGCCCCATCGCCCACATTGATTCCAACGACGAAGCCCCTGAAGCCGCAAACGCTGAAACTCCGATGAAGACGACTCCTCCATTCGCACCTTCACCAAAGCTCGCCTCGACGCCGCCAACGCAGGTGGAGGCTCCGGTTCGGCTCCGCTCGAAACATGAAGATCAAGACGGAGAATCTGAGCTCCTCCGCCACGGTTAAGATCGAGAATCTGGGTCCCACAACTCCGGCCGGGAGCTCGGTGCCTGGAATCGTTGTTTAGAAGTGATTGATTCAATGAATTGAGAATAGAAATGGTGTTTGTGGAATTTGTGATTGTGGTTTTTTTTTATTTTATTATTATTTATGTTGTGTTGTGGTTGCCAAAGTAGAGTGGTGGTTGTGGCCAGTGGTGGTGGTGGTGGTGGTGGTTGTTGGGGTTGTGGCTGTGGCTGTGGTGATGGCAGAGGTGGTTGTGGTTGGTTTGTTGATGTTTGTTGGGTAGTGGGATATATTATTTTATTGTAGGGGTGTATTATTTTATTATGATATTTATATTATTTTATTGTGTTAAAAGCTAAAATAGAACCACTGCTGCAACATGTGTGTAGGTAAAATAGATAAAGTAACTTTTATTTGTGCTAGATAGCTAAAATTATAGATGAACTGTTGCGAATGCTCTTATATTGATATACACTAGTATTTCTGCTGCATTATTAAAATGGCTTGTCTCAGAGTCAGTAGAATACCACTGCACTCAGCATCTCAGGCTGGGATTAGCGAGTGGTGGAGGAGTTGCAAGGTTGTGGCCCGACGGCCTAAGGGATTTTACTAATCTGATTTGGGTTTTTTACTAATCTGAATTTTTCTTTTTTGGCTATTTATCTATACTATATATAAGATGATTCTTCTTTTTCAACTAGACTTTTATGTGGTTCAAAAATAAATTTATTAATGAAGGGTAACTTCATTTAGAAATAAGGTTCATTTTGAATTTAAAAAGAGAATTCCTAAAATTTAGAATTTTTTTCCCTTCACGTTCAAAAAATTACATTTATTACTTATCTCTAAAGTTTATTATTTTTATTTGTTTGAAAAATTAAAAAAAAATATTTCTAAATTATAATAAATGTAAATTATTAACTTTAAAAAAATAAATAAATAAAAGAACATCTGAGCATGCGCTAAGGCTAGTTTGTTAATAAGTTATTGATTGGTGAATGCAAGAAATTAAATGTTAAGAAGATGTCTCTTGAAAAAGAGTGATTAGAATTCTGAATTAACTTGAAAAATTAAAAAGAACTGAAATTTAATGATAATGGTATTTTTTGTGGTGTGTTATATTTATAGTTTGGAGTTAGAAATCCAATACTTTCTCTCCAATACATTGTAAATTAGACAAATATTTTTATTAAAACCAATTTAAAATAAAGTTTGTAAAGTTATTATTTACAACTATATGTTTTGTTGGCTTATATTCCGTGTCAAATTTGATTGTAATTATATTCAATTTGTTGTACCCTGTATTTGTTGTGCGATTTCATTGTAAGGGTTGTGTGTTAGAGAGAGAGAGTGTGACGACTCAAGCATTTGAAGACTGAAGATTTCTCGTGGGTATCTCGCGACTTAGCTTCCCGCAAAGTGACACATGTGCCCTGCACATGCTGGAATGCGAAAAGTCAGGCCAGATGGAGACAGCTGTGTCTCGCGAGTATCTCGTGGGTAAGGGCTTCCTGCGAGGCATTCTGTTTTGCCAGCCTGTTCAGTCTGATTCACACTTTCTGTACCCACACTATTTATACCCACATTACCCACAATTGAAAGGTGAGCGTCTGAGAGAAAACCCTAGCCAAACACCTTGAGAGTTAGAGATTGTTATACCCACAATCCTCTACACATTTGTTTTGGGAATTTCCTCATCTCCTACCTTTCCATTTCCATACTATTGAGAGGTTGATAGCCCAAACACTTATCACACCCTTTGAGAGTTTCAAGTGACGTTTTGGTGCTGCTGGGAAGCATTGAAAGAAGCCAAGGATGGCAAATGCAACATGGAGCTTGTTGCGAGATCCGGAGAACTAAGACAAGACACGGTTCCGATAAGCCTTGTTGGAGTAGGAGCTTGGAGGGCTTAGGTACATCGGGTAGATTACGCTTGGAGGGTCTCTTGCTAACCCATGTATCCCAACTGATTGTCTAGTGGATCGATTTCCGCTTGGAGGGCGGCAGAGAGGTTTTTCGCCAAGTTCTTCGGCTTCCTCTTCGATAACACGTCTTGGTGTTATCTGTGTTTACATCTCTCTTCTCTACTCTTGTTCATTTCATTTTTACTGTAGTGTTGCTTTAAATATGGATTAGAGTAGTTGTCTTGCTTATATGCTTGTGTTTACACTATTCCGCACTTAGTATTAAGTTAGTGTAAAATCAACCAAGCCGTAACTTTAATTTGGGGGTCTAAACTACTCGTGTGTTTTCAACACATTTCCGAGCTTTCAAAGTTAAATGCAATTTAGTTGCTATTCGCTTGTAACTTATAAGAGCACTCCTAACTTATTTTTTTCTTTGATAAAGAATTTTGGTTTACATAATATTTCTAATTTGGGTTTTGTGAAAGTTGTTTTGTTTTTTGTATCCATTTGGAGGGGTTATGGGCAATGGGCTAAAAGCCTAAATGATATGGTTTTTTTTTTTTTTTTTTTTTTTTGAATCATTTTGTTTGTGGGTTTTTTTTTAACTAATTTTACAATTTGAGTGAGGCCCAGATGAATTTCAAAAGAAACCAGTAATATTTTTTCGCCTAAAAGACCTAGGGGGTGGCCAGTAAAGTATATTTGCATGTAATTTTATGATTCTTTGTAATAATATATTAACACCGTAAATGAGAATTTTGAAAAGCTAGGAGGAGGGGGGAGGGGGAGGGGCGGTTTCAAATTAAATTGTTAAATAAATAGTAATAATAAATTATCAAATAAGTAAATAGGAATAATAAAAATTACATTAAATTCTGACTATTTAGAGTTTAGACTTTAGCAGTGTTTTTTTTTAATTTTAAATTTCTCTTTGGACTTTGTGGTAATTTTTTAATATGAAATACGGAATGAGTTTGATCATTCCTATTTGGGTTATGTTTAATCTATGCCCAAGTCAATACAAACAATAATAAAAAAAAAAATAGTTTCCCAATACTGATTTTTTCCCTAGTGATAGTCTAATTGAAAAATTCAACACTCACAAATTAAATACAATAACCAAAACTGAAAATCAAAAGAACAATAAGTAATATGAATTTATTAGATTAAAACATAAGCGCAAGTTGCATTTTGAGAAAAAAATGTTAGGTTCTAAAAGTTTAGAACAATTGGCAAATCGTGAACACACAAGAACATACAAGTTGCAGAAAGAAGATTTTAGAATTTGCCTGGTTCGACTGATCGAAAAACAGGGTCGATCGATCGAAAGTCGTATCTACAAAATTTTAATTAAGCCCAAACAGCAGTTCAAGCCCATTAAGGATTAGGGTTTCAGATCTACTTCTCCCAGTATATAAAGGAAACCTTAAGCACGTTTTTATTAGGCTTTTCAGAGAGAGAAGAGTGTGCCTCTTTTGTATTTAGGGTTTTGTACCTAAAAAGCTCTCTCATATTTTCTACCGGTGTTTTTACTTGAAGAATCTCAAAATCCGGTGTTATAGAAGTTGTTGCCTTCTCTAGTCACAAACGTGGGTGTTTGTGTTTTGCAAAGGCCAAAGAAAAAAGTAGTCCGTGGACTCGGAGCTATCATAGGGTCATGGTAGTAAGTTTTCTACTCGAGGTAGCAATAGAATGTTAATGGTCTAAGTCGCTATTGGACAAACTTCAATTCTTTCATAGTGGCTTTGTTATTCTACCTTGAGGATAGCTAGGTTAAATCCTTTCAAGGTTTTTTACTGGTTTAGTTTTCCTAGGTCATCATATCTTTGTGTTCTTTATTTTCTGTACTTTACATTGATATGATATGTTTGTGTTAACCTAGATCTGATAATTTGACCAAGTAATCACTTGGCTAATTAACTAGGTTAATCTAGTTGTGTTTTAAAAGGTCTAAAAACAAACAAGTGGTATCAGAGCGGGTAGCTCTTTTGTTTTAGATCTTTTGATCTAAGAGCTGATTCTTGACCCCTGTTGTCATGGATAATTTTAGGTGTCTTACTGTTTTTGATTGTAATGATTTGAATAAAAAGGACACTATTGTTTCTGTTGATCTTATTGATGCCTGTGAAACTCTCCGTTAGGAATTATTGAAATATATGAAAATTGCTAAGAAATTCAAGGAAGAGTTAAAATTGGCTAATCTTGAAAAAGAGGAATTGGTTGTTAGATTAGATGAATCTAATGAAAGAATGAATTTTTGAGAAATCAAATTTCCTCTCAAGATGAGAAGATGAAAAGCTTGAAACAAGAGTTAGTTGAATCTGAAGCAAAAATTGAAAATTTGACTAGTACCAAGCCTGTTGTTGATAAGAAAAGTGTTTCTGTTTCTCTTAAGCCTAAAACTGAGAAAGTTTATATCCCTCCTTTTAAGAGAAATAATAAAGAAAATGCTTATTTTGCTAGGTTAGACAAAGGTAAGAGTTCTGATGTAAGCGCTGATATTTCTAAACTTAAGTCTAAACCGACTGTTAGAGATCATAATAAATCTGTTTTTGTGTCTACTTGTCACCTTTGTGGTGTTGTTAGTCATATTAGGCCAAATTGTTCTTTGTTGAGGCAAAAACCAAAATCTGAGACTAGATTTGTTGTTAGGATACTGATGTTCCTAAATTTATTCATGTTTGTCACTTTTGTGGTGTCTCCGATCACATTCATCCTAATTGTCATAAATTGAAATTTAAAAATTCTGTATTTCAATCTAAGATATGTGATGATATTTCTCCTGCCATAAGTCCATATAAATTGTTTCATATTTTTTTGAAAAATTTAAGCTTGTTGGCTTGTGAAAGGAATTTGCAGGATTTCAGTCTTTCTCAAAAGATTGGTGTAATCCCTCAAATACACTCTGCTTCTCATGGATTTTCACCTACAAAGCCGAAGCCTCGTGCTATATGGGTGAGAAAAGATTCTTTAAGGTGAGTGTTGCTGACTTGTCCCTAATTTAATTCTTTCAATTAATTGTGGACATGTTTTCTTTTAGTTTTTGGTTGTTTTATTTTTTTCTTAGGTTGTTTTGATTATTCAAAAAATCCAAAAACATTGAAAATTTTCAAAAAGACAAAAATATTTTATTTTGTGTCTTGTTTTATTTTTTTTGAGAATTACATGAGTTATGATATCTCTCTCTTGATTTTGAACATGCTTGACATTGTAGAAAAACTTGAATAATATGTGTTATATAAGTGCTAAACTATTTCTGATTTTGTGTGAGTATGTACTAGTTTGTACATGTACTCATGGGTTAATAAAGAAATTGATATTTCTTTTTTGTGTACCCTCTATAGCTTAGTTTAGCACTATCATGCATTGACTTTGCACTGTTCATTTAAGCATAATGTGTGTTTTTGTTTTTGGGCATAAATTTTTTAAAACCAAAAAGATTTTTGTGTTTTGTATTATAGATCTTGGATTTAAAATCAAGGTTGGTCATATTATCTTTACATAACATGTTTATGTATCTTGTTTAGCTTGAATGAGCTTATATTATTGCACTTTACTAGTTTGAACTTTGTAGTGCATGTTGTGTGGGAAGATGTTTATAATTTTTGATCACATGATCTTAATCTTGAAATCACATGTCTTTGATTGTCGGACTTGAACTTATTGAGAAAGGCATAAATAATCATCTCACCACTGTTTATTAGCCAATCATGAACAACTTAGTGCATATCTTATGATTTTGTGCTCGAAAAAATGTAGCACATGCACAAAAAGAACATAAGGTGTAGCCTCAGTTTAAATGATAAAATTGGTGTGTACATTATTGGACTTTAAATAAATCAATCAAATTAAACCGGTGTGTACATTATCCCGGCTATTTTAATAAGTTTCTGATCAAATAAAATTGGTGTGTACAATATGAGGCAAATCAAGAAACTTACATGATTGCAAGCTTGTTTTCTAGGAGATGTGGGAGTTATATGATATAACTCTTTAGGTGATAGTATCTTTCAAATCCTATGTAATGAATTTTGTAGACATTGTGCTTGATTTCTTTTTACATATCACCTCACATGTATCTCAAGCTTTTACTAGTTACACACACTACAAAAGTTACTCTTTGCTAAACTTGGTACATTATTTTGTGTGTGATCTTGTTGTGGCCATCCAATATTATACGTTCCTTGATTTTGATGCAAAATATGTTTAATCTTTGAGTTTTTGAGGGCAAATAAGTTGAAAAACTTGTTTTTGGAAGATCTGGGTTGAATTCAAGAGTTTTTGAAAAACTTTTAATCTCATACTCATGCATTTCATTCATGAAACACTATGCTTTGAGGAGCTTCTGTATTAAATTGCTCTGTTTTTCAAAATTTTGATTTTTTCAGATATTCGATTGATCGAATCTGTCTCTCAACCGATCGAAATTGTGATTAAAATTTTTTGGTTTAAATCTGCCTAGATCGATTGGTATTCGATCGATGCTTGACCAATCGAAACTGAAAAATTTTCAGTTTCTAAGTTTTTGACCAAATTTTTTTTCCATGCATCATTTATGCTTTGGATTCACATTCATTGCATTATTCTCTATATCCATCTTGCAGTTTTGCAGTCATATCTCTCATTATTTTCACACATCATATGCATACACTTTGCTAAATTGGGTACTCAACTTGATTTAAAAATTGATTGATTAATTTTTGAGTCCTTTGTACATTTTAGTATATGCTATTTTTATGTGTGAACTGCATAACATATTTTTCTTCAGAGATATGATGAATAATCAATGTGCAAATATTTTCTCTACTCATGCAACTGTTTATGGGTCACATAGTGTCATTTTTGCATTTATTGAAAGAGAAAATATTTTTCTTAATGTGTATCCTCAACTTAGTTTTTAAGTTTGGTTTGTGTCTTTTTATTTATCTCCACCTCCTAAAGTTTCCCCAAACTGTTTTTCCCAAAACTTGATTTGTTTTTCCTATTAGGGAGAAATCTGTTTTTAAAACCTAACAAGTATTCATAAGGGGAGTTGTTGCTCTTCATTTGTTTCCTTGATTCTCTATTTTCTCTTGACTTTTGTTGCATATGTTTTCTGTTTACTCTTTGTTTGAGTAGTCTTTTTCAATACATGACAAAAATGGGGAGATTTAGATGAAATGTGGGAATATGTGGGAATCCTGTTTGTTTTGTTTAGGGGGAGATAAAATTGTTTTTCAAGGAGGAGAATATAAAAACTTTTTGATGTATCTAACTTAGGGGGAGAGTTAGAATTTACTTTTGTTTTTTATATTCTGTTTCATATTATTGTTTATATGACTTTCTTTCCACACATGCAGTGATGTGTTTGTTGAGTGTTTCAGGAAAGACAGGTACATTCTGATCAAGACCTTCTATGTCTTCTTGCAACTTCTAGGTTAGGAGTCTTAGATTGGGATTTGTGATGTAATTGGGCATTTTATTGTATTGGCTTGTTCTTGTATTTGAGCATTTCATTTTATATGAAAGTTTTGTCACGAATTGCCAAAGGCGGAGATTGTTGGGTTCTAAAAGTTTAGAACAATTGGAAAATCGTGAACACACAAGAACATACAAGCTGCAGAAAGAAGATTTCGGAATTTGCCTGGTTCGACCGATCGAAAAACAGGGTCAATCAATCGAAAGTCGTATCTGCAAAATTTTAATTAAGCCCAAACAGCAGTTCAAGCCCATTAAGGATTAGGGTTTCAGATCTACTTCTCCCAGTATATAAAGGAAACACTAAGCACATTTTTATCAGGCTTTTCAGAGAAAGAAGAGTGTGCCTCTTTTGTATTTAGGATTTTGTACCTAAAAAGCTCTCTCTTATTTTCTATCAGTGTTATTACTTGAAGAATCTCAAGATCTGGTGTTGTAGAAGTTGTTGCCTTCTCTAGTCATCAAAGGTGCTGATGATCTAAACCTTCAAGGGTGGTCTTGGATTTACAAACAGGAGAGTTTGTGTTGCTAAACCTTTGAGTGGGATCTCAAAGTCACAAACGTGGGTGTTTGTGTTTTACAAAGGCCAAAGAAAGAAGTAGTCCGTGGACTCGGAACTATCATGGGGTCGTGGTAGTAAATTTTCTACTCAAGGTAGCAATAGGATGTTAGTGGTCTAAGTCGCCATTGTACAAACTTCAATTCTTTCATTGTGGTTTTGCTGTTTTACCTTGAGGATAGTTAGGTTAAATCCTCCCCAGGTTTTTTACCAGTTTGGTTTTTCTGGGTCATCATATCTTTGTGTTCTTTATTTTCCTCACTTTACATTGATATGATATGTTTGTGTTAACCTAGATCTGATAATTTGACTAAGTAATCACTTAGCTAATTAACTAGGTTAATCTGGTTGTGTTTTAAAGGGTCTAAAAACAAACAAAAAATACAATAATGTAGGGTGTATTGTGTGAGATTTAATTATAGGAATGACTTACTAGTTAAGAGGGATTGTATCGAAAAGCCTTGGTTGAATATATATAAGTTCTAAAAATTTTTATAATAACTTTTAGTTGGAGTAGAATTAAAATTTCTAAAACTTAGATGATAAAGTTTTATCTAAATTAAATTATTATTAAATATTATCATTTAATCAAGAGCTTTGTAGCTTAATATCCTAATAAAATATTAGTTTAATAAGATGTAACTTGTGGAAAAAAAACTAAAACAAAAGTATAGGATTTAAGTTTAGAAATTTTTTATAATATACTTTTATTTTGAATAGAATTTAAATTTGTTTTAAATTATTGTTAAATCATGCAACTTGAGGGAAAAAAAATGTTGGTTGCATGGGATTTAAGTTTTAAATTTTTTGATAATAAACTTTTAGTTTGAATAGAATTAAAATTTGTTTTAAATTATTGTTAAATATTATCCCTTAGTCAAAACATGGGTTGTTTTCTCTTTAGTAAGAAAAAATGTGGGTTGTTATGTGAGATTTAAGTTTAGAAATTTTTATAATAGACTTTTGTAGGGGCGGGCTTTGATCCTTATATCTAAAAGATGAATGGACTAAGGCCGAAGAGCCCAATACAATAAATTTGTAGAGAGTTGGCTAAAAAGCTAGGCTTCAATGAAATGGACAACGACCTCAATGGGCTAAAGAGGATAAGGGAGCAAGAAGAAAAAAGAACAATGAATAGACAAATGTGGTGCACAGAAATTCTTCCTCGGCAATGTCCGAGTAGAGTAGTTCTTGAATATATTTTTCTTAGATTTGATTACAATTGCTGTTCTTAATGTTATGGTGTTTTCTCCACAGATTTTCTACCCCCTCTCCCTAGAGGGTCTCTTACATTATATAGCTCATTTTAGATGATCTCGGCGTTCCATTTGTTGATCGTTCAGTCCACCACTTAAGTGCTTGTCCTATTAGACACCTTCCCAAGCCCCTTGTGAGTTGCAGCGGCCAAGGCAACACTGTTTAGGGGTTTTCTCCACAAAAATACAGCCAGGAGGTTTGGTGGGACGCATTAAATATGGGGGCAGCCACCACCCCTTTAGTCATGTCAAGGCTAACCCCTCTCCAAATCTTTTTCTCAACTGTAGGACCTCCTCTAGCAATGTGCCACTAATGTGGCCTCACTGTCCAAGCGTGTGGCCTCCTCGGCTCGACAATGGACTCCTCAGCCATGGATATGACACGTGGTGCAGGTGCCTTATTTAAGTTCTTGTGCCCCACAACTTTAGTTTGAATAGAATTTATATTTATTTTAAATTATTGTTAAATCATGCAACTTGAGAAAAAAAAAACATGGGTTATGTGATATTTAAGTTTAGAAAATTTTGATAATAAACTTTTAGTTTGAATGAAATATATTTTGTTTTAATTATTGTTAAATATTATCCCTTAATCAAAACATGAGTTGTTGTGTGGGATTTAAGTTTAGAAATTCTTTATAATAGACTTTTAGTTTGAATAGAATTTATATTTGTTAAAATATAAATGATAAAGTTCCACCAAAATTAAATAGTTGTTAAATATTAATCCTTAATTGAGGAAATATATCTTAACAAAAAATATATAAATAATTTATTAATTAGCGAGAGTCGCCAGTTGACACAACCACAGCTTCTAAGCTCAATTTTTATAATATAGTACTAGTATTATTCCCGTGTGATGCACAACTTGATAAAGACTCATATGAAAGCTAATTTTTTTAGAAAAATAATTAAATAAATAGTATTAATAAATTAAAATATGTAAATAATTTTATTCAAAAAATTGTCTTAAGTTTTGATTGTTTAGAGTTTGGTCTTTAACTTAAATGAGTATCCATTGTTTTGCTTTTTTATAGTAAACTTCTTTTGGTATAATAATTTTGTACGTAAATTCAAAAATAAAGAACAATAAGTAGATGAATTTATTAGATTAAAAGATAAGTGTAAGTTGCATCTTGAGAAAAACAAAATGAAAAAAAATATAACAACGTGGGGTGTATTGTCTGGGATTTAATTATAGGGATAACTTTAATGATTAAGAGAGATTATATTGAAAAACCAAGGCTTTATATATATATATATCAAGACCCATGGTACCAGACAGTTGGCCTTGATATACAGAGTTTACTACAAGTGCATGAGGACAAACTTCAATGTTCAAGCACTTGACAAAAGAGTAAAAGGTGAAACTACCCTCATCCAGACCACAGACACCAGATCTAACATTCAGGTACCCAAAACCCTGAAATGGTCAGAGGTTACTTTCCCTCAGAATTGGATGATTGAAAATGAGAATTTCACTCATCAGATCCAAAACCAAGCCCAGAACCCTGATCTAGATTTTGTCCAACAGCTAGCCGACAGTAAGGTTAGACTTAGTTTTGACCATTCTAGATTCAGACCCCTAATAGGTTCACCATCCTATTTCCCTTCGGGATATGATGAACTTAGGTTTAGATCCCCAGTAGATCTACACCAACCTTTTAGGCAGCCAACTAATCTCTTAAGAGATAGACCTGCATCCCAGTGTAGTACATCCAGACCTCTAGCACCCTTCCCTAAGTCTAGAAGAGATTTAGATCTAGAGCTCCAAGGTGTCCAAACCAGATCCCAGGTTAGCACACCCTGCTACACAGCCAAGCAAGATTCAGTTGTTGATAAGGAAGAAAAGAAAAGTCAGAAACCTCCATCACCATCTGGTAGTGATATGGTAAACCCTTACCAACAGGAACCCCAAGATCCTTTTCAGCCAGAACCTGAAATAGTACCAACTTATGGTTATCAGGAAAGAATTGACTCCTGATATGAATGCCTTAGGCAAAGAGTTTGAGTCAGAAGAAAACAGACTCAAAAGAGAAGCCTATAGAGCCAACCATACCCTTGAACAAAGGAAAGAAGTTCTCAAAAATTGGACAACATTCATGAAAGAGATATCCAGTAATGTCCCTTTCTTTGAATATTTTGAGAATCACTTTGAGTGGCACAAGAAGTCTTGTGTTCTCACCAAAGCCAATTGGACAAAGCCCCCTAGCAAGGATGCTAGAGGCAAACCCAAACCCCCAGAAGTTGTTAGATCTCACCATCCACCTCAGGAAGCCATAGTCTTCAAACACCGTGGAACAGATCTAGTTGCCTCTCCCTTTAAAACCCCTACCACCCAAGAAGAAACGGTAGTGAAGAAGGTCATAGAGCAAAACAACTACACCAACCAGTGTTTAGGTGTTATAGGAAAACAGCTTGATAGGATCGAAGACAGAATAGATAGCAAGGACGTTCTCCAACCAAGAAGCCCTAGCAAACCTGTCAAAGCCCTAGAGAAACCTCTAGTCAAGCTTCTCACAACTAAGCAACCCAGCCTTGGAACTAAGGATCAAACAGCCTTAGAAATAGTCAACCAAAAGCTTGAAGAACTTGTGAAGAAGGAACCAGTCACCCCTCCACCAGTTAGCACTTCAACTAGTGTTGATCCCCGTCTTGAAACCAACAGATTAGTTGTTCTAGACGTCCACACAGCTTCTAGTAGTTCTAGCAGAACCTCCTCAGACAATGAAAATGAGATAGAACATCTAGAAAACCAATTTAGAAACTATATATATATATATATATATATATGTATATGTATATTGTCCTTCACCCCTTTCCCTATAATAAAGTGCTGGCCCCCTAGATAGATGTCCCATATAGCCCCTCCTCCCCCGGGTTGGGTCAAAAAAAGAATCGAATTGGGTTGAGAGAAGTTTATGAATCGAGTGAAAATGAAAAAGGAAAATCGTAAAAAAAAAAAAAAGGGGGGCAAGTGTGCTTGCTTATTTTTATTATATTAGAATTAGAAAAATACCAAAAATATGAAGAAGAACTAAGGCACTTGCTTCAGTGAAACCTTTCTCCGTCGTTACAGAGTTCTTCTGCTCTAATCTCTGAAATCGAAGATCAGCTGACTAAGTATATACATATATATGAAAATTCCGATAATAGACTATTAGTTGGAGTAGAATTTAAATTTCTAAAACTTAGATGATAAAGTTTTATCTAAATTAAATTATTGTTAAATTTTATCCCTTAGTCAAGAGTTTTGTAGCTTAGTATCCTAATAAAATATTAATTTAATAAGATTCAACTTGAGGAAAAAAACAAAAACAAAAACATGAGTTGTGAGGGATTTAAATTTAGAAAATTTTGATGGTAAACTTTTAGTTTTATTTAAATTAAACAATTGTTAAATGTTATCCCTTAATTTGAGGAAATATATCATTAAAAAAATATAAAATTAATTTACAAATTAGTTGTTCTTACAATATTGATAATAGACTTTTAGTTGAAGTAGAAGACAAAATATAGTTTTTTTTTTTTAGGAAAAAAAAAACGTGAGTTGTTGTTTGGAATTTAAGTTTAAATTTTTTTATGATAGACTTTTAGTTTGAATAGCATTTAAATTTTCTGAAATATTTATGTTTAGAAAATTTTGATTGTAGACTTTTAGTTTGAATAGAATTTAAATTTGTTGAAGTTTAAATGATAAAGTTTTATCTAAATTAAAAATTATTAAATATTATCCCTTAATTTTATGAAATATATCATAACAAATAATATAAAATTAATTTACTAATTGGTTGTTCTTAAAATATTGATAATAGACTTTTTTTTTCTTTTTTTTTTGATGTGATGATAATAGACTTTTAGTTGGAGTAGAAGTCAAAATGTGAGTTTTTATTTTTATTTTTATTTTTATATAGAAAGAAAACTTTGGTTATTGTTTGAGATTTAAGTTTAGAATTTTTTATATATAGACTTTTAGTTTGAATAGAAATTAAATTTATTGAAATTTAAATAATAAAGTTTACCTAAATTAAACAGTTATTAAATATTATCCCTTAAATTAAGGAAATATATCCTAATAAATAATAGAGAATTAATTTACTAATTAGTGAAAGTTGCCATTTGGCATAAACACGGCTTCTAAACCCAACTTTTTATAGTAAACTTCTTTTGGCATAATAATTTTGTACATAAATTCAAAAATAAAGAACAATAAGTAAGATGAATTTATTAGATTAAAAGATAAGTGTAAGTTGCATCTTGAGAAAAAAAAAATGAAAACAATATAATAACATGGGGTGTATTGTGTGGGATTTAATTATAGGGATAACTTTAATGATTAAGAGAGATTATATCGAAAAACCATGGCTTAATATATATATATATATATATATATGAAAATTTTGATAATATACTATTAGTTGGAGTAGAATTTAAATTTCTAAAAATTAGATGATAAAGTTTTATCTAAATTAAATTATTGTTAAATTTTATCCCTTAGTCAAGAGTCTTGTAGTTTAATATCCTAATAAAATATTAATTTAATAAGATTAAACTTGAGGAAAAAAACAAAAACAAAAATGTGAGTTGTGAGGGATTTAAATTTAGAAAATTTTGATGATAGACTTTTAGTTTTATTTAAATTAAACAGTTATTAAATGTTATCCCTTAATTTGAGGAAATATATCATAAAAAATAATATAAAATTAATTTATGAATTAGTTGTTCTTAAAATGTTGATAGTAGACTTTTAATTGAAGTAGAAGACAAAATATTGTTTTTTTTTAGAAAGAAAATGTGGGTTGTTGTTTGGAATTTAAGTTTAAAATTTTTTATAATAGACTTTTAGTTTGAATAGCATTTAAATTTTCTGAAATATTTATGTTTAGAAAATTTTGATTGTAGACTTTTGGTTTGAATAGAATTTAAATTTGTTGAAGTTTAAATGATAAAGTTTTATCTAAATCAAAAAATTGTTAAATATTATCCTTTAATTTTAGGAAATATATCATAACAAGTAATATAAAATTAATTTACTAATTAGCTGTTCTTAAAATATTGATAATAGACTTTTAGTTAGAGTAGAAGTCAAAATGTGAGTTTTTATTTTTTTTAATTTTTTTTTTATAGAAAGAAAACTTGGGTTATTGTTTGAGATTTAAGTTTAGAAGTTTTTTAGTTTGAGTAGAAATTAAATTTATTGAAATTTAAATAATAAAATTTTAAATAATTTATATAGTATATGATATGATATGATTTGAGAAGCACCTACACTTTCTTGGCTGTATGGTTTTTATACGTAAAAGTCTACATGATGATGTCAGCGGATATATAAGTTATATCAAGGAGGAAAGTTCTATGTGGATGCGCAATACATTGTCTACCCCAAGTGTTGAAGTCATTTTGTTTTTCCCTCAAGGGAGGAAAGTTATAAAAGTAAAATTTTTCATTTAGAAATTTTCATTTGTATTAGGTGTACCTCTCCAACCAGTTAGCAACAAAAGCTTGGAATTCTGAGAATTTATATTATCTCTATCTGGGACAAAACCAAGAATTTTTGTTTGGGGAGCCAAATTATGATACTAATATTAGGTAAGACAAACCCACGCACACAATCACAAACACATTCATACTTATAACCAACGATGAAGATCAAGAAAATGCTTGGTCACAAAACCCAAAGGTGCACATGCACAGCAACTTCTTCAAGAATGATGAACTAGGGCAAAATTTTGTCTCCGGTCACAATTTGCTTGAATAGACTTTGCTCAATGCTTGTGCAACTTGCGTACCCTTTGTCAAACCTTAAAACATTTCTTTTATATGTCTAGGGTTAGGAGAAAAGAAAATCCAAACACATAAACACGGATCCCAAGAAAATTATATCTGAATTCTGAATTTCTTAAACCTCGACAAATAGGAGGTGTCGAGCAGCTATCGAGCACACGGGTTGAACAGCTTTCTAAACCTCGACACATGCTAGCTGTCGAGCTAGTTGTCGAGTTTTAATGAACTTCCACTTTCTCAGCTTGTTTCTTGGACAAACTTGATGACTTCAACACTTGATCTTGAAACCTTGTTTCTTGAAGTATTAAAAACACTTAGAACTACCCAATTACAAGTAAAGTGCGTTTTGTCAAAGGATTAGCCAGTTACATAAAAGAATGACATATGTTCTTAACAAGTGAACCACATATGTCCTAACAAATATGAGGGACTACCTATATATCCACACACTAATTCTACTTGAAATGAGCTGATTTACTGTGGGCAGAATTGTCGTTGGGTTGTCTGTTTATGTAATACCTCTGCAAGCAATGTAGAAGCAAAATTAGTAATTTGTATTGGGTGGCACTTTTAGTCCAAGACAGATCTTTACTTTGCATATGTGGAACTTTTTATCTTTTCATGCATTGTGACAAGATCATCACCGCCAATGTGGTCTAGTCCACAGGTAAGTCACTCATACCTGCAAGCCTCCCATGCTGTAGCTTTTGCACGAAGAGATGTTTGCACCTCGGCAAGATTTAGATACGTAGAGACATAATTGGAGTAGAGATGTCTAGTCCAACATTTATTATATAGTATATGATATGATTTTGAGAAGCATCCCTCTTTCTTGGTTGTATGGTTTTTATACGTGAGAGAGTATTTGGATTAATGGTAATGTTTTGACTACATGATGATGTTGGAGGATATAAGTTATATCAAGGAGGAAACTTATACAAGGATACGCAATATATTGTCAACCCCAAGTGTTGAAGTTGACAGATTATTTAGACCCCTTAAACAACCAGATTGCGTAGCCTAGATTAATTAGCCAAGTTGTTACTTAGTCAAATTAAGCAATTCTAGGTTAAAACAATCCAAACAATCATATCAAGAATAATAATGCAGCGGAAAATAAATAACACAAGATATGATCACCTAGGAAACCACACGGTAAAAACCTGGGGAGGATTTGACCCACCGATCCTCAAGGCTAACCTGAATTCACTATGAAAGAATTGAAGTTCATACAAAAGGACTACAAGCTTCCCGCTCGACTTCCTAATGCTACCCACCAGTAGAACTTCCTGACACGACCACGCGCAGGCTCCGAATCCACGGACTACTTCTTTCTTGAATTCCTCAATCAGCTACAAGCTCCCCGCTTGCTTTTCTTTTAAGTTCCAATGGTTGCAACAGTAATGATCTTCAAGATGTTGAAATTATCTCTACCATGAAAACCCTAAGTTTTGTGTAAAGGAAAGCTCCTCAAAGATCTCACAAGAGATTCACACAAAACAGTAATGTATGAGCAACAATACAATATGGACAACCTTCAAAAACGTGGCTAGGGTTTAGTTTATATACCTAGGGTAAAAACATAAAACCCTAAACGTTTAATGAAGTAGGGCTGAGTTGGAAATTCTGCAGAAAATTCAACCTGTGCGATTTTCGATCGATCGAGTCTATTCTTCGATCGATCGAGCCAGGCCGAAAGTCCCAAGTACTTCTGCAGCCACTCGATTCCAACTTTACAAGAATAAACCAACTTTGAGCAAGTCTAAATAAGACTAAATACAATGTTTTGATCATGGTTTGCCAACATTACAAATTAGAGTTCTAAATACATAAAATCCTAAGACCTTAGAACCTAACAGAAGTCATTTTTTTTCCCCTCAAGCATTGACGGAGCAGTTATTGGAATAGGGGGGCAATGGCCCCCTAATTTTTTTTAAAAAAAATATTACTATATTAATAAGTACTAATTTTAGCCATTTGTTCAATAAAATTACACTTTGCCCCCCTTAATAATGTCATCAATTCTTTTGAGAGTAATGTTATAGCCACAAATGTTTTTACAACGTTTATACAAACTATTGAGATAGCAAATTCTTATTGGTTCATACACTTGCATCACTTTTTACTTATCAATAATCACTCACCACATTAGCAATTTGTATTAATTTTGTAGTTTTAGCATTTTCACCTTTTAAAGGACATAAAAAATTAATAGATTAAATCTAAAACAAAATATACAAGACCAAAAAAATTAGCCCAACAACAAAAATCACCAATAATAAAACTAAAAAAATTAAGACTAATCAATGTATTTTACCCAAAACAAACAACTTGGCCATTTAAAAAATTTTAAACAAAAATCCTTAATAGTAAAACAGTTGACTCAAAGGCCGGAGCCACCGCACACAGCCAGCAGCAGAGTCACCCCACCTAACTCCAAGCCCTGGCTTCGTCCCTGCCCTCAAGGGAGGAAAGTTATAAAAGTATACGTAAATTTTTCATTTAGAAATTTTCATTTGTATTAAGTGGATGGTCGGTGCAATGTGGATGCACTTTCTGAAGCTCTGCGGGCCATATAGATGGGCAGCTCGCTCCCCTTTCTTTCCATACCTCTCCAACCAATTAGCAACAAAAGGTTGGAATCTTGGGAATTTATATTATCTCTATTAGGGGCAAAATCAGAAATTTTTGTTTGGGGAGCCAAATTATGATACTAATATTAGACAAGACAAATCCACACACACATTCGCAAACACATACATACTTATAAAAACCTTAATGTTTTAATATTAGAGGAAGTTATAATTCATAAATATATTGTGCATAAAATTATTGACATTTATGTATATGTTTGCTAAATAATTTTTTATGAGAACTTATTCTTTTTTAAATTCCAATGACTATATAAAAGTTGTATAATTTGATCATAGACATGCATGTACACAAATATTTGATTAAAAAAATAATAATAATAACTTATCATCTCCTATCAAGGTTTTGGTCAATGAAAATTTTTCATAGAATAAAATTCCTTTTTTACCATCTCGGTAGTGAAATTATGAAATTATTCATTTTCATTATAAAATATTAATTTTCTATCAAAGTGGTTAACAAAATTTGAATGAAGCCAAATGAAGTACCAAAGCATGAATGATGTAAAACTTTAATAGAAGTAGAAGAGTAAGTTTTACAGTAAAAAAATTAAATTGAGAAGGAAAATTAAAAAAATTACATTGTCTCTATAAATATTGAACCAATTGACTAAATCCTTTTTGATAAATTTCATTTTAAGCATGTAACAAATCAAATTATATAGTTTCAAGATTAACAAATTAAAATGTGAGGTTTTAAAAAGTAAAAAATTAAACCCAATAATTTCAAAATGTAATAAATTCAACCTTAAGGTTTCAAAAACTAGCAAATTAAACCCTAACCTATATTATAACTCAAACACTATGGGATGAAGTCTAATTTGTTATCTTTAGAAATAGAGGTTTATTTTGCTACTTTTGAAACTATAGAGTAATTTCATTAATTTGTTACTATAAAACTAGAATGTTTAATTTGTTACACCACTTAAATTATAAGATATATATATATATATATTCCTTTCTCTTTTAAGAATACCATTGGACTAAAATATTTGGGTAACCAACTCCAATTTTAATAAGGTAAATATTTGAAATATTCAATAAAAACACATAGTATAAAAGGATTTTTGATCATTTTAGAGGGGCCATGGCCCCCTCCCTTGTTGCTAGTTCCACCCCTGATTTCTACTCACTTTAAATAGTTCTAAATGGCCTTGGAAAAAGCAAGAAGTGCTACGTTCATAATATTTTCACAACAAATCATAGACGATAAGTTTTTACTAGTTCTAATTTGAACCGACCACTTAAATAATGAATAAAACTCATTTTCAAAAAACTAAAAAAATATGTCGTACAGGCACTGATAGTAGTTTCTTCCAATTTTGAAATACAACCTAGGAAGTTATTACATGTAAAAACCATATTAAATCCTTGGAAGAATGGATACTCCATTTTTCCTCAACAACATATGTATTCCATGTGTGTCCCAACCCTTTTTTTGAAAAAAAAAAAAGTAACAATACGTCTAGGATATGGCCATGATACGACTTAGATACAACCCAACCCCCCGATCAAGATAGCCCAAACTTGTAAGGATTTTTATTTATATTCTTTATATATTAGTTTTAATGTTGAACACTTATCTAATTATTTCTTATTTACTCTTTTGGACATTAGTTTATATTCTAAACATCATATAATGGCCATGTATTTACTTTATTTTCCATTATTGCTTTTAAATTGATATATACTTAACAATTTAAAAAAAATAAATAAATGATTAATTAATACATGTAATCACGTCATATCATATCATAATTTTTCAAGAATTTCTATATCACCGTATCCCATATCGTATTTTACCCATGCTTCTTAGGGTAAATCATGAGATCTAACTTGATATAGTTGGCACATGCATTTATAGTATTTGATAAATAAATTTGTGCAAACCCATATGCAGTGAGAATATATGATGCAGCTATGAGTTTGCCATTGTTATAGTTAAATGAGGTCTTCAAATTAACTAGGGACTAGGGTGGTGGATTTACATAAGCTATTAGGGTTTGTAATCACATGCATTTTTTTTTTTTTTTTTTTTTTGTAATGGGTCTTGAACTAATGGTCTCATCCTTCACGTCCTTAAAAGGGGAGAAGGTGCCCTTTGAGCCAGGGACAAACCTAGGTGGGGGCCCAAGGGGGCCTGGGCCCCATTGGGTTCAAATTTTTTTTTTAAAGTTATTATGTATTTCATTTTTCTAGTTGGGCCCCCCTTTCAAAACCTTAGGCCCCCTTCTTCTCAATAAGTCTAGTTAGTCTCACCCAAATAACAACTATCCAACCCAAAAACTTTACAAAAATAATAAAAACATTCACAATGATAATTGTATTTTAGTCAAAAAAAATACCACCAAAGAACCAAAAAATCATTTGTTATTAGAGAAGCTAAAACTAATTTTTTTTTGCAACTACAGTAAATTGGTATAAATACCAGTTGACTGTAGCAAATTATTAAAAATAAAATAAAATATTTTATTAAGATTACATTTCTTCCTTCAATTAAAAAACTCAAATTCTCTCTCTTCCTTTATTATTTTAATGAGTTGTTTATATTATTTTAAATGAAGTTATTAAAAAATAGAACAATATTTGATATTGGGTGTATTGTAAAATAATGTGGTAAAATAGATAAAATATTTTTTTGAGGTGCTAAAAACTAAAAATTTTAGCACCACCACTTTGAATACTCTAACTTCCAAAAAAAAAAAATCATAGCTAGCTTAGTATTAAAAAAAAACATTATTATTATTATTATTATTATTATTTTGTCTTTGTTGGTACATAATTGCATCTTAATATATTTAGAAACAACAATTTTGAGTATTTATAATTTTTTAATACTATATAAACGCCTATTTAGAGTTTTTTTTTTTTTTTCTTTTATACTCCAATTCTCGCTAACTTAAAATCCTGAATCCATTCCTTCTTTGAGCTAGATCGGACTTGTCACCTCCTAAATTTTTGGTAGATGGTAGGTAGGTACTAGGTAGCATCCTTGAAGCTTTGGAAGCACACGATAACTTCGGTCATTTTATCTAGCTAAACTTTTTCTTTTCTTGTGTTTTTTATTATGAGTGTCATTTTTTATTTTTCTCTTCTTTTTTTCCTTTCCTCCTACAAAATAATGAGTTGTTTCTCTATAGCTTTTCCCCTAGATGCCTAGGCAACATGTTCAGGATTATGTCAGTGCCTCATAGACACAAATATTGCAGCTTCTGTGCAAACTAGCTGCAAAACAGAGATTAATCTTTCGCAAGTATAAGACTCTTGGAGACTTGGACACCCTGTCGAGACCATATTAAATAGGCAAACATTTCTTCTGAGGTTAGTCAAGAGGCTATATCCGGATATTCTAACAAAGAAATTAAGGGGCTATTTGGATTTTGTGTTTCTATCGCTCATAACTCTGTTTCCATCACCCATAACTCAAAAATAGTGGGACCCATGGCTAAGAAGTGTGTTTGGCTTTTGTTTTCAGTTTTTGTTTACATCACTCAATTCTCTGATTTTTGAGTGATGAGTTATGGAAACTAAAAACACATTTTAGGTGTTTTCAATTTCCAAAACTCAGTTTTCAATGGCATTTTGGTAATTAAACACATACTGAGGGACCCACGGTCAGAGCAACATCACACCAGGCGCTGCTTTTGATGGCAGATGCAACGGCTCTCTCTCTCAGCTCAACCAAACCACTCCCCATCTTCATACCACCACAAGTCCTTAGAAGCCTCTGCCCTGCCCTCACCTCCTCATGCACGCAGTCACCGATCGGAGCTTAGCCAACCCACGCCGCCCTGACCTTCGAAACGCAGTTCTTCACGCGCCGCTGCACCGATCTTCCCCACCAACCTCTTTCTCAGTTTTTTCACCAATCCAAAGGTATTTTATACATTTGAGCTATTTTATACATTTGATTTATTGGTAATAGGGTGGTATTTTGCATCTCTTAGATCTATTTCAACCCATTGTGATTGACGGTTGGGTGTTTGCTTCTCTTTTTTTTTCTTTTTTTCTTTTTTTGGGTGTTTGGGTTTTCATTTCTTCGAGTTGAGGGCTTCGTGATTGCTGGGATGTGTGAATGGATTGGTGTTTTTCTTCTCCATCCTTCCTGACTCCACCGTCGGCACCATCACCGTTTGCTGTCAGCCCATCAGTGATGTCAACCGTAGTGCAGTTTGGTTGTTGCGTGTTGGATCATGCTCTGTTTTATGTTTGGCTTTAGTTGTATGTGCTTCTATTGGCTTGGGACACTACAGTTGTTGTGGGTAGTCCCTTAGTTCTGGCCCTTGGTGCTCTTTATAGCCATTTCTTTTATGTACTTGTTTCTTTATCAATAAAATCTTTCTACCATTTTTAGCTCAAAAAAAGAAAAGGAAAAAAAAAAAAAACAAACTTTTCAAATAGAACAATACCCATAAAAAATCTTTACAAACACCCAAGAAATGAGAAAGTTCCACAAAACAAGCAATGGACTATTTCCTACAAAGAAGCAAGACCAACTGAAGAATATGACAATCCTAAAGACTTTGGGAACCCAAATAAAAGAGGTTTTTTTGAAAAATTTCAACCAACCCTGACTTACAAATGCACAGGTGCAATGAAAAATAAGCACAATTAGAGGTAAATTAATAATCTAACCGTGAGCTATTTTACTTAAAAAATAATAATAATAAACACAATGAAATGAATAGGGTTGAAGGGCTTGTGTTTTAGCTGGGTTCGGTCTGGTGTGGGTTGGATTTCAGTGAGGAGGAGGAAGGAAGTGAAGAAGTGAAGAAAATGCTTTGGAATGAGGGTTCCGCGGGTAGGCTTAACAGAACAGAAGGGTCTAACCAATTTACAAGCATGGGTCCCACAAAAAGTAGAAAAAATTGAGTGATGAGAAGCTGAAAATATGTGCCAAACGAGTGGGGTATAAGAAATTTGGGTATTTTAAGTGATGAGTGATGACTGATGAGTGATTAAAAAAAAAAAAAACTAAACAGCCCTTACGCTGTCCATTTTCACATCAAACCTAACATCAGCTATGCAATTCTGTTCAGGATTATGAACACTAATTACTCGTATAAATTTTTATTAGGGATGAAGTTGTGACTTTTGTTTTGGTTCATATAATAGGATGTGTCACACCTTTGTACATTAGATTTTTATGGTGGAAGCTCAATTTATAAGAAAAGAAGCTTTTTTACATTATGCCTTAGCTATTATGCTTCATTAGCTTGTAACTCCATGCATATGCATGGATACACTTAAAGATATACAATAAAATGCATAATATAATTCCTATATATATAATTTAAATAATATTGATAGTCATTTTGTAAGAATATTATTAGGTATAAAATGTAAATTGTCCTTCTTCTTTTTTAAAAATTATTGTAAAGCACTTTTTTTTTTTTAACGATTCATTTATTCTAGACTCTTTGGCTTTTGTACTTAATAACTCACTTAGATGAATATTTATGATGTAGTCTCACATTTGATTCTAAAATTAAGAAATAAAACTCTTTAAGAATAAATCATTTAGGACACATGGCGCAAAGTTAGAACTCTGATTTGGAATCTTAATTTGAGTTTCTCTCAGCTTTACCTATTATTATATATATACTAACCGCAAACAAACGTGATGCGTGAGAATATATAATTATTTTGAAATGTGGTATAATGTATAATTTATTCTCTAAATTTTATTGTAGATAATTTTTTCTACCTAAAAATTAAACAATTTCTAAAAGTAATTTTAATTACACAATTTTTACAATATATGTAATTTTATCATTTTTTGTGTTTTTGATTGATTGATTGATATATACATACATATATATATATATATATATATATTGAAATGATCCATATTTTTCTAACTTTTGTTTTTATGCATTATATTTTCCTAATTTCTTTTGGTACAACTAAAATTTTGAAGTTTCACATTCATTATTCAAATTCTCATTCTCTTAAAGAGATAATCATGATAACTCAAATTTATCATATAATTACAATTGATATTCCTCAAATAATTGATAATACTCTCAACTCAAACTTATCTTTTTCCTATTCTTAAGTACACCGAATTGGACCGAAATGAACTAAAATGAACCAAATTGGACTGAAGTGGACCGAAGTGGACTGAATAGACCATATTGGACCGAATAGACCAAATTGGACCGAAATTGTCCAAATGGACCAAAATAGACTAAATGGACCAAATTGGACCTAAATAGACGAAATTGATAGAAGTAGACCATATGGGCCAAAATGGATAGAATGGAACAAATAGACCGAAGTAGACCAAATGGACCAAATTGGATTGAATAAACTGAAGTGGAATGAATGGACCGAATTGGACCAAATTGATAGAGGTAGACCGAATTGTACTGAATTGGACCGAAATAGATAGAATTGGATTGAATTGAACTTAATTGACCGAAGTAGACTAAATTGGCCTGAAATGGACTTAAAACTAATGATAATCTAGAAAGCATCGACACGGCTACAGGGTCGCCATACCGGAGTTCGACGCGGGGTGCAGCGGGCAACACTGCTACCCGCGCATCAATGCCGCGTTGGAAATTTTTTTTTTTTTTTTTTGGTTTCTAGATTCGCACCGATTCAGTTCCGACATGCGCCGATTTAGGCTGAATCAGATTGTATCGGCCAAATATTGGTGTGTTTCAGCCGGAAAAAGGAAATCGGCTGGTAAGGAAAAAAAAAAAAACTTGAACCGAAAATACCAGTGGATATTGATACAAGATAGTCGTTGTCGCTGTCACAAGGTACCGGTGGCCTTAACCCCTTTCTTCTTCTTCTTCTTCTTCTTCTTCTTCTTCTTCTTTGCTTCTTCATTTTCTTCTTCATTTTCTTCTTCCTTTTTTTTCGCCGCCTTCTATTCTGTTTCTTTTTTTGATAAGTTTTTCTTTTTTTTATAGTAAAACGATAGGATAAGTTTTGTTAAATCCCAGGCTTTATTTTGTTTTTTGTGCCTCTATGACCAAACACGTGAGCCACATCTTCCCTTTTTTTTATTTTTTAATGGGAAGCTACACCTATTTTAATACCTGCTACATATATCTTTTATTTTGTTTTTGGGTTGACCAAATACGTGAGCCATTAAGCCACATCTTTTTATTTTTTATTTTTTATTTTTTTATGGGAAGCCTCATCTATTTTAATACCTCTATCAATAATTCAAGTGTCAAAAACTTTTGTGTACTTATTACTATCTATCTATCTATTTATTTATTTATTTATTTTATTATTATTGAATGTTCAAATAGTGTGTAAAACACCTTGAATGTTTAGACCCCCAAATTACAAATTACAAATTCAAGCTTATTATCAAATAATGTATGTGCGGAATATGAAGATAAGCTAAAATAGAATTGATAAAAACAATCTAAACCAAATAAAATCACAATCACAGCAGAAATTAAATGGCAAAGATTAAGGGAAGAGAGATGCAAACACAAAGACAACACAGCGATGTGTTATCGAAGAGGAAACCGAAGTCCTCAACATAAAACCTCTCCGCCACCCTCCAAGCGATCAATAATCCACTAGAGAATCAAGTTGAGATACATGAATAGTAGAAGACCCTCCAAGCCTAATCTACCCAGTATACCTAAGCCCTCCAAGTTTCTTGCTCCAACGAGGTTACGCCGAACCTTTGTCTTCTCTAGTTTACCGGATTCCACTATAGGCCATAGCATCAACCAATATCAATTGGTCCCTTCCTAACTACTTCCCAAGCACCAAATAACCTTTTTACAAATATGGGTATGGTGAGATAAGGATTTGGCTAATGTACCTCTCAATGATGTATCAATGGAAAATGTGAGAGTAGAGGAATTTGGAGAAACAAGGATGAAGATTGTGGATGAGTCAATCTTGTTCTTCTCTGGGGTTTCTCTCTCAAAATTCTCTCTGGAAGCTCTCTACAATACGTGAGTATAAGGGGTATTTATATTGGTGTGTGTTTGGAGTGCGAAAGGTTAGTTTTTCCCAAATAGAGTGAACTGGCGACTTGACTGAGTCGTAAGATAAGTCAAGTCACGAGTCTGAGTCGCAAGATAACGGCCTGGCCAGCTAGAAGTTTTGTCCTATAGTGCAACAACTAGCGTGACTCTTCAGCTCCTCTACATGCTTCACACGTGTGCCTCTTTTGACGACTTGCAAGCCGCGAGCTAGTCATAAGATCCAGTCGGGAGGCCCTGCTGAGTTGCACACTCTTGAGCTTTTCTTCACACTCTCTCACACACTACCCTTACATGATTCCCACCTAAATACAGGGTTTCTAAATGCTAAATTACAAGCAAATTGACACGAAATAAAGCCAACAAAATGGTTGATTAAATTCAACCTTACAATTATTATTATTATTATTATTATTATTATTATTATTATATGAGTTTTCTATTATTATTATATAAAAAAGCATGCTTAGCAATATATAAAATATATAAATAAATAATTTTTTAATCACCGCATCCGCACCTTATTTTTTCAAAAATTGCTGAGCCCCGCACCCTCACCCGTACCCACACCCGAATCTAGAAAAGCACCCGTGATTCATAGATCATAATTATAATAAGAAAGTGATGTAAAACCTGGTTTTGAATAGGATACGAATATGAATACAGCGGTCTTGTGGTAATGAAGACGTAGATATGTGTTATTGGGGTTCTAATAATTTGGTGATATATCTTGGTAGTTTGGTCCCTCGTAGAGTGAGGGTAAATGAGTTTTGGTGTTGCAATTTAAGGTTTGTCTTGAGTTGCTCAACATGCTAAAATATGTGAGCTGAGGTTTGATGGAAGAGGGGTTAAAGCAGAGGAGGAAAGTGCTTAGTTTACTTTCTGGACTACCAAGGAGGTAGTGCATAAATCTTCAGTGTAGAGTTTGACTGTCAGAACTCGATTGCTTAATGTTTGGTAGTTGTATTTTTGTGTGCACGTGTGCTAGTAGTATCTCCTTGGGGTTAAGACCCCCAGAACTCTAAAGTTAAAGAGTTCTATGGGGGAGGTTCTCATTATTTTACAAATGAGAGATTCTGAGTCAAATTGTTGGATCTAGTTGTCTTGATTTTGCTTAAATTGTACCTGAATCTTGGGAATTTATTGGATTTAACTTGTGTAAGAGAAGTTCTGTCATCTGTAGTTGTTGATGTGGTATTGCTGTTGATTATTTCAACAAAAGAAGAAAAGAAAAAGAAAGACGTAACACAGCATGGAATTCAATACTAAATAAATAGTTTTTTCCTTTTTTGAGCTCCTTTTCTCTAGTAGAAGTCAATCCATGACCGCGGAGAAACTATTTGAGCTTAGTTTACAAGTACCTGGACAACATAAATTTTTAGAAATTACAGTGTGAAAGGCCAATTTATTCTACTGGGGGAAGTTTCCCTGTAAGGAAAGATGAGATCATGGTCAGTGCTCGTTCTGGTTGGTAGCTTGGAACTTCATGCCCAGCTCCCCTTACTGTGGCGAATGTCACTCCTTTGTACTCAACCACATATCCTCCAACCTGCCAGCATCAACATGTTGGAAATTCTTAACCTTATTTAATTTTGGCTAAACTATGAGATCAATTATCTAAAATATTTACCTCATTGTCAGAATACCATGGGCGCCAATTAGTAGTGACTGGTAGTTGTAGTGTGTTTATGGCGTACCTAGAGGTGGTTACTGGAACTCGGCCATCTATGTCGCCACTGCAGGTTTCATTGACAGAAAGTTTAAGGTGCTAGCAATTGGTAGCTTGTATTATATCTAAATTAACGTTTGTCGCATAGTTGCACACATCCGCACACAGCCTTGTTTTGAAGACACAATTTCAATTGACATGATGCAGACATTTAGTACACACCGGTGTGTAATAATCAGCACTCTTATGTCTAATTACTGTAATAGACTTACAGCTTTGGTTCAGTCATGAAGAGAGAAATTTTAACAGGGTTTTCTCATGAATAGGAAATTTTGAAGGATCACTTGCCAAAAACCAAAAAAGCTCATGTAAGATGAGGGACTACCTGTATATCCATACACTAATTCCACTTGAAATGAGATGATTTATAGTGGGCAGAATTGTCGTTGGGCTGTCTGTCCATGCATAACCACTGCAGGCAGTGTAGAAGCAAAATTAGTAATTTGTATTGGGTGGCACTTTTAGTCCAAGAAAGATCTTAACTTTGCATTTGTGGGACTTTTATCTTTTCATGCTTTGTGACAAGATCATCACTGCCAATGTGGTCAAGTCCACAGGTATCACAGGTAACTCACTCATACCTGCAAGCTTCCCATTCTGTAGCTTTTGCATGAAGAGCTGTTTGCACCTCGGCAAGATTTAGGTAAGTACGGACATAATAGTCGGAGCAGGGATCAAAATTGTGGACCTATATTGTGTAAGATTAAAATCAGTTCTAGCTTAGTTCTAATTACAAGGTCAGTTTAAGTTCTTTAAATGTGCTTGTCAACTGAATATAAAATCACAGATTATTGAAGCCAAATTCATTCTTAGTTTACAAGAGCATAAAGTCAAACCCAATTGTATGCGCCCTGTTTTATAATAATCTTCATGGCTATTTCTTTATTATTCTAATTAGATTTGAAATTATTCATATAAAAAAATAAAATAAAAAAACTATTTTGATTGATGCATAAAGACTTACAGAACCGCTTTGGCCTGACTTGGGTTTTGCATTTTTGCAAATTGGAGCATATATGTTATAAATACCAATATTTCCGATTTCTAAATCTCCTCGTGTTTGGTAATCATCACACTGGCTTGAGAAATTATCCTTAACAAAGTTGCAGTACTTGTGAATTCCTGCATTAGTTTCGTCGGAGTTTAAAGCATGTGTCCAAAAATAATCGTACATGCCTACTTGACCAGTATTATCATCTATCCAAGCATTCCCAATCTGCATCCATTGACATTTACAGAGAAGTCTTAATCAGTTTTTTGAGTATAAGCATTGAGGTAACAAGCGCATAGAATTCACAATGTACTCACTGCAATGCCTTTGAGGTTGATTACTGTTTGGTTTTTGTTCTTGTTCTTTGAGAGAATTGTGTGAGCAAGTTGAGGTACATAATGACCTGCATAGCTTTCTCCAGCTATAAAGAAATCTCTGTTTTTATATTGGGGGAATCTCTCAAGCCAGTTCACAAGAAAAGTGTAAGAGTCCTCCGCTGTTTTTGTGTCTCCGCTTTTGATGTAATCTGAGGACGTGTTTGAATATGAAAACCCAACTCCAGCTGGGGACTCCAAAAAGATAACATTTGCCACTGCCAATATTTATTTCAAAGGGTATTAGTTTTTACTTAAAGAGAAATAAATTCAGATAAGATTTCTAGTACGTAAGGCTGTACAGCTAACTCATCATTTGAAGGTGAAATTACATGAATCTGCTTACCGGAGTTCCATGCGTAATCATTTCGGAATAATGTTTTTCCATCACTGTTGACTCTGAAAGGTCCCAGTTCCTCCATGGCCCCATATCCAAGAGAAGAGCATCCTGGGCCTGTAAATCTCAGTATGGTTTTATTAGTAAGTTATTTTATCCACCTCACAAATAAACTCACAACTTTTGCTATAACTCTCCTGCTTGAAATATTATGACTGGTTTCTTGTAACTTTCACATTAATCTACTATTTTTTTTTCATCAATTATAATCAACCGAAAAGAGAACTGTGGCAAAAGTTATATATTTTTTTGGTGGTACAAGAATTTTTTCACCAGTGACATCCGTTAACTTTTCCTATTTTTTGTTAAAGAAATAGTTAGGCGATAAGTATAATGCTTTGTGTCGGTCTCACAACTACTGGTAGGAAAAGTCCAATATGTTGTGACAACTGACAAGAGATATTTTAACTTGTTATGATACAGAAAGTTTATAACTCAAAGTAAATCAGCAATGCATTCAAATTTTGTGGCCCTATGCGAGTAAATTAGTAAGTAATGGTGTAAGAAAGCAAAGATAAGATGTGAGAGAAAAAGCAAATCTAAGGAGCTGTTTGGGTTAAAAAAAAAATACTCACTCGTCACTCAAATATTATTACTCTATAACTCAGTTTCTATAACTCAATAATCTCCTAATATTTCCAAAACCCAGTTTGGCACCTAAAACTCAGTTCTATTTTCAACCTTAAAAACTCAAAAAGGTGGAACCCACCCTCTGACCATGCTACCATTATTCGACAGGTATGTCTTCTTCTTTATTCATTTTTTTTAATAAATAAAAAATTGACTCTTTCTCTCTGTCAGTGTCTTCTTCTTTGAGAGTGGCCACAGTGCAAGTGAGAGTTTTTTTTCCTGGGTTTGCATTTGGGGTTTTGTGAATCTTTGGAAGGACATTATGGTGACCGAGGACTTCGTGAATTTAAAGGAAGATGGTGTTTCAGCTGAAGAAGCAATAGATGTGAAGAAAGGAAGGAAAAAAAAAAAAACACTCACGGCTTATTGCAGCAGAATCTAGAGGCTGAGAATGAATAGTGCTGAGAATAGCTTTTTTTTTTATTTTTATAAGAAGCATGAAATATTCATTCAACCTAAAGGAAAGTTACAACAAAGATAGCATACAATCACTGGAGAAAAACACAGACAATATCACACCACACTCCTCAAAGAACCCAAGAGCACAGCAAAATTTAAGAGTTTGCTTATTAACCATTTGGGATCTCTTTGCTTTGGCTCAAGTGGTGGGCTCATTAGAAGGAGAGAAATTACTTGTGGTAGTCGGACAGGGAAGTCCTTTGGCCGAAGAAGAAAACAATTGAAAGCCCAAAACCGATTTTTGTCCTCAGAGGACCAAAGGGAAACATCTGCGTGCTCAACAGAGGAAGGTGCTGGGCTTAATGAGCAGACTGCCAGCACAGATGAACTTCTGGCTTTCTCCGTACCCAAGCTCGGACCAATAGCCACCAGACTTTGACCGGAATCTTCCTCTCTTCGTTCTTCCTCCAACCCGCCTCGGCAAGCAGCACAATGTTTCACAATAACCCCTATCCTCCAATCGGCTAGATCTTGAAATTCAGACCCGAGAAACCCCCCAAAACCCAAAACACCACGAATAGAGCAAAAGGAAGGAAGCCACTCCGATTGAAGACTTGATCTGATGAATTGGAAGATCATTATTCCTCTATCTACATACCTTAGATCCAAACCCATCTTCCAGGCAGATCTTGGAGTGGACTTGGAAGCTCGCACGCGCACATCAAGGCTGTCCGATCTCATGGCTGTAACGGCGCAAACAACTTCCTTAACCATGGTGAGAAGAAAAATCAGAAGTCCCCCAGTGGTAGCTAGATCCATGTTGCTGAAGGGACCTTGAAAGCTTCAAAGATTTAGACAAACTACCCGAATTGGGAGAGAGAGCTTGTACCAGGCAAGAGAAAGCAAAAAACTCCTACTGAGGGAGAGAGAAAGTAGTGCTGAGAATAGCTTTTAGAGAGCAATATCACCTTTCGGAAATAACAACAATGGAGGCTGAGAATGAATTGTGTTGTAGCCGTTGGCTGGGCATTATTGCTCTACCACGGATGGGACTTAATATGTGGGTGGACCCAGTAAGTCCAACAGAATTACAAAAATACTATCCTAACTCAGTTTTTATAACTCAAAAACACCTCAAACTTATTTTCAGTTTTTGTATCTCATTACTCAAAAATGTGAGAATTGAGTAATGAAAACAAATCCAAACAAACTGCATCTCTATGGGTCTCACCATTTTTGAGTGATGAGTGATGAAAATTGGATGATGAGTGATGGAAACATCAAAATCCAAACAGCCCCTAAATGATTTCGTAAAAACCGAAAATTTGGAAGGTGATTGTTTATAATATAGAAGAGGATGGTGTTATTATTAATAAAGGTAAAAGTAACAAATGCATTGGTTTAAGAAATTTTTTATAGGAAAAAAATTAATTTTTTATAACTTTTTATATTTTTTATAAAAATTATGTCAATTTTTTTTAAATAATTTATTAATAATTGTCCTAAAAATACCTATTAACATAATTCTTTAATAAATAATACAAAAATATGAGAGTTTTCTTTTCCTTCAAATCAATTTGTCATCATACATTATACAGAGGATAGTTAGCTAGCTAGTTTTCCCTTCAAATCAACTTGACTGTAAAGCGTTTTCTTAAATTTTGAAACAGGAGGGTTAGCTCGTGGAATTTTTTTTTTTTTTTTTTTTTTTAAGGATAAGGATAAAGATATCTCCAAACTGGATTGGAGAGATTCAGAAGACCATTCACGTGTCCAACCAATTTTAACAGTATTTAGCTCTTATAAAAACCTAAAAGGTTGGAGGACATATTGTCGTTCTTTCGGTTCAGCTACGAAATGAACTTGTCCATTAGGTACAAATTCATAAACATGAGTTCCAGAGTTTAGAAGACAAAACAAGGAACTTGGCATTGCTAATGCCAAAATTCATCTTAAAAAATAATTTCCTATCATAACAACATTTTCACAATAAATCTTAAATGGCAAGTTGTTGCAAACTATTACTAATAGGCAAAAAAGTAATTTTCGCGGTGATTCGAAAAAAAATTTTGAAAAAACCTGAGTATTCAAATTAAAAACTCGTAACAACTTCCTACTTAGTATTTGTTGTAAAAATGATGTAAAAATATTGTGAAAAAACTTCTAAAAAAATAAATAAATAAATAAGGTTATTTTCGATGTAGAACTTGTTGGGTGGGCTCAAGTATTGACTTATTGGCAACATGATGACGCCTAACCCATAATTTAGCTCAAGATTAACGACACTCATTTTCGCGTGTCCCCTAAACCTATTAATAAACACCACTCGTTAGGTTGATGATTTGGGTTCCGTGTGGACAATATGGTGGGTGACAAAACAGAAGAGGTTGGGAATTGAAGTGGCCCAGTCCGACTATGGTGGCCACATGTTATTTGGATCTAGAGGGGCGGCGCCACCTTAAGGGACCACCCAACAGAAATTTTTTTTTTATATATATATATATATAATAATTTAAAAAATTTTATTTGTCTACCCTTCAAAAAAAATTTAGGAACACCCTTAGTTTTTTTTTTTTTTGCCAATAAAATTAAATTATACTCTATAATTTGTTCTACCTTCAGTAGATAAATGATTACTTGGTTGTGTACATTGAAAAATGTGTAGTTTGTAGCATTGATAATGAGACTATCACATACCGATTTCAAAATATGAAAACTTGTAGAAGGCAATTGTAAATTTTATGTATTTGCGTGTTTTTTTTTGTTATTGTCAATATATGAATTTCTCTTTTTATTAGATTATGTAATTTATACTTCTTAAGAAACATTCTGAGAAAAATTCCTGGAGCCGCCATTGCGGATCTAAGTCTATCCTACTTTACATTTAATGGTGGCCACATGTTATTCGGATGTAAGTCTATTCTACTTTACATTTCTGGCTGATGCTATGCTATGTGAGAATAGTAGTATCAATATTCCTCAGGCCCTGCCTTCTACACAGATGAGACTACAGAATAAGCAAGCCTTTCTTTCTTTCATCTTCTTCTTCTTCTTTATTTTTTTATTTATTTTATTAAGTTTTCCAGAGGGTTTTTTTATCTCAAAGTTTCCTTCATTTTATTGTGATCTCGAACTGTATTTTGCTGCTGATTGAAGTGTTAAGCTCAATTCCAGAATCTAAAATAAGTCAATATTTGTAGGTTGTAATATTTATGTTCAGTTATTTGACAAATGAGAAATTCATATTCAGGTTTATGCTCAAAGATTGAATAAGTTAAGCTAAAAAAATACAATAGGTTTTGTGAATAAACTTGTGAGTATAAATTCAATTTGGGCATATATAATATATCATATGTTTATGTGTATATATGTTTTTTTATTCTTATTATATATTTTTATATGTATAATTTATAAAGACTTGATATTGGATTGTGTAAGTTTTTAAATAAGTTTATAAGATATCAAATAATTATTTGGATTCTAAAAAAAAACAATTATTTGGAATTAATGAATAATATTAACGGTCAATCTCATATATATAATTTTTAATAGTAAATTTTTTTTATTGGTGGTGTTTATTATATGAGGAAAGACCAAGTTGATGAATAACTTGTGAATAAACTTGAAATTGTATGACAAGAAAATGAAGCAAACTTAAACATGTAATCAAAGTATCTAATTTAGTAGCCTTCCAAAAAAAAAGGTATCCAATTTAGTATGATGACGAACTTGAGTTTGGCTCGTATTTGGTACAAGACGATACAAGGGTAATGTGGTAGTAATGCGATTACAAAATAAGAAAGATTAGGTTATGTTTCCGTTTTGACTCGATCGATTAATTTATAATTTCGATAATTTAAGATATGTTATTTCTATTTATAGGATGCCACCTTTTTATGTTCTATATTCAGAATGAAAGAAAGTAAGTTGAGCAAGTAGAACTTGATATATAGTTAAAATGCGGGACACTGAGCCAAGAATTCCTACGTAATAAATAAATTGTGTTTGATTGTGTGGACATATATAATAGGATTACCTAAGATTCTTTTTCTATTGTGTGTGCATGGATGTTCATGTAATTAATATAAAAGTCCGTATTATATATTATGTAATATTATCATTTGGAGTCGTTGTTGTTATTACTACCTAGGAAGTATATAAGTGGGTATTTTCTACATTCTTTGTGCCTATACTACTTCATACAAATGAAATTGAAATATGTGGTACTGTGTTTACCTCCATTTAACCACAAGACTAGAGGCTTGGTTGCAGAATTCTGAGGTGACTCGACAAAGTAATAGAACAGTGCTCTCCCGGCTTTCGGGTCTATAGTAATATAGCCAGCATACTGATCGAAACCCACTCCTTTTGGTTGTCCTGGCAAGGCATTGATCTTGTCAGCTTTCTTCAACCCATCTTGGGGTCCAATATACACTGGAGAAAAATTGCCATCATCGTTGTCTAATCCAACCCATAGTTCAGTATTTGGAGGATTTTGGGATTTTCGAGATTTAAGCAACTTGAAAAGGTTGTCAGTTTGGCTAGAGTTGCAAAAGATGGGAAAAACCAAATGGTGAAAAGAGAGGAGAATAAGAAAGCTTGTGAGAAATAAAAGCTTCATGGCTAGCTCTTGTTGTTGCTTATTGCAAATTACTTTAGTTCCGTGAAGGGCTTTTGGTGTCTATTTATATATCAATAAGTAGAGTGTGGAGGCTTCTTGCATCATGGAAGCACCAATTGGATCGAGATTCTGAAGTGGAGTGTGGAGGATATAAAAATTTTCACAATGAGTGAGTTGGCATGTTGTGATAGGTGTTAATAAAAATTATGTAAATAATAAGTTCATATTAAAATAGTGTTATTATTGTTTACATCAACCACCTAATAAAGATTGTAAAAATTATTGTATCGCTAACATTAGTGTTTAGAAAAGAACATTGACATGACAACATTCTCTAGCTACCTACGGACCATTATAGGCAGCATAAATAATTAACTTGAAGCAAAGCATGCTCCTCGAAATCACAGGATGCAAAGCTTTGCTTTTGACTTTCAAAGGTAAATTTGAGAAGCACCCCTCTTAATTTCTTGCCTGTATGGTCGTTATAAGTGATAATATTAGGATTAATGGTAATGTTTTGTCTACATATTAATGTTAGCTGATAAAGTTATATCAAGGAGAAAAGTTACATAAGAATACGCAATATCTTGTCTATCCCAATTCCCAAATGGTGAAGTCATTTTTTTTTCTTGAGGGGGGAAAGTAATAAAAGTTTACGTAAAATTTTCATTTGTACTAGGTATACATCTCCAACCTGTAAGCAACAAAAGGTTGGAATCAGCTGGGAATTTGCATCATCTATACTCACTTTAAATAGTTCTAAGTGGTATTTGGAAAAGGCCTGCTCCAATTGGAAATTCAGTGGAAATTATATTCTGCTTTGGAAGAGACGCCATTATATCCTATACAATGATACAAAATCATTTAGATCTAAAGGGCTACGTGTTCCATCATTGCTCCAATTGTCCAATTGCGGATAATGGACGACATACTCCTGCCTGTCAATCATATCAACCTGATTGTTACGTAAAAATCATGATTATCATTATAGAATTACTTATTACAATAATTAACTTCAACCTATTAATTAAGTGCCATACAAATTATTGAATGTCCATGTGAATCAGGTCATGCTTGCCCTACCCAAAATTTGACTATGACATATTTCAATTAAGGAAAATACTAGTACACACACCCATAAAAGGCACTGAAATTGTGAAGTCGCGATTTCCAAGTTATAAATCATGACTTGAAGTCACAATTTCAGTGCATTTCAAAAGTGTATGCGTGTACGTAATAAGATATGTATAATAAACAATACGCTTTCAAGTATGGCCAAATTCCAATACATCAGGTTGTCTTGGGGGGTCAATGTGCACTGCACAGCCAAATACCTGCAAATGTGTCCCAAGACTCTAAGCCAAAGCTCATCCAGGTCAATGCCATAACTGGTGAAATACCTTTAGCAATCTTCAAATTTTCAAAAGAAAAAAATTGAATCATTGATAAAGCCTACTATTAGCACGAGAAAAATTTAACATCCCTTAACTATTGCCTACACGAGAAAATTTTAATCTCCCTCAACTATTGCCTACAGATATTTTCTTGTTACCTGCGGCTACGTGCGTTGCATCTAGAATGTTAGCATTTTTTTATTTTTGGCGGAAATGCATTTCGTCCCTATATTTTGACCCTATTTCCATTTTGATCCCTACTTTTTTATTTTATCGTTTTTAGTCCCTAAACAAAAAAAAGCGTTCCATTTTGGTCCTTACCGTTACTCACTTAACAGAAATATCCTACATGGCAAATGGAGTGTACTGTTGGCACAGTAAATGCTGACGTGTCCATTAAAACAATATTAAAAAAGTCATATCAGCATATGTCAACCTCTAACTTAAAAAATTAAATTTATCAATTTTAAAAATTATAAAAAAGGAAAAAACATAATTAAAAAAAGTGGTGGAATTTAGATCTGTGTCTGTTTTTGTTTGTACTTGTTTCTTTTTCTTCTTTCTTTTTATTTTTCTTCCCTAGATCTCTTTCTCTTAGTTTCTCTGCCTTCCATTCTTTCTTTTTTCTTCTTTCTTTCTTTCTTTCTTCTTTCATTTTCTTCTTTCTTCTCCTTTCTTCTTCCTTCTCTTCCTAGATCACTATCTCCGCCTCTTCTTATTTTTCTTCTTCTGTTTTTTTCCTTCTTTCTTCTTCTTTCTTTTTCTTCTTTATTTTCAGCTATTCTCTCTTTCTCTCTTGGTAGAACCCCATGGTTTCTTTCTTTCGTTCTTCCAAATCATCAGTGTGACGTGGGTCCTTAGCTAGTGATAAATCAATGTGGAATCGATAGTGCTTGCAAGTGGTGGGTCAGTTTTTTGGCTATGTGTAGTGTGTGGTGTGGGTTTCCAGGTAGATTTGAAACCTATTTGGGATTGAATGTGAATCCTCTCCCTCCTCACTTTCTCATCTCACTTTCTCATCTCACTCTCTCTCTATCTGGGTTGAGTTTGTTGTATTTGTTTTTTATTTTTGATAAATTTGAAAAGGGATATTATGATTTGTGAAAGGAAATTTTTTGGGTTTGTAATAGAGAATTTGCTGGGTTTGTGTATAAAGGGGATTTGTTGGGTTTGTGAAAAGTGTTTAGATCTTAAGATTGACATCAAAAAGTTGGTTGGTTGTCAAATCTGGATTTTTTTTTTTTTTTTTTTGGTGAAACTGAAAAAAAATTTTGGTTACCAAGAAAATGGATAATATAATGTTATTTTCTTTTAACTATCAATGAGTTTTGATGTGTTTGGTTAGAGCATCAGCAACGGATAGGGCAAATCCCAAATGTAGGCTTATTTTACAATTCAGGCCCAAAATGCCCACTCCATTAGATGTTGTAAAATGTAAGTATTGCAAAAAAAAAAAAAAAAAAAAAAAAAAAATACAATTGTGCTACAATGCGATTCTAAATGTAGAATCACACTGTAGCTCAATGGTAAAAACAAAAATTATTTTTTAATCGGTTTGGTCTTCTCTCTCCTCACTCTGTAGATCATAATTTTCATTATCTTTCTCTCTCTTTCTTTCTGCTCTCTCTTCTTCTTGCTCTCTCTTCTTCAACTGCATGGAGGCAACGGCGTGGAGGCTCGATCAGCTTCTGTGATGGAGGCATGGAGGTCATGAGTTTGTTTATGGGTTTTTGGCGTGGGTTTGTTCACGGGTTTCTGGCATTTGGGTCAGTTTTTGGTGGCATTTGGGTGGTGTTTGGTTGGCATTTAGGTGGTTGGATTTAGGTCTGTTGGTTGTGATTTTTTCCAATGGGTTGGGGGATTTGTTCCAATGGGTTTGATGGTGGGTTTCGATGTTTGCTAGGTTTGTTTGGTAGTGGGTTTCGGTGAAGATGATGATGAGGAAGAGTTGGTGAGAATAGATGGGTTCGGGATGAATAGAGATGGCGACGGGCAACCCTCTCTCTCTCACCATTGCTGCCGGTGAGAACAGATGGGTTTGGGTTTGGTGAGAACAGATGGGTTTGATTTTGGATTTCAGATTTTGATTTTAGATTTTGATTTGGCTGGATTTTGCTCAACGGAGGTGGGTGGTGTGATTGAGAAGCTGGACGGTGGTGGTGGTGGTGGTGGTAGTGGTGGTGGGTGGTTGACAGAGGAAGACAAATAGAGATCAGAGAAAGAAGTGAGCCATTGTGGATGCTTATAAAGAAAGTACAAGAAAGACAAGGAAAAAAAAAAAAAAGGATTAATTTACTAAGAATATGAAAAACATGAACATGATTAGTTATGTTCTGGGGAAGAACACAAAGAAGATGAACATGTTCTTCCGAAAAAAAAAATGAAAGGAACAAATTTAATTTGTTTATTTATTTTACTTTTTAAAAAGAAATTGAAATTCAGAAGTTTATATTAATTGTTGTCGATGACGTTTTTACGACAAGGGCCGAAAATGCGAGAATGGCCAAAATCTCCCCTTGGGTTCTTTAGAGGTGTTTATTGTGGAGAATCAAGCCCAAAATTCCAAATGTATAATGAACAAAAGGCTAATGGTGCTTTGACAAAAGAAAATCAAAATGCTTATAACAAAAGTGCAGAAAACCATAAAAACATAACAGGTCTGAAACTTCGACCCACAGTCACACAGAAGAGAGAATTGAGAGAGGTTGTGAGGAAAAGAGTGAAGGTTCCCCTGTACCCATATTTCCACCCCCAAGTTTCGAAATTGTTAGATTGTTGACTGGCTGAATGGGGTTTTGTTCTGAAGTTTCAGGTCTGTGAGTAAAACGTGGCTCAACAGGGCTGAAATTTCGACCCGCAGTCACACAGAAGAGGAAATTGAATGAGGTCGTGAGGAAGAGAGGGAAGGCTCCCCTGTACCCATATTTCCACCCCTAAGGTTCAGATTTGTGAGATTGTTGACTGGCTGAATGGGTTTTTACTCTGAAGTTTCAGCTCTCTAGGTAGAACGTGGCTGCTCCCTTTTGAATCTGATTCCTGCCTTTTGTATTGAGTTTGGGGTACTTTAACTGACTGGTTTTGGTCAATAGAAGAGGCTTTAAACCCCAAGGTCTCAACCAAAGAGGTTATGGTCAAATTTGCTTTAATTGGGTAAGAGAGTTTGCTTGCTTTTTACATAATTTGAGAAATGGAGTGACCTAAATTCATGGGTTGATGTTTCCTAGACATGGCAAGCCCTTGGAGTCTGCATTTGGTTGTTGTGGCAGACAAGGTCAGCCACTTAGGGTCAGCTATGTGTTTTAGGCAAAAAAATGGTAGAGTAGAAAAATTGAGCCACAGTCACCCAAAACATAAAAGTTGTTTTGAGGTGGAAATTTTGGATACAAGACCTCCTCCATGAGTCTCAGGTGCTACCAATATCCCTTGCCCACTTGGTAGCACGCATGGGCTAGGCTCATACAAAAAGTCCGAAAGGAACTGACCCATACCCTCCAAACCACACTTCCTCAATTTCCCCAATAAGTCACATGGGCTTGGGCCATGCTTAAAAGAATAAAATATAATATAATACATGAATTGAGCCCACAAGGAAGTCGGGCTTGTTTGAATCGGACTTGTACGAAATGTGTCGCGAAAATGGGTATCAACAATTGTTTTATCTAATGTGGCTTTTTTAAAATTAAATTGCTGATATGGCATTTTTAAAAAAGCCAAATAATTTTTTTTAAATATTATTTTAATGGACACGTCAGTATTTACTATGCCAACAGTGCACTCCGTTTGCCACGTAAGATATTTCCGTTAAGTGAGTAACAATAAAAACCAAAATGGAACGTTTTTTTCATTTAGAGACTAAAAGCGGTAAAATAAAAAAAGTAGAGACCAAAATGAAAATATGGTCAAAATGTAAGGACAAAAAATGCATTTCTGCCTTTATTTTTACTTATTGAAGCCATGGTGTTAGCAAATTTGATTTATAGGAAATATAATGAAAAAAAATTTAATCGGTAACTATTTGGCCTAGCCATGGAAGAGAGCCTATAGATTCAAATTTTGTGGTATGCACATATTTGAGTTGAATCCTAGAGTGACTTGATTTGCATCGCATTTGCTTCATGCCATATATGAAGTATGCACTATACGGGGATAACACCTCAAAATCCCTCAGTCCTCCCAGAACTGCAATTAGTCCAGTAATTTGGGCTTACCGAGACTAGGTCCAAACTTGGTATTTCCAAGCCTAGATTGATTTTTCCCCAAGAATTCGATATTTTGGGCCTTTTCCTTTTTCCCTATGAAAACGTCTAACAACTCTATATATGTTCCAAGGTCCAAGCCAGACTCTAGGCCCACCCCTAAGGCCCTAACTCAAGGAAGTTAAATTAACTTCCTTGGACAGCTTTGGTGGTTTCAGGCTTTCCGCATTTGATAGTGTTCAAATTAATTAAATTGTTACCCATAACAACACCAAGCGGGGATAGCTCAGTTGGGAGAGCGTCAGACTGAAGATCTGAAGGTCGCGTGTTCGATCCACGCTCACCGCATTTTATTTTCCTTTTCCTATTTTTATAGGAAAAAACTTATTTTGGTTTTTGGAAACCCTGGCTCTTCGTATAAAATTCAAACACATTTTGTGTAAAAAAAACTGTCACATTCATTTCCTTGGCGCGCAATACGTCACTTGCAAGATTACATTTTATGAGGATTTAATTACAAAAAGAAACTGACACCTTCACTTTCCATTTTTTTTTGGGTGCATTTTTGGTTGGTTGAGGTAATTTGAAGAAATGGGATTTTGGGAGAGTTTTCTCAATTGAGAATTTCTCTGGAATCTTTTTTAGGTATTTTAATTTTCTTCTATTTTTTTTTTTTTTTTTTTTTTTTTGGCTCTCTCAAGATCTTCTGTTTGCATGTACGTTTAGAACTGAATTCTAAACAGTTGTGATTGTGCATCCATGATTGACAATGTCATCGTCTTTCTTGTTTTCATTTACCTACTTAACAAAGCTTCTTACGTACGTAATATGTGTGATGTTGACTCATTTGATGGCCAATTGACAAACTATCTTTGGAGCATTAGGCAATTCATATAACTAAGTATGAGAAAGCAAACAAATACCATGATAGAAATCATAGAATCAGTAAGAAAAGGTTGAAGTTACCATGTTTTACGGATGATGAACTATCACAACAACTAAGTAGTCTTAATCGTGGTTTTAAAAACCGGTCCCGCCAGTTCAACTAATAACTGGACACAGTCTGATCCGGTAAAAATGTAAAAAATCAATCAAAACTGAGTTAAATTAGGAACTGGAGGCCAACACAGTTTTGCTTCCAATCCAGTTTTTAAAACCATGATCTTAATCGTAACACTTTTAGAGCATGGAAAGTTGGAAATTTGAACCATATGGCTAACCAAAGGTGCTATGACCAGTCAGTCTGGTCTAGCATACACCACAATTAGAGATAAATTAACATATTAGCATAAATTCAGACCTAATTCTTCTTTGTATGCAAACTAATTATCATACTTGTACTAGAAGTCTATTAGTCTAGATTTTAGTTTACTATATATACTCATGTTAGGATTCATTGTAATACAGGATTTATACCATACTCTCATGTAATAAAGATGTTACTATTAAGGATTTCTTCAATGGACTCATGTTCTTATATTCCTATTTTATGCTTCCACATCTATTCTAGCATATTTAAGCTAATGTTCAACACAATTGTTCGGAAATTTTACTAAGAACAAGATTCTCATAACATGTTGAAGAAGCCTTATACCAATGAAAATTTATACAAATGCATGGTCCAATATCACCAGCTTCTGAAATTTCGAATGCGACCAAGTTATGAGATAATGCTTTGTTAACAAATCATCCAAGCTGTTGGTGAACATGTGCTTTACATATATTGCTATTTTAAAGGAATAGTATCATAGAATGATATATATAAATGAAAACTTGCTGATTACGTTATTGTTTCGGTCATTTCTCTGACAATTATATTCTTTTTCGCTAGTGTGTACGTACTTGTGTTGTAGTGGCTACAAGCATGCAACGAAGATTGAATTCTAAATGAACAAGTGGGGTTGCTCATATTTTATTTTGTGCTAGAAAAGGTAGTTGTACATTGCAGAAAACAAAGAATTAAACTAATAAGCTTCCAGATCTAGGCAAAACATCTATCGAATCAGCCAACTATAAATCCTCACCAAACTAATGAACGTAGAAAATATGTATTATTCTCCACCATTCTATTATATCTAAAATCATATTTTATTAGTATTATTATAGGCCTTCTTCTACTTCTTTTTTACTAGTGTATTAATTTCTCCTTTGCGCATGACCAAATCACCTCAATTGGTTCTCTACGACTTTTTCCTCAACAATAGCCCCTACTCTCTCCTATCTTTGAATGATGATGAGTTTCTTCACTTTATATTTTATCTTCTTTTTTTTTCCAGTTATCTATTTTAATAACTACGCTTATTTGATGAAAGTATTGTTTATTAATAGATCAACATTCATTATCATATATATAGTATAACGAGTTTTACGGTAGTCTTGTAAAACATTTCCTTTAACTCAATAGTCATTCCACATTCATATTTGCACTTCTCCACTTCATCGAGTACAACCAACATATGTTAAATGAGTTACACTCTCTGTTTATATCACTCATAGAGTCATAATTTTTACTGCATCTGTTAGGTTTTTATACCCCTTAAAACACAATATTATGATTAACCTAGTTTATTAGCCAAGTGATTAACTTAGTCAAATTGTGCAAATTTAGGTTAACACAATCAAATAATCATATCAAGATATAAAGCATTGGAAATATAAAGAACACAAAAATATGATCACCCAGGAAAACCAAACCGGTAAAAAACCTGGGGAGGATTTAACCTAGCTATCCTCAAGGTGAACTTGAATCTACTATATGAGAGAATCGAAGTTCATATAAAAGGACATACAAGCACTCACGCTCGACTTCCTAATGTTACCCACCAGTAGAACTTACTGACACAACTACATGCAAGCTCCGAATCCACGGACTCCTTCTTTCTTAGATTCTCCAATCAAGTACAAACACTCCTGCTTGTGTTTCTTTAAGTTTCTATGGCAGCAACTGAGTTGATCATCAAGGTTTTCATAATATCTCTACCTTGAAAACCCTAAATTTATGTGAAGGAAAGCTCCTCAAGGATCTCACAAGAGATTCACACAAACCGCAAAATATGAGCAACAATATAACCAGAGCAACTCAAAACGTGGCTAGGGTTTTGCCTTATGTACCTAGAGCAAAAACATAAAACCCTAAACGTTTAATGAGATATGGCTGAATTGGAAATTCTGCAAAAAAAACATTCTGACCGACTTTCGATCGATCGAGTCTATCCTTCGATCGATCGAGCCAGGCCGAAATATACTAATATATCTGCAGCCTCTCGATTCCAACTTTACATGAATTACACAACTTTGAGCAAGCCTAAACAAGATTAAACATATTGTTTTAATCATGGTTTGCTAACATTACACATTACAGTTCTAAATACATCAAATCCTAAGTCTTTAGAACCTAACAGCATCTACTATCAACTTTTCAAGTAATGATAAAGTCTATTTGTCTAAACATTTGTCTCACTTTGAAGGTAATTAAATGTAGACCATTCTTCTTGAACTAAGTATTCTTCAGTATCATATGCTGTTGTCAAGTTTCAAATGGCACTTCCTCACTCATTCCTTACTCTATAACATTGTTTCCATGAATTCTTTCAAATCCCCTAGCTACTATCTTTTTCAACACGACCATTTAGTTATCATCCTCCTCCATTTCTATTGGTGTCTTTTCTTGTGTACCATAATTTATATCATATATGTTCAATTTCTCTAAGATTTTCCACCTAGCAAGTGCCTATACAAATCTAATTATCCTATATTAACCTATTTATACAAACTTGTCCTCAAAATGCGGGAACCTTGCTAATTTCTCAATATATTTGGACCTCAATGTAGCATGTTGCTTGCAAGAAACGTCTTAACTGACCCTTATCCATTTTTCTCTAAATCGGGTACTCGATGAAGCTTTTCGTTAGAACTTAGAAGTTCAGAAGTGGGGTCTGGAAAAAAGAGCTAAAAGCCTAAAACCAAAAGGAAAATGTGGGGAGAAGTACCTGATGAACACGCTTACGGGGACCATTTTCATAATGAAAGCTGGCAAAATCAAAACAAAACAAGACGACATAATGAGACTGGTTTATGTGCAGCTTATGTAGTTCTCATTGTTTTTTCTCTGGCTTTGTCTTATTGCCTGTCTTTAATTAATGGAAATTTGGACTCGTTCACTGTAATCCACTATTGTAATTCTTTAAAGAATTGAATGATCTCCAGTAGATCTGTAAGACCAGCTAGATGATTTAACTTCCACTGTTACCTAACAGTTTGATCTCACCAAACACAAGTCAACTTGTTTTTGTCCCCTAGCTTTCAATTTTTATTTTAGGAAGAAAAATTTGCAGTTTACGATGTTGACTTTCTAAAACAGGAATATACAAACATCGATCCTAATGTCTTCTTAACATCTAATTAAAATTAAATCACATCCAAAAAAAACTAAATCGTGACAAATATGTATTATAAAGTTTGATCACAAAGATGCTTGTGTTTTACGCATTTTTCGGTTAGGCAAGTATGAGTAATACTAGAGATACAATTATTTTTACTTCTTTTTAGAGTTACCTTGTAATTAGAGTAATATCGCATGCATGATCTAAATTCATCGCTAATACCACTTTTATAACGCACAAATCACAATAAACCATATCTTTAGTTGTGAAAAAGTATTGTGTTATTAGATTTATGGGGCAAGTATTAGCCACAAAGTTATAATATCACAAACTGAAATGCTTATGAATTATGCATTTTTCAGTCTGACAAGTAAGAGTAACAAAGTCTGGTCACAAAATGCCATAATACATACACATTTTTCAGGATTTTTATTATTAATGTAAGTGGTTACACTTGATTCTCTTTCATAATTAAGCATTGATGGGTAGGATTGTGTAATGCTTTATTTTATTTTTTTTCAAATACTCAGATCTTTTATTCAATGATAAGGGATGTTATCATTTGAACTCACAAACGCTAATGCCTTTTTTTCAATAAATGTTGTTTTGTGGGGGGGGGGGGGTGGGGGGGGGTGGTGGGGGGTGGTGTTGATGAGGAACAAAATGGTCATGTATTAGGCATTTTCGATCAGTCATTGTTTAAAAAGTAAGTTGGCAAACTTATTGGTGTACCTGGTCGGCTAAGAATAGGACACATATGCTTTATCCGAGAGAAAATTGTAGCAAAGTATTGGCTTTTTGATTCAACCACTGAGTTACTCCTATATATATATATATATATATATATATATATATATAAGAAGAACCATAAAAATAATATTAAAGGAGTTACTTTTCACATCAAAGGATCACCATTTTGCTTTATCATTCAATAATAGAGATTTGTTGGTGTCTCTTCAAATGAAATGATCCGGAAGAGGACAGAAAGATAGACATAGGGGACACTAGTTGATGTGCTTAAAAAATTTTACCATCTTTTACATAACACATTAAGCCGGTAAATTATTATTGAAATAATATCATTTTCATATGAAACAATCAATCACATATTTTTTATTATACAACAATTATAATCAATCACATCAAATTGTTTGAAAAAAAATATATATGATAAAAAAATTTTGTTTTATATAATATTGATAGTTCATAGCACATAGTACGAACTATTGGATCCCAAGACAAAGTGGCTTTTGATTCTCACCACTGCATGTAAAAGTAAGACTTTTCGGAATATAGCTGCTTTTGCCCTTTATCAGGACTGCCGTCTGCCGACTGCAAAGTTCCGATGGTTCTATTTTCTATTTTGGCCTGACTCCCACATTAAAATTATGTGACTTCAGAAACCCATGGACACACACTCACCACACTAGTTTCCAAGGATAGTGTAGGACGGTAGGACTATTTTTAAAGCCTGTGCCATCTTTTGACTTACAATGCATGATTAATACGTATTGCAGGAATTTCCTGGCCAGGTCTGCAATAATCTTAGACCATCATATTTATGCCAGCATTTTAACATGCATGTTTGCTCTTATCTACATCAATTCTCATTCTTTTATCCAAGAATCTCATTTGTTTATCACATTCATTTATTTACTTGTACATCATTACATTTATTAACCCGTACAATGGGATTAATGAGGAGGAATGTCTAGTACAATTATGATCACTTGCCGGTATGATTAGAACATATTGATTTTTATTTTGAAAGTAAGAAAAAGTATGCTCAATTCTATATTAAATGCTTTGAATTCTAATTTCAAGGGCTCTCATACTCTTTCTCAATTCTCATTTATATCAATATGGGAATTTTTGTGACCAGAAAACTTTTTGCTCCTAGGGACCTTTTACTTCTTACATCAAATTGATAGAGATTAGCAATGATAGTACCCCCTATCTATTAACTTTGAATGAGAAACCAGACATAATTGAATCATTTCTTGATCTACTTCGGGGTGTTGGTTGTAATAGAAGCATGCTTAACACATGTGCTGCCATGGAAATTGAAAAGGAAGAAAAAGACAAGAGGGAAAATAAAAGAAAGATGACAGCCTTTGATAAGCTAAGCTTTTAGCTAGCTTTAGCAAAAGAAGTTCAATGATTTTAGTGGCATGATATCATGTTCATTTCATCATCAAAAGCCCCCACACTGGAAAGCTATTTCAAAAGGTAATTTAAGTCGTGCACTTTATAGAAGACATGCATGAGTAGATGTCTTTATGCAAGAAATGGTGTGGGGTATATTATGGTCCTTATGGAATCTATTGCACAGTGAGCAAAGTCAAAAGATTATTTTGATTTGAAATTTATTTCATGAATCAAATTAAGTAGGTAATTTGAAGTTTTAAATAACATGAAATCATAAAAATTGAAGTCACTTAAAATTTTAAATGACATGAGAGTCTGTATAATATTAAATCTTAAAAACTGAAGCCCTATGGATAAAATTGACTCTCGAACATCACATTTGGCAACTTATGAAGTCCTTCGGATCCAAATATTCCAACCAAGGTGATAGGATTCTAGAGAGGTCACACACTCATATGACCCAGTAATGATTCTATTGGCTCCTCCGTAGAAGTACTATTTTCTCAAATTCTGGTCCTGAAAATGGACCTACCGACATTGTTTCACATTTACGTTTCTCTATGTGCTTTTCCCTAACCCCACCAAAAGGAGCTTGCTTTTCTTTCTTTCCCTTTTACTCTTGTGGATTTTCCTTGTATAAACTGTTCTTTCCTGCAAGGTAACTGTGCAAAAATTGAAGTATATGATTTCACAGCTAATTAGATGGGCTAAAAATAGTTATTTTACACAAGACAGATAGTATTAATTTTACTTATGTTGTTACTTGTTAGGGTCGAATGCCTTGTTCCACAATGAAAATACTCAAAATAGTGTTGCATTTGCAGGGTGGCAGACCAATTCAGAGGAAAAAGAAACTTTCAAGCAGAGGCCGTGGACATCTCTAATTAGTAATTACCACAAAAAGTAGAGTGTCACTGTGTTCTGCGACTACAACACTTTTGTCCTTCCATTTCAGTGACCCAATAGTCTCTGCAGCATGACCTGAGAGTTAGCATTTCAATTGGTATCATGTTCTGGAAAAGTCACTTTTTTTTTTTGGGTACAGTTACGGCATTCAAAATGATTTTTTTTTTTTTTTTTGGCTCACTAGGAAATTCATTAATATTTTTTATAATTCCAAATAATTATATAAACAAAAATTTGTATTCATAAAAATAGATTGGACCCTAAATAGAAAAGCCTTTTTCTTGGGTCATTTGAGAGCCCCAAATGACAAAACAAAAAATTAAGAATATGTGCAAAAAATTAAGTGGAAAAATGATTGGTATGAGGGGACGCAAAATGTAATATAGAAAAAAAGGTCAATAGTGACGAACAATTAGTGAATGGTCAATCAATGGAGGGTGAAAAAACAAAGAGAGAGAAGCTGTTTTTTTTTTTTTTGGTGGATTGTTGTGTGTGCAAAAAACACCTTTTGCTCTAATGGGCTTATTTTCCATTCACTTACATTTTTCACTTGACCATATACTATTCAGAAAAAACTTAGATATAGCCTCTTTGCTACGGTTCCAAAAGCAATTGAAGTTTAATTTAAAGAGAGTATCTAAGGAACAATAACTAAGATAGGCATCTAAGTTTTGGTCTTTATAATTAGATTGGCATGTTATATAGATTTTGAAGATTTTTTTTTTTTTTTTTACATTGCTCAGGATAGGAGTATCTAAATTATGAATTTCTCCAGTGAAAATACCAAGAGATGCTAACTAATTACACTACAAGCTCTTGACACAGTAGATTTTGAGTTGAAACATTTCCTATCAATTCAAATCAACAATGTATGTGTGTGTATATATATATATATATATATATATATTTTACACAAACAACAATTTTTTTCCTAAAAAAAAAAAAAAAAAACTATTTTCAATTAATTGGAATCCTCGCTATTGACATTTCGTTTTCATCTGTCAGAAGGATCTACATCTGTGTGTCTAGGATCCCGCAACAACTGTTATTTTTCTCCCCTCTCCATTTTTTTTGGTTATGAACTTCTTATGAACTGTGATTGGTCAAAGCCAATTGATAAACAGAGAGACTCCTGTCTAGTCTACGACTCTAGGCTATATAAATTGTAATTACAATTAGATGCATATGATATATATATATATATATATATATCCAGGGAAGCAATATTAATCTTTGAGTGCAGTCGTACAAGTGCATCCATTCAACTATTCCTGAGTAAACTACTCTAGATTCACCCCCCCCCCCCCCAAAAAAAAAAAAAAGAGTAAACTATTCTAACAACTAGATCAATTTGGTCAACATAAATGGATTTAGATGTTCTTCTTTTTGGGGGAGAAAAAGAAAAGAAAAAGATGTAGATCTTATAAGGTGATAAACAAAGACTTGCAATGAAAGTAGTGGTTGCTAGGTTAAACTAAACAAAGGGCAGGGTCCAATTACGAAAGGCAAGGATTTGCTGCAAATTAAGTTGTAATAACTCCTATAAAATACACATATGTCAAGTGGTCATATGGTGAAAAATTCAATCTTAAAATAGAAGTTTTCATTTAAATATAAGCTTGAACAAATGTTTATCTGAGGTATGGACACGTGTACATTTTTGTAGGAGTTGCTGTAACTTAGTTTGCAGCAAATCTAAATCCATAAATATGAAAATCTGAATGAGAAATTTCATTTCTCAACTTGTAGTCTGTCTAGTATTTTTTAGAAATTTCAATTATTTTTTACCTATAGCGGAATGATGCCAAGAATACACACACTTTAAAATGAGCAAATTGAATTTGACCGCATTATAAAAAATTATGTAAACATTAATTATACCATTTTGGTATTTATTTATTTATTTATTATAAATATGATAGAATTTCATATCTATAATATCCGCTCTATAATAATTACTCTTTAACACAGACCAAATATCAATTGTCTTTTTAGTGTAGATCGGATTTAAACTCAAGATCTTTTATTCAATGGCAAAAGACTTTATCAATTGAATGAATTAAAATCTATTATTTTGTTTTTTTTTTTTTTTTTGAGAAAGCAAAATCTATTATTTTGATATTTATTTAAACTATTGACGATATTAAAGTCCAATCCATTTATGTAAAAAATGAATGGACAGAATTTTAAAAACTGCACAGTAAAGTTTCACGAAATATCACAGCTCATATGGATATATAGGTAAAATGCTTGCCTTAGCTCTGAAATATATGTGGACTCCTCAAACAACTTTGTTGCCCAGTTTGTTTATTTGTTTGTTAGCTTGTTAGATTAGGGTCCATACGTGTTTGTTTTTTAATTTGGCATAACCGACACAGATTTTGGCTTGCTGCCAGACTAGAATGAGATCTGCATTTTTTTCAGATGGAGAAAAGTGATTACGATTTGGATGTACATGTACCTGACAAAGTTGTAATCCTTACCATACAAAGAGACATTGTATTTTACTTTTAATTTTGCGTAACAAGTAAAGCAAGCCATTATTATTTATATTTATGTACCTACCTTCTCTTTTACATTCAATTGTAATCATTCCTACGTTAAAAGTTCAATACTGTAATTAGAATTGCTTAACAAAGGAAAAAGAGTCATTTTCATATCATATTCTTCATAGCTTGTCAATCACTCAGACTCAGTTGTCATTGCTTTTTCTCACAATTGTGATTACATAAAGAAAGAATATGATCCAATGGAATGATGATTATGTAAAAGCTCAACATAATTGCCTTCAAATCTAGCTGATTTAGGTTGTCTCATTTTCAACAATCCCTTGTCCTGTAGCACAATCAAAGGACTAAAGTAGCGTCTCTATAACTGGCATTATCAAAGGCCTCTGTGAAGAGATCCATGTCATTTTCGACAAATGACTTGTTTAGTAACATAAAGGAAATGTTAAAGTTTATTAACATAAAGAAAATGTTAAGGAATACCCTTGAACATTGGTTAATCTTCCATTTAAAGAAAATTTTTATGAAAAAAAATAATAATAATATTTTGATAATGTTTTTCATTTCTCATATAAATGGTGTCAAAACTTTCCTAAAATTGATCATTTACCAATGCCTTAAAACACTTATTAGCATAACCCATTAACATAATAGCTGCAATTAAATCTAAGGTTATTTATTAAGCATTGAATTGCAGTTAATCTCATGTGTCTGTGCTTGACCGCTTGGGCGTCACAATCAGTGATCACGTGGTTGGCGGTTGGTGAGTCCATTCCCTTTGTCAGTTCTGGTCATACCCATCATGATAGCTTGATTGCGGTTTCAACATCCCTTCCATGTGTGTGCGCTGCCGTCTTCTTTCAAACTCAAACACCATATGCTATAGAATAAGAATATTTATTTCTCTAATGAGAAAGGTTAGAGTTATAATTTTTTGTAACATTTTTCACAACTTATTAAAGTCGTAAATTAAAATAAAAGTAGTTAATAGTTGTTTATCTGATTAGCATTTTGTAGTGTTTTCAAAATGAGACATCTACTTCTCAAAAATAAAAATAAAAATTGAGAAATATAATGTTCAAATCTCATTTCCCTTCGCTATTGAATTATTCAAAATAATGGCGGTTTCAGGAATTTTTATCAGGGTGATCATGAAGAAACTTAAATTAAACAAAATCTAATAAAAAGATAAATTCATATATTGACAACAATAAAAAATAAAAGCAAAAAATAAAAACACCCAAATACATAAAGTCTTACAATTTCCTTCTACAAATTTTTTTCTTTTGAAATCGTTGCATGATAATCTCATTATCAATGCTACAAGCTATATCTTTTTCAAAATTTTTCTTGAATTTTTCTTTTTGTTTGTAAAGGCTCAATATATTGTTAAGAGGAACAAAATTTGACTACAAACTTAGTTGTAGCCTATAAAAATACAACTTTCACTAAACAAATTAACATGACTACATATTTTGAAAATCTAACTATTGAATTATTTGTTCTTTATGTTCTTAAAATACATGTCAAATTTCATGTCAATTAGATGTTATTTACTATTTAATCCATAAATTTATTTTTTTCCATATAATTTTAGATTACAAAAACTCGAAATTTAAACATTTGATTGATGACATAAGCTAATGATTTTTTATCTTCTTGAAGTTTTACAAGTGTAGAGGATATAAGAAGAAAAAAATGTAATCTAATTGTGAATTTGTCAAAATTCATATCTAATAAAAAAAAACATTGGGTGGAGTTATAGCCTTAGTGTCCATTTGGCATAATTAATTTTGCCAACTTATTTTACTATTTAGTTTATTTTTGCTACTATTTATGGGTCCCACTGCACTTTTTGGTACTATTCATTGTCTCACTATACTATTTTAGCAAATTTTACCTTTATCTACAGTACTTTCAGTAAAAAGTTTTCAGTTTCAGCAAAATAAGCTGATCCCAAACAAACGTTTAGTCTACAACAAAGTTAGTTTGTTGCTAAATTTTTGTCCAAAGTTTAATTATATTGGGCTTAAAAAAATTTAGGGTGGTCACACATTTTTTTAAGGGTAAAAAAATCATAAAATTTTTAAATTTTATATATAATAATAATTTTTTTTCAAGTCTGGGTGGTCCTGTGACCACCCTGGCTCTAACGTGAAGCTGCTAGTGATCCAAAAGAGAAAATTAAGATTGAAGTAATATCACTTTTACATAAATCTATCATTGACATTATTTTTATTATTCACTAATCATAACAAGCCAAATTAATTGTCGTGAAGAAAAAAAAAATTATGTTCTTATCCTATTGTTATTAAATACAAGAAAGTAATTTTTTTTTTTTTTAGCACATCTCTCTTTCCCATAAACAGTTGATTAAAAAGTTTTAAATAGAGTATAAATTATATTCTTTGTCGAAGAAATGAAAAAAAGAAAATACTACAAAATAGTATAATTTCAAGAAGTGCTACGTTCATAATATCTTCACAATATTCTTACAACAAATCTTATTTACTAAATTATTACTAGTTTTAATTTGAATTTGTCACTAAAATTATTTTTTTATACCACTAATAACAACCTAACACTTAAAATTTGTTATAAAAATATTTTGGATATCATCTCTACAATTTTTATTCCGTAAGGAAAGCTTAAAGAGAACGCCAGACAGTGCACGCGATGTGGGGTTAAATATCCAGATTCCAGATTCCAATTATTATTAAATATCGTTTAACTTTGGCATTTTAAAAAAAGTGCTTATTCGATGAAGAGAATGGAGATATACATGCATCCAGCAATATTAATGCATTAATTGCTTTCAAAGAACGTGAGTCGTCTGATTGAGTTTGTTAAGTTGGGTTGCTGCTTTAAATTTTATCGTATGGAATAGTTCTTAACGAAAAAAAAAATTAGTTCTTAACGAAAAAAAAAAAAAAAGTTAGGGAATACTATTTTCTAAAATAATGATTTTCCAAAAGTTATGACATTTAAATTTCAACTCCAATAAATATTTAATTAACGCTTTATGTAGACATGATAAAATTGGACTGATCAAATTCGTTGACCTACCTAGTACCTAAAGCTGAAAGATAAAAACAAGTATAGGTAAGGATTTTTGGACTCATGAAAAAACAAGACAACCCGAACTTGATCCATTGAGGCGATAGGAAACGTGTGGGTGAAATGGATTGACCCTTTTTAATTTAAGGAAGGAAAAAATTTTATTTTTTCTTATCTAATTTTTACCTTATTTGTTTCACAGTTTTTCACTCTCAAATCTCTTTCTAAGATAATTTCTCAATTTCTTTCTCTTCATTATTCTTAGTTTTTCTCTTTCTCTGAATTTGGAGATGATTGGTGTTCCTTTTGCTAAGACACCTAGTTTGTGAGTTTATTTCCACTTAACCTTTTTTTTTTAATTTATTTTTATTATTATTTAATTTTTCTTACTAAAGGAATAAAAATTTCTGTAAAAGACACTATAGCGAGAGGTTTCAATTACTCATTTTAAAAATAATTAATTATAAAAAAATCTTCTATAATAATAGCCACATGTTTCATATTGAATTTACAATGCATTTCTTAAACCCCCACTGCCATTTTTTATTTTTTAACTTTTTTTGGATTCATGAGCTGACTGTGGATTTAATAAAGTAAGAATCATGAATTGCTGCCATGTTAATGTTACATGAACTAAATCTTTTTTTTCATAAGCCATAAATTGTCTAAACTCTAATGTCCTGACAGCCGACAGCTTTAAGCTTTATTTTTTTACATAAACGCAAAAATGTTTAGTTGGCGCACATGTGACTTTGGCAGCTTTTGCCTACAAATACCAACCCATAATTTTTAAATTACTAATTAAATTAATCCACCTCATAGTTCACTATTCCAAATCCATAAACCAGTAAGGCATAGGATTATAGGAGGCCCTACCAATTTGGGACTTACTAGTGATAAAAGTTTTGGAGTCAACCCTATCATATAAATATAAAAATGCAATAACATATAGTAAAACAAAACTTTAGTATTGAATGAAAATAGCACTAACGTTCCTTCTCTTTTACACTTACTTCCTTGTATATCCAAGCATATAGTTAAGGGGTATTTTGGAAACATTGCTCAAAAAGGCAACTAAAGAAGTGTAAAGTCACAGAAAATTCTGGGTGTCACCAACTATTAGTTAAGTTAAAATTACAGTTACTTACCTCTTCTCAAAAAAGGTTAAAGTTAGAGCTCCTTTGTGAATAAAAATATTTTATCCCTCTCTTCTTCTTCTTTTTTAATGATGGTTAGAAAATTTTAAATACTAAATACGTTGCTTCTTGCTCCCTCAAGCACTTAGAGAGGTACCAACTCATCCAAATGATGCAATGATAAAATATACAATGATAAAATATTTTATTTCAAATGTTCTGTTTTATATTCCAGAAATCACAATCTACATTTCCTATAAAAAAGAAATCATAATCTACTACACCTTTTTCCTTTAATTTATTTCCTTATCGTGATTAATAGAATATCAAAAATAGGACAAAGGATATCTATTAAGCTCCTTGTAATGACTTAGTGCCTATTGAATATCAGTAAGATATTTATTACATATATGCATTTTCACTCTCAGAGAACGTGAGTCTCACAATGTTATGCAAGCCACATCATGTAGGGCTCACACTAAGAAAAAATGATGTATATATGTGTGAAACCTACTTACGATAAAAAGAAAAGAGGTAAATATTTCATTCATGAGACAATTATGACCGCGTTTTATATTTATCCAATTTAATCGACAGAATCTATCACAATTGGATTATAAAGCGATGTTGCAAGCTGATTCATGGTGACAAAAGCAGAGAAGAGTTGTAACTGACTGACACCCATTTAGAGTCTCCATAGTGCGTTAGCATTTCGTTGCGTACGGTACTATATTGCGCTTTACCTGCATTTGCTTTGCACTTAGGCCTTTTGGCAAAGAAAGCCAACCAATTTACCTTTCACACCAAAGCTACCTGACACGTTCTCTCATTCTCTCTCTCTCTCTTCTTCTTCTTTTCTTGAAATAAAGAAACGGTGGAAGATACAGCTATAGACTCAGCTAGACCATATATAGATTGTCCACACACGTACAATTCTCTATGTTTTTTGCATAATCCAAAGTCGTATACCTCGAAAACTTGACCGTTTGTTATCTGGGTATTCTTTGGTTTTACACTTTACTTCACTGTAAACGAGGAATGCTGAGATTGGAGTGATCACTGCGCTGTTATTTACTGCTACCTTTTTGCGCTGGCATTGAACTCGTTCAAGTTTCTTGCTAAAGTCAATGAACTGAAACACTTTGATGAAGGTCTGACTCTGATCATCTCTATTGAAAGCAATTCAATGTAGTATTTTTTTGGAATGGTGTGCTTTGAATTTGTTTCTTTATCTCATTATTGCTATTCCTTGTTTTTGTGATTGTTACTTATGGTGTTGAATTGGGTTTGGTGATGTTTATGCAGATTTGACGGAATTCAAAACATGAATACCAGAGTCAGAACTTCGCTTCAGTCTATGAAAGCTCCTATGAAACAAGAAAAAGTAATCCTTAAATGCTTCGAAGTTAATTTTATATTATTATGAGTATATGTTTTTTGAAAAACGGTTTTCTACTGTAGATGTTGCAACTTCCAATCCGTGAAGTGTGTAATTTATTCACATGTGGTGGGGGTTACTGTTTTCACCTGAAAATATGGCTTCAGTTGAAACTCAAATCTCCAGAAATTTTGCAAAAGTAAAATCTTTTTGATGAGAATCTGAGAAAGGTGTCTTTTTCATGGTTTTCTATCTGGGCAATTGAATCCATGTCCTCACAGAATTTTCCCAATAAAAAAAGTTTATTCCTTTCACTGTTTGTGTAGCTTGTAAGGGTCATAGATTTCCATATATGCTTTCTGTCTAAAAAAGAACAACTTTATGCATACATGTAATTCGGCCTATTGCATTGTTTTTCTTGTTGAAGCTGATTGTGTTATTGTTGTCTTAAAGGAGATGCTGGATATGCAGGGGAGAAAGCAAAATGATGCCGCAAAAGCTACCCGGAGTCGACGGACTTCCAGCGAGGAAAGAAAAATTGCTTTGCAGCAAGATGTATAAATACAATTTCTCATACACCCTTTTCTTATTTTTGTTAATTTGTTTGGAATTCATTTATTTTCCTCTGTTTTTGACTGTTCAGTTTGAAACTTGACTTTCAGGTTGATAAGCTTAAGAAGAAGCTTAGGCACGAAGAGAATGTTCACAGAGCTTTGGAGAGGGCTTTCAACAGACCTTTGGGAGCTCTACCTCGTCTTCCCCCTTATCTCCCTGCTAATGTTAGTAATTCACAATCTTCTTGGACTCATAATTTCATTTCTGTTTTATGTTTTAACAAATTTTCCTTATTTATGTTTCTTAACAACGAGTTCAATTCAAGTGAACTAGTTCATCAATGTTAGTAATTCACAATCTGCTTGGATTCATAATTCCATTTCTGTTTTATGTTTTAACAGATTTTCCTTATTTATGTTTATTAACAAAGAGTTCAATTCAAGTGAACTAGTTCATCAATGGTTAGATTCTAAGCTTATAGTGGCAATAATCATAGTTCAAGAAGGTAGTGAGAGAGATGATTGAATTGTATTGATAGATTTTAAGGTAGAACAGAGAAAGCAAATAGTTTGTCTGAGCATTTTCATATTTTTCAATGAGAAATTGTATTCTTTAATGATGGATTTTCACTTGTGTAGACGTTGGAACTTCTGGCTGAGGTGGCTGTCTTGGAAGAGGAAGTGGTTCGGCTTGAAGAACAAGTTGTGCATTTTAGACAGGACCTGTATCAGGAAGCTGTCCACATTTCATCCACAAAAAGAAGTGTAGAGAATTCAGCTGATTCATATGCCCCATACCCCTCTAAGAATCACAAATCGGAGCAAGGCAAGTTCTCAACTCAAAATGTGGCTGATTCCGCTGTCTCCCTACGGAGGCATAAACCGTCTCTTTCTGGTAAGCTTTCTGCTTAACTCAATGTATAAAAGCATATACATTAAGAACATGCATGTGTCTGGAAATAGGATTTGAAGCCTTGTCCACTTCTTTCATCCCAGATGATGGTCGGGGAAAAGAGGACCAACCATGTACTAATTCAACAAGGAACCAAAAGGGATCCTCAATGCATAAATCTCAAACAACTAAAACTCCAGTTAAGAGACCTATCATAAGCCATATATCAGCAGAGAAGCGGTTAAATCCTCAGAATTTACAAGTATGTACTAATCTCACTAATTTTCACTTGGTCTTTTTTCGATTGGGGGGTGATATTTTCTTATTCATTTGTATTCAATGAAATGAATATGAATTTTCAAATGTCCAGCTAGAACGCAGAGTAAAAGACCAAGCAAGTCTAGAAGCGGAAACTCTTGATGAAAGACACAGAGTGTCAGACAATGACAGCCCAAACAGAATTTCTGAAAATATTGTGAAGTGCTTATCAAGCATTCTCCTAAGATTGAGTTCTACGAAAAATCGAAGTAGTGCAGAAAATTTACCCTCCTTTTCAACATTAGCAGCTCGAGAAAGCAGTGAAGAAACAAAATATTGGGACCCTTATGGTATTTGTTCAGAATTTGGAAAGAGAGACATTGGTCCATACGAGAAATTATGTCAAATTGAAGCTGGGTCAATCAATCTCAACCGAACAGCAAATTCTATGTTTCTACTTAGCAGATTAAAGTAAATTTTCTGTTTCATATAACTAGGAAAGTTTCTCATTTTACTCATGATATCTACAGCATGCTAGAAGTCACACTAAATTTATTTTCTGATTTCTTCAGAATACTTCTTGGGAAACTTGCCTCTGTCAACTTAGAAAGCCATACCCATCAGGAGAAGCTTGCATTCTGGATAAACATTTACAATTCCTGCATGATGAATGTATGTGAATCCTTGACATGAATACTTGTTTCATTATGTCAACTGTTCTGTTGAGAATACATATCAAGGTCCACATGAATGAAAGTTTTTTTTTTTTTCTTTTTTTAAGTTAGTGATAGTTTATGTTCCACACTTTTGTTAAGTGTAAAACAAAGAGCCTTAAACTATACTGTATTGCTTCAGGCATTCCTAGAATACGGCATACCAGAAAGTCCTGAGATGGTTGTTGCTTTAATGCAGAAGGTACAGACTATCCAGAAACTCCTTATCTTCTTGCTACAGTAACAATATATTTAATATACTGTTACCTGAGCCAAAGAGTATTTAAATCAAGTACTTGAATGTCTCTATTTAGAATTCAGTTAGTTACAAACAAAACTTAAAATTTATAACAATACATGGGTAGAGCTAATTATTTATGCAGTTCCATTGCTTGCTACTCAGGCAACAATAAATGTGGGGGAGCACTTGCTAAATGCAATAACTATCGAACATTTCATCCTGAGATTGCCTTACCACTCAAAATATGTAAGTAGTATGTCAAGTCTATCACAAGAATTCCAACTTGAAATAAAAATTCTTTCAACAAATTTCTGACTTTTAGTCCCACCAGACATTTTCAAAGGGAGCAAAAAATGATGAGAAGACAGTGAGAAGCAGATTTGGATTAGAGTTATCTGAACCGTTGGTGACATTTGCGCTATCCTGTGGAAGTTGGTCCTCACCTGCTGTAAGTTTATGAGTAGTCAGCTTTGCCTCAGTTATCAATCTTTTTCCCACATCTATCTTGAGAAAATTTAATGAAGTTCTTCAGTGGCCCCAAGTTCAATGAAACTTTAAAGCTGGCAATAGATTCACCAATGCACTCGTTTATACTTGGTGGCACTAAAATATTTCTCAATATATATTTTAAGTTTTTAACTTCTTTCCTGACCTTCATTGTGATAATTTCTCAACTAATACAAGAATTCTAATATGTTCCTAGTACCCAATAATGTCTAAATCAAGATTCTTTCAATTCCCACTTTTGCTAGTGCCTAAGTGAGTTCCATACAATGATGCATTACTGATTTATGAACTACTCCATATGAAGGTGAGAGTGTATACCGCATCTCAGGTTGAGAACGAACTGGAAGTGGCTAAAAAAGAGTTCTTACAGGCTGCAATTGGAGTTTCAGCTACAAAGTTTGCAATCCCAAAGTTGTTGGATTGGTATTTACCTGACTTTGCAAAGGACTTGGAGTCATTGCTTGATTGGATCTGCCTTCAATTACCAAATGAACTTGCCAAAGAAGCAATTAAGTGCCTTGAGAGTGGAAAAAAAGAACCTCTTTCACAGTTTGTCCAAGTTATGCCATATGAGTTCAATTTTAGGTACCTGTTATACACATAATAAACTCTCGCTTCAATTAAATTCTTTATTGCTTGGGTTTTAAGGGCTTTCAGGTTACAATTTTGTTATAGACAGCAACAGAATGTGTATTTGAGCTAGATGTATATATGGTCTCATTGTAAGTAGTATTGAGATGAATGATCTCTTCCACTGAGGGGTTCCGCATGTACCTGTGGACTGTGGTTTGTGAAGAGTTAGTTTTAGACCAAAAATCAAATAAATTAAAAAGTAAGTTCCTGATTTAATTTTTGACACTTCCTTCCTTAGTTCCTTTCATATGGGGTTTTAAACCATATCGTTGAATCCTTTTTTTTTTACCTAAGAATTATGGATATCAACTAAATTGAAAAAATAAAAAATAAAAGAGGATTTGCTTGAATTCAACCGCCCGTTTATTTGCTAAAAGTAGATAAAACCGAAAATAAACACTATTACTTTTAAAAATAACGTGGTATTTTAAATACTGTATATAAGCAAATAAGTTAAATAAGTTTCAAAAAATGCTAAACCATGTGAGCACACTAATCCTCCTCAAAAAAAAAGTGTGGGCACATTAATAAAAAGGGGCTATATAAACACATAAGTTATTATCTATTCTTGATCTCCCTTGAGTAGTATTGATCTTTTTATCACTTTCTACCCAATTGAAAGATGCCAACTTTATTGACAACAGAAAGTTGAAACAACGCAAATATCATTAAAGAATTGGTGTAAACAGTGACAGATCACTGACCATCACTTTGTCTGACACGTTGATGAACATTAATTGGGATTTGGGCATTCCATACTCTACTGTTAAAAAAAAACAAAAGGACAAGAAGCCCATATAAGTTGTCAAGTCCAGCGCTCAAAGAAAGCCACCGGTGCAATTCCCTAATTAATAGAAAATATTCTAATTGCTGGCTTGTAGTCCAAAGATGGGCCATTTTTCTTTTTGGAAAACTCATTGACAGTAACTCCCACTAAAAATTAACATGGTCGTATATTTTAAAATTTTAATTATTAAATTGTATGTTTTTTATATGTCAAATTTTATATGGATTAGATATTACTTATTATTCAATCTATAAACTTATTTTTTATGTATAATTTTATACTACAAAAACTTAAAATTTAAACATTAGATTAATAATATAGCTAGTACTCTTTGATTGTCAAGAAATTACGCAAGTATGGAGGATGTAAGAAAAACATGTAATATAATAGTAGATTTGTCAAAATTCACATCTGATAAGAAGATATTGAGTGGAGTTATAATCATTAGTTACAACCAAGTTTATAACCAAACTTTATCCTTAAATCAATGATGTCAGAGTTTGTTGCCATATTTAGCCTCTTGTTAAGGGCATAACCGTGACTCATTGCCAACCCCTTAATGGTATGGTTACAATGGTATGGTTATAATTTTGGATTGTAAACATTTATTTTTATTGTGTAAGTGAATGGAATTGTCCTAAGCCGACTTTGTAGAAAGATGTTATATTATATTCACGCGTCTCCTTAATTAACTCAGAGTAATTAAATTTCTTTGTACTCTCACAGTCCCATTCCCCATCAATTAATTCCCTATATGTACATTTGTACTAAGTCATCCATTTTTTGAGCACATTAGTGAAGCTATCGAACTGTGCAATCAAAACCAAAGCTATATATGTACATTTGTACTGATGGGTCTCCTTTGTAGTTTCCTTTCTCTTTTTAATGATAAGTATTATTCAGCTACAAAAATTGGATAACTTTGAAGTATCTACCTCACCCCAAAAAAATTGTGTAACTTGGTCTAAAATTTGTCCTACGTTCAAGAAAATTTGTTGAGTGGTCCTTACTTTGTTCTTTTTATGATATGGGGTCATCTACTACCAGCCATACTTGACCAAATAATGAAGCACTTTTCCAGGTACAAGGGTCACAATTACTAAGCTAAACCTTAATAAGATAGTTAAGAGGGTGTTTGGTACATGCACTTAAAAACTAAAAACATATGTGAAAATACGTGTGGGTGAAAAAATATATAAAAATACGTGTAATATTGTTTAAAAACTTAAAACATGTGTTTGAGTGGATACACCAAACAGAGTTGCTCACATTCTTGCTTGTGCTTTATCTTTATAACCTCAGGTAGTTAAAAAAAAATACATGGGCCTAGCAATGGCCCGTGGTGGCCTGCGTCCAAAACCAGGGACGGACCCATTAAGGGGCGAGGGGGGCCATTGCCCCCCCCCCCCCCCTCTCTCTCTCAAATTAGCTTATTCTTTTTCTTTTTCTTTTTTTTTGAGAGCTATTTTATTTGCATGCCCATATTTTAGAGTTTATAGTTGGCCCCCTCAAATTTTTGGGTTGGTCCAAATAGCCCAAAAGAAAATAATCACTTAACCCTTTCTTTGAACCCATGGCCCCTCCATAGTTCAAATACAACACAACAAAAAATCCACAAATCATCAATATCATAATTCAATAACTCATAACCAAAAAAAATTCCCTTACGGTGTGACAATAATTTATATAACTTTTTAATTGATTTATAAATTATGGAAAAGTCAATTACAATATTTAAATTTTTTTCAAAAGATAAAATGCAAAATTCTTTTCGAAGCCAATATTAATGATGTAGCATTGCCAACTCTTACTATTAATATCCCAAATTTTTAAAATCCTCAAACAAAGTTTTGAAAACTTCATTAGTGTGATTTTTAGTTGCATCCAAAAGTATGAGTTTATCATATTGGTGAGTTGGTCAATGTGATAAAATCAACATGTTAATTCCAATTATCCAAAATTTGGAGATCCGAAGTCCTCTTCTTTTTTTATTCTTCTCTGAAAAGGTTTAAATATCATATTGTAACTTTCAACTTTTTTGGATCATATTATTTCTTTCTTGACTTAAATATTTATGGTAATAAAGTGCAATTGTTTTGTCTACCATGTTTTTTTTTTTTAATAAATCATGTCACTTGAAATTTTTTTGGTTCATACTTTCGCCCCCTAGGTTCGAATCCTAGTTCCATCCCTATCCAAAACAATAGTATTAGAGGGACTTTTGAATTGTATACAGTACATGCCCAATTGAAAAGCCATTAAATTGCTGGTATTTGGACCATTTGTATTTTTTTGTGGGCTGGGGTTCAATGAGGGAGGCATTGAGGCCCATACCACTAAGAAAAACAGGTGGGCCATAGGTGTGTTACATACGACCTTATGTTGTTGGTCATAAGTCTGTAAATCAAAGTTGGAGTTAGACACCTATTACATGCTGCATGAGCTTTTGGACTTTGAATTGGTATTTTCTGAAAGCTTATGTATTTGCTGAAAAATAATATAAAATACAATTGTACCGGAAAAAAAAAAGGAAAAATTTTGTATATAAACAAATAAACTAAAATAATTAATTGGAGTTATTATTATCTTCATTGATAATAAAGGTGAATTTTTAATGAGTATGGGTATGGACATGGTAAAGCGGATAATTAATGTGGTAAATGTTAAAACATTAGAGATACTAGATATTTGTATTGTGATTGCTTAAAGTTTGGAAAAGAACTTTGGATTCAATATATATAATTCAATAGTTAGAGGAAGGGAAATTTGAACCTTAAATGTCTCTGTCGAAAACACCAGAAATGATTCAACATATTAAAATTGAAAGAAATGTACAATAGGTGTTGAATATAGTTAAAATGAAAATTGAATTACACAAGTTAACCTCTTTTAGGGTGAAATAGGAAGAATTATTTTTGGAGATTGAAAGAACTTTCTTATTTGTTATACTCAATCTTAGTTGAGGATAATAAATAAAATTAAGTCTTGTTATAAATATAAACAATTTTTTTTTTAAGGACAATAGTAGTAGCCTTTACTGTTCTGCTTGCTACCTTGATGTTAATTAATTTTTGTAATGGAAAATTAATGCATTTACCCATTTAAATTAATGATATTATTGTTCCTAACCTCGGGAAAACCTTATATTGCTTTTAATACTTTGACAAGATCAATGTCTAACTTAGATTTTTGACCTTCAAAAAGTTCCAAATTATTCCAACTAGTTTATTTTTCAACAGAAATTATTCCAAATTATTACTATATATATATATATATATATATATATAGTCAAAGCTTAGAAAAAATCTCCGCCTACACCAAAAACTAATTAATATCTTGGCCTGATGATAATGAGCTATCATCAAGAGCACACATCATAGGTTGAAACTCTCTAAAAAAAAGTTTAGAGAAAATCCAATTAGATTTTAATTGGATTCTCAATTTTGCGCCACATGTTTTATTTAATTTTGAATTTTATGCCAAATAAATTATTAAGTGTAAAAATCAAAGAGTCCAAATCCAATTAAAAAATGCTAAAAAATATAAAAATTTTATTTAAAATATAGCATACAAACAAAGTGCTTTAAATTTTAAATTTTTATTAGGAAATTTAGTACCTCGGGAGTTTAATTCCACATTGCTATGGAGCAATTGCATGTATTTATTACAAGTGTATGTGGTTCAAACTTCACCTCTCCTTACCCCACTATTTATCTATCTAAGAAAAATATTCGATTTGAAGTGGATTTTTAAGAAAGTATTAAGATCTCTCAATTTTTTTTTTCTTTAAATATAGAGGAAGTTGTTATTTCATGGTGAAGATTGCTAATATTTAGATCACTTGACTAATCTCTTAAGTTTACTAATTCCTGATTCAAACAAGTTATTTGAACTCCTGATTTTTATGAGCAAATATTAAAGAAAATTGTTAATTTTAGCTATCACGTATGTCATTTTTTTCTTTCTAGATGGTCTTTTTAATTTTTATTCTTTGGTAACACATCGTGTCGATCACTCAGGCTACAGACCATTGTGAGTTGTAAAATGAAGCACACTAATTGGGACAATATAGTAGTAGTTCTAGTTAAATATGATGATGTAAAATTTTGATTAAGAAACGTGCTTGATTAGAGAGTGTTGGCAGAAAAGTACGACCTTTTTTAGGAGGTAGAAATTCTGGTTGTTTGCCTATAAAAATAATCAAATAAAGACGCTCAACTTGTACTCCAACCTATGTTTTAATTTGTTTGCGACCAATAATCTCAGATTAACTGTACCACCAAATTGAGCTTTATTGACAATTAGACCAGCAAACTTGCTGAACAACAAGACGAGTATAAAAATCTAGAAGTAATGAATTAGTCAATCGTGATTTCAAGCACATGCCTCTTAGAAATGAAATACTAAAAAGAACAAATTTTAAATTAAAAAAATTGGTATAATTTGTTAGTAGCATGCAACTATGCACGAGCAATTTGGATTGATGTCATCCAACCAATAAAAATTGTACTTTAAAATCTTTAGCTGATGGTAGGATAAGGTTTGGGTGAGCCTTCCTAAACCTCCACAAGCAATTTGGGTTAGATGTCATCCAACCAATAACAATTGTACTCCAAACTCCTCCTACTCGTACTTGGCAAATCCACTTCCATCAAAATTCAACTCTTTACTTCATGGTGCTAGGATGCAACCAACCTAATTAAATTCTAAAATGCTATTTAACCACATTTAAGCATGAATAAAATAATTTATATCACTATATCAAATCTTAACATACATTATAGTATTGATAAATTTTATCGAAAATTATATCCTCCATTGGTGGCTGTTGGGCTGCCCTTTAAAATGCTTGTACCAGGGGTGGAGCCAGAACTTTGAGTTAAGGAGGCGGCTTTACTGTTAGGTATGTGTGGTAGTTTTAACCTTTAACTCTGTTACTACTTAACTACTGAGATTTTTTTTTTTGTGAGTAAGAGCAAAATTATTTTTGTTTAGAATTTTTTAAAGGGCGGGGTTATTTATTTTGGATAAAATTAGTTAATTGAGCATAATTTTTTTTAGTTTTACTATAGGTAATTTTTGTTGTTGAGCTTCTTTTTTTTTGGACATGTATATTTTGTTTTAGATTTTAGGTCTATAAATTTTTTTTATGGTCACTAAAATGAGGAAAATGTTTGACTTACAAACTTTTTTATAAACTAGTAAGTTACCCGTGCAATGCACGAATAATGTTGTAATATTTTTATATAAGATGGTTTGAGAGAATGTTGCATAAGTACCATAACATAATTGTTACAGAATTTTATTTGTAATGAGGTCATCATAAAAAAACAACAGTTATAAATATTACACACATCCTTATAAATATTCAATTGTAGTGATGAGAAATAAAAATAATAATAAAAAATAAATAAAAAAACTTTGGAGGAATATTATAGAATAAAAGTTGAAATTGAATCTCTTTCTCCTTAATTCTATATAAAAAAAAATAAAAATAAAAAACACATACTATACACTCATGGTCAATCACATCATTTACAAAACTCATAAATCTACAACGTCCGACCTTAACATCAAAATAGTAATTGTCGTATGTTGTCACTCAATATAAAATGCAAGCCCCCCATTTCCTTGGTTGTAGCTAACTCATGCGGGTTAGGATTAGATGAAATAACAATGTTAGAACTAAATAGGTGTCGTCGAAATATTGAAAGTAAATGACATTTTTTTTAGTCTGTGTGTATTTGACATATGATGGTATAAAGGGCTCTAGGTATGTATTTATAAAATGGTAGAAGTGCAAAAGGTGAAAATTGTGAATTAAAATGTAAAGAAATTTATGTGTATGTGTGAGGGATAAAAAGTCTTGAAATATTGAACCAAATGATACAAAGCATATTTATTTTTTAATCAGAAAAGTCTTGAAACATTTATCCAAAAAGTCAATTATTAATTTGTTCTTATGTTCAAGAATATTTCAGTTCTCTTTGTATAGAATGCACCACTTGGCAGAACCTCATACTCTCTTAAGTAAGGTCTTTGCTTTTATATATATATATATATATATATATATTGATTGATTGAGTGATTACTGATGTGATAAGTAGTTACTAAAAAAAATGATGTGAGTGATGAGCCCATATACAAACCAATAAGAATTTGCTACCAAAACAGTTTGTAAAAAAGTTTGTAAGTATAGCATTACTCTTAAAAGAATCAATAATATTGTTTAAGAGAAACAAAGTGGAATTTTATAAAATAAAATTGCTAAATTTAGTACACATATATAATAATATTCTAAAAAAAAAAAATTGGTGGGGGGGGGGGGGGGGGGGGAGGGGTTGTGGGGGGGCACTGTCCCTGGCTTGTAGGGAGTTTCCAGCACTGATCTGACTCAGACTAGTTTGGATTTAAGCTCATTTAGAACTAAAATGATGGATCTTAAGCATAGATCACAAGTATTGAGTAGTCTCCTCCTCTTGGATATTGAGCTTAGGACTTTTAAATGAACCAAGTTTTTTATCAACAACTCGAGCTCAAGCTTGACTTGGACAAAACTTTGTTCATGTTCATTTGCTAAACTCAAGCACAAGTTTGAGCTCGACTACTAAACAAGCCAAGTTTTTAATATGTTTATGAACAAACTTGTGAACATGCAAATTTAATTTAATTATATATAATATTTTATTTTTTATATATACTTGTCCAAAAATATACTTATATAATTTTAAGAATGGATTGTATACATTTGTATCTAGGTTTATATAATATCAAATTTGTATTTATAGTTTATTGATAATATAAACAGTTTATTCATAGTAAAATTCATCAATTTATGGAAGGATAAGAAATTTTAGTCATGATTTTTAATATATGAATAAAGAATAATTTAATCAAGTAACTCATGAGTAAGCTTAAACTTATTCAACAAGAAAATGAACCAAATTTGAACATGTAATCTTGTTTGGTAATGTGTTCGAGCTCAACTAGTGTTTGAAGGGAAAAAAAAACATTACATGATAAAGTCTAAACTTTTAATACTTGGCTCAACTCGCTTAAAGCCCTAACTGAAACTGTGTTTTTAAGGTGTTTTAGATCTGATTTTACCCCTAGAAAACATAGAAATAAAACTACAAAACAAGTCCGGTATGTTTTCTAAGGTTCTTTAAGGTGGATTTGCAATGCTATTTCTTAGAAAGCATAGGATTTGTTTTGTAATTTTATTTCTCCTCACCTCTTGGTTGGGG